>OV281303.1:6875000-7500000 GCA_923062465.1 Acleris sparsana
GATTGCGTGAGAATGTTGAGGACTGATACTGTGAGTGAAGAATGGAGCAATGAAGTCATGAAACAAGCGCAGCAAGAAGACCAGGACATTAAACCCATTTTCGATTGGATCAAGGCAGGCGTTCCCAAACCGAAATGGTGTGAAGTAGCTCCGATGAGTACCGAAACTAAAAGCTACTGGGCCCAATGGGAAAGTTTGGTTATGCATAATGGCGTACTTTGCAGAAAATGGGAGTCTGCAAATGGAAAGGATGCTCACCTACAGGTGGTTGTTCCAAGAAAAAGAGTGAGTGATGTTTTGAGATCCTTCCACGACGGAATTTCCGGTGGGCACCTTGGAGTGAAGAGGACCCTAATGAAAATTCGGCAACGCTTCTACTGGATTCACTGTCGAGAAGATGTGGAGGATTGGTGCAGGAAGTGTACAAACTGCTCTTCAGTTAAAGGCCCGCAAACACGCAGTAGAGGAGCGCTCAAGTTGTACAATGTTGGAGCTCCTTGGGAAAGAATTGCTCTAGACGTCGCTGGCCCGTTTCCGACATCCAACTCGGGAAACAAGTACATCCTCGTCATAATGGATTACTTCACCAAATGGCCTGAAGCATTTGCCATCCCTAACCAAGAAGCAGTCACTGTAGCGGAGAAATTAGTGATGGAAGTGTGTTCTCGATTTGGGGTGCCACTCGAAATTCACAGTGATCAAGGCAGAAACTTTGAGTCCCAGGTGTTCCAGGAGACTTGCCGAATCATGGGAATTCATAAGACCAGAACTACGCCATATCACCCACAATCGGACGGAATGGTCGAGAGATTCAACCAGACGTTGGAAAGACATTTGCCAAAGGTTGTTGAAAGTCACCAAAAGGATTGGGATAGGCATATCCCTCTCTTCCTGATGTCATATAGATCAGCTACTCACGAAACTACGGCTGTCACTCCGGCTTACGTGAACTTCGGAAGAGAACTTCGTTTACCTGCAGACCTTTTAACCGGACGTCCTCCAGATTCACCTAAACCGATCACCGAGTATGCCAGCGACTTGAGAAACCGGATAGACGATGTTCACAGTCACGTCCGCGAACATGGACTTCAAGCCAGTGCGAAGATGAAAACACGATATGACCGAAAAACTAACCAAGTGGGGTTCGAGGAAGGTTCATTGGTGTGGCTGCATAACCCCATGCGAAGAAAAGGGAAATCCCCGAAACTATCGCCGAATTGGGAAGGGCCGTATAAAGTGGTCACTAGAATCAACGACGTCACGTATCGGATACAGCGGAGCCAGCGAAGCCCCTGCAAGGTTGTCCATGTTGACCGACTGGCGAGATATTACGGAACGAATAATGCTCGGGACGAGCATGTCTTGGGAGGGGGTAGTGTTACGCCGATGTGGTAAGGCGTTTCATTACCCACTAAGAGCGAAGGAGACAACACTATTGGGAATGAGACAGCGATACGCAGGACATTCCAGACCCTTGCGCCAAGGACGTCGCCATTGTTAACGGAGCGAGCAGGTAGCAGGGCGTAGAACAATACAGAAACGAATAGTCTCGGTCGTCCTCGGCGGAGCAAACAACGTCGATCTTTCCGGAAGATTTGGTGGATGGAAGACGTTCTGGAATAACGTGGGAACTATAAAAGGCGGACCGCGGTTGTGGGCAGTCAGTCTTTACTTGGAAAGCGAACAGTGCGATCAAGAGCGACCCGAGCGATCTAAGTCTAAGTCTTCGAAGTTTTTGTGCTTTAATTGTAACGGTTTAAGTGAGTGCGTTATTAAAGTCTACTTTTGATTATCGGTGTTTTAGTGCATTTCTATCAGTTACCTACCCCCACGTACGTAACAATAATTTCACGACTGATAGCCCGTAAAGTGACACGAAAGTGCATAACATTACGCTTTATTTAGCGTCGAACTATTTTTAGGTTGGGTCTAGTAATTACGTATTCTAAGCATATTTTAATTGGCGCTATGTAGCTTAAAAAGGCCCATAGGTTGTGGCGGGCTCATTTCCGCAACTCCACGATATAAATATGCGCCTATTTTGCGTGAAAAAGGTCCATAAAACTGAAACTAGCTTAGGAAAGTTTACGTTACGGTATAGTGGTTTTATTATGTATTTTGTTTTGAATCCGTCAGGTTGTTTTTACTCGAATGTCAAGTCAATAACTTAATTTCACGTAGGTTCATAAAAAAACCGTGATATAAATACTGAAATATATTTTAATAGCATAGCCTTACAAGGGTCATATTTTTAACCGAAAATCCTATACTATTAACCGAGCAATATCCTACTAACACGATAAATACGAAAGTTTATGTGTGTGTTACTTTAACACGTAGGCTTTTATCCCGGCAAAATTTAAAAAAAGTAGGTAGGTAAGTTATATTTAAAAAAAGTATTAATAGGCCTATATACGTCAAAGCTTTTTAGATTCGATTACGCTGGGTGTCTAGGTCCTGAAGAAGTTATTCCCCTACGTTACCAAACAAGCGGAGGTGTCCGGAGAAACAGAGCAGACTGGAGGACCAATAATATTCTCGGAATTGTACTTTTTTACAAATTTGAATTCGCGGGCACCCTACAAACATAGTATAAAAAGCTCGCGTAACAGATAAGGTAAGACAATACACGCAGATTCTTTGCAGTCATACATAACTGGTGAAGGCTACGTATATGAGCTGTAAGGCCATAGCAATAATAGTTAGAGATTAGAAAGTAGAAAATATTTTTTGTTTACGATAGTGTTTGCACGTGCGCGGTCTGTTTGTATGTTTCTTCTTCAAGGTTCAACAGTTCACCCAAGCAATGTTAATGGTACAAAGACAGTTTGTAGCCAGCGTCGCTATTGTCTAACGCATTCGCAATCGCAATCGATTTTATTTTGAAAATCGAAGGCTTGTCTGCATACAAAATGAAAACAATTGTTGCACTTTGAAGTCGATTGCGATTGCGAGTGCGTTAGGCAATAGGCCCTCTGGAGACGGACAAAGGGGATAGCGATCAACAACTTCACCGCGGAAGGAGTCGCGGGAAAAAGAGAGTAAAAATGTTCTCTGTCGCGTTTATCATGGTACGTAATCACAGTTCAAGTTAAAACTATTAATTAATGTAAGCAACACAAGGGTATAAACGGCCGGTTAATGAATTCAGAGCGTTGCTGATGGCGGTGTGGTTTCGACACCAGCGCACGCGATCTGCGAGTTTGACTCCATTACGCGCAGGCGCACAATGAAATTACAACCGCTCCAAACTGACACTTTAAGAGCCAAAGAACGACTTTTGTATGGTTTCTCGACGCACCATATGTGTCAAGGGCAGGTAACGCGCAAAATGGCCGGACTTTAACTTTTCAGAACCGCTACCGTATGTCGATTTAGTAATTGGCGTAATGAACGCTTTATGAACGGTTACATGTTTTTGGTCATTTTTTTCCGGACTTTAGTGAAAATTAAGACAATTAAGGCAGCGGAATGGACCCCCGAACACCAGATTGTTTATGAATTCATTTTTTTTGGTCTGAAATACAATACATAGGGTGCGGCTCATTTTTTTTTGTTTCTAAATTCAAATATTATTAAATTATGTAAAAACTACTAGAAATAGTAAACCATGGTACCAAATCATTCATCATCAATTCAATCATTTCGGAGAGCGAAAGACAGCAAAATGACATAACTCCTTTGCATTTTGCAATGGCTGAACGATGATTTTCTTTTGATTATGCCACTGAAGGTAAATGCGACAATCTGACAATAGATATCGTGTCGAATGTTGAATGGTTTATTGTCAGGAGCGAGACGGCCTGATAACTGTGGCCCCAGCACTTCCCGTCTTTGTCTCAAGTATGGTTGACAGACGAGAGAAATTAGTACTTTGTTACTTTTGTACTGTAAAATTGGCATGCATTTGACCCTAATTTCACCTAAAAATAAGAATAAGTGTAGTGTCAATAATTACTAAATGTTATAGACTTCAAACATCCAAATTATACTTGAAGATTCGCTACTTTGTCTGTGTTAACGATAGCTGCTTTGTATGATAACCGATCATTTTATCGAATTCACTTCATAGAATGTATCGTTTCATCGAATTTCATTTCATAAAACGCTATCTGCTGAAACCATGTTTCAGGATGTCATACACATTAATTACTTACGTAGATTATCGGTATCGGTTAGGTTAAACCAGTGACTGCCAAAAAAATAGCTCCTGCCGCGACTTCATTTCAATGAAATAAAAATTCTGCGTAATGATACGTTCGTTGAAAGGTGTTTCGATAAAATAATAGATACCCACTATGAACCTAGATATCTCAACATAAAGACAGCACCGGGGAAACTACTAACTATGTATGAGTTAATAAGTACCTAAATTTCATTTTAAGCTTCGAAATCCGTATAAGAAGGCGCATACAAGTTGATCGACACACTCCATGCCTCATCAGACTTCTGTTAAAAGCAGGCATGGTCAGAACTCTTCCAACTCTCCTACGAAGTACATCCATTAATACAACAACAGCTTTAACCGGCAATTAAATATCGTTAATGGTTACGACCGGTAAGTAGTTAACCTGAACGAGCGATTAACACTCGGCTCATTAACAATTAATCAACGTGCAGTCGGATTTAAGCAGAGCTTCACACGCCCCCCGCACGCCTCGAGCTGTTTACTGCTCTAAATTACTTCGGATAGGCTCAGCTTCGCGACGAGTACGAGGGTGGACTATGTACCCCTTTGGGGGATTAATTTGAAGGTTTCATAAAACGCAATGAAGGGGTTTAGCGACCGCGTTCACAGATGAAGCTGATTATTTTCTGATTCTGATTTTGTCAAAAGTAGGTGATCAAAATCAACATTTCAAAACATGTTCTAACATGACGCCCCAGATGTAACAGATTTACTAAGCGTTATTTTCAACTGAATATTTAATAAATCAAAAGAAAATGATCATAAACGATGTCATAACTGTCTCTTTACGGGAAATTTCAATAAAGAATGATGAAATGAACGTTTTACCTAAGTGTCAAGTGTCAAACAATAGAAATACTATAAATATAATAGTCAAAATTTCTAAATCTCCAAATGAAAACTAGGGTTATCACGGCAGTGAAAAAGGATATACCTATGTATGATGTTGCAAAAAAAAAAACAAAACGAAGTAATAGGAACTTATTTCAGCCCTTGATGGAAAGATTGGTGTTATAGTTGTTTCGCGTGTTTATCTAACGAATACAAATTCATATGATCACTTACATTACATATAGTTTGGAAGTATTACTGACTATTTCTATTTTAGAGAATCAGTTTAATTTGAAACACTCAGTAGTGACTTTTACTATTGGAATGGCATGTCACTTACTTATGACACATTACGGGTTAATTTACTTATGCTAAACTACAATAATCAGAGACTTTTGACTTAATTTATTGTATAGACTGTACATACATAGCTAATGCCCGCATATTTAGCATATATTCCTGGGATTTGTATCCCTCTTAATTTTAATCTATCATTCGAAATTAAAAAGAACTATCATAATCATAACTTTAACAATATGATAACGATATGGTTTAGAGAATATAGAAAAGATATCCAGATAGATTACTACATAGGAATAAGGTTTTATCTTCTTGTTGGTTCTTCGTAATTACTTTAATCCATTTAAGTAAGTAAGTAAATTCTTTATTGCACAAAAGAAAAATAAAAAAAAAGATGAATGTCGGTCGACTATTCCTTGAAATAGGTTTTAATTTAATATGGTGTATTCCAATCCTCATGAAAATACTTGAGGCATAGGTACATAATTAATGTTCAATATTTATTCGTGATTTGTGTTGCAACTTTCAACCAACACTCGATTTATCCCCGCCTATATATGTATACTGCTTAGAATAGAATCATGCTACAAGTTAAAATATAAAAGCTTGTGTACGTTTGGCGTTACCTATTTGATCTACCCTCTATGTTCTAAAATCTCACCTATAATATCTTTAGTCCTTGTAGAAGTACCCCGCATATAACTAGCCGTAACACATTATAGTTTTAAACAACAAGTACAGTTAATTATAGTTCAAGCAATTTGCGAAGCACGCTCTATGATTTACGAAGTATAATTAAGTTGGTTAGGTGCCTGGCACTTTTTTAATATTGATGTATTGCGAATAACCAAACTGATAAACTCTTTGTAGTTATTTGAAGCAAAATTTAAAAATTACCTTCCTTTAATTACAGGATAGGTAATTCAAAAACCGTTTCGAGTAAATCTATAAACCAAATTGAATTAGTTACAAAAGTTTATTTTAGTTTTTGTCATTCATTTGCCCTTCCGGTTTTTTTGTGAAAGACGTCAACGCATAACTATCTTGAGGGTAATTTTATTTCACCGAAAGGCATTTCTTGTTGCATGAGGTTTTTTTTTTAGTTACATGCCTAACCTAATTAATCTTTTAGATATCCCGAAAGCATTATGGTTTTAGCAGAAAATGGCGTTCCTTGAAATGAAATTCGATGAAATGATACAATCAATGAAGTGAAATTCGATAATAAGATGGATTTCCCCATTTAATTATCGTTGATCGTGATATGAAAATAAAATCCTGTAAATATCATGCGAAACCACATTAAACCAATTTTTTGTCTAAAAATTAATACGACGATAGTAATGAAGCAAAGTATTTAGCGAAGTTTTTCAGTATAAACTGTTAAGTCCTTTACTTTCACAAACAATCACAAATAAAATTACCGTTAAGTTCTACAACGATTCATTTTTACTCTTCAAAGTTAATTCTTGTGTTAAAAAGGTCACTCTCTCTTCTTTTTCTATCTAAGCATCCATATTAGCAGAAGAACTGGGAGACAGATTCCGCATTGAACAACCACCCTAATTATCAGCCGATCGAAGTCCCCACATCCCTGCACCGAGTAATTACCGCACCCTCTCAATGATAAAAGGCGAACTAGCGAACAAGCATTTTGAAGTTTTTAAAAACCTTTAGCGTTAAAAGCCTCTCGTTAATAAGGTTACCTATTGAGTGACCGCCGGAAGCTCAGATTCAATAACTCAACAAAAATTAGATTCCTGAGTGCCCTGGGCCGGGAGATTTTGCTCTTTGAAGTCACTTAATGAAATTCACCTCTTTCGCGGCGAGGCGCTTTTCCAACCGCCTTGATTTTAATAATAGAGTTGTATTTAGTTTATGTTCAGTGTTTTGGGGCGGCAACGACCTTTTCTTTATAGCGATTCTTGGGGTAGTATAGCAGAGTTGAGCTAATAAGTATGAAGAAAATGATGATGTCTGACGCAAACTTGTCTTGTAATTGTTTATGTGCAATAAAGAGCATGGTTCACTGTTGGATCGCATTTTTTTTACACGTAATGAATCTTTTCGCATAAAATGTTTTAGCCGAAAACTGTTTTTACAATAGAAAAGGTCTTATTTTAATTATTATGAGAAACTAAGCTAACCTAATAGGGGTTTATTAAATTCTGCAAAATCAGCGTAAAAAGATGTTACGCGAAAAGATTTTATGCGAAAATACTGGGAGCCAGCCGTTTCGTCAAAATATTTTTGGTCAAATGTATCATTTCCCAAATTTTTCATTTGCCAAACTAATGTTATATACTCGTATTTTTTCAGAATTTGCTTCAGTACCATCGTGTAGAACCCTATAGGTTAGGTTAGGTTCGTTTTTATAAAATCGTGAAATATTTACGGTTACAGAAAACAAAGCGGTTTGGCTAATGAAAATTTGGGAAATGATACATTTGACCAAAAATATTTTGACGAAACAAAGGTAACCCGAAAATACCTATGCGTTTCAAAGGGTTTACACATTTACATACATACATGATGATAGCTTTTAAAAAGATGAGCATTGTGGTTTGCAATTTCGTTATTCCATAATCGATGAGAGTTTGTCAACAAATAAGCAGGCCGAGCCAAGATCCAAACGCTACTAACAAATTCTGTTTTCTATCGAAACGAAAAGTATGGAGTTGACATAAGCGATCAACTTGGTCTGCAAGGTATGTTGAAATGCATTATATTTATAATAGGTTAAAGAACATGGACATGGTACATAATTAGATGCAAGAGTTATCTTGAATGTGTAATAAAAATCCCCGTCAAACCAATTAAGCGGTATACCTAACTTTACACTTACTTATATCCGTGTAATAAAGAAAAGACCTATCTTTGCATTATAAATGATTATGCTTAGCGTATGGTTAACTTTAACATAGTGGCCATAGAAGGGATGAATACGCTTAGGGATGAAATAAGTAAGATCACATATGATTTAGAATCTAGAAAAACTTTCCCAGTAACGGGCATTTTGCTAGTGTGTGTACAATAAAACACGTTACGCATCGTGCGTGTGTGCGTGAAGGATCAGTGGCCGGCGCGCGCGCACCTGCCGCGCGGTTCCCACGCCTCGCCCCCACCCCGCCGCCCGCACCCCGTGACGTCACGCAAACTAACATGTGCCTGCGCTGATATTATACAAGATTTTATCTGGATTTGCATGTAAGTCGAATAAACAGGCATTTTTAATAAGTTCGGTCGGTAGAAACCTACCTAAGCTACCTATTCACATCTTTAGGTAACGCACACAATATTTAATTAAAGTTTAACTGGAATAACTATGCCTTAAAATAAACATTCTAAAAAACTCATTTTAGTAAGACTTTATAAGTTTTGAAAGAGTTCCAATAAAAATCATTTAATAAGTTAAAAAATAAATTTAAGCTGGTGTCGCCCTCTTTCGAAGTTTGTACTAAACTTGAATTACAGCGCCACCTAGAGAATTCTTTCGAAACTATAACCACTTTTATACGCTCAGCGTCAGATGGCTCAGCAACTCGGCGGCTTTACGTTAGATGGCGCTAGTAGTTCTTCGTGAGCTGACAAAACTGAACTAACAAAAGCGTAGGCGCACATTTGCTTACAAACCTTATTTTAATGTCTCCGGAGAAACAGGCATGTTGATTTAGGATTCTATTTCTGTATATTACATTATTTAAGATCGCAAAGAGAGTTTTAGAGCAACTTTAAAAAGAAAAATACAATTTTGCACTGATCGTGAAAGAATGAGTGTGTATACCGTTTATTGTTACTTGTATCCTTTGTTTACGTTCTAAGTTCTTGCGACGATAAATAATTTGAGGAAGTTTTTCTAAGATGGATGAAAGTGCTTTGTATTGTTTTAGTTTTTATGGTATTTTAATTTCGGTATCGCATAATAGGTACACCTACCTACTTAAACAGGTCTACGTGTTGGTTCGTTACCGCAAGTTGGCAGGCTTTCAAACGTCTTTAGTGTATCATAACGAGTCAGCAACAGATTTATTGCCTCTATAAATCTTAAAGGTCGCAAACTTCGGGGTAATGTGCGAATATTCTGGTTTAATTAATTTTCTTCTGGCTCTAATTTCTTACCGAACCCTTAACTGTGCGAGTCATTAACGTCATATACGAGTACTTAGGTAGTTATTGTGTTACCTATGTTTTTGATGGAATACCAACTAAATAAAAAAATATGCAATAGTTTTACCAACACTCAAGCTTCTCAGCAGCAGAAGTTTTATTTAACAAAGTGTGTCATATTTTTTTGATGCAGGATTTGTGATGTGTTAGTATTTGAAATTAACAATTTCTCCCCAGCAGCCGTTAACCTCGTACGTAGGTTTACATAAGAATACCTAGTCAAGTTCTCATACAACAAATCCTTTAATTGTCTTCTCCGCTCCAGACGCAAAAATTTCCGACTTAGATTACGACTTGTTTATTCTGATCTAGGCATAGATTAGTTAAGTCAATGATTATTTCAACACATTATCGGGTCGATCTGTAAGTGTTGTTAAAATATACTTTCCATAGTATAATATAATATACTAGTTGGATATGGTGATCCGTTTAGTATGCAAACTACACGGTAGCGGAGAGGTGGCGAGCAGCCCATTCAGCTGCGCGAGCGCTCCTCCCCACGCGCCGCGCATGCGCTATGAGCTCCACACTAACGTCAAATTAATAAAGTTTTACTGACTTTTTGTTTGCTTTATTCAGTAAACCGTATATAAAAAGGTCCATAAAATACTGGCTTTAGAAAGGTCCTTTACCTGCCGTTAGTTCGAGACGTGCAGATATTATTGATAAGTTTGCGGTTGACTGATTCGGTACTATTGATATTTATGTATAGACGTAGAGATCTATATTCTCTCGTTAACGCAGCGTATATACTTACTCATACTCGTTACTGCAATTTAAATAATTCTAGGCACTTAACAGTAAAGTAAATCTGCTTGTTTGTTGGTTTGTTACATTGCACTTTGATATCTAAACTGCTTCTCCGATTTTAATGAAAATAACTTGAACCACGTGGAAGGATATAGGGTACATTTTATACCGAAAATGCCCGTACCATTCCCGAGGAAATACCGATATATGACTTCACCGTGGACGACGTCGCGGGCACCAAGTTTCAGAATAGACTTCATCTTCCTTTTAGGTACTGTAAGTTCTAAAAAGTTTATTCATGCTGATTATGCAGCACTGAACTAGGTATACATATACTTGACTGAATAAGGAAGGCTGTTTCTTAAAACAGTGACTTCTAAGAAACACTTGTGATAAAAAAAACCTATCTCCTGATTCTGTTTTTAGTGGTGAAAGGCTACAGCCAAGCAGCAGTGTTCACATTGTTATGTTCGAGTGAGGGGATGGGGAAGACCACCGGTGAAATTAATAATCTAGAGGCATTAGACATCTTTAGTGCTCGGGTCGGCAACACAATGGCGGTCTTTGGACTGAAGTCTTAAGATTGTAGTCTTGACAATGCCAATGTCTATGGTACCTACCCACCAAATAAGCTTTGTTTTAAACTAGTTCTAGTACCTATATCGTTATCACATTGTGAACGTTATGGTCTGTGGTTCGAAATAGTAAAACAAAGCGGAATAAAGACCCTTATGGTTACTGTACCTACTTGCGTGAAAAAATAATGGGTCCTTTCCAAAGAATCATAATGAATAAAACCTTAATATAGACTCTACATACTTAAGAGCAAAAATAACATGCCCACGTTATTTTTGCACTGAAGTAGAGTGTATATTAAGGTTTTATTCATGAATTTCATGATGGATCTTATATCGGTAATTACCTTATAGTATAGGTATACATAAGTAGCTAGTTAGTTAGCTATAGGTACCTACTTTAAGAACCCGAAGTAGCTTGAGAGGGCCTTTATTGAAGCTAGATTTGATGGAAAATTTTGTGACTAGGTATGTAGTATATTTCATACACCTAGGTACCTAGTTATAAACGTAATTTTCACTGATAAACCGAAATACCTACTTCATTCAATGACGTAATCTTATCGTGCTTTGCGGATTCTATAAATAGATACAAAAGGGTAATTTTATATTGTTATGAATTATCTAACAGCTATCTTTAAATGACATGATATTGGTACTCGTAGGTATTGCACGTTCAACTCACTTTAGCAAAAGTTGCACTCCATGCCATACACGTTGCTTTTTTGGCAGATTAATAATAGGTAAAGTATCTGCTCGTTTATATATGAGTGTCTTTAGACCGCGGAGTTCATCGTTTATTTATCTAAATGTAATTAACGTATACATGTGTAATTGGAGATTACTGCTACCAGGCTGCCACGATAAAATATAATAACGTTTCATAATTTAAGATACAATGTAACATCTAACGAGTACAAGCAGATAACTCGGCATTACTCAGAATTTGTTGAGCGGGTCATTCATCGTCGGCCAACGAGTAAAACAACATGTCCGCCGACAGATCGGGCCGCGGTACTAGGCGAGTAGAACCCTCCAAGAGCTTTCGCCGCGTCCATTCAGCAGCTATCCGATGAATGAACCGTCTTTGTGTGCGTCGGCGAGTCACTACGCGAGCGGTCGCCGGGGCCGGCGCTGTGCGAGACACGTGTTTGTGTGCGCGAGCGCCAGCGCGC
The DNA here is from genome assembly GCA_923062465.1 of Acleris sparsana. NCBI lineage: Eukaryota > Metazoa > Arthropoda > Insecta > Lepidoptera > Tortricidae > Acleris > Acleris sparsana. The sequence goes on from OV281303.1 coordinate 6,886,988, forward strand.
CTGGGAGGCAGATCTGAGAATGCTCTTGTGTCAACACCGGCCTGGGCAGAAATAGTCTGAACGTAGCTTTGTATTTGCGAGGTAAAGGGAGCCCAACACAATGCCGCAGTGTAGGTGTACATGTTTAACTTTAATCGATTTACATTCTCCAGAACACGGCAGAGTAAAGAATTCCCGTGGGAACATACGTAATGCTGCATTAATACTTATGGATTGCTAAAATAAAGAACGCGAGAGATAATTAAAGCGATCTGCCAACATTGATTAAAGATACGCCATCTGACACACAAGTGTGTGCCTGCACATGTGTCACGGGCGTCATGGCGACATAAAATAAAGCTAAATAAACTTGAACTGTTCGTAAATATTATTCTTTACCTTACTATGAATAAAGTTCACTGTCACGCGCTCTCACAAAAACCAGGTGACATACGAAACTCTGTTTCCACTCGATGGAGCATATAAAACTGCTTACCACGCCATCACTAGTGTTCTGTTACCCGGCGTACAACGTCAATTTATGTTGGTTTTTTTACGTACGTATATGTCATCAAATTTCAATCAATTTTCATATTACTGATCCTAAGATAAAGTTGATATCGTTCACAATAAAAGTGTTTATGCCTTCCAATTGAAGTTAAGCGAAGTTTAACAACTTAACATTGTGTTAACGCCGAAAAAAATACGTATAGATGACATCGTATCTTTCGTCGTATCGTAAGGTCGCGGGCTGTACAGAGATTATCGTACAAAGGTGGGCCGAGCGTCAATGGAAGTATTATCGAACATTCAATGAATGTTATGAATGATCTTGTGATAATGAATGATATTTTGAAACATCGCACAATGTTACACGGCTGTTACACGTCGTAGTGTTATGTTTTTGTAGGTTAGTAACGTGTAATGAAATGTAACTTTAGTAGTTTACGAAGTGGTGCGGTGCGGAGAGTTTTGGCAACATCCTGCGGCGCGATCAACACGCGGGGGAAGTGGACACCGCAACATCCTCTGCGCCCGCGCCGCCCGCCGCGGCACACGGGGGACACCTCGCTCTCAGCGATCAGCGATGTCTTCAGTTACTGCGCCCTCACTTGTATGTATTACCAACGAATCTTTGTTATGTGACTATTTTGTGGTCAACTGATACTCAGTCTTCTTGAAGTACAATACTCAAATTACGTAGGCGGATATTTAGATTGTCAAGTTACTACTACACAACATTTAAATGCGAATGAAACGTATTTATAGACGACATTTATTCACTACTTTGTTATAGGTATATGAAACTGTTTCATGTTATTAGAGTTTTATATGTTATTTCAAGTGCAGGCTCTCTCAAATGGATGACTGTTGACTTGCCAACCAGATATAAAGGTAGTGAGTAGGCGGCGTTCTCTGCAGCGCATGCATTTGTGGCGTGGAATTGATCTCGTCAATGTATTTGGCACATACAAGTAGTGCTAGTATGACGGTTGGCGTGACTCATAGCCCGATAGGGACAATTTAGTAGCGTTGTCTGTACTTGGTACATGATAAAGGTTTGTAAAAAGGTTATACCTCCACTTCTAGACTAATAAATAGAAACAAAAAGAGACAATATTTCAAATCGATCAAATTTCAAATTTGTTAGACAATATTTCATTCACAGCGATATTGTAACGGGTGTTTACTGTATCATTTAAATAATAAAATGATTAAAAAGAATATAGTTTGAAGCTATCTGTTTTATGGCAAGATCATGATAAGATATGACAAGAATGCCCCGAAATAATAAATAACTATATTGGGACAAGTCGTTAATAATGACGCCAACAATTGAATAATTTGGCTTGTAGGAAAAGATACATGTATCAATATATAATTCCAATCATATTGCATAAGAATAAACTTTAACACGTCTGAGTTTGACCGCCAATATTGTTTGGTATCTTATCAAAGCAGACCGAGCTACCTAAAAAAAAACGCTATAATTTAACGACGCGCGCTGTCACTGTCATGGAAAATTCTATTTGTGGAGATAGACATAGATAGCTGCATTCAGCGTTAACAGTTGCAGAAATCAAAGCTTTATACTTACATGTATAAGTATAAAGGAATCATATGTTATTCCATATATTTTGACTAATTCCTACAGTAGTTCCATTGAACAGAACGTGTCGCGCCCCACAGTAATTGAATTTCGTGCTAGTAAAATAGTAACTACCGTATCTTTGTGAAATTGGCCCCAGCGATCGACATTTTCAGTTCATGCAGCGAGCGAGTAAACAAACGTCGAGGGTGGCACTCTCACTCCACGGCTAAACGTTCTAAAGCTTTTTAATTACGACTCGCACGCACCGAGACCGGCTCAGTCCATTCAGAACGAATGTATCGTGTTACGTCTATTCATTCATTCAACCCATGCATTCATATAAATAAGTATCGATGCTCTTCAGAACCTACCCAGCAAGTTTTATTTTCAGGACATGTTCAACGCTGCTACATTTTAAGTAACTAAATCTCTTTCATAATGTTTTGGTACATGGTACTAAAAACAAATGGTGTAGTGAACATATGCGTTCCCACGTCGAATGCATACAGACAGACAGAAACAATGGGCCCGTATGGCCCACCCCGGAGCGGCTTGAGACACGTTTGGAAGTTCATTACCCTCCGTTTAATTACAATTAGGTGACTTGGAGCGCATTAATGCAAGGGATACTGATAATTCACAAAGTTTGCACTGTTCGTTTAATAGTAATGTCATATAATTGGTAGAGATACTCGTAATAACCAATTGCCGCCAGTTTAATATATTGTTACCTAATTGATTAATTAGCGAGAAGACGATTGTTACACGTTATCATAGTTCTCATTAAGTACTTATTAAATGTCCACTGCTGGACACTAGCTGCTGGATCGTATCCACGGTCAGTCCACATAACTCATGCATCCCGCTGACTGCAAATGGTTGTCGGTATGCCGGTAAGCGAAGAGGCAGGCTGCGTTCTGAAACTGCATCGTAACGAGGATGCGCCGCATTATCCTATTCGGGCTTCACCTATTTGCTAATCATTCGTAGCCCCGTCGCCGCGTGACGATCGATTATCTTCGTGTGTGATACCAGCCTAGCGAAACGTGATAAACTGACGGAGTACGAATATATATGTGGAATATAACATTGGTATTGTGCTGTTATGACCAAAAAGTCGGATAGTAGCCCTGTTTTTCTGGGATACCTACTTATATATGTAGAGTTTAAGTGTTTACGTTCAATAAAAACCAAGCATATTTAAGAATTTAAAAAAGATACAAAGGACTACATTCATACATACCTTCACACCTGTTATCCCAAAAAAAAGTGGGGTAGGCAGAGCAACAAAACTTGTTGATAATTCTGTAACCACATTTTGCAAAAATAGGCTAAGATGATTACCAGCTATGATACAAAAAATATACATAGATGCATCACTAAAAAAGAAATAACACGCATCGTGACCAACCAAGGATCTTCACGATGGTTATTTTTTCCTACTCGCAATCATCGATTTCCTACGATCTTTACTTAGTAGATCCTCAGTATACCCTACAAGGGACCTAACCTAACCTAACACTTCACTTTATATACATACCTATTGTTCTACATAAATGTATTTAGTGTCTTCGGATGTGGAAGCAATTGGTCCTTCCTCAGATGCATCCCTGGATGACCTAAGTTGCGCCGGACTCGCTCGCTTCCGCTCCTCAACTGGCAATGATTTACGCCGGGGGACCGAGGTGGCCTGATTGGGTCTTAATAGCCAACCTTCAGCCGCGATAGGGGAAGAATTGTAGGAATTTAAAAGTTTGTACGGCTATATTGTGATCTAAATCAACCTTTTATAGCCAATTTGTACCAAACTTGGGTTTTATTCCCTCTCACCTAGGTAATGTTAGCTGAAGTAACCACCATGTTAATGTAGAGTCGTTTAATATGACTTCCCGATGAGGTGTTTTATATACGATCCGGTCCCTCAGTGTGTTTCTTTTTTAAATAATTACCAAAGAAAAAGAAGATCGTAAGGTGAAATAGAGAAAACTGGTCTTTAATTTTACTTCAACTGTGAAGTTTATTTTGCTGGACCACCATAGGTAGAGCCTAGTCACAGATAGTCAAGTATTAACTCAATTTGCTTCTTATACTTTGACCTTACCTCATTGAGATAGGGTATTAAGGTGCCCCATCACTTAACATCCGTATTACTGTGCTTTATGACTTACCTAGCGAGGCCTCAGGGTCGGAGAGGTCCGAGAGCGACGGCACCTTCTGCATGGCTCGGGGCTCCTCGCTCTCCGGCGGCTCACTCTTGATGCCCTCCACCACGCCGCCGCCTTCATCGCACTGAGAGACCAACAGAGACACACATTAGTCCGAGTATTTAACAGTAGCCTTAGAGAATTAGATCATCTATCTATACATAATTAAAACTCTGCCCTGAATTACTGACAGATAACGCACAGGCTAAACCACTGGGACTTAAAATTAAAATTAAAATTTGGAGGAAATATTCCTTGGGGGGAATACATCGACCCCCTACAAAGTAACTAATTCTACGCGTATATACGAAGTCACGGGCGTCAACCTTAATGTTCGCGTTTTCAGCATTCGTTGCTTAGAATTAGAAAAAACGCATACATGTTAACATCCATTGGCAAATAGTGCAGCTTTTGTTTATGGGGTGTCGTCTAAAACAACAACTAAGTCTATAGGAAATAATAATGTATCTATTTCGTGCAGTGCATAAAAACTTTACGCATAACATAATCAAGCAAACTGGTATTCAGGAGATAAGTTAACAACAAGACTGAAACAGTTTTTTGACACGTTATTCAACAACTAACTTCTAGATCCACTCTCATTATTAAGAATTCAACTTATAATGTCAATTGAAGCGATTATATCAAGCCAACCTTGAGACTAATCTCGTTATGTTCATATTTGTTTCTTTATGGTTTCTGAGAAAAGTGCGTGCAAAGAGGCTGACGTCACTGCATCCACTGAGACCCCTTTTGTCTGCTCCGCGGGCTTAGGATAATTTGGGTCGCTGGGTGGGCGGAGAGTTTATAAAACACCTACACAACCATACGTTTCCTAAAAACAATTTTGTTCTGGAGTGGTGTTTCCTAGGTGTTGTAAAACGTGACCCAACCATAGGTAACAAACATGCCATTCGCAAAAAATAAATTGCTAGTAATTATAACTTTCAATTTTAATTTATAATCTACCTACACGTAGAATAAGAAAAAATGTGAGAAAACTCGCAGATGCCCGTTGAAGTCACAATATAACTATTATTCATTGACTGCGCGGTGTTTACATTTCGGACCCATTACTCTTCGCCGGCCAGCCCGCGTACCTACAAACAACGTTGTTCGTTCAGCTTTTAAGTCGAAATGCACTATAAATAGACGTCAGCGTAAGAACATGCTGTAGCCACAATTATTATTGAAATAGGCTCGGGCGGTCATACGAGCGGTCAAGTCGATTTCCTATTCACAGAGCGAAACCCGCTTCCGCCGCAGGGACATGCACTGCTTAAAAATATTCAGAAACAATTGAACCGATGGGCTTTGATCAAAATAACTCAAGTAAAATCCGGTTTTTTGACCGCTTACAATGGCTCACTCAAGGTTTCTTTTCAATCAAAGTGATGGCCTTACTATACTGTTCTCACATAAAATAAAATTTGTCAATCACTTGAAGATGAAAGCTTCACGCCTACGTAACTATGCTATATTCATTCAGTACATCTCTACGTAAATAGTATGAAGTGCAGGTAATCCTCATCACCCACAAAGATCTTTATGCTTGGAGCTCACAAGTGGCACGCTGGCACGTGGAATATTCAGTATTCTTAGTTCCGACGACCCTTATCGATAGGTGTGCTGGCCCTTCAAAATTGAATTTATCGGGTCCATGGCAGGGCCTAATCATAAAGTATATCAATATTACCCAATAAAAACGTCAAAATCGAATCAGCGCGGCCCCCTCGACCCAATCAGGGGCAATCTGTCGAACAACAAGTTCGTTCTGTCTCTATTAGACCCTTTGTCGTGTCATGTCATAAATATACTTTTAGGTATGTGTGTGTGTGTGCATAGTGTTACTGGTAGCTGTCATGTCATGACACTGGCGAGCAGTAGAACCTAATATGTCGCGTGAAAAGAGTGCAATAGATGCGCGAGCAATGCGCGAGCGCGGCTTGTCCGTTGATCCGTTCGCATATCATATCAGTAACACGTATTATGCGGGCACACGTTACGAATAGCTGTACTGCTGCAGCAAATGACCTCTCCAACCAGCACACATGTGACCTAGGCATAACGGAAAGTCTCTCCATTAATGTACCTAAACCTGGGTCTGCATAACAAACATCTACCACTTTAAGTTGGTACAAAAATAATGCTGTCTCATGTTAACAAATAATAAGTGTAGTTGGTGGAGCGTGCGCGATGATTAACCCGTAAACAGTGGGGTATTTTTAACGGCGCGGCGGGTCGGGTCACCCCTGCTGCCACGTGATTATCTATATTGGAGGGCACGAACCCAATTCACTTACACCTCCTAATAGTGCAGCTAACGATTGACAGACACGACGTACTTATTTTTTTTATCTTGAGAGATAAATGGCTATCGAAATGTCAGGGGCAATGATGTGACTACCATCGACAGATACTTGAAGTAAAAGCTCGTTCGGTTTATTATTCGGTCATTTACTGTCCCAAAAGTAATAGTTATTCTTTGACACATCCTACGTGGGGCATACAACATACGAGTACCGGATATAATAATGGAGATTACACTTCGAATATTATTATTTTGACTCCGGAAAGGGACAGTATGTAATGTACCTAATGTTAGTCACCGAAGTGTGAAGAAGGGAGTCACATATCATACCGAGTACCGACTGGTCCACCTACAATACATGGCGGTAGGTAATTACAGCACAGTGGTCACGATTTGCTTCAGATTGCAGTGGGGTCGATAGGGAAAAAACATAGTTTGTCGCAATAATAACTCAACGTTTCTACCGGATACACCGATATGTTTTATCGGGCAATGTTATTCATTAATACTTTGCTAGCATATTTTCAACACCATGTTGTTCAAAACAGGGGACTTATTATAAAGCAGGTGGCGTTTGTCCCCAAAGATTGAAATTGAAATCGACTCAAAATTATTTAATCGTATTTTTGCAACGCAATTCATTATCATGATCACGTATTAGTAATAATCAGTAGGATAGGCATGATTATGAATCAGGTACATATTTTTCGTCACGAGACGACCTTTTAGTATTGTACGCACTCAAAGCATGCAAGTTTTGAACGAGTTGAAATATTTGGGTCCAAACTTCTGGCTAAGACGTAAAACTCCTATCGAAAAAACTATAGAGTAAAATAATATGAATGAAGAACGTATCTTTAAAAACAGAAATAAATAAATATTTTTAAATGTACGTTTCAGGGATTTTTCCCGAAAGGTATGTGGATAACATACTACCGAGGTTAATTGTCTATTTGTCGCCCCGCGACGGCGCCCTTGTCCCGCTATATCACGTGTCGCTTTTTACCACAGATTTATTGCCTTTTGTTAATCCCCTGATTGTGAAGTATTACTACGAGGGGATTTGAGGGATGGTAACAGATACCAGTCTATCATTCGTGTATTACTGTCGTTGTTTGAAATTTACTACGTCTAAATTCTAAAAGATCAGGACTCTATTCTACACGGCAAAACTATATTTATTATCGTATTATTCTTAACTCAGTCGTACTTACTGACAAGTAAATAAGAACTATCATATCATAACGATGACAATAATAATATGATATTATGTCAAAAGCAATATGCTTTTAATCAGGCGAAAAGGAGACCCCGGCCATTATTAAAGCATGTCTTTATTTATGTACGCTTGGTTAAATATGTTATTCGGGAAGAAAAATCGCAATTAATTAGTCACAGGCAGCGGGGCGGACGCAACTAGCTCTATCCCTCTAATTAGGAGCCGGATATCGTGGGGCTAACGAGGCACGCCCGGCCAGCTCGGACCAACATTGCCTCGGATACATCCAAATACGTACAAAAATAATTATTAATATTCGTACCGTGTCTATTTAGAACCCGATATGCTACTTATTTTTCTTACGCTGACTAATACGTTCACGTGTATGATTTTTCTTTCACGTGGGCGTCTTTCGCAAACCACTGACGTAGTTGGACGTTGAAAAGTCAGCCAAGCGCATGCTGAGCAGTTGAAATGAAATAAGATATTGTATTTACCTTACTAAAGGGTTGGGTCACCCATCATTTAATCGAAACGCACTTCGATTGTACCATTATGTCATATTTTTTTAATTGAACACTATTTCTTGCCGAAACCATAATGTTTTCAGGATAACATTAATTAAGTAGTTTAGGTTAGGTCAGACTTGTAACACAAGTAATACTGTGGCGGCGGCGTGAAATGCCTTTCGATGAAATAAAAATATGCCTTATGATAAGTTCGTTAAAAGCTGTTTTGATAAAATAATATAATAGGTACATAGGTAGCTATAATAGGTTGACATAATAAGTTTTCGAATAAAATTATACCTAACTTAATAATAAGAATAATATTTAGTTTATTAATCGAGCCAGCCGTCGCCGGGCGCGTAAATCAGGCCGGCCGGTTCTTCACGGCGACAGTCGGTGGATGGAGGTGTTAACATCATAACTGTCGACGGGCTCTTTATCACTCCCTCGAGTTATTAATGGTAGCTCCTTTTAATGCGTACCAGAATTGGATCGGACTCGTCTTTAGCTGATTAAGTATCTAGGATAAAAAAAACATTATAATTGCTGCGTCTATATCGGCCCATTGGTTAGGTTATGGAGACCAGTACAGTTTTTATTCATTAAAGTAAGTTTATGGACTCACTATTTTTTGCCGTAATTTGCTAGTCATGGTACCTATATCTCTGCCGTAATGGTTAATTGGGTTTAAGTTTTTTTCCGGGGGTATTTCCCTTGCAAAACCATAGTCTCTTCTCCGAGATTAAATCAATCTTACGAGTTCAATATCGGTGGGTCTACAGTATGTTACATCTGAGCTTCTATGAAATAGAGGATTCATCACTAGATCCCCGCTAGTCTATCATAGTGGTGAAGTCTGGTGCATCGTCAGCGAGGTACATCCACATTTACGTTTAGTAGGTACTGTTAGTGCTGCACTCGTAGTTGACTAAGAAGATAGAACGATAAAAGAAATAGGACAACTTCAAACGCAACGTGTCGCACTTAGTGTTAAGTTACAATTATATGTCATACATAATGATATAAAGACACCTGATACATGTACTTATGCCAATCTAGCAAGATCGTCATTTTTTAAGATCGTCATTTTTTAAGAATATTTTCCAGTTTGAATTATTGCCAAAAACATGTATATTATAGGTACGGTGTATTGATATTAATGTAATGTCCGTATAATCAATTTTATCATAAAAAACATGATAAATATTTAAGATATAAATGTTTATTCATTTATAAATGTAAGTAGACAAATAAATATCGGGAGACAATCTTACACAAGTTTACCTAGTCCCAAACTACAACGGCAACGATAAACATTGTATGAAAAAAAAAAACTTATTTTATTCCTATGAGAGTAGAATCTTGCCAAGTCGATTTACGAGTATTTTGTCGCGGGCACTTACGTTTTGATTGTCGCTACGTTAACATTCGTTCAAATGACCTAGAAATCGCTAACTGCACTAAACGTTGTTAATACAGTGTTCTCCAGCCATAGATAGGTATCAGTAGTGTCATTGAAACGCGTAGGTAGATCATACTCGTTGCATAGATAATTCTGCGTTCCTAGTGAAAGAGGGGAATAAGCCTCCTGAAGATCAAGTGAAAAAGGGTGTAAGTCTGGTATAGTCCGTTTATGTATGTACCCTTTTACCTGTAAGTAACCTACAAACAGAAATCAAACGCCACATAGTCTTTTCTACGCCACAGCTAGTGATAGACAAGAAAACAACGCGGTTACAAATAATTAATGTCATTGTACCACTATTCCAAAGCTGGGGTAGCAAACACTGATAATAGGTAAACGTATTCAATTATTATTTTTCTCAGTAAATTATGAACAAAATCGTTGAAAAAAAAACATATGCTTTTAAGATAAACCATGTTTTTTTTCAGAATATTTTAAAAAGATCCTTTTCTCAATTGACGTTGCCCGATTGTGTCCATGTACGAAGTGGGGCGCCGTCATAGATTGAAAATGTTAACCCATAATTCTATAGAATTTCACTTCATCGATTGTATTTTTTCATTGAATTTCATTTCATCGAACGCTATTAATTTTCTGCGGGATCCTGATGTTTTCAAGATATCTTAAACAATCATTACGGTGAGGTTAGGTTAGGTAAGACTTGTAACTCATCATTATCAGCCGCAAGACGTCCACTGCTGGACAAAGGCCTTCCCCAAGGTTTTCCACAACGATCGGTCCAGACTTGTAACTACCAAAAATAAATTACTTATGCGGCGAGGAATGCCTTTCGCTCAAATGAAAATCCTGCGTAATACGTTAGTTGAAAGGTGTCGCGATAAAACAATAGGTAACCATTGAAAACACTATGTTTATTCGGTATTTCGGTAACCCGTTCGTAAAAAGTCCCAACGGCCACGGCTAATGTCGAAACTCATTAGAGCAGCTTAGCGTCAGTGTCACGGGCAAGTTTAAAAATAATAAAAGAGCGGGAACTTTGAAATAGGAACTCCGGTTTGTTTTCGATCGCGCGATGATTGATCGTAGCCGCACGCGCCCGGCCATAACATGAAATGTTGGAAGTTCGGAAGTTCATTTAAATGGTTACACAAATAGACAGGTACAAGCCATCAATTGTTTTGTCATCAATTTTTTTTTCAGCCAGCAAGCGGGCGTACCCTCCACCCGATGGTAAGTGGTGGTGACCCATATACATTTGCATTCTTAAGACTACAATCTTCAGACTGCAATCTTAAGACCACCATTGCGTTGTAGACCCTGAGGAACTTCACCGGTTTCCTTATCCCCACACCGGAAGTACCGGAACACTGATGCCTGGCAATAGGTTAAAGATAAGATGGATTTTGTAATGTTTTACAGGCTAGCGTTTCACCTGCGTTAGGTGAAACAAAAATTTATTTATTTCAGTTATACATTATTTACCAACTTATTTCTAATCATTTTTAACTATTTCCTAGCTCTACTGTTTCACATTTTGTCTTCTTAATCATTCTGGGGCGTACGCTTATTATTTCCATAATTCTGATTCACATTTTTACTTGTTCTAAATTACCTATGCCTTAAATCACCACCACACCTTTGTGTCATAATATATTTTTCTTTAACCCATACAAGATTGATTTGGAACACGCGTGCGCCGTTGCGCCCGGTGACCGGTTTCCTACTGAACCCGACTATGGCCATAGCATCAATTAGACGAGTAGAATTAAACCGTAAAGTTCAGACCTTGTACCGATCGAACCGGATCGCGTGTAGCAGGCTTAAACGTTCAGGGGGTTATTCTCCTGTGCCTCGATCGATTGATCCAGCCTACTTAATGGGTATCCTAGGTTAAGTAAGGCCTTGGTTCAGCCCAGGCGAGGCTGTGCGCACAGGTCTAATTGCCTAGTTCGTTCGATATACGTGTCTTAGCTGCGTAAGGGAATAACACCCGTTAAGTGCCACTGTACCTAATTATTATACGGCGAATAACTGTCATCGCCTTTTTCTGTTTCTAAAGAAGTCTGGTAGCTGTTAAAGTATACTCCGGTTCGGAATATATGTTGTAAGCTTAATGATTTATATTTATCAATTTTGCGAGAAAAGTTTACAAAGGATTTATTTAGGAAAGCACAACGTAAATATGTATGTAAATCTATACCTTACTTTCTTATTACATTGCATTGATTAATCTGTTATTTACACAATCCAATATACATAAGTAACTACAGGTGTAGTGCATAATTGTTTTCCTTCGTATTTTCACGGAATGTCATGTCATGTCAAATGTCATGCTACTTCAGTCAACCTCAGTACTTTTTGTACTGTGACCGACTGAAATAGCAAGACACGTACGATTCCGTGAAAATACGAAGGAAAATAATTATGCACTACATCTGTACTCTTTATTGAACACCAAAAAACAAACACGGAACAGTCAATTTTAATTACAGGGCGGTTATTATGACGTATAGCTATGCAGTTCAGTATACGCTGAGAGAAAAGGACAGAGCTATATAACTGCTATAGCTCTGTCCTTCACGCTCGCCATAAAATGAACTGTATAGCTATATCATAATAACCCCCCAGGTACTTAAACAACAGGGAGGTATTGTCGAAACGCTTTGTTACTAACTTAACTAATTGTCACAATAACTAAAAACATCAGTAATCTCGGTTAAAACTTGGGGTGTTTTTAAATACGTCTTTGTGATTAAAAATAAAATGATTGTTGTAACTAGACTGGGTTGTCACAAGAGCCCCGGGCGCTCCGGTCCGGCGCCGGCACATCCGGGAGCCTCGGGACGCGACATCCTAACCGTCACCCGCCTAAACCGTAATTAACCAAGGATGAAGTGATTTTCTACATTATAAATTAAATATATTTTTTTGGATCCAACGATCTAACGCACCCTTTTACGACAAAACGTAGTAAAGTTTTTAGGGTTCCGTACCAAAATGGTAAAAAAATAACTCTTATGGAGAGACTTCTTTCGTCTATCTGTCAGTATGAATGTCACAGCAGTTTTTCTCTGAAACTATAGAAGCTATCAACTTGAAATTAGGTATACTTGTATAAATTGCTTGCTTGCATCTGTATTTAACAAAAATAAAAATAAATTATATTCTTCTAAATATTTGAAAAGGGTCTAGAATAGACGGTTGAAAAAACCAAGTATATAGCAAACGGGATGTCATGTGAAAAGGCACAATCTGCACATTTCCAAACAATTTTTTGTGACGTACTTTTGATTTATAGCCAAAAATGTACAAAAAATTACCCCTCTCTCGAAGTTTATAGACCAAATATTCTGAAAAAATCCTGATTTACAGATAACTAGGTATTTATATTTTACGCGAAAAATAAAATAAAGTCAAATTTTACACTCTAGGAAATTATTAAAAACGCTTTATAAATCTGTATTAAAATGAAGGCTTGTCAACATGCACCTTATTGAATACAGCATAGAGTTCATAACAAAATGAGTATTTTCTTTTTCGTTTTCCAACTATATTATCTTAAATACGGAAGCCTCGGTGCGCGAGTCCGACTCGCACTTGACCGGTTTTTTTTCACATGCTTTCGTTTGATCTTCGCTAAACATCAATAAAACAACTGAAGTTCAAGCAAGACAACAGGCAGATTCTCTTTACTCTTAGACTATCCCATTGATTCGAATCTATTCATATTTCTTACTCCGACTTACTTTGATGCGAAAGAAAGACACAGATAAAATAAACGGTTTACCCTTATTTAATCGACACTCATTTCATATAGACACTATCCACATAACAGAATTTTCGTTTCAAAGAAATCTATTTTCTGCTGAACCCGTGTTGATTTCAGTTTATCTTGTGATGGTTACAAGTCTGACCTAGCCTAACCTACGTGAATCATATTTAAGAATGAAAGTAACACAAGTTCAACAGAAAATAGTTTTCTATAAAACTAAAATTCTGTGAAGTGATACTGTCTATAAAAGAAGGGGATCCCAAAATAAAGAAACACAATAGGTTTTACATCTTTAACATTAATAAGTAAGTAGTTACGATTAAACCAACATTATTCTTTTTACATTCAAAGGCTATATCCAGTTGTCTTCTTGATTTGTGTGTCAGTAGCTTGAATATTGTCACATTGGGGTCAGGTTTGCCGTTTACATATTCAGTAGAGAAGGTAGAGAAGCTAATCCATATTTCATGCTACAAATAGCTGCGGGTTGGTTTTCTCTATATATCGGGGTATCACCATACCGGTCAGTTTACCGGACATTATGTTAGCAACTATATAGGTCCCTTATTACGTTGAATCGCTATAAATAATTTATCACAATAATCGGATAGGCAAGTGAAGGACTTATACTTATCAATTATCTTTACTTCTTTGTATTGTATTTGAGCCAATGTTCCTTTTTGTAGATTGAATTTGGTGGTCAGTTTCTCATGGTTAATAAAAATTAGTTTCCTTCAAGTGTATTTCCGATGCAAAAAGGTCTTCAGGAATTGAATTTAAATAATGTAAATACTGTAAAAATAATTATACTGAATCTTTGCCACCAATTCCTTTAAACCCTAAAAAAAATAAGACCGTACCGGTAGGAAATATAAAGTTCACAATTTTTAGGCAGCATTTCTATTTAGTATTTCGCAATTTCTGACAAATCAAATAAGTATTTTAGTCTTCATGTTTTATTCCATATTCAACAACGTTCAACCGGTCCGCTTGTTAAGAAACATTTTCAAATTCATGTCTTTTAAGTTATTCGCTAAATTGGTTTACAAATGGCATGTAGTGAATAGTAAACTACACAGTAGCTATAATTACCGGCTAACGCTGATGCTATACTCGGAGAGGGCGCGGAAACCGACAATTTATTCCTACCCACAGTCCTGCGTGCCGAGAAAGAAACCGGCCGGAGAAACGCACTCCTACTTATTAGGTGGCTTTGAGGACCGGTCCCGCTGTTTTCTAATATCTGACATCTTTACATAAATAAAACAACTTTCCTTGATTTTCCTGTCATTTGTTAAGCCAAGATCAAGGTTCGGGTTGGACCGGTAATCGATTGAAACTTGGAAAACTTGAAGTGAAGGTCCATTCATAACTCTTTAGACTTACGACTTAGCTATCTCCTTCGTTCGTAAGAAGTTATTAACATTCGTGAATGATGTTCAATCTAGTAAACAAACAAAAAAGTATAATAGAATACGTCTGCATTTCTTTACAACGCGAGAGTGCTGCTACTCGGTCAAGAGGATACTCCGCACTGGGAGCGGCCTCGGTTTCTAATTCATGACCTATCAAAATTGATAAGCTACTTACTTATCATTAGTATCATTACCATACCTTTACTTTTAAGAAAGAAATCGGTGGTTGTTTTGACATAATCGCTGTAGTTTTGTGGACATTCCCCATTCAAGGGCCGTTTGCATTGTCATGAAATGACAACCGGTGAAAAGACTAGCTTCGAGGCTTTCCTCTTAGTTCCTACGCTCCATCAAGATCAGCAACGTATCTTAAGATTGCAGTCTTGAGTCTGTTGTCTCGTTATTGCAAATTTCTGTAAGCCTCAGAGCATATTCACTATCCGCTGCTGTAAGATGACTGGTAAAGTGATAATTTATTCCAAAGTGCGGTTCCATCTAGCTTAACAAGAAAGTAATGCTTAACTTAGACCACAGTCATTCACGTTACGGCTGCGCATGGCCTGTGTTTTTTGGTTCTGTACGCCGTAAAGAACCTGGCAAGTGCGAGTCGGACTCGCGCACGGCCGCACATTCGGTATTATTAAAGTCAAAGTCAAAGTCAAAGTTCTTTATTCTTCAATTTAGGCATAATATAATGCACCTATGAATGTCAAAAAGCATTACCACCGGTTCGAAAAATAAAACCTTTGCCCCGAGAAGAACCGGCGTAAGAAACTCGGCAAGGTATTTTTTTTTTTTATACTTCGAATCAAATCAGCGCCAGCCCAACTCACACTTGACCATATTTTAGTACATTTTGTTTTTCTTTAGAATATGTACATACTATAATCATAGCAAATTTAAAGCTTGTAAGTATGACCGTTTTTACGATGCAACAAATGTAAAAATATGTTGAAAAAAAAAGCTTTTAGTGAATGGGAAATTTGCTATTTTATACTTGTTAGTATTCCGCAGTAATAACACATTCTAAAAAAAAACAACCCGCTACCTATTATGGTTCGTATCATAGGATACTGTTTAAAGTTAAGACGGACAGACGGACAGCGGGGGCATATTAATAGGGTACCGTTGGAGTCCCTTCGGGCCGGGAACTCTAAAAAGGCTGTGTAGACTCACCAGGTCCAGCCGGAGGCTGAAGGAGACGTGCTTGCGCGGCGGTGGCGCCGCGGCCAGCGGACCCTCGTAGAACGCGGCTTCCTCCAGGCCGTAGTCTGACTCCCCGTCCCCCCACTCCAGCTTCATCGTGCTGGGGCTGGAACAAAGAGAAGTGTCAGACAAGTAAGCAGGTTCTTAAACTGTATAAGTGCACGATTACATGACCAGTAAATGGATCACGGATTACGACGCGCTTGCACCCGTTTACATACTAAGTTTAGTATTTTTTTCTAAAGGAGGCCAACGAGCTAGGCGGTCTCGTGATGTAATTATGGTTTATATCGACAAAACAAGTAAATAAGTAAACACATTTCTTTAAATATAATACACGGGTAAAAAAAACAGGACTTACGAGATTTTTTTATCTTTTCACGATTCTATTTTACAGTTTTGTTGGCGTGATTAATATGTATAAACTTGCAAAAATACAGCTTTGTACAGATGTAGTGCATAATTGTTTTCCTTCGTATTTTGTCGGAAATGTTCGTATTTGTCATGCTACTGCAGTCAACCTCAGTACTTTTTGTACTGTGACCGACTGAAATAGCAAGACACGTTCGTACGTTTCCGTGAAAATACGAAGGAAAACAATTATGCACTACATCTGTACTAGGAGTCTTTAAGTAAAACCGAATAAAGACATGGCGAAACTATAAGGGATCCTTGTTCACTACCAAACAACACAAACCTTAATTATATTACTTCAGGAATAACTTTACAAAGTTCGTGTATTACTTCCGAAAGTTTGTAACCATGTAACATTTAAACATTCCGATACATTTGTCGTATAATTAAACGATATGTAAGAAGTGTATCTGTTTCATTTGAAAATATTAAACAACCCAGAGTAAACTTGGATGAACGAAAATTATACATGCATGCTTCCCACGGCGCGTCAAAACATTTCCAATCATAAAGAAGCCTTGCTTCACAAAAGTCAAGTCGACTTTGTACGGAGTGTAACAATCTTGTGGCGTCGGCAGCAACAATACGGCTTCAGTAACCGCAAGGAACCTGTTCCATCGTCTTGCTCTATCTACTGCATTTCGTTTTTTTGTCCACGCCATGAATCGCCCGGTTAGTTGGTTACTTGGTTTGTAACGATTGATTTATTTTTGGATTGAACGACGACGAGTATCAGTGCCCTAAATCGCACCCGCTGCCACAGTCACAATACTTCCACTTAAGAGTATCAATAAACGCGTGCATAAGCTGAAGCATTAATCTGGTAAACTTAACTCCCACTCCGCTTGTCTTAAATTAGAGTTCAAAAGGTACAAATTATAATTTCCCCTAAAACCCTTCCCTGAATCTATTCATCAAAGGTTTCAGAATTAGTTAATACTTTTCAAATGTAACGAGTTGATCCGGCGGAAATGGTTTTCAAAAGGACAACTTCAAAACTATTTTCATGCAAGCCAACAGCTCTGAGCTCTGTATAAAAGTAATAAAGGTGAAAGTTGGGATGGCAAATGGTGGTAAGATGCAGTTGTTAGGTTTGTTTCAGTGGATACCCAAGAGTGGTAAGTTTGTCGTCGGCAGAATTCGGCGCTTCTGAAGCGCGCGCGTGTAGTTACGCCTAATATCCGGCGGATACGATGCGACTGACACCGGCGCATTATTGTCTCTTAATTGAAACGGCGTGTCGATCAGCAACGATTTGTTGGAAGGGTGCGACCCGCTTAATAGCTGGCCTGAAGACATCTACACGGCATAGTCATACGAAACCACGTATTGCAGGATAAAGTTATCTTACTAAGGCGAGCACGTCACCGTTGATGCAAACGTATCGGTTAATAATTTTACAGTATGGAAGACGATTTCTGATTTAAGCTAGAATGATCCGGTTTACTTAATATTAAACCATGGAAACGTTTCGCACGACCAAGTTGAGCAACCATTTCTTATTTGTTCTTTTTTAAAGTAGATAAATAGATTGGTCTGTGATGGATAAATGTGATGTGTTCTAAGATTGATAGGTAATTTTTACCCGAATTCCTTACTACTTGTACCAGTTTAGTCTTATCTGTAAACGATGGAAGTAAAGTAAGGGATAGAAATAGTGAACGCCACAATGTAAGTTATCGCAAAGTTGGCAGCCCGCCGCCCAATACTGGTGAGGCGATTAGATAAACGAGACCAGCTCGTCACAATCACAACATTGTGTTTTATCTTACAATCATTAAATGTATGCAATTCGCAGCAATCCCTTTGCAAGCTAGCGTTCTACGAAATAATATTTACGAAGCAATTATTATTACGGTTCCGTACCAAAATGGTAAAAAAGGAACCCTTATGGTTAAACTTTAGTGTCATGTCTGTCTGTCTGCATCTGTATGTCACGGCAGTTTTTCTCTGAAACTATAGAAGCAGTCTACTTGAAGTTAGGAATAGTTGTATAACATGCTTGCCCGCATTTGTTATTAGTAAAAAATAATATTTGAAGTGTTCAGAAACCCCCTCTTAACCCCCCCCCCCCCCCAAATAATCTGAAACGTTCCTGACTTGAAGATAAATTTATATCTTACGCGAAAAATAAAATGAATTTGTCAAATTTATAGATTTGGAAAAATTTGCAAAAAAAACTTTAAAAGTCTGTATGATATCTGTATGATGTATGGTAGTCAAAACTGCTTATTAAATAAAAAAAGTTCATAGCAAAATGACTATTTTCTCGAACATAATTCTCAATCTACATTCTGTATCGTAAACTTCGATCGTAAAGGTATTTTTACTGGAAAATCTAAATATATGTACTTTAACATCTACATTAGGTGTTGGTACATAGTAACGAGTAGGAGGAATTTGAACCTTCCTGGCACATTCAATGACTAAACTGCTTAATGTTACCTAATATACACACTGTAATATAGCCAAAGGTTAACCAGAAAATACATAATGATAGAGTTCTTATTGATGAAGAGACTTTTAAAAAGATTCCATGAAATCATTGTTGTCTTGCACTATGCTATGATAATAACTCCAAAATAAAATTGGCGCACTAGGTTGAATGATTTGATGAGACCCTGCTTTTGCGGGTACTGGTCAGAATGTAATTTTCAGGATACGGTTATGAAACTATGGTAGTAAGCCGGCTCAGCGAGGGACATACATACGAGAACAACAGGATGTCAAGGGCCAAAAGCATCATACCCCTGCCAACTGCTAATATACGCCGCACGACTCTCGCCACAACCTTCCAAATTGTTCGTTTTGATTTCCCAAAAGCTTTTAAAGCTTCTATTGTTAGAGCTGCTTATGACCAGTTGGCCTGCTCCTTTCTCTATTTTAACTATATAAAAACTACCTTTTTTACCAGCCTTCACAAGACTTCTAAACTCATTCATCCATTTCACAAATTATTCCCCCGAGGCCTGTCTGGACACTGAACAAATTATGATTGAGGCATGCACTCTGGTATTCAACGTATGCTAATTCCTCGGCATAAGGTGCCCGACCTATAGAACTTGAACCTGGAAATTGGCCGCACGCGAGATCGCATGCCGCCTTCGTATCTTCTGCGTCGCATGATGCTTAATCGATTCGTTTGCGCACTCAGTGAAAGCATTTTCCATTTTGCCACAATTTTATAAATAAGTACACCTAACAAAAACTGAATTGAAAACGACCTTTTTCCAAGACGGTAAAAAATGACATACGTATCCATCACAAAAGAGGTTTAAATATTGACATTTATTTTGTTTTATTTTTATTTTTGTACCATGTCACCCTGACATATTATTACTGAATAATGGTTGATGTACCTATTAACTTAAAGTAAATGACATATGCCACAAAACAAAGAAACATTCATACCACTTAAATTAATTATAAATATCAGCGTCAGCAATGTCGAGAATTGGAAAATCTAGTATTAATTGGAAAGAATTGGAAAGATTAGTTCCGTCAGACCAAAAAGTTAACTTTTTTGCGTTCAAAGGAAAATCTGATGCGTATTTACGGAGGTAAAAGTTTACATATGAGATTTCAAGCAAGCATAACTCTTTCGACTAACCCAATTTTACAATAGTTGACTGTAAAACTACATTTGCGTTTCTACAGAGTACTGGCTAACCCTCCTGAGCCTCCGAAAATCGACTGGGAGTATTATAAGAAGCTGGTGCCCGACCCCAGCATGGTGGACTCTTTGAAATCCAAGTATGAAGGTTTCAAGGTGCCCATCCCTGAAGATAAATACACCAAAGAGGTAGATGCGCAGTGGAGTAAGGTAGAACCGGAGATTCAGAAATTTTGTGCTTCTGTTCAAGGAGACATTGATATGTAAGTATGCCAAAATATCTCCTTACTTGGGTTAAAAACAAGCATAGTTAAGTAAGCATTATAGATTTTAACCTCTATAGAATCAGGTTCATCAGCAGGGGTTTAAAGATGTAATTTTAAAGCAAATGAGGGCAATCCGTAGGTACAAACCCTTAAAGTTCGCCTTGTACTTGTTTGTTTTGTTTATTAAATAAAGAGTTTACATACATCTTGTAGATGCCATACCGACTGAACCTATTTCTATGCAGAGCTAAGAAAGAATTGGACCGCATCAATGCTTTACCTAAGTTTGAGGAGATGACCTTGGAAGTAGTATACGACATGCACCCGGAAATCGCCCTGGACTCCGTTAACAAGCCCACCTTCTGGCCGCACACGCCGGAGGAGCAGCCCGCGTATCGCACGCCGGCGCAGAAGGGCTTGAAGCATCTCGACCTATATAAACCTTGATTTTTTGGAACCTTGAAACTTGACAATGTATGTTTCGCTTGTTTCTATTTATTTGAGTAAAAAACGTGCTGCAGAAAATGTGTTTAAATTACCTATAGCCAACAAATCGGGATACAAATGTCTTCTGTTTTATCAAGATTCGTGATTATGTTGTTTTAATCATTATTGAACTTGATTGGCATTCAGAACTTTTAGTATTTACTGGTAAATTGTTATCCGTAACGTTTTTAAATAGGAAATAAAAAGCAAGAATTTTGCAAGAACTTTTGTAAAACTGAAAAAATTCGTACGACTGCACCCCTAGTTTCCTGACGAGTCATAAAATCGATATTATTGGCGAAATTAAAAGCCAGTGGCATTCGCTCGAGTCGCAACTCGCAACCCAAACAAACGGTTGATTTATTGTCTATGGCATCAACAGAAGGGCTGCGGCGCTAAATATAGAGCCACGTTCAGGGTCGCGAGGACATCAGCCAAGAACGCTCTGGCGGCAAATTATGATGGATGCTAAGATTGAATTGCAATGAATAATGAATTGTTAGAAGTGATACTTTGGCCTACCGTGGAAGGATTACACATTCCTATACATAATGAAGGTAGAATGCGATTCGGAACAAGAATTTTTGTTTTCAGCATACGTCAAAAATGTTAAAATATTGGAATCTAGGTTTTCGTGACGATATAGAATCTTCTGATAGGATCATGTGAACTAATTCGCAAACAGAGTTTTTTTATAAGTTTAACCTGTGTATTTGTGTACATATGTATCTGTGTCTTTATTATCACAGCTCCAAAACGTATGAAATCTAGTTTAATGCACATCGGTTTGGCCAATTAAGAGTTATCTGCTCTAAAAGTAGGGATCGCCAGTGTATCAAGGTTTTTATCTATTTCGTGTTTCCTTTTGTGACTAATATAATGTACGTCTGTTGCTAACATGTTTTTACCACCCCCTTCTTTAGGACTATCGAGCAACACGCGCGCTCGTCTCGATAAACTTAACATTCCCGTCGACTACAGTCTATCAGCCTGTTTATCAATAGCTTATAACTTGTAATATAATTGGAAGTCTCTTTTTAATACATATTGCTCGAAAGAGATTTCCGCTTTTGATACAAGTTACAAGCGTTTGATAAACGGGCCCCAGATCGTCGGTCTGTAGTTTGTCTCCGCAAACTTTGTATAAATTGATAAGGATCGCCCGATACAAAGTTTGAAGTCTGTATAGCCTTTTAAAATGAAGAAAGGTTAAAACTTAGTGACATACAGAATATATCTGATAACCTACAATGGCACCTGTAAGTACTACTTTTATAATGAAGTACGCTCATGGTGTACCTACCCATGACCGTACTATGAACGTGTCAGGCCCGGAGGGTAATTTGTATTAAAATGTTGAGCGGTAATGGAACGGTCTAGTGGGCATAGTCTCATACTTTTCAATACAAATAATACTTTTTTGTCTAACACGTTCCTATTACGGTCATGGTATGATGCGGTGTAGTGGGAAGACATCTGAAGTAGTTATTCTAAAAGTAGGCCGAAAAATGTCTGCCCTAATTTTACTAACCCTTCTACAATCATAAAATTCATAAATCATAAACCATGCAAGCCAGGAAATAAGTTATGATAATATATTCTATGTAAATATTTCACATGGAATGGGATGGATCGGCGATCAAATGTGAGCTAAAACCAACTGTCTTCGTGCACCACGCCAGACGCGCTTCCGAGAAAACTTGCTCTGTAACTCAAGACTCAATCCAACACGATTTTGTGCAAATATACTTAGTATAGTACGCAAACAAAGACACGACACATACACGAATAAGAGCAATTTTAAGTTGAATATGCGTGAACATTTTAAAAGCAATATGGTTTAACTTAGAATAGAGGCCCAGATCAACTCGCTTCACTTTTAGTCCTTCTTTACATCTGTTGGTGCTGGATCAGGGGGCCTAATATGGCTGTCTTTATCGCGTGACAAAATGTGGATAAGACTACCGGCACTTTTTGACACGTTTATAAGTATGTAAGTGACAGGTGCTCTATCCAGATTTTATCACGCGATAAAGTCAGCCATATTAGGCTTGCTGGTAGCTGGTAATCACTACAATTACCTATAGCAGCCACCATTGTGCCATAAATAGTGACATGGGTTATTTTAAACTAAGGCGCAGTTTCACAGAAATTGTTTAAAAGAAAATAGACGGTCCGGAGAAGACTCGGAGGATATCCGGCGGCAGCTCGGACGGACATCCGAAACGGTCGGTTATAATGTGGGAAGTTACGAGATCTAGATAGTTTAGAAATAGGCTTTGATGATTTTTTATAAATAAACTATGTAGTTGAATAATCAACTGATCCGTGAATTTGTCAACGATAATTATCAGAATAATCTGGAAGCTGCAAGTAACTTATATGTACTTCTGAATTAACTTTTCCGGCAGACACAAATAGAAGCTCCGTGCCTTTAGGCTATGCATCCATGCAAATGTATTTAAATCTGTGTAGCGAGAGCGTTTTCACTTTTCCTATCGTGTTCTGAGCACGATGTGCCGCTTGCCAGTTGCCATGCATGCAGTACCGCCGCGTTAGGGTGCCGGACCACCTGTTGCACCGAGTCTATATTTAGCACCTCCCCGCCCGCCTACCCCTCGTCCATTCATAAACATAACTCAGTGACTAATGTGTAAAGCTGTTGAAATGCTAAGTTTAAAGCCCAGCCAGAGAAATAAGCGCAGAACGGACAGTCACATGTACTGAAAGATATCAACGATTTACTGGAAGTTACACACACACACACACAGTTTTTGTCGGTACTCTTTCGGTAATCCATAGATTTATCGAATCTTACTACATCGATTGTATCGTTTTATCTAATTTTATTTCTTCGAAAGCTATTTTCTACTGAAACCATGATGTTTTCAGGATATCTTCAACATTTATTACGTAAGTTAGGTTAGGTTGGAATTGTGTCGAACAAAAAGAAAAAGTCATGGAGCGGGAAATGCCTTTCGATGAAATGAAAGTTCTACGTAATGATACATTTGTTGAACGGTGTTTCATTCAAATAATAGATATCCTTTACTTACAGTACAGCTCTTCTCTGAGAGTTAAACCATGCATTGTACCTAGGCACTTAACACTTTAATATAAACTCATAGTATACGATTTAATAAATAATAATAATAATTAATTGATAGTTAATAATTCGTTTTAATTTGTTTTTGTGTTTGTTTCTTTTTTTAGTTTGTTATTTTCTGTTTGTGCAATAAAGACTACACACCAATTTCAAGGACAGTAAATATATGTTCACCTAATTTTTTTAAAGATCTTTATTTAAAATGCAGCTAAGCCTCTTGAGAAATGCGCTGTTCCAAGAGTCATGGTCATGGTCATATCATTTATTGCATTATGTGTTTATAAATGGTCACAAACAGCTCATTTTGTTATTTTATTTCTCAAACATTATGTATGTATGTAGGTAGGTACTATAATTTACATTATTTCTGAAGGTTATTATATATTACCTAATGATAGTACCTCAGCCTTTCTACGTATTTTATATTACTACTAGGTTAACTTTGGCGTTTAAGTTATTATTACAACGTGCAAAAGTATAGCATTACTAAATATACACTAAATATTAGTCGCAATACTCGCGTGCATTGCTTTGCGAGAAATGCAACACAGTATCTGCAAGTGAACTTTCATACTATAAATACTTATTAACTTACGTTCTTCATATTGCATTTAGCACGCATGCAAAAGGGACGCGAGCCTTGCGAGAGGTGCATTAGGTGATATTTATTCTGTAGCTATAAAAGCTACACAGTAAGTTGATTAAGTTTTTCTGTTTCATCGCTGGACGCGCTCGCCTACTTGTGAATTCTTTCGGCGCACGCGTCGTCGCCGCCGTCGCCTTGGCCCAAACCATGATTTGACACCCACTTCTCGTTATATGAGAATACGACCAGTTGGAAATCTGATATTTACTCAATAATGTTGTTTGTTCAACGCAAACACATAAATTAATGAGCCAATTAGTTTTTGCAATCGGGGAACTTCGATCTTTGCCTCATACCATTCGACTTAGTTTATGAACTATATGATATATACACAAAACAGAAATCGGGATAGGTAATGTGAAATAATTATGTCTGCCATATACGTTACCTATTAGAAAATAATTTAAAAATATCGATAAGCATTTTGTTTTTTCTTATAATTTTCTTAATTATGTTAATAGATAGGTAATGATCATTACAAACGAATTCAAAAAGGCACACGCTCTATGTCTACTAGGTACTCGTATTATACAATAATTATAACGTTATATAAAACCCGTATTTAAACTCATAGACAGTTTGTTGCATAGATATGAGTTGGATACAGTGATATATTAATATTTATCACAGAGTCGACGACCCCGCGGCGTGGCCGGCGTGATGCATATATTTAGGTTAGGTTATGCATAATAAAACAATTTGTAACTTCATAATTACTGAACTACCAACTAGTTTTAATATTAAAAATGGTTTCTTCAGACCAACGCCATCTCAATAAACATACTTCATTGTACTAATTACTATGTTATAAAATTACTTATGTAAAAAAACAATTTCGAGTAGCTACATTTTTTTTGTGCCTATTACCTGTTAAACGGTAGTGTGAACAGCTAGCAGTGACTAACCGGGATTAGGCAAGTCCGTGATGTTGATCGCCACTAATTAATTCATAATTAAAAATTCTGGTGCGCCCGCGCACATGATGGTTCCAGCCAATTACGTTGCCCACGCGTGTCAAATGAAATTGAACACTATTTTTATATGAATTAGGTGGAATATTAATATAAATTAGTGTGGTTGAATGAAGGGCAAGCGACAGTTGTTTTATTTTGAACTATATTTAGTACTTGGACTGAATTGTTACCGAGCGCCTGCGCGGCGATATGATTGGCATTCCGGCCGATGTGACTTTCTTTTGTCATTAATTGCTTTTCAAAACACAGGGCACGGGGCGTATATTCTTCAATATTGGCCAAGCAATTTTTTTTTTTTTGGTTAAAATAACGTGTAGTTAACGCATGTATTTCTTTATAATTTAACAGCTATTATGTTATAAAAGAAATTATGGTTTTGAAAACAATAATAGTGTAAGGCAAAGAGGAATAGAGGTTCCAATGGTTCTAATCGCAGCTACCTGTAATATGTTATACGAGTATCTCTACAAGTTAGGCTAGTTTTAAGGCATTCGCTAAAATATTATATTTTAACATTATTTTATTGAATGACTAGAGGACGACCGCAACCGAAAATACGTAACACGTCTTCCATCAATTCTGCTAAAGAATATTTATGCAAAATTTGAAGTAGATTGGACCAAGGAATCACGTTGTCTCATACAAAAATTTTGCCCCCCTTTTTCACCCTCTTAGGGGTACTATTTCGGAAAATCCTTTCTTATCGGATGGCTACGTCATACAAAGAACACACCCTCTAAGATTGAGGTCTCTACGATCAGCGGTTTAGGCTGTGCGTTGATCCGTCAGTCAGTCAGTCATTCAGGACAAAGCATTTTATATGTATGGATGGTGCGTGGTAAGAGTGACGGCTTATCACACTCGTAGATACGTTACGTCAATTTAAATCCTCAACTAAATTATAATTTATAGCTAAAACAACCGGGCAAGAACATGTCTGATCATGCTCAGTGAAGGGTTCCGGAGGCGTAAGTACACAAAAATCTCAAAAAATAACAAGTATGAACTAATTGTCTATTTAAAGTTATTTGGTGCTGTCTTAGGTGATTTTAGAAGGTATAAACACTTTCGTCGCCTGTAGGTATCTCAGGAGCCAATCAAGTCTACTTAGTCGTGAAAGTTTTTCTGTAAAATTCGTTACCTATGGTGTCAGGTATTTAAGATATTTTCGGACTTTTAGTACCTATTTGTTGTTTTGTCTGTGGGGTAGGGAAGGGGGAACACTTGACTGTAACAAAAATTAGCACTTTAAATATTTCACAAACAGATCTCTTGATCGAAAAATTGTTTGCACAAATCCGCAATGAAAGACCAACTAAACTCCAAATAAGTAAATGAAAAAAAAAACATTCCCACGTTATGTGGAGGGAAGGTGTACAAAAAAAAATGTTATTTCAAGATTTTTAAAACTTTGTATGCGTGAATAATATGTAAAATATTCATTCATGCCAAATTTCAGTTTTCTAGAACTAAGATTCTGAGCTAAGCTGCGGACGGAAAGACGGACGGACATGGCCAACTATAAAGTAAGGGTACCTAGTTTGACTACAGAACCCTGAAAACAAAAACAATTCAAATAAACAAAAACAATTATTTTTTGTCTCATTTTGCTTTAGTAAAAGCTACGTATGTTACACATATTTATATACATACCTAATCAATGCAAAGGCGGAATATTAAAAAAAGTGTCGGAAGTACAATAACCTATTGAAGGGCCCTATAAGTATATTATTCGCATTTTATTGACGAAATGTTTCCAAAAATCTTTTATATTAGCATCAAGAAAGTAAGTTCCGTCGGGAACGGAGCCGACTACCTGCCAGGGATCGGTCCCGTTGCGTGCAAGGTGCGCGCACTGCCTTTGATGGTTGCCACGCGTTTTGCGCGTTTATTGCTCTTCCGTGGCTCTGCCATAAATCTTATATGGTTTGGTTAAGTTTGTAATAAATAATGGACGGTTGTTAAATAATAAATGTTTTTGTTGGTTCTCAATTGAAAACAAAATGTACCTATGAGTTAGTACTTTTGAGCATCGACATATTCGAGCGGGATGATGTTGTGCAATAGTGTATCTTTAATAATTTTCAGCGGTAAGAACTTGTACACGATAACACGATGCGATAGAGTAACGGATAGAGAGGCTTCATTGGAATGAAAACCTCGCAGGTGGCAACCCTACGTCGCACACAAAGGCGATCAAATAATGTCTAAGCACCTCACACAGACACAAGACGGCCCGCGCAGATGTCACCCTCCCCGCGCCCTGGCACCCCCACCCCCTGTCGCATCCAATAGTGCACGAACCTCAGCTGCAACTAGTTTCTGTTCGTCAGATGTTGATCGACAGTTTTTTTGTTACGGGTTTTATAAAATGAGCCCCAGGCCTCAGCATAATGTGGTGTATAAAATGAACTCGCTTAACTCCAGCGATTAGGGTGTCAGGTTATTTTAACCCAAACCCCCTGCGTTATGCTGAAATCTTCATGGATTTAATTCTATAATGATAGAATTTATAAGTTAAAAACATACGTTTATGATTTTATAAATTTGAATTTTGGCGTTATATGTAAATGCCTGCTAGTGGGTGCAGCACCAGCCGGGAAGTGGTGAACAGAATATTTGAACATTTTACTGGAATGGTAACTTGCCTAATGAGGAGGCCGTGATAAGGATGTAAATAGAAAAACAGCTTACTATTTTATAATATTACAATTAGAGGAACATATGTGCTTAGTAGGTACTATCGAACCAACGGAACCCTGACCCACCATGGAACCTTGTCACAATGATTGACGTACGATTGTCGTATAGCTTCGTATGACAGTCCTAACGTCAATCACTGTGACAAGGTTCTATGGTGGGTCAGGGTTCCGTTGGTTCGATAGTACCTATACCGCCATCAAAATCAAAGCATCATTTTACGCAAATCTATTTCGTAAAGTCGAAAGAAAAAAGAACCTCTTCATCTTGAGGAGAGAACAGCTATATCTACCATCCGTGTCTTACGAGATATGGAACAAGTGGTGGCATGTGGTGGTGTGACTGAGACTTTGGTATACGTGTACTCGCACTGGATTATCCCCGTTGACTAAATACATTGTCGTATTACAGAACACGTGTTCCAAATGTCAGTAGGGAACTTTTCACCCGAATTACATGTATATTGGACGAGTGTCCAAACTGCAAAGCGTTTAAACTACAGGCAATCTGTCTACTTCCGACGCTACCCTAAGCTATGGCTTAGAATTAGCCTCATTCTACTACTTATTGCATTTCTATATTAATGTTAAATAAGGAATTAACAAGCAAGTGCTTGAATGGCATAGTATTAAGAAGGAAATTGAGCACACAGCACAGGTGACTCTGATGGTAAGTGGGGTCTAAAGCTAGACTGCAATCTTAAGGCTACGAATGCTTTGCCAACGGTAAAGACTATGATATGCCGGCCAGCCTCTATGCTAATCATTTCATTGAAGAGTTAATATTGGTTCGTACACTTCGTACCTATCTAACAGTAGAAGCGTCCTAAAAGCATATGAATGAAATGTTGTTTGCTGACCGAATTGACCAATATATTCAGTTTTCCTAACTATTTATAGCTGACATAGAAACGTCCCGCTTGCTTCATTCAGAAATCACATTTCCCTCAACAAGATCGTAGTACAGTCACTAATAGGGAATGCAATTAACCGATTAAATGTAGCATCGGTTAATTTACCGGTTAAGACGAAATTTATCGATTAACCGATTAATAACCGGTTATTAACCGATTGATTTTTTTGCTTAAAAATAATGGTTTCCTTTAGGTTGTTTAACATAAAAACTTGTGAACAAAGACGTGTAAATAAAACAGACGTATTTATTATGTGAAAACGTTTTAATTAGTGATATAATTATTTCTTAAATGTTAGATTAGTGATCAGTATTTAGACCACCAGTATACTAGTTTCATTTCTAAACATTTAGGACATTCAGTATCTTAAAAAAACAACAACTGTATAATAGAATGTTACTTATGGAGTTGTATAAGATAAAAAAAAGTTTTCCTCGTAATATTTAAATAAAATTATCTTTAATAGTATATATATGGTCCCAGAGCTCAGATGATAACGTCCGAGGCATAGTGTCAAAATTATAACGGTGTTTTAGAAAGAGACCATTAATCGGTTAGCCTTGTTTTTTGTAGCGCGTAGAGCATTCTCTGTTTCACTCATAAACGTGTAACCGGCCGGTGCAGTGCAGTGCAGTGCAACATATCTTCTTTTGTTAGAAACAAAATAATAAAAGCGACACCAACGTTATTTGTTTCATTTGTGAAATTCTTATTAATTTTACAGCTCACTAAGAGTTTTTTAATTGATATTATGCATAATTGCGTATATTGCGATATTTGTGTAATTTTAATATATGTATATTTAGTTTAATTTGTGTCGTCTTTCTAATAAAAACTTAACAAATGAAGCTTTTTGCAGATCACTACTATTAACCGGTTAATCGGTTAATTTCATATTTTAACCGGTTACGTTTTTTGGCATACATTTTCGATTAAAATCGGTTAATCGGTTAACCGATTAACCGGTTTGCATTCCCTAGTCACTAAACATATTAATTTGGTCTGATTTCTCATGGGTTACATTTCATGTTTATGACGCCAATATAGCCCATGAAAATCGTATACAATACAAGTCTAATGAAAAGCGAGCTTTAAAAAAAACCAACTGCAGTTTGAATAATGTCGTCAAAGTAATGTTACTTATCAATCTTATCATGTATTTATTTTTGATTTCGCCAATTTCATATTAAAATAATTTTAATATAGCCTATGACACTCTACTGGTTAAGACGAATCTTACCACGTATAATTTATTAAAATCGGGTTAGCCGTTTAGTAGTTACGAGCGGACATTGAGTCGGACATATATACAGGTCAAAAATATAACCCTCCTTTTGGGCTTTCCCGCAGTAGGGTAAAAAGGGGTGTGTTGCCTTGCACTGAATTATGATAATACCAAGTTTTTCAAA
This sequence comes from Acleris sparsana, assembly GCA_923062465.1. Taxonomy (NCBI): domain Eukaryota; kingdom Metazoa; phylum Arthropoda; class Insecta; order Lepidoptera; family Tortricidae; genus Acleris; species Acleris sparsana. The sequence goes on from OV281303.1 coordinate 6,917,648, forward strand.
AAGCCCTCCTGATCATTATTAAACACTTGAAAAACCTTGTAATATGTTTGATGTTTTTTCTGTTTTAGACCATCCTTACAAGGAAAAATCTCGCAGCAATCCAAAATCCAATCCAAACACCTCGTCATAATCCGTTCCATTCCACATCACATACGAGAGCAAATGCACGAGCTACTATAGAATCGGTATAGATTTGCCTATAATATTTAAACACTTCCCTCGACTTCTCCAGAATTCCATCATCAAACTACGACTTGATTATGTCTACTCATAATGGTGAAGGGTTATGGTTCGTAATAAAGTTGAAACTTTTTCAAACTTTTGAACAGCAGTAAGTATTTCAAAAAAACTGTACTTAGACCAAATTGGCCTCATTTTGTTGCAATGTGCTCTACTAGGAAAAAACCTTGGAATTGGATAACCACTTCATCATAAAAAAAGGGAACAACCTCAGTGCAAGGCCAAATGTACCAATTCCATGGGCTAATAGCAGATACCTTTACACGAGGGTAAGCATGTCTAGTTGACTTCGTAAAATGTTTCACTTTACAAAACGCAGATGGCTAATTAACTAGCTAGCTCACAGTTACCACTCCCCCCGGATTGTTGTTGGGCTCTGAATACCGTGGATATGTGAATGCAGACTAGTAATAGAGTCCTTACGACGATGTGGTTACGACCAGCAAGGTGAGTGGGTAAGGTGAGGGTGGTGACCCTACACGAGGCCCTACGAGGCACCACATAAACCCCTTTGTTCATAAAAAAACACTATAAACATATTTTAGTTAAAGTGTGCGATGCCCCTTTCTGTCAAATGGAAACTTCCCAATAGCATACGGACAAAGCATGTCTCAAGCACACTTTAGATATTGTGCGTTTGTGAATAAGAGGGTAACTGCAGTTTATCTGCAGCTTGAAGTGTGTCACTGTCAGGCCGACAGTTCAAAATCTGTGTAGTAATGTCTGCAACCTTAAGAGAAACTGATAGCCTGTGCGGTTCTATCTAACACGATGAACTGACACGCCGATATCGGCCGACGCATTGTTAGTCTGTTGGTGCCCTTAACATCCACAAAAGTAATGAGCTAATGAATGTATAACGCGACAACACGTAAATAGCTTGACAAATTTAAAGTGTGGTGGGTTGCCTTTTTCATACACTGAGTAGATATAGTCAAGAACGGAAAGGGGTCGTTAATACTTATAGGTAGACAATTATTGCGATGACACAGATATAATCCGTAGAGTATAGCTCAGCCGCATGTACTCGTATGGTCTGGTTCCGCGTCTAACCCTGACCGAAACATTCGTCTGACATTCGCATTGAAACAGAACACGAAACGCAGACCTGGCCGAGGCGGACAACCTTGAGTTACCCGGTGATAAGGAACAGATAGATATCTGATAAAAATGTAAGAGCATATATATTTAATGCCAACATACTGTCGAAATGACATAGCTTACTTTAATTCAACTGTTTGTAAGACTGGCTACGAAATCACTGAAACTTATGTAACAAAGGGTTTCCTTTTATAAAGTTAAGACGTTTCGCGTCTGCTTAACACATTATAAAACCACATGTAAACACTGTTTTTATCACGTGTGACTAAGTAAGATCATAATGGTAGATAATGATAATGACTCAATAATGCGCAATTGTGTAAATGACTAAAACTTGTGTGAAAAAAAGGCTTTGTTTGACATTTGTATTTACTTACGCGTATGGGCTAAATAAACATATAATGTAAGTCTAGGAAATTAATACCTAGAATTCTAGAAGTAAGCGGCATGACATATTTCAATGTACTCGTAGGTTCAGTATAGGATAGGAGAAAATAAAAATAAACATTTGGCAGTAGCGCCACTGTCTTCGTTAAAGTGTCACAGATGTGCCTATAGGAAGGTCAGTTTCAATTTGAGGCACAAGTGTTTCCATATTTTTGCTAGTGTATCATGGTGATATCATGCACTGTAGGTAATAAATAGTCATCATATTCATCAGGCTTCTGGGATGCTTGGAGTTGAAATTCAGGTATATATATATAATGGGGGAAAGATCTCCATCTTTATCATTTTATCATACTATTGTTTGGTCTCAAAATTAATTCAGGAGCACGCCGTTTATCCTTCGGGAACATCCCCCGGCTCGGTTACAACACAAAGAGTACTGTTAGCGATTTTGACGCCATAACCGTTGCAAACGCGTGCTTTCCTTAGTTTCATGTGTTACGTCGCGTATTATGGATTACATACAATGGTATTATGGAAACCGTAGCTTATCAGGCACTAGGCGAATTCGAAACGTGTAAGTATCTCAATAAATTCTGCCTTCACGCGCCAAATTTTTATTTCAATCATTTCTTGAGTTATTTATAGGTTTTATGAAATGTAAGCATTTTTACAATGGTAACTGCGCCGAGCTAGTTGATTACAAAACATTGGAATACCTTCTCGATCGACAGAGTACAGCAGCCAGCAATTGTAGGGTGTTTCCTCGGTACACTGATGTGCTTTCTTAGCTACTTTACTGGCAATTCAGTCCAAGTTTAGATAAGTATGTAAAATTCATGAATTGTGAAGCTGCTGTTGCGAAGGTCTCATTAATTTTGTAGTGGTTGGTGTGTGAGTTGTATATACGATATTGTTACCTTTTACACACGAAGTTTACAATACACGTAGACTCACGTAGTACGATTTCAACATTCCAAAAATATTACGTTCGCCCCCGACCACTACGAAAGAAACACTACGAAAATGTATACTTAAAATTCGGTTTTAATTTGTATGGTACCTACCTCATTGGATTCAAAAATATTTGCTGCGGTCTTTGATACAGGTTTTTTAGTCCAATGTTAGCTAAGTCATTATTGCTAGTGCTCGGCCGTTAAGAAGTTATACCTGAAATAAATGACACCTGTCATTTCAGTACAAATTATAACCTTAAACCCAAGAGTAGGTTATAAATTGTACAGCGATGAACCTGTCAAGATTGACTTCTTAACGGCAGGACACTATAGTAACGGTACTACATAGCGCTTATTTATACCACAGAATCTGTGACTTTAGGAACCTATACCTACATATAGTTCAACATTCTGTCTTAGACGGTATCCTGTTGCAACAGGCCGAAGTTTTGATTCCTAACTGTTTCAATTGTCCAAGAACTCATAAGTTAGAAAATATTTTTTTCTGGAACCATTAATTCAAGTGTGTGTACTGTATATTCCGAAAATGGGTTTTCCAAGTGGCGATTAATACCATTCGCATATTTTATCACTTTATTTTTTCTCAATAGCTACTTTTCCCGAAGGGCTTTCTAACCATTCGCATATTTTCCCACTATTTTTATTTTTCAATTTGGTTCTTTCCCACTGCTCAACAATCATAAATATGAGGTAGGTTTAGGTAATGTTAGTTTTGCAGCAGCACCACCCAGAAATAGGAGCTCCGATGAAGCGGAGCTCCGTCGACTGTTAAATTTAATTTTGTTATAAAAAACAATGGTCAGCTGAGTTGGTTGGGCAGTTCAGATGAGCAGTGGGGAATAAGGGAAAAAAATATAGTGGGAAAATATGCGAATGATAGAAAGCCCTTCGGGAAAAGTAGCTTTTGGGAAAAAATAGTGGTAAAAGATGCGAATGGTATTAATCGCCACTTGGAAAAAACTATTTTAATTGATTTTTTACCTGTGAATTACGTAGATTTATTAGAACTTGTAGCCTGTACAAAAACAAAAGAGAAAATATAACATCGTTATCAGATATCACCCCAGATAAGAGATAACGTGTTATATTAAAGAGGCTTCACGATCCATCCAGCTAGCTAGTAGGTTAATAAAATGTACAAGTCGGTTATACTCACATTATCACAGCTCTGCTTCAAAAATACAGCGTATTAAAGTAATAAGCAAAATATGTGTAAACAGTCAACAATTAAATTGGATGTCCCACATAGAACCCTGTCACAATGACAGCGACAACTCATGAAAAGGAATTACGTCAAAATTTATGTATTCTATGTGTTTACATACATACATGTAAACACAAACGAAAAACAATACAATAAAGATAAAAAATAATTCACAAAGGTGAACTTATGCATTTGAGCGATCTCTTCCAGCTCTAGAGATTGAGAAAAGTAAACGATTGTATTATTACTGTTTTCCTGCGACAGGTTTTTATAGTGGCTTAACAATTAAAGTCGTTGATTGTACGACATCGTGTTTTTAATAAATTTGCAGAAACGTCGTCTATCTGATTTGAGCCTAGCTCCTCCTTCGGCAACCGAACCGATGGTGCATTACGGACATTTACGGATCTTGCCATTGTTTATTATTAAAGTCATAGAGACGTTCTTAGTAGGATATTTCAAAACTTAGGTAGAACCTTAAAAAATAAGCTACATAAACTTCAACAAAATTTCGTATTTATTTGAAAAAGGAGACAGACGAGCAAGCGAATCACCTGATAGTAAGTGATCATCGCGACCCATGAACACTTGTGCGTGTTAAAGTTAAAGTAGAAGTGATAACTTACCTCTAGGTAGTACTTAATTAAAATAATTTGATAGTTAGACTCCTTACCATCTTGTAACGAATGTTTTTAGGGGGAAACGTATGAGAATTTGGAGGATAGGTAGGCCAATACCTCTGGCCAATACTCACATTGGAAGTTCACTTGGACAAAAGATGTTTCCTCGGAAGTTTTATAAAATGTCGTTTTAAATGTTCCTAATGTTTAAGGACTGGGGAAATCTGGGTCTCCAATCTTGGTCTATTTATTTAAAATATGGTACAATATGTGTATGATAAGATGCGTTTTATATGTACTTAGGTAGGTGCCAACTCAACATTAAAACAATATTGCTGAACTTTCAACCGTTATCAAGAATATGTAATTGCAATCAGAACAGAAGTTTACTGAGCAAGTTTCTAGTATTGTGACCAACAGTCATAATATTTTTTGTTGGAATTAAAATAATGTCGCAAGGCGTGAGCGCCATGTGACCTGACTAATGTTATTTAATTATTCATTGTATTTAGTTTATCTAGCCGAAGGTAAGTGTACAGTGACGAGATAAATGATAACGAACAGAGATATCAACTTTTAAGGTTACGTCATGTTTTCCCCAACTAGATAGGTTTACTTAGATTTGGAAAACAATGTTTATGCCGAAAGATAAAGTTTAAAAGCTAGTAGGTATATTACAATAGGAATATTATTTTAAGTGATGCGTATGTTGAGCCGTAGGTAAACAAACAGAATCGTTAAGTTTTTGATTTATTGTTTGGACTTATATTATCTTAGCTGTCTCGTTAAACATGATTCTAGTGAAATGTATCGCTAATTACTTAAGTACCTACAGCGACCACGCGTTACCAGTAACCTCAGTCATTTCATTGAACCCTGCCGAGCCCAGTGAAGATGAACGATTTGAAATCATGTTGTTTTTGTTGGAACTTAGACTAGTGCGCACACTTGATAGCTTCAGAGAACTGTCCAAGTTATATCAGGTGACGCAGCTAGGCTAACTCGCAGAGGTAGGTGTCGAAGGTTTATTTTCTTTATCAGGCGTGTAATGCGGTACTGGTTATCGATGAGCGATGCCATTAGCGGGATCAGCTTGCGGCGAAACGAGTGCGCTCGTCTCGTCGGCGCTCAGGTAGCGCCGGATTATAAAAACACCACTTGAAATGGAGCGGACGCGTCCCGGCCTCGCCTAGATAACGCGATCGCGATCGGCGCAGAAAAATAAAGAACCCGCAATAACAAGGCAGGAGCGCTCGCGCCTCGCGGACCCTTATCGGCGTGAATCAACCTCTGTTCCGAATCTCCCCGACAATAAGACGCCCTAATCACCCATTCACATCACACGTACCGATAATATAAATAAGCTAACGAATGAATGAACTTATAATATGTAAATTCGTCGCTCACAAATCGCGACATAGCTCGCGCGTAGGCGTCGGGCCCGAATGAAAATAAACATTTCGGCGGTGGATCTTACCTCTCGATTTTAATGATATCCAGATTAGCGATCGGCGAGCACAGCACAGTTAAACAAAGAGTCGTTTAAGGTTTTTCACACTCGGGTTGTGGGCATAGCACTATTTGACAAACGCGATTCGGGGCCGACGCGGTCAGGAGCGGTACAGTCGGACCGGCCTGTTGGATCGACACTGGCGAACACAGGCGTAGGTGCGCGCGCGTCGCCACGCACACATGCGCGTTCATTCAAATAACGTCCCCGCTCCGCCGCGGTGGAGGGGAGAACTTATGAATGGACGTAGTGGAGCTATGTCGTATAGATACCGCTGATAACGCGCTGTACTCCTTGTACAATGCGAGCTTTGCAGATTGCCCGACGACCGAATATGCGCATAGCCTGAATGCGTGCGCAGCTGCAGGCAAACATCGGCATGTCGGCTTCTACAAAACTTCTAACAAACTTCTAGATCCAGCGATTTGCTGATATTTGGAACAATAACAAACAACAAGGTCATTCAACGAGAGTAACAGTTGCGAAAGTCGAATAGTAATCAGATCGCGGCTTGCAACACATTGCACAATAACAACTAGTGACATAGCAACGGTGGAGTTCATAAATATGTGTACACTTTAGTATCTTGTCACTTTAACCGCTGTAACAATTCATATATGGAAGTTTAAACGTGGCATTAAATAGACAAGGTACTAAAGTGTACATATTTTTATGAACTCGACTGTACTGTACTGACAACTGGTCCTTCGGTACCATTTATTAGCAGTCATTATCTAAACGAACTACCTATTAGTGATAATTAAAAAGGATTAATAAAAGCACGTTATTGATATAATAATAATTTATTAGTTATCTAGTTGTAAACATGTTATAACAATTATGTAAATTTATAATACAGTATCGCAAATTAACGTAGTTATCTTGCGAGGGGCTACGCGAGCCCCTTGAGCAGGCTGGCGAGCTTGTTGCTCTTGTAATCGGATCGCAGCTGGATGAAGTTGAGGAGGATGGAGTGGTCCAATTCCGCCTGCGGACAAATAACGTATCAAATAATCATAGTCACGTCACGACAACGCAGAAGCGACGGTAGCCTAGTGACTAAGGATCTAGACTCGTGATCGTAAGGTACCGAGTTTGAACCTCAGTGGTGGCCATGTACCAATGAGTTGTTCTAGCTTAAGTAAATAAGCTGGTACACTTACAGTGAAGGAAAAACATCGGGGGCAACAAACAATCTGAACATTCGAACAGCGTGAGAATGGTAATCGCACGAAATATCCTAAAAGAGCCGAAGTTGTTCCATAAGGGTACAAGATAAGTTAAGATAAGAACGCAGAAGCAAAAACACTTGAAGGACCGGTAGTCGACGTAATGTCCACCAGTGGACGAATATAAGTACCATCTATCTATATGTTAAAGTGTTAAAGTAATTAGATTTAAAGTCACTAAAAATCTTCAGACAAGTGGCTTACAAATACCGACGACGCTTTGAAGTACATCGTCATTAATCTATATTTTAATTCGGTTAATTATTTCGAGCAAAAAACGACTCAATTTCATAACAGTTAACAGTTTAATTTGCATGTGTAACCGTCAACACGTTTTAGGCCAGTGACCTAGTTTTAGGATTGCTTTCAACAAATTGGACTAATTTGTGTTTGAATAACACAATTTTTCCTGCTGAGTGTGCATCTTGATATTTAAAAGTTGCCATTTCGAACAATATACATATGACATAAACATACTACTATGATGGGTCAAGCCTGACGGTTGTAATCCAAAATAAAAATCTTAATTTTTTCAATTTATAAAGACGCTGGTAAAGAAGTTACAAGAATTCCAATCATTTTGCTGTTGCTGTGTCAAAACAACGACGTAAAATTGAACCGTTCTAAATAAACTTAGATAATAATAAAAACCGGGCAAGAGCATGTCGGACCATGCTCAGTATAGGGTTCCGAAGCCCTATTTTAGAACTTAGTCGGATTCCGCAACTACATTTGTATTCTAAAATATTATTAACCTAATAAGGTTCTGCTGCTTCTTGGTCGTATTATATTTTCAGGATCACCGCCCGCGGGACACATCTTAAACCGTAAAGGACGCTTCTGTAATTTTTGATTCTTTGCATGTAGACTTATCAACCGCAATACAAAGTTTGCCTTGCGACAACCTTATCTTATGTTTTTGTCGTCAGTAATTTAGGAAATAAATGGGAAGACAAGATGTTTTGCATTGCGTTTCGCGGTAATAACCCAAATATAGTCATTCATTAAAAAAAACAACAGTTATTCTTCAAAACAAGCTTCAAATGAAAAAAAAGACCTCTTATTATAAAGTTCCTTTACATAGAATCCGACTATTATATAAACAAACATGGCCGCCTAACATTGTTGTGTACTCGTATGCCCCCTATTCTATAGAATGAATCATGAACTGCACTAACTTTCAACAGACAACCCTGATTTTAAAACATAAAAAATGATCGTTTCAGCTTGATGACGGGGATTTAACTATTCAAAATTTTCATTAAATTATCATCTTTAGACAGTCATTTTACTTTGTAAATTATTTCGAAAACTATGATTGGTTCATGGAAATAAGTGTAAGCAATCAACTAATCATGGGGTAACGGATTTTATTTAAAGGAACCATAGATCGTTTTTTTTCGGCGAACTACTTATTTTCGTTGCCTAAGTAAATAATGTCAATTTTGAACCATTAAATAAAGGCACTAATACACTTCTCCAAAATTCAGGTCAATAGCTCCAGAACGGTCTTCGACAGACGGACAGACTCAGAACAAAGTTATTTTTGTAAGATTCCGTTTTTCAGGATTTGGCACGGAACCCTAAAAATGTATTTATGATTTGTAATGTGCTGTTTGATGTTCTAAATAAATACGAAAATTGAAAATTCCTAAATAAATACTCATACATAGCAACAGTAAAAAAATCAAACCAGCCAAATATTAAGACATTGTTTTCAGATTCTAAGTTATATTTGTAAGCAACCGCGCGAACAAAAGACGGATGGGCAAAATTTTCCCTGTGAACGTATTTATTTCATAATGACCGGGAGAATGAGCGACGCTTGTGTAATGTAATGTGTGATGCGATTGTCGCATATTACAATGTTAATTAAACTTAGACTTTTACTTGTCAGACCCCTTTAATTGAACGGTACTCCAGATTCGCTTCTATTTCCATTAAAACAGGTCAAGTGTATGAGAATCCAGGTTACAGTCGGGTTTTCATACTACCCTGGCCCCTATTTCACCAAGTTACATTTGTCAATGACATATGTTTGCTGACAAGTGTCGACAAGTGTCTCGGACAATTGTCCAGTAACAGGTGACAAGTAGACAAATCTAATTTTATTTCTATGGACATACATAATTGTCTACAATTACAGTGTGCAACGCGTGACAATTGTCCATAATTTATTTTAAGGACAATTATGTTGAGAAACAGTTGTAAATTTTTCCATATCGACATATTTGCAAATTTGTCGGTAATTATTGACATGAGATAAGAGCTGTGTCAGGCTTGCGTTACAATTGTAGTGTTTTCATTGTTAGTTACAAAATGGCTAAAGGAGTAGTAGTGACAGTGATTTAGATGAGTTCACATATAGGAGAATATATAAAGAACGAATAAATTTCTCCTTTGACGTCACTGCCTTTGCGTTCAAGAAAAATAACTGCATTGGATGGTTTCAGGGTCACAATACCTCGTCAGCTATTTCTTTCCATTTCTTGATTTTCATTTCGAATGTTAAATTGTTATATCCATATTGCAATGGTTTTAATCAAGGCACTTTAAAAAATGGTGCACGAAAGGAATTGCAAATTGCAAATGATTTACTTATTTGTGGCTAAAATCGCGGGAAATAGTTTAATAGTTTTAAATAAGTTTCATGCAAAGTGATCAAAGGTATTCGTATTCAGCCAGTGTCAGTTTATATCCACAACTATATATGTATTTAAAATTTAAGCGGTTCTCGAGCGTACGTTAAAAAATAAAAAGCCAATTTATAATAAACCATCGGTGTACTTAATTAAGTATTAAGTTTTGTAATTGGTAATTATATTTAGTCGGACAAACTCAAAAACGCTCGCTTCCAAAACACACGTACTTTGAAATTAAAAAATAAACACTGGCTAGTATCAATAAAAATACATTTACCCAAACATGATCGGAAAACTTACTTTTAAAAAACACGGGTAGTGTCTCATATTCATCCATCAAAATTAAAAAAATAGTAACCTTGTTTCTTGCTACAGTTTTTTTTAAAGTGAGAATAATTGCATATAGTCGACAAGACTGAGGAAACTATCCATACAGCCAAGCTAGCGCTCTCGTTTACTGAAAAAAAGTGTGTATAGTCATGTGTGTGTTTCATTTGTTGAGCGATTGATAAATCAAATAAAAAATAGTTTGTACACTCCAAACTAATATAATAATTATTGTTGTATAATTGTGGACTAAGTACGCGGTAATGGTGGACGCCTTTCAACAATCAACATACGGTTGATTTACACATTTAAAAATATAAAGACTATCGTTTGTCATGACAACGTGACAATTGTATAAGAATTTTGACAACTGCCATTTCACGATATAAAAATGTCATTTTTTTATTATTATTTTCGCACCTGTCAGCGTGGTTTAATAATGTAGAGATTTGTGAAACAACACTTATCGTGACTACTCGACAATTGTCACCTGATTATTACAATTGTTGTTTCATGAAATACAATTGTCACGTAATTTAGACAATTGTCGAACTTGTCAAGCTTGGTGAAATAGGGGCCAGGGCCGCACTAAAATAAAAATATTCTCTTTTTTTTACTTTGGGAGTAGGTCGATTTGATTGAGATTATTTTTACAGTTAAGTTTCGTAAGCGCCCGTGAAGTTGAAATTTTTGCTGCCTTTCCCAACATTTTCTTGGTCAGGGACCACTTTTTAGGGTTCCGTAGTCAAACTAGGAACCCTTATAGTTTCGCCATGTCCGTCCGTCAGCAGCCTAGCTCAGAGACCCTTATTACTAGAAAGCTGTAATTTGGCATGAATAAATATATATATTTATATAAGTCACACCAAAAAAGTGGTAAATTAAAACCTTGAAAAAATTTTTTTTTTACTTTACGTCCCCTACACGTAGCGCGGGGATGTAATTTTTTTTTCTGCCCATAGTGTGGGCAGTCTTTGGATAGTAACAATTTTTCGATTAAGGGATCCCTTTAAGAAATATTAAGCTTCAAAGCGCTAACTTTTCTTTAGGCTTCGGCCAATCATGCTCCAAACAATAGTGGGATCTGGAACATTCCAGTTAAATCTGGAGAATCGATTTGCTGCCGTGGAAACCACAAATGTTGACATTGCTCTGGCCCTCGAAAATGTAGAGGGAGTCCTCAGGGAGGAAGATATTTAATTTTGCAGGTTGCAGCGTAAGGGCAGGAAGTCCAAATGTTCGACGGAAGCTCTCGAACTTATGAAGGCACGATGAGAAAACCCGCCCGTCACTCCGTCAGAACGTCGGGCTCTCAACAAGAAGATTGGCAAACTGGTGCGACAAGACCTCCGATGCTTCAATACATGTTCTATTAAACGAGCGATTGAGCAAAATCCGGGTGCAAAGTGATTGTCCAGTGTCTTGGGAGGAGCCATCTGACGAAGTTGACTACAGCCAGAGGAGAAATCGTTACTTCTATGTCGGGAGCTCTTTCGGTAATTGAGGACTTCTACAACCGTTTATACGCCTCGCACGCATCTCCACCTGATCCCAAAAATGAGGACGCTAGACCCCCGTTTTTTACTAACCCGTTTATTGAGGACTTGCCAGAGAGATAAGCCTACATGAAATCGAGATGGCTCTTAATCAGCTCAAAAACGAAAAAGCTTCAGGGGAGGACGGTGTTATAACTGAGCTCCTAAAAGGAGGAGGCACGCCTGCTTTGAAGGAGCTCCAGAACATCTTTAACACCGTTCTCTTCAATGGAAGAACTCCAGAGGCGTGGAGTAGCATTGTCATGTTGTTCTTTAAAAAGGGTAATAAAACCCTAATCGCGCTCTTCTCACTCACTGCACGGCGCCCAATGGCTTACCGCCCGCTAATTTTAAAATCATTCGCGGACCATATTTTGGCTTTTGTGGATCACTAGTGGTACACGGACCACTGGTTGGGAACCACGTACAGGGACCCCATTTATAATTTCATATTCTTTAAAAATAGAATGTGAGTAAATTCGCCGTAATACCATATATTCTAAAGACACTCACTCACTGACAGCGTATTATTGGCATATCAACAGTGCCCGTTGGTCCCTATAAAGTACTGACCAGAGTCTCTCCCTCGCAGACCTGCTGCAGGTTCTGCGGCTTGACGAGCAGCAGGTTGCAGAGCGCCCGCAGCGCGTCGAAGAGCGCGGGCGCGGGCTGCGGCGCGGCGCCGCGCGCGCAGGCCGCCGCGCGGTACTCCTTCACGTCGCACATCGCCACCATCGCGCCTGCGCAACGACCAACACCGTCTTACCACCGGGAAACCTCCACTATACTGCCCTTCTAAATAAAAAGGACACATGCGCCATTTCATACTCAAAGCAAATTTAACAAATAAGGTCACTTATTCTTATGTATGTTTTAAAAGACACGCGTCCTTTTTATAAAGAGGGTAAGTATAGGGCCACCGATATCTAGACAAGCCTCGTTATTTCTGCATTCGAGCCAGGGTTGATAAAAATCATTACTTTACAAAAGAAACCGGTCAAGTGCGAGTCGGACGCGCGCACCGAGGGTTCCGTGTTTGAGATAATTTGGTGGGCAAACGTAAGTAACGTAGATTCTTAACATGTTCAATGGGTATATAAATCTTTATTTTTTGTCGCGACTTCATCCTGGATTAAAATAGTATAATCATCTATCTAAAAGATAGTTATTAGCTATTTGCTAAAATTAGATGGCGTAACTAAAAGTTCCGACTTTATGATAAGGAAGTAGAATTAGTTTCGAGAAAATACTCATTTTGTTATGAACTTTATTTAGTCCCTAGGGATTCAATTCATCACAGCCCGCCATGGCTATTATTTTAGAGCGTGAGAAGTGAAAATTATTTTTAAAGAAACTTGATATTTCGTTTGTTTATTAGTGAACCCGTGTGTTTACAATAAGGATAGGGTTGGGACCTTCTAGTAAGTACTTGTGACAGAAGACTATAAATTAATTTCATTCATGTTTTAAATTATCTCAACCCTGGTTCGAGCCCCTCAGGCACGGTGTCCCAACGAAATGGACAAACACACGTAACAAACTACCAAGTGTTACAATAATCATAAATAGTAAAAAGTTTATGACAAGAAATGTTATGCAAAAACAGCAGCAAGCAGCGCCAACATTCGTTAAATTGTGAATACAGTTTCATTGGCAATGCTATTCTAAACTGACCAGCGAAATTAAACTGGAAGTTCTGCAAGTGCTCGTAGATGACGCGATGCAGGCGCACGGCCAGCTCGAGCGAGACGGCGTGCAGGTTGTCTCCCTCCAGCCCCGCCCGGATCTTCTTCGTCACGCTCTCCACGTAGTTCACCACCGCGAGACACGCCTGCACAAGGATCTTTATTTATTTAACCTCGTAAGGCCCACCATACTACAAACAGCCAGATTTTGGTCAGTAGGACTTTGCATCTACCAGCAAGGGAGTAAAGTTCAATTAAGTTTGTTCAAAAATGCCATTTTCAAGTTATGAAGAAGGAAAATAAACTTTATTCCGAAAACAGATCTACACAGCTCGACACAGTCTGTGAGCACTTAGAAGGTGCTTCTGGTTTGTACTTCTCTCTCACTCGCTAAGAGTGTATGAGAGCGTGTGAGAGACAAGTATAAACCCAAAGCACCTTCCAAGAGCTATGGCACTATACTTCATGTTTCCCATTTGTACCGAAAATGTTAAGCACCGCATTGTCGTAATGAACTTCAAACTGAACACCACAATGACAAGCATGACCATGAGAATGGCATTCACATTGATAATGTTCTAATTATGCGCAACATTTTCACTATGCGACTGTACGGTCGGCCTTATAAGTAAATAGCTGCGCATTTTAGCGCTTCGTCACTTTAACGCCATGTTTGAACTGCTGCACTAACCTGTTAAAGGCGTAAAAGCGAAAAGGTACAAGTGCAGTTAGGTATATAATTAGGGTTAGGATTTTGGTGGCATATCGTGGTTCTAGAATCCATGGAGTCGCTATTTCCTAATTATTATAATACATGAGACTTTGATTTTGACTACAGTATAGTCAAATTTACTAAATAATTTTTTTGTTCGGTTATTCCATACCTACTAATATTTGATTGTTTGTAACGCTTTCATAGCAGAGATATCCTCCATACCAAAATTCATTTAAATTGATGTAACGGTTTAATGCATAAATTAATTGTGAAATATTAAAACACTTCAGGTGAAAATCAAAGTGGTAAATAGTAAATAGCGACTCCATGGTTTCTAGAACAACGATTCGCCACCAAAAGTCCTAACTCTATATATAATACATATAAGGCCGACTGCACCTAAAGCTAGTCTAAATAGATCAAAAACACTGAAAGGACTGCTTTATAGGGACGCGGAGCATTGCGCGTCGCGTCTACATGAACGCTTACGCTTCTACGAGTACATGAACGCTTTCATACATCGCCATTTGGTTTGATTTAACTGCGTGTTGTACCACACAATAAATAGAGTCTTCTTCCTTGATATTAGTTGTGTCACCGTGATCAGCTCACGCGTTACTTACAAGCGAAGTTAGAGTATCGACGTCTCCCTCCGGCTCGTAGTTTGCCTTCACCTGCTCGGTCTGCAGGTGTAGCTTGACCCAGCCCACGACGGCGGAGATGGCGCACACGAGCCCGGCGTCCACCTTCACTTCCAGCTGTTCCATCAGCGTGGTCAGCTTACGCGTTACTTACAGGCGAGGCCAGAGTATCGACGTCTCCCTCTGGCTTGTAGTCCGTCTTCTTCTGCTCGGTCTGCAGGTGCAGCTTGACCCAGCCCACGACGGCGGAGATGGCGCGCTCGAGCCCGGCGTCCACCTTCACCTCTAGCTGTTCCATCATCGTAGTCTTCTTGTTCACGCATTCGGTTTGCTTTGCTGACGAGCTGTGGAAAAAATATGTATGGGTATAGAAAAATATCCGAACGTTACAACGGGTGAGGCTTAGGAGCGGCTGACCCGCCCATCCTGTGTGTTGTGTGAGTAACTTTAAACTGGGACAGATA
Organism: Acleris sparsana; assembly: GCA_923062465.1. Classification (NCBI taxonomy): domain Eukaryota; kingdom Metazoa; phylum Arthropoda; class Insecta; order Lepidoptera; family Tortricidae; genus Acleris; species Acleris sparsana. The sequence goes on from OV281303.1 coordinate 6,932,925, forward strand.
ACTTGAATTATTGATTACCTAATAAAAGTAAGATGATATAGGTATCTTTTATAGGTCATGTTTTTCGAAACAGGGTTCTGAGCCTTACCAGTAAGCGTGTGAACTTACCTCAAGCAAGGCATCACGGACTCTTGAAAATGCTCTTCAAACATTTTCACAATTGTGTTCACTTGCTTTACCGTATCAAAGAAGTGAATCTGAAAAATAATATCGCATAAAAAAACAATCTAAATATGACCAATGATCATATTTAGAATGATCAGATGAGCTCTTTGACGACATATATTATTATGTGGCACTATCATCAGTATACATGGTATATGTGGTCCATTCCATTAAAGGCTTGGTCAAACACACGGCGCGACGCAGCGCCGCGGCGGCTTTAAATACATGCTAACAGGTTAGCGACGTCAAACAGACTGCGTCCCGCCGGCATCGCGCCCATGTTTGACGTCGCTAACCTGTTAGCATGTATTTAAAGCCGCCGCGGTCGCGCGGCGCGGACGCGGCGCTGCGTCGCGCCGTGTGTTTGACCAAGCCTTAAAGGGAAACGGTTCAAAAGTGACTTGCAAATTTTGACGGACATACTTACATAAAAAACAACAAGCAACAGTGCAAGTTAAACAAAGTTTTTAACAATAGAACACTTTACCGATTTTTAATAGAACAACGCTCCCATTTTTTCATATGTTTTTTTAATAATGCTGTGATGTGGTTATGCCCTCAGTCATCAGTTTTCACCAAGATCCGGGTTTTGAGATGTTGGTTGACACTAAATTAAGGACTCACAAAGCTGAAGTTTAAAGTTACTTTCTTCCTAGAAATTAATTGATGAATTGAGTAGTAAAGTTAAAAACTGTATACTTTGAGACCTAACTGTGTTTTCTTATATATTATATAATCGAGGCTACAAAGTTTTAATAAAATTAACTTGATATGATGATTGCATTCATTTTTGATAAGTTGAAGTAGGGTCTGTCAAGCTTAGGTAGCTATTTTATTTTCAAAGCTGATTTATACGTATCCGTCTCTGGCGCCAGTTTCGATGGCAAGATACTGGCACCATGTTGGCCATGGCCAGCCTAATTATACGTAACGAATAAAGGAGTATCTCACCTGAGGAGGCGACTTGCTTTCGGCAATAGGAATGGATTGCAGCCCCAGGTCCAAGGCATAGTCCACGTGTTCAATGAGCAGGTGTTGTATGACGATGTCGAGGAGGCCTAGCGTAGTGCCGGGGAGCTCATTCGGGGTGCATAGCTGGAACAAATACCAATGGACACGTCCATTCATTCTATCAATTAAAGAGACATGGCAGGTGGTACCGCCTGCCCTGTATATCTGAGCTTTGTATTGTATTGTATGTATTTAATGTATTATAGTCAAAATATTTTCTATTCACGCAATGAAGATCGAAGCAAGGACGGACCCAAAAGGTGACGGCGGGACGATTTAGATGCGTTGGTAAGGTCGTGTAAGGCTAAGAGCGTCGGTGGCCTAGCGGCTTAGAGGGTCGGTTCGTGATCGTAAAGTACAGATTTCGAACCCCCGCGGTCATCATGTGCCAAAGAGTTTTTCCGATTAACCGATGCTCCTACGGTGAAAGAAAAACATCGTGAGGAAACCTGCACATTGAGCGTGTAAGAGGGTGATTGCACAAAAGATCCTAAAGGGGTCGAAATGTATCTGAAAGTGCCCATCTGTAAGAGGAGATAATTTATGATCAGTGGTATTGGCAGGAGCCTGTTCTAGACAAGGAAAAAAGCAGGAAAGGGACATGAAAACTGATATAGAAAGTAAAAGTGTACGAACGGTCTTGCACCTCACGAAGGAGGTGTTGGCCTCGGCGAGCATGCGCGCGACGAGCGCGTCGCTGAGGAACGTCTCGCCGCCGTAGTTCTCGATCTGCGCGATGTTGATGTTGGTGCGCGCGCCGATCACGGCCTGCAGGTCGCGGCGCAGCTCCTGGAACCTGGAGAGACATACTTATATCGTCTTCCTATTGGTCAATAAATAGCAATACATTGACAGGGTTTATGGATAAGTGGGATTTGTAACTTGTGCATAGCAAGTACGTTAACGATCCTAAGGGACTAACCATAGCAAGCGCCCGGGGCGAGCGCCTCAGGTGCTGTGTATTCAATTTTGTATGAAGTTGTTCGTGATAAAATGGGTGGCAAAGCATTATAAGTGTCCGATCCGTCGCCGCAGAAGGGGCGATATGATAAATACCTACAATACAAACAAATGTAAACAATGTTACTTGCCAGAAAGTTAGCGTTGGTTGTAACGAAAAGTTTAGCTATAATAAAAACTTTAGCATCAAAGAGGTTATGTTTAATGAAGTGTTATTTTCCGTGTGTCGTCAGTGGATATACGGCGTTGAGATAGTGGCAGGCGACGTGGTAGACTCACCCGCCGCCCTGGATCTGCTTCTTGACGTGGTGCTTGTCGCTGTAGTAGGCGAGCAGCAGGCCCGCGAGCAGCGCGCGCAGGCGGCGCGCCTCGAGCGCGGCGTACCCGTCGGCGGCGCCGGCCAGCGCGCCCGACACCAGCGCGCCGCGCCGCAGCTCGCTCGGGGACGTGTTGCCGTCGCCGGAGATGATGCCCGCCGCCACCAGCTCGTCGCACGCCCGCTGAGTACTGCCAGGGAATTTATACATACAACCACGACTCTTTCCCATACGGGTAGGCAGAGACAACAGCCTTCCACTCGCTACGGTACAGACAAACTTGACTCGCCTCCTCCAACTCATAACTCTCTTCATACACGTGCGTCAGTTTACGGTTCTCCTGACCTGGTCCTTTCTTTATATGTCCCCGATCTGATCGTGGAACGTTCGCCTTGGCCTTCCCCTTCCAAGATTCCCATTTACTCTTGCCTCGCATTATGTGTTTTGCTAATCTCACTTCGTCCATTCTCAGATAATTTATAGAATGCTATAACAGCAATTCGAGCCGTTAGAACTCTTCAACGAGTATGAAGACACGGCGTGTTCAGCGTCACATGGTTCGTCTACAATGTTTACGCTTCTACATAAACGCTAATGTTTAATTCTGTTGAAAAGAATATTATGATGATACGACAAATGTCTCGACAATCTACAATAATAATTTTTAAGTTCTGTATACATACTTCTGTTCTGTTCTGTGTTTAATTCAGCGCTGCATAAAAGATTCGCAAATTCCCTGCATGTGTGGCTTCAAACGCCAAATAGTGTACACTTTGGAATAGGAGACTACTTCTCAAATGGACACCAACTAAACCATACAGGAAAGTACAAATTAGCACACAGCTTAAATAATGTTCTAATTAGCGTTAATAAGGCATTTTATAACAGCTGTATTTTTTTATGAACGCAGAACATAAACAATCAATTAGGCAAAATTCACTTAATAATGATCTTATTGTTTATAATACTATTTTTATACTCCATCAAAATATCAACGGCTTAATAAGCAAATCCGATATACTAAGTGTACACATTCAAGAATTGTTGGATGTAGGCAAAAAAGTTGATGTTATCTGTGTTACCGAGCACAATATGCAGGCAGGCGATGAGGCACAATTAGCCATTTCTAATTTTAAACTTGCATCATTCTACTCAAGAAACAACAGAAATGGTGAACCTTGCATCTTGGTACGAGATATTCACAAATATCATGGTCTAAAAGAAATCAATACTATTTCCGTGCCAAATGTAGTGGAATGCGCAGGAGTTGAATTGGTTGATCACAACATCATAATTATAAGTATGTATAGAGTTCCAAAGCACGATAAACAAAGTGTTAGTATATTTTTTGATAAATTGAATATTGTATTGAATAATATATGTTATAAAAAAAATAAAAAGGTCGTAATATGTGGTGACTTTAATATCGACATGTTGAAAAGAACGACGTTGTCAACTGTATTTTAAAATTTGGTTCAGAGCTTTAACTTAAGAATCGAAATATCTGAACCTACTAGATTATCCAGCAATACCTGTATTGATAATGTCATACATAATGTCCGAGGTAGCATAGCTGAGGTGATCGATTTCGGCCTCTCCGATCACACAGCTCAATTATTAAAATGCCCAGTCAAAAAAACATGCATACTTGGATACTGGTACAAGAAACAAAGGGACCTTAGTGATGACAATATTAATAAAAATACAAAGTACTTACAAAAAATAAATTTTAATGAGGTTTATATGGCAAACAATTCTAATGAGGCATATAACAGTTTTTCCGATCTATTCGAGTTATTCTATAACCTGTGTTTTCCTATTAAAATTATAAAAATAAATGTAGCTCATAAACCAAAATGGATCACTACAGGAATTAAGAGATGTTGTAGGCGGAAACGTGATTTGCTTTGGAACTATAGATTAGCCACAGATAACAAAGAAATGAAAAAAAATGACTTTAAAAAATATTCACAACTATTAAAAAAGACAATAAAATTTACACAAAAGGCCCAAAATGATGAATTTATAAGAAAATCGAGCAACAAATCTAAAGCGTCATGGAACATCATCAATAATCGAAAACCCAAACAACCAAAAGAAAATATTTCACAAATATTATACGACGGTAAAATTATAAGTAACCCAAAGGAAATCGCTCAAGAATTTAATTGCTATTTTATCGACCAAATTAATCTAAATTCTAACAATACTAGTACTGATGACATTCCTAATAATGATAATAATAATTACAATAGATTTAAATTTAAGAAATCAATGACTTGCAATATACCTAATTCAATTTTTACGAAGCCGACAAATTCTAATGACATTCAAAATGTAATTCACTCATTAAAAAATAAGCATAGTACTGGCTACGATGGCATAAGCACTAAAGTGATAAAAAAAGTTTGTCCCATTATTTCGCCCCTGATCAGTCATATAGTTAATTTATCTATTGGGCACGGTGAGTTTCCGGACAAACAAAAAATTGGTATTGTAAAACCACTTTTTAAAAAAGGTGATAGGGAAGACATGGCTAACTACAGGCCAATAGCACTACTCCCTGTTTTCTCAAAGGTGATTGAAAAAGTCATTCACAAATGCATTTATGACTACTTTGAGATTAACAACCTCTTTGCTAAAGAACAAAAAGGATTTCGCAAAGATAAATCAATAAATTTAGCTATTTTTGACTTAATGAGAACTATTTTAATGAATGTTGATAGACGGGTTCCAATTTCGGCTCTATATATGGACATGACAAAAGCATTTGATTTTGTGGATCACGATATACTTTTGAGCAAACTATATACATATGGAGTACGGGGCAATGTCCATAGCTTAATTAAATCATATCTAAATAATCGCAAACAAATAACACAAATAAATAGAATATGCGTAAAGACTAAAACTGAAGTTACTTACTCATCTAGATTTAAACAAATTAAATATGGCGTGCCGCAGGGAAGTGTTTTAGGTCCCCTATTATTCCTCATATATAAACGATTTACCGAAGGCAATTGAGTTCCCCATGGTTCTTTTCGCCGACGACAGTACTGTAATTTTTACTGGTAAAGACCCAGAAACTTATGAAAGTGACATAAACACAACATTAGGAATTATAATTGAATGGCTTATGAGCAATAATCTAAAAATCAATTTAGGGAAGACTAAATTTATGGCTTTTAAACGAAGAATAAATTATATACACAATTTAAAAATAACTTATAAAGGACAAAATATCGATGAAACGGAATCTACAAACTTTTTAGGATTAAGCTTAGATAATAAGTTGACATGGATAAATCAAATGGACACTATATGTAAAAAACTGAATCAATTTTCATATGCCTTATATAATTTAAGAAAGGTTGTAAATGAGTCTGTGCTTTTAACTGCTTATCACGCCTATGTAACATCAACACTTAGATATGGTATCATATTTTGGGCAAATTCAACGTACAGAGAAATAGTATTTAGAGCGCAGAAAAAATGTTTAAGAGCCTTATGTGGCATTCATTACATGGATTCCCGTAAACCATATTTCCAAGAATTACGCATACTAACTCTTCCTAGTTTATATATATATATACGAAGTAGTAATTTTTGTGAAAAGTAATCTAACCTTATTTAATAATTTTAAGAGTACGCGTCTCAAGAATAAAATGAGAGCGATGTCTTCTAAGACTGCCCTTTTTCGAAAAAGTATACTTGGAATGGCCCCAAAAATATATAATAAAATACCGGCAGATATTATAAGTAAAGAAAATATGTCAGATTTAAAAAGAAAACTATATAATTTTCTAGTACAAAAATGTTACTATAGCATAAATGAATTGTTATCTAACTGAAACAATGTAAACTATAAAAACATGCAGCATGCCATTGACTGTCTACAATTTGTATGCCTTGCGGCACAGCGCAGTGAAACTACCGTAGAATAAGACCTGTATACTATGTACCCACCTGTGTTGAACAAATAAAAATACTATGACTATGACTATGACTATGTAACACTTGCAAAAAACCAATGTAAGCAAAGTCGCTAGATATTTTCGTTATCATTGGGTAAATATCGCAGTGAATAGAATAGAATAGAATGCTAAAGTGCTTTATAAAGTCTACTTTTTTCTTAATATTCGCTTGATTGCGCGTCTTTTTCAACATAATATAGTAAGTAAGCTTCACTTACCTTGAGTATTTTAATCAACTCCATGCCCTATTACCTTACTTACAATTAGTTTAAAAAACTATCTACCGAATATTTTTAACCTTTTTAACAGCATTTCTTAGGAGCGCACGTGAGAGATGTTGATATGTACTCAGTTTCACAAAAAATGTGTTTTGCTTTATTTTTATGGTAAGTATCGATATTGGTTTGTTTCCTAAAAACAGATTATAAAACAGGGGCTACAAAAGACTACCTACCTCGTATACATGTCATATAGATTCCTCAGATACTTCTCGATGTCGTTCTTATCAGCCAGTTTAGTCTGAATGTACTTCTGCAGCTTGAGGTGAAAGATGTTGAGCACAAACTTGCTCATCACCTGCTCCGGGTTGGAGAACACGGCGCTGATGATGACGTAGTTCTTCTTGCACAGAGGGACCACAGACGAGAATATGTCCTTGCCCATCAGGGTGTTCTAAAATGGTCATAACCGACATAAATTATAACAGAGAGGTGTGTGCGTATAGTCGCCATCAGTAGAACTTGTGAACAATGTAAACAAAGCGCCGTATTAATATTGTCTAAAGTTTAATGAGTTTACTAGTGATGGGTAAAGTAGACCAAGATTAAAAATCGCTTAAATTGTATTTTTAAATCAGAATCACTAGAATCGATTGAGGAAGACGTGTCACCAATATACCATTATAAGGTTTGTTTATATACGTTCTATTGATATTGACAATAGGATACAACACTGAGCCCTGAGAAACGCCCCTGCAAACATATTATTTTTAATAGTTTCAGATTCCCAACAGAGTTAGACTCCCGAAAAATGCATCATTGAACTCGATAAATTTGAAGCAGTTAAAAGTCAAAAAAATCATACTTAACAACAGCTCACCATTTGACTTGTTTCTATAAACGCATCGACACACTGAGAATATCCCTTGAAGTTTGTCATGATATTGGCAATATCTTTCATCTTGCTCATATTGCCCTGGTTCTGTGCTTTCACGAATTCTTCGATCAAGTTTCTTTCGATCTCATCGTACTTTGCTTCTATCTTTTTCTTTGCCACTTCAAATTTGTCCTGCGGCAACTCTTGGGCAATGGTATGGAGTTTTTGAATGACATCGGCAGCTTCGTTAAGCTTTAACAAATATAAAAGTGTTAGAAATAAAATACGAGTTTTTACCCGCGACTCCGTCCGCATAAAGGTTTACCTATCGATAATCCTTTGGGAACTGTCTTAACTATTCCTTAACTAGTCCAAAGTCTGGGATATAGACTACCTCTATACAGTCAAAGAGTAAGATACGAGTATAGGTATACACTTTTTCATCTTATTTTAATAAATATCATACCATCCTTGAAATAACAATCACATCTACCTAGTTTAGAACAAAGCAAACAGTTTAAATACCTTATACAGTTAAAATGGAGCCTTCAGAATGAGCATGCTCAGTTTAAATACCTTGTTAGGGTCATTGAAGAGGTCAGTATGCACAGGGCCCGGGCTGAGGAAGTGCGCCAGGTGCGCCAGCAGGTCGCGCGCGGCGGCGGCGCGGGCGCGCGGCGCGCGCGCAGCCCCGAGCTTCTCGCCCACGTCGAGCGCGCGCCCGCCGCAGCGCGACATGCGCTCGTCTAACGCGCTGAACACGTTCACACAGTGCTGAAACATTTAATTTCAGTTAGGTTTACGTTTGTATATGGTATAGGTGATTTGATGATTCGGTTTGTTAGATTATTTTACCAAAATATTTTCTTCTCTGGCGCAATACACCGTGTTTTTTTTTCGATAGATTTAAGAGAACGGTCTTTAGGTCAAATGAAGTTAATTTCTCGAAGATATTAAGATGATAATATTGATAACTCGTACTGTTTTAAAGATATTCAATTATTAAATTTAAGCTTTAGTGTACCTGACAGATTTTAATTAAAGCATTAAAATTCGATTTTTTATTCTTTTCTCAATAAAATTTTAATTCAAAAAGGGTCAGCGTCAAAGGACAGGTTCAGTTAATCACGTTAAACTAGTGTAAAAGGCTCTTATATGATATATTCCCGACTCCAGACGACTGATAACGAATTCCGACCTTTAAATCACGAAAAACTACGTCCAATCAGCATCTTCAATCTTATCTGTCTTTATTGGTCGTTGCTACGGTAACGTATTCAGCCACTATTGGTTACTGAACTCTGTCTTTATTAGTCGTTACAAAAGGTTGCTATGGTGACGTTTCAATAAATATAACAATGCATTGCAATGCATTGCCGTGGTAATTTCTATGGTTAAAAATGACATATTTGACAATAATGATTAGGTAACTCAAAAGGCCCTTTTACAATTAATACAACATTCTAAAACGATTTTTTTTTCTCCAAAATTAATGGAAAACAAAAAAACATGGTGTATTTCTATTTGCATTTTAAACAAAAATCCAGTCACATATTTATTTTCTGGTCCGGTATTCTACCTGAGGGGAAAAAGGCATCAGGGAAACATTATGACTGTGAAAATTAAATTAAGGGAAAAGTGGGAAGTTTTACTACTAAGAATTAATCTAACAAACCGATTATAGTACAAATGTCAAAATAAACATGATAAGAAACCTACATGACCCATAAAGAGTTTGCAGAAACTTACAGTGTGTTGGTCCATGATCTCAGCAAGTTTGGCTGCATATATTTTTTCTTCCCCTTGAACAGACTGTTCTAATCTAGCACACTTTCGTTCCTGCCTTTCCTGCAGCACCTTAAATCAAGAAACCAGTCTCCATTATTGTTAGTAAAAAAAACACATCATCCAACAGCTGGACACAGGTGTTCCCTAAGGTTCGCCAGAAGGACTGGTCGTGCACCAACCAAATATATTATGTCTTGTATGTAATGACCACATACTAGCACAATCAAGTCCGACAGGTGGAAAACTGAACAGTTTAGTTAATGGCTCCCACAAAAATAATGTAGATACATTATTTAGGCTATAACTATATTTTTATGTTATTGGTATACCAATACTATTACTAAAAATATCCTTACATTATTATTTGAACAATATCAAAACAATGTAAGGATATATTTTATGCCTAGAACATTTTTGATGTGTTTTTCAGAAAATTTAAATATATCTGTGTCCATTATACCTTTAAATCTTGGATGGCTTGAGTGAATATGTCGTGTATCATCTCAGGGTCAAACTGATCGTCCTGGAGACGAGTCTCCTCCATGCTGCGCCGCACCATCCGCTCCACAAACTCGTCAGGGTCAAACGGATCCTGGCATTACATAGGAGCAATCAAGGACACCTAAATTATTTTCTGATGTATGATCAGAGATCGGACAAATGGGCGTCATCACTCGCAATAATGTGGAGATGACTCCAATGATTTATGTCAAACAAATTAAATTACATTAATTCATTACTTACCCTAAAAATAATTTTAATCCTTTGCGAGACAGTGATAAATAAATAATACAAACACATGGGAAGTGGCCATTTATATTAATCTACTTGAGTTTGCTCCATTAATATCTGTGGATGGCGAAAGGAGCTTATCACCTCATAAGTTTATTTTAGCCGTGAAAAGTAACAAACTAACCATGGAAATTTTATATACCTAACTGTTTATTTGCTTTAATAAATATACCCAATTTTTCTATTATTTATTTATTACTGTGACTCAAAGGACCGAAATTATTTTTAGAGTAAGTAATCAATTAATGTCATATAATTTGTTTAATTAAAATCTTCGAGTTATATCCAAATTATTGCGCCCATTTGTCCGATCTCTTCGTATGATCATTCAGATCATTAAACATGATTTAACTCAGTTCAATTCAATTGATAATAGTTACTTTAACCAGTCTTAAATGTTTCTTTAAAGTTGCTTAGCATGTTTGAAGCGGTAGAAATTTTCGACGACATACTATAGAGTATATGAGATTTAAAAATAATATGATTATGGGTCAAAAGCATGTGTTCAACATACACCTGTTGAGGTGTGATAGGTAATCTGCGTAAATATTAAATATAAATGTTAATTTTTGATCTGTAATGCATTGCCAAAGAATGCCTGTGCCTCAGGCACAGTTAAGATCGTAAGTAAATTTAATAAGTCTAATTTTGAAATGGAACCTGCCATTTGGACGAAATATTTTTGCCAAATGTATAGTTTCCCAACCTTTTTGATTGATTTGCCAACCCGATATTTTTCCTGTAACTGTAAATATTTCCGGATTTATTTCAGAACCAACGTGTAGAACCCTATATAGGTTAGGTTACGTTAGGTTAGGGTTTTTATAAAATCCTGAAATATTTATGGTTACAGAAAACAAAGATGGTTGGCAAATGAAACGGTTGGGAAACGATACATTTGGTAAACATATTTCGCCAGAACAAAGGTAATCCAATTTCTTTGAGTATCAATATTTTTTGGATAGCTAGCACCCAGCACGAAAATTCACTAAAAGGATTCATCACATCATTTCAATATTGGGATACCGTTGTTTCGAATTTGAAAAATGTCTTTGTTTGAATTTTAGTGCTGGGTGCTAGGTATCCATAAAATATTGATACTGAAAGTATTTACTTAGGAATACAATACATATTATTTATTGTAGCATTTACAAAAATGTGTTTAATGATTATTCTTGGTATTTATTTTACTTATGTCACAAAACAAGAATAGCTTAAGTTTACATTGATTTAATGTACCTGTAACTGATATTTTGGCTTATGGGCACTATTTACTAAATGATACTTTGGAATGTAGCACTCAGAGAACTTTCATTTCTAAAGAAATTAACTAGTTAATATGATTATGGCACCAGTGTTTGACACTTTTAGCTGACAGCAACCAATAAAGGACACTTAACTCTTACTTCAAAGATCATGCGGTCTTAAATTGATATTTACAAAACAACAGAACAACCCTTATCCCCTGTAAAAGAAGATTCAAGTTCCCATCATAGGTCCTTGTCTATACCCTATGCAAACTTATTTCACTCAGTTGTTTGGGAAATGCCACTTTTTATAATTAATGATAATTTGACCAGTGCTGGTTTGTTTCATCTGGTTTTGCTAGACTAATTTCTCCATCAAAATTACAACAGTACGAATTAACTTTTACACTGACGTGGAAATGAAAGACTAACTTTTAACCAATCCTAAGTAATTACCTGTTCCAACTCTTTAATATATTGGTTCATCATTTTGATAGTTTAAACTTATAATTCCACAGGAAAGAACACTGACAGGTCTCTTATAGTATTATAATTTGTACTCGTCGGGTACCGCCCACTACTGCACAGCGGTCATTTTACTATTCAATAAAACTACTTCTATCTCATTCGTAAAATAAATTATTTGTAAGAGAATTTAATGATAAACAAGTAACGCAGTTTTTTTTTTCAGAGAATGACCTGTCAACGTCATCGTTGACATTGATGGACGATGACATTTAATTTGATACATTCGAGATAGTTTTAAAAACGCCTAGTTTTATGTTTCTTACGACTTTGATATTATATTCTGCTATGATTCAATAGTAGCTTAGACCAATTACATAACAGGATGACACGTTGGCATAATTTGTGCAATTTCCTAAACACAAAAGTATGTCGTTTTTTTTTGAGGAGGTAAGGTAATAACACTACATTTGGAAAAAACGGCTTACTGTTGAGTTTCTTGCGGCGCTTCTTCTCAACAGTGGTCTCTTTGGAAGCGCTGGTAGACTCAGACTTGTAAAAGTGCCTACAGGGCCTACTTACAAAATAAATGATTTGAATTTTGAATTTTAATTTTACACACACTATACCTATACAGAACACGGTAGCAAAATTTCACTCTCATTTGTTTAACATTTAATTTACACCACTAAGAAACAAAAACACTAGCTTGGATTTACGCACACCTGCTCTTTTTTGATAACAAACATGTACATACTTACACAATTTTAAATTATATGTTAAGTTATCTTATCGATTATCAAACGATTATTGGAAAAGGGTGCATGTCGACATTATCGATATCGATTTAGTTTTGAAGTTCTGATATAGATGGCAGCCTGGACCCGCTTTTAAAAAAAAAAATTTATTTGGGTATTATGCGCCATTTTATGTTTGTTATTATATTGTACGAGGGGAACACCGAACCGATTTGGAATAAAAAAAACGGTCAAGTGCGAGTCGGACTCGCGCATCAAGGGTTCCGTACCGCCGCCGCATAGTAGGCAAGGCATTATTTTATTAGTTGTCGACGCACTAGCCTATTTAGTATTTGTAGGACACTGGTTTGTGGTACGAATTACTTTGTAATTATTAAAATTCTTATATTTTTTTTTAGTACAAGCCAGCTCTAGCCCTGTTAGCCGAGCCGAGAGCCCTAGACAAAAACCGCCATAAACAACTTGGCATAGACAAAGAGTCAAGCTATGGCAAATGTACATAAACCAACACGTTCTCCTTTTATATGTATAAGTAAGATCGGCATACTCGGCGCCCTAAAATAACAACAAATACTCACCTGGAAATATACAGCTTATAAATTCAACGTATCGTATACAAAACAAATTATTCTTATGAATACTATAAGTATAGAGAATACAAATAAAATACAAGGTTAAATGCTAAATATCCTCATTTACAAACATAACCTTTTAAATAAGTTGGATTCTTAGACTCTCTTTTGTGTCTTGTTGTATCATCAACACTAGCATTTCTTGGACTGTTTAGAAGAGAGCAATCACAGCTTTCTTCTAAACACTCGAGTATAATTTGTACATTTAGGTTTTGGATTTGCCAGAGTTAAATGAGAGTTTCCATTCACTACCCCTCGTCATCATTAAGTAATATGCATGTTATTGACTATTATTGCTGGTTCTATATTAGAAGATGGATCATCATACACTGGAGGTGGTGCCTGTACTTTCTCCGTAAACTTATTTGATAATTGGATGGGCGCATGTTCTGTAAGGCAGATGGGCGAATATGGGAAAGATCTTCTCTGTATAAAGCATCATTAACCTTTACTAAATACGACCTATCAGAAAGGGCATCCTCAATAATACCTGGTGACCACCAATACATAATGCCAACAGTATTATAATGACCCTCTCTACGAAGCTAGCGGTCCTGGGCTCAAATCCCGGTAAGATAATGTGTGATTAGCGCGAATATTTGTGCTTGATTCAAGGATGTTTTCTACGTATTTAAGTACATATTTCTCTGTATAAGTATTTATACCGTTGTCTAGTACCCATAGTACAAGCCTAAAGCTTTGTTTGGGACTAGGTCAATTGGTGTGACATTCCAGTTCAAACTATCACGTGTGAACGGCAACTTTGATGACTGGAAAAGAGTGTCTGACCCTTTCCAATTATCTGCGTTCGTTCCAATACGAAGCATTTCCCAGATTTTATATTAATTCATAGCGGCCATACCGGCCGTAGCCAAAATAATGACCAATCAACTAAAATATTCGATTCTAAGTAAGCACAGCTAATTAAACCAGGAATCTTATGAAAGTATAGTGCCCTTGTACACAACCGAACTCAACTATCTGTAGGTACGACGGATTAAGACTACGACGGTGCAAACAGGTACCTCACCCGGCACGTTGCCTTTTCTTACACTGCTATATTACGCTGAAAATTATTTAAATATCTACGGGAAGATTGAACCCAACAGTGAACGATGGTCGATGCCTACGATGTTAAACCTTTTTACTTTATAAGACGGACTGGCTTCAAAAGTTTTTTTAATTTTAGAAACAAGAGAAAAAAAGTCATCCATGTAGGAAATACGTCTTTTTAGGTGATTTTTTACTAGTGGAAGCGTTATTTATATCCAAATTCTTTGTGATGTCGTAATATTTTGACAAAATCTTGTGCGTGCTTTTGCGATTTGTATTATTATTATATATATTTACTCTCTTTAATGAGAGGTGTGTGGAAAACTAATATCAAGCAGAGAGCAAATATTTTGACAGAAGTGCCAAGAAACCTTGAGCATATCGTGATCAGTGAGATGTCCAATGTATCCTAAACGGGTTAGGATAAAGTCGATAGAGCTCAATGGCTGAGCGCCTCAGCCCTCGAAGCTCCGAGGTGAATGCCTTGGAACAACGAGGCTATCTTATCGGCAAGAAGATCGGACAAGGATCCTATGCCACCGTCCACCTGGCCGAGTACTGCGATGCATCCAGCCCGAAGCGGATGCATCTCGCATGCAAGATATTTGACAAGGAAAAAGCACCTAGAGATTTTTTAGAGAAGTTTTTTCCTCGTGAACTCGATATTCTAACTAAGATCGAGAATCCTCATATTATACAAGTGCACAGCATCCTGCAGCGAGGACCGAGGGTATTTATCTTTATGCGCTATGCCGATAATGGGGACTTGTTAGACTTTATAAAGCGCAATGGTGTCGTGCCAGAAAATCAGGCCAAGTTGTGGTTCCGGCAGATGGCTAGTGGACTGCAGTATTTGCATAGCAAAAACATAGCACACCGGGACCTTAAGTGTGAAAACATTCTATTGTCTAGGCGCTTTAACGTTAAACTGGCAGACTTCGGATTCGCGAGATTCTGCACGGATGGAGACAATCGCCGCGTGCTCAGCCAGACGTACTGCGGTTCCGCCGCCTACGCTGCCCCGGAGGTGGTGAGCGGGACCCCGTACAATCCGAAGCTCGCTGACGTGTGGTCCCTCGGAATAATTCTATTCATAATGTTGAACGCGTCCATGCCGTTCGACGACTCCAATCTGCGCAAATTGCTGAAAGATCAGATGTCGCGCAACTGGGTGTTTCGTTCGAGGATCCGCGACTCGGTGTCGTCGGCAGCGAAGTCGATCGTGCGGCACATCCTGGAGCCGGACATCACGCTGCGCCTGACGCTGGACCGCGTGCTGTCGCACGAGTGGACGCGGCCGCGCAAGGACAAGAGCGCGAGCCTGATGGGGCGGCTGGTGCAGTCGGCGCCGTCGCCGCCGCACGGGGCCGGCAAGCGCGACCACGACGACGCCAGCGCAGGCACCTCGGCCGGCGTGCGCGTCTCTGGCGACCACCGCGAGACCGAGCGCGAGCGCCACGACGACATCAACATGCGCTCGCACAACTAGCACCCAGAAAACCCGAAAAAACCCCCCAACTCAATAGATATCAAAGTGATTTGCTTTAGTAAATCCCTTTCATTATTTTTATTTTTTCTTATTGTCGATTTAACTTTTGTTTGTCGCGATAAGGAAAACATTATTTTATATTAAATGTTCATAAACTCAAGTTCCTTTACTTTTATTTTAGACTATTAGATAAATAGATAAAATTGTACACGAGTTTGTTACCTTTTTAAGTACCCACCCCCTGTTTTTTCCAGATTAGCATAAAACTGTTAAGTTTATGAGTAAGTAAATCCGCGTGTTTGAGTAGTTCACTTTACACATTTCAAATCCTGTACGAATTAATATATAAATTGACAAATTACAGGTATTTGGGAAAAATCAACCCATTGGTGTAACGCAAGAAAGATGAGGACACTGCCCGCTACTAGAGCATGCAGAAGCCAAGTTTGATGAGGACAGAGGATTTTCGAGTCAGAATGGTAAGTGATCATCATGCTTAACTCCATAACACATTCCGCCAGTCGGGCGCTGCTACCTGATTCCTCTGAGACTTAGGAGCCGTACTTTTCCAATGAACTGAGTTTAGTGAGATACTTGCCTCAAAATACTCAACTACTACTCAACGACTTAATTCTGACGCATCTTGAGTTGCGCATCTTGGTACTCATCTTTTGGTATGATAAGTGCTAGGTGCGTGGCAGAAAGGTTGGCACTGTTGTGGCTAGACAACCATAACGAAATACGCCGAACTCTAGCACGAATTCTGTTTAAGTTTACCTTTCAGGCAGACCATGTACAGTCGCCATCAAATATATTGGAACATACAAGGTGGTCAAAATATCTGAACACATAAACGGCTTTAAAGATAGACTAACCGCGCCGTTTTCCATGTGGTTGCCGGTTTAGAATAGTAGGTACCACTTATCTTCCGTGGAATTCGTTAGAGGCGACTCAGAGAATAAAGGCGTGTAGTATTGTTATGCGATGGGCTTGCAACCTGTCACTAATATACAATGGTAAACGCCTTAGCCTGTTTGTGCAAAATGTTGTTTCACATTTTTAGAGTTGAGGTAATTCTGTAGCTCTGCCTACTCCACTCTGGGAATGAAGGCGTCAAAGTATGTGTGGAGTTTTGGACGTAAGATATGCTTTTAAATAAATAAATACAGCCTAGTTTAGAATGACAGGTATATACTAACCCGGTTATTATTATTTTTAATTAAAAAATGCAGTTTCTTTTTCAAATTTGGAACCTTGGCTCTTAAGAACAGATTACCCTAACTCTAATAGTTTCCGAATTTCCCTACTCAACCGTTTGAGTTAAGTAATTACGCTATTTATAGGGTGTGGTAGGGTTAGGATTTTGGTGGCATATCGTGGTTCTAGAATCCATGGGGTCGCTATTTCCTAATTATTATAATATATGAGACTTTGATTTTGACTACAGTATAGTAAAATTTCAAAATTGACTTAATATTTTTTTTGATCTTTTATTCCATACCTACTAATATTTGATTGTTTGTATACGCTTTCATAGCAGAGATATCCTCCATACCAAAATTCATTTAAATTGATGTAGCGGTTTAATGCATAAATTAATTGTGAAATATTAAAACACTTAAGGTGAAAATCAAAGTGGTAAATAGTAAATAGCGAGTCCATGGTTTCTAGAACCACGATTCGCCACCAAAAGTCCTAACTTTAGTAATAGGTTAATAGCCTTTGCCCGCGATTTCGTACACGCGATTTGGTATTCGAATACATTGCCCAGGCCGAACAATGAAATTCAAGAAATCTTCTGAAATGTGTACGTGTTTTGACAAATTTACAACCTTTAAACAAGTGATTTTAATAAAATGTCGGGCTCTAATGGACGTGAACGTGAGCCTCATGTGAGTAGTGGTGGCGGACTGGCGCGGCGAGCCGCCCCGCCCGCGCAAGTTCGATGACCCGCAAATGTCTACTCCCCTCGGTCAGCTGATGACGCGCGGACATACATTAACACTTTTAATTTTACCCTTGAGTTTATACCACAATGTTAAATTATTCGCGCACGTGGCAAACCGACAGTAGAACTATATTTTTTTATCCTAACCCATCAGCCCACAACCCATATATGCCCAGAATTATTTTTTTAATTTATTTCTTATATGCTTTCTAATTTGAAAACGATCAACACTTTATAGTCCCAGAATTATTTTTGGATGCGTTTCGTTTTCGAATTAGGGGGCAAATATGGGTAAATCTATTGCAGGGCATAGACCTCCTCTCTCTAGCGCCAAACGCTCCTGTCCTGCTTGCCTCATCCAACTCTTTCCCAATATCTTCACCCTTGAACTTAAATATTGAATTTGAACTAAACTAAGTTTGTATGGCGACACGGTCGTACTGGTGAGGATTGAGTAGGTAGGTTTCATAACGACTGAATTTCATAATGACTTGATATTCAATTGACGTAAATCTCAAATGACTTAATCCCATAACGCCTAAAATTTCAAATTGCCTTATACTAAAACTTCCCAAAATTTTATAATGACTTCGACCCTTCGACATTTTTAAACATTATCTTTCTGAATGTTAGAGGAAAGTTTTCCTATAATTGTAGACATTGTCATTTTTATATTTCGGATTAATTACACTCTGACGTTTGTATACCCTGGCTGTCTAATACTCAGACGAATTTATTATTTGAAAGTAGACATTTTAATACATTTAAATTTTTTCTTTAAGTCCATAGTCGTATAAATCAATTTTGATTATCCTCGTACAGTTTCCACAATCATAGTCAGGTTTACTGAAATAAAGGGATAAGTTCGTCATAGTACTTACACGTTAATCTTAACTTTGTGTGTACTTACTTGTAATTGGTTTTATAATAAAGAGTTTACAAACGTACATAATGTATGATTATCGAAATACGATAATAACGCATTATCTCAAATCATTTAGTGAATTTAGCGACGCGGATATGAAACGGTTTATTACAAATAAATAAATCAAATAAAGGCTGTAAATAACTGATTAATTTCAATTACATTAATAATTTTCTTCGACTCACCGACCGCATCAACCACCGCGAAATTTCTATTTGGTTCGTTGTTCATGGACTGAGATCCAAGAGTTGTACAAGTTTTAGGTTTTACTGCTCAAGACGTTGTGCAGGGTGTGAGGGTGCTTCCGGATAGCAGCCACCATCTTTTTACCCATAAGCCCATACCCATGTTTTTCGTAAAACCGTATTTCATGTGTAAAATGTGTATGTGTATGTGTTTCTATTTGTACAATTACAAAATAACAAAACCCCGCATCCAATGTTTCCGCGGAAATCCTAAAATCACTCCGATAGATCGTATAAGTACCTACTAGAAAATACTGGATTAGCAGATTAATTAGCTTAGTCTAAACCCTTTCTAAATCTTTACGGTTTTGGCACCAAAAGATATCAACGCTCGTTAAATATTTAATAAATTAAATCATTGCAATGCTAAATACGCAGAATAGATTCTTAAAATGGTCTGTTACTAAATGTTTTTCAATAAAAACGGGTTATTTATTCTAGGTCTAAATCTTTGTCTAAGGTTTGACTAAAAAGTTTTGTCTCAAAAGTACACCATTATTTGGTTCATTATTTACTCAGAAAATAAATAAACTTGCAGCTAATGGTTAAAGAACTTAATGGTCTTTTCTATAGGTAACAGCTGGTTCTAGACTTAAAAAAATACTCATTTTGTCATTCATGAACTTTGTTTTCTACGCAATGAGGTCCATTTTGACCATCCTAAATGTGAATCAAGATTTTTTATACAGTTCTTAACGATCTCGGTCTTTTAATAACAGAGTTTCGCGTAATTAGTCTGGAGCTAAATTTTACAAAGTGTGATGTTTTTTTTTCAAATATTAAGAAAAAAAAAACACATTACACATTACTTACTATAATAAACAGATGCAGGCCAGCAAGTTATACAACTATGCCAAATTTCATGTTGATAGCTTCTACATATAGTGCTGAGAAACACTGCTTTGATAGACAGACAGGCAGACACAGAACGGTTCTGTTTTTACTTTTTTAGTACGGAGCCCTTAAAAAACCGGGCGTAGCAAACACTGATAATATTTTCTTCAATAAATTAATATAACAAAGAAAAGTACGCTTTTGAGACAAACCTCTATAATACCGATTTCTGTCAGATCACTTTGTCAAAAAAATCCTGTTGTCAATTAAAAGTGCCCTCTAGCACCTAAAGTCGTTCTACTTCATCAGCCGCGTTTCCAATATCTAATATTTGCAGGGTTTTTGGTTTAACGTGTTAGATTCGACAAATTGCGTCGGACTTTGAAATGGTACATGGTCATTATTCCGTGGAAAACTAACGTAAGTAATGAAATTATCCGTAAATAATTGAAAGGCCTGGAGTGTGTGCGCAGAAAAACTGACCGCGGAAATTTCCGTTTTGTTTTAAAAAGTTCGGTGTGCGAATAAAATCTCTCACAAATACTTTCCGAAATGCGAGAATGAAGTCGCTGCGTAAATCTATTACAGACACGGTCCGTGTACCACTTTGATATGTACCTATTGCAAATTGTAAATCACTTACTTCGTGCACTCGAGTCTACTGCTTCAAACAGTCCCATTACCTATATAGAGGCCTTTTCTGTTACTATTACCTACTGTTTAAGGATACGTCAATGCT
Source organism: Acleris sparsana (assembly GCA_923062465.1). Classification (NCBI taxonomy): domain Eukaryota; kingdom Metazoa; phylum Arthropoda; class Insecta; order Lepidoptera; family Tortricidae; genus Acleris; species Acleris sparsana. Next base: position 6,953,362 of record OV281303.1, read on the forward strand.
AAACGCGTAACCGACGACCTCTGGCGGCTCGGCCTGCCAAGAGTTCTCTCGCTGTTAAACATCGATACTCCTCAGGGGAAACAATAAAATAGGACGAAGTAAAAATCAATGCATTCGTCTCTCGCACTACATCGTTTTGCTAGAAATAATTCTAGCGATCAAGGTATATAAACGTTAATCGGGTTAAATCACGTCCAAATTCAGCTACATCTACTGTAACTAATACGCTCTCCAAAATGGTTTCAAAAGTTAATCTGCTGGCGATAGTTCTTTGCTTTCTGGTCGCAATAGAGAAAACCACGGCTAATAATGTGTACAATTACGAATTTGGTGAGTTCGATATCAGTTACGTCTTTCAGGCGTGAGCATCATATTTTTAGTCTGGACCTTTAGTTAGAGAGGTCTTGATATTGAAAGAATACTTTAGTACCTTGTCACTTTAATCGCTGTGACAATTCATATATGGTAGATTAAACATGACATTAAATAGACAAGGTACTAAAGAAAGTAAGTTATATGTATTTATTTATTTATTTATTTATTTACAGTGACAGTAACAGGCTTACAGTAAAAACCAAGGCGCCTTTTACGTTAACTTATTTTAACACAAACAAAGAAAAAAATCGAAATCTAAAACGATATAAAATAAAAAAAAAAAAAAAAAACAAAAGTAACTAAGTAGGTACCTATCTCAACTACTAAAAAGAATATAAAAACTATGTGGCTAAAAATAAATCAATTTTAGATAAAAGCGAGTGCCAATTGCCAGCTAGCACGTCGGTATCCCGCAGCTGGTGCAGAAGCTCGTTTAGCAGCTGCAACGCTCTCGCGGTCGGGGCGTTCCTAGCGCGGCGCGTGCTGAATCCCTCCAGCGCCGCAAACAGCGGGTGCCGACGGCGTTCCCCAGCTCTTATGTACTGGTCAGGGACAAACAAGCGGACCCGCTTGAGTGTGGTCTGATTTTGCACCTTGTTACGCAGAAGCAAGCAATAATGCACCAATAGATGCTCCTTACGTCTGCAACTCAGTGTGCGCAATCCTACCATACCCAGCACAAATAGAGAGGGATATAAAAATGGATAATATCCATATATCCTCTTATATAGATATCTGGCAAACCTCCGCTGAACCCTTTCCAAAAGCAGTGTGTACTTGGCTTCAATTGGATCCCAGATAGGGAATGCAAAAACCGGTGAAAATAAAAAACCGGTTAATAACCGCCTCGACGGATTCAAAACCGGTTAACCGGTGTTTAACCGGTTTTTTGCAAACTATTTGAAATCGAAGAATTACACGATAATTTTACTATTCTTGGTTACTTTCGGTGTAAATGGCGTATTTTTTTAGATGTAAATAGGTATTTAAATAATTTACTCTGTACTTAACTAATTATACATACGGTTATTTATGTTTATATATTTATAATATATTTAGAAATGTTTAAGCGAATAAATAAAAAGCATATGATTCTTCTCATCATCTTTATAATCTTCAAAACAAATCAACAAGTGACGAATTAAATTATAAAACTTAAATTATACTTATATAAAAAGTACAATTTTAAATTTTAAAAGTTTAACAAACTTGTAACTAAAATATTGGTTCTTTACTTATACTTATATGAAATTAACAATTTATCATTTCTCTTTGGTTTGGTTATTTTTATTGCAATGGTAAAAAAAAGAATCGACAAGTTATTACTTGGAAAGTAAGAACGTACACTATATAAATAATCAACTTAATAAAACATATTTCTTAAAAGCATAACGAAAGACCATGTTAGTAATAATAAAATGTGAGGTATTATTTACGCGATAGTAATAGTACATTGTGCATCAAGGGTAGTATGAAGGGAATTACTAACGAGAGTGTTAGAAGGCTTTTAATGACTCGAGTTAGTAATCCCCTTACTGCCTGTGATACACAAATGGTTTTCATCACATTTGCGAGGAAAAAAACAAAGAGAAAACACTTTAACTCTGCAAAATATAAAGAAATAACTTTTGACGGACGGGAACGTCAATGGAAACGATTTTTTTTTGTGACCACAGACACTGCGTTTAGTTTCGACCTGGATTCGAGCCAGATTTAGCCAATTTGATAAAAATGTATAATTACTAAAATTAATGATAAATGTTGATATAAACTTGAAATAGGTATAAAAATAATGAAGTTTAATGAAGCATATAGGTTTTGTGTAATGTAAGTTAGTCTATAGCTAATTTTTAAAGATGAAATTAGAAACCGATTTAATTTTTGGCTGAAAATTAAACCTCCTTAGTCAGAAATTATGTACGAAAGAGTTGCAAATTTTAAAAAGAAAGTCATTACTCCCTAGGGATGACAAACTCGCCATAATTCCCGCGGGAACAATTTAGGCCATTGTCCTTCTGTATACAGGCATGGAATAACACCATTTTCATCACACTTGCTCGTAAATGGTGTTATTCCATGCCTGTATACAGAAGGACAATGGCCTAAATTGTTCCCGCGGGAATTATGGCGAGTTTGTCATCCCTAGGGAGTAATGACTTTCTTTTTAAAATTTGCAACTCTTTCGTACATCATTTCTGACTAAGGAGGTTTAATTTTCAGCCAAAAATTAAATCGGTTTCTAATTTCATCTTTAAAAATTAGCTATAGACTAACTTACATTACACAAAACCTATACGCTTCATTAAACTTCATTATTTTTATACCTATTTCAAGTTTATATCAACATTTATCATTAATTTTAGTAATTATACATTTTTATCAAATTTGCTAAATCTGGCTCGAATCCAGGTCGAAACTAAACGCAGTTATTATCTGTGGTAGAGGTCACAAAAAAAAAATCGTTTCTATTTACGTTCCCGTTCGTCAAAAGTTATTTCTTTATAGTTTGCAGAGTTAAAGTGTTTTCTCTTTGTTTTTTTTCCTCGCAAATGTGATGAAAACCATTGTGTGTATCACAGGCAGTAAGGGGATTACTAACTCGAGTCATTAAAAGCCCTCCGCCTTCGGCGTCGGGCTTCTAACACTCTCGTTAGTAATTCCCTTCATACTACCCTTGATGCACAATGTACTATTACGAGCAAGTGTGATGAAAACAAACAAACCCTTTCTGCTCTTTTTTTAACGCGGCCGCGGCATTACTAAAGCGGAGTGGGGGTGGTTAATGTTTAAAGCTGTTCAATTAGTATAGGGAATAAGTACTATATAAATGAGCTCCAGCAATGTAATTTTTTTACGTAGCTCGTGTATTGTATCAGTAGTTCAGCACGTTAATGAAGAAATTAAATTAATAAAACTTCTTGCTATTCGCTACACGAAAAAATCGAGTATGTATTTTTGTTTTTTACAAAATAAGAATACGTTTCCTTTCCACGCTATAAGTATTCGTCATTTTATAGTCTGAAGAATATTCTGGGGTATCTAATTGAGGCAATTTACAGTCTTTTAAGGGCAAGTTCCAATTCGGTTAATAACCGGGGAAATTTATAAAAAACCGGTTTTTAACCGAGATCAAAAAGTTTAGGTTAATCGGTTTTTCGGTTAACCGGTTAACCGGTTTGAATTCCCTAATCCCAGATAACGCAGTTGAACTCAAGCTTGCTCCTGACGAATGCATTGAATAAAATAATTGCAACCTTCACATTTTTAAATTGAGCCGCTGTTCGCATTATGAAACCTAGAGCTTTACTCGCGTCTTTACATCTCGAGATGATGTGCTGATGAAAATCAAACTTTCGGTCAAGATACTTATATAAAATAACTTGGACGCGATCTAGCGGCACATTTCCTAAGCTGTAAGTGGCATTTATTGGCGCATGGGATCTTGTGAACGTTATCACCGTACATTTAGCCGTGTTAAAGTACAACCTGTTGCTGACAGCCCAGTCAAATACCGCATCAATATCCCTCTGCAAATCGTCACAATCAGAGAGTTCGGCTACTGCCAAGAACAACTTTAAATCGTCCGCAAATAGCAGACACCTGGCTCTACGGATGACTGCAGGTAAATCGTTGACCATAATCAGGAACAAGGTCGGGCCGAGTATACTCCCCTGGCTTACCCCTGATCGGGTATAGTACTCCTTGGAAGTATGACCGGACACTTGGACATATTGTTTTCGATCACCAAGGTAGCTGGCAAGCAACTTAAGGAGATCAAAAGAGAAACCAAACAGAGCCAGTTTTCGAAGCAAGACATCATTATCAACTAAATCAAACGCTTTTTTGAAGTCAAAATATGCCGCATCGACTTGTCGGGACCCGTCCATATGTTGGAGCACATAATCTGCGAAGTTAATGTGAGAAGTGCAGGTAGACCGCCCAGCTCTAAAGCCGTGTTGTGAGTCAGTTAACCCAGGTGAGACTTGCAATGAGATACACTGATTAATTACACTTTCGAAAATCTTACCAAAGCATGATAGTATGGCAACAGGCCTAAATGTGGTGACGTCCGTAGAAGGTTCTTTAGGGACAGGTGTCTAGATATTTTCCAGGCCGTAGGATATATACCCTTAGCAATAGCGAGGTTAAAAATATATACCAACGGCTCTTCCAATACTGACACGCAGTCCTTGACAATAAGAATAGGTATTCCATCAGGCCCCGGAGACGAAGTGGTTTTAAACTTACGTACCGCGCGTCTCACTTCCGCACAAGAAATGTGGGAAATTTGGATATCAGCTGGACATTGGTACTCTGCTGCACTCTGTACTGCTTCCCCCACGTCCAGCAGAGGCGCCCCGGGGTGAAAAACTGAACCAAAGTATTCAGCAAACGCCTGAACAGCCTCCGTTTTAGCAACATTTCTGTTTTTATACATGAACATACCTTTCGCGTGTCTCCCACTTCGCCTATCCTTGACGTGCTTCCAAAATTCAGTAGGTTGGCGGCAAATGTCCCGCTCAATTGATGCCATGTACTGCTCATATGCGCTGCCAATAAGAGACTTTACCCGGCCTCTATAGTAGCGGAATAACTCGCGGTTAAATTGAAGACCATGACGTTTGAACTTAACTAGATGAAAATGCTTAAGCTGTATGGCTCCTATGACATCCGGCGTGTACCATTGAGGATAATTGTAGCGACGAGATTGTATTAACTCGACTGTACAGTACATATGTCCTCGGCATAGCAAGATGTGTAAATAATTCAGGCATTTTACACAAAACTGATCATTGCATTATGGAGAGATTGTGGACGTGTTTTGGCTTAAATGAGGATAACGATATAGAAAAAGTAGATTGTAAGTAAAATGTCATCAATACAAACCTACAGAGGCGTAAAAGTGTAAGGTGTGAAATTTGTGTTTTTACAGGTAACAATTATGGCGGAGAGGAAATCGACAGACAGTCGGGAACGATTCCATTACTTTCCTTTAATAACGACATATACGTTCATGTGAGTATGCAAAAAATAAGCAAATATCACACCTAAGTCCACGCACAGGCACCCAAACGCATGACAGTATGTACACCGTGTTTTTTTTGATTTACGATAACTTCGGCATATTACTAGGTATATCCATAGAAACTAATTGGTACACTAGATTTTTAAACACTGCGAAAAAAAAAAATTTTTTCGGTTTAGTACAAAATAATGAAATCTTTTATTTTTGGTCATTCTAAAAGGGCCTTTAGAGTTAACTAATAATCAGTGTCAAATACGTCTATGTTGGCGTGACATACACACACACAAGTAAAGATAACACTTGACAGGTACAAGATTGTCACTTTAGATTGACGCGTATACAAACCTAACAATTGGAAACTCTTTACTCATAAGAGTCATATAAAGTATTAAAAGAAAATTGTTGTTATCAATTAAGAGAGCCTTTTACACTAGTTTAACGTGATTAACTGATTAAATTTAAAAATTAAATATCTTTAAAACCGTTAGACTTATCTTACTTTTCATACACATTTTTTATGAAATATACTGTACGACCTATTCTCAGACCTACTAATATGTACACAGAAAATTTCATAAGAATCGATCAAGCCGATTTGGAAGAGTTAAGGCTTGGTCAAACACACGGCGCGACGCAGCGCCGCGTCCGCGCCGCGCGACCGCGGCGGCTTTAAATACATGCTAACAGGTTAGCGACGTCAAACATGGGCGCGATGCCGGCGGGACGCAGTCTGTTTGACGTCGCTAACCTGTTAGCATGTATTTAAAGCCGCCGCGGTCGCGCGGCGCGGACGCGGCGCTGCGTCGCGCCGTGTGTTTGACCAAGCCTTTAAACACTGTGACACGAGAATTTTATATGTTAGATAACAAACTAAGGGTGAAGATTACGTTTAGAATTTAATTTCTAAATATCCTACTAATATTATAAATGGGAAAGGGTTTCTTTGTTTGTCCCTCTTTCACGCCTAGCGGTATTTTTGACTTTAACTTTGATGCCAAGAACGAGGCCAATTAGGCTCAGATCTACTACTTTCATACCTACCAGCACCAAGAAAAAAATCAGATTATTTAAAATGTTACCAGTGTTTCAACAATTAATAATTTAATAATACATTATTGCCTAGGCGCGGAAAGTAAAGGCTTGGTCAAACACACGGCGCGACGCAGCGCCGCGGCCGCGCCGCGTGATGCCGACGCGATGCCTGTTCAAACAGGGCGCGCGCGGATCGCGCCGGCCTCGCGCTCTCAACACGCCCGCATCGCGCGCGCGGACGCGGCGCGGACGCAGCGCGATGCGGGCGTGACTCGTGCGCGGGCCGTCGCTCGCTCATTCCTGACTGATGTGACCCAGCGCGGCGCAGCGTGCCGCCGCGTCCGCGCCGCGCTGCGCTGCGCTCGCGCCGCGTGGACGCAAGAGGCCGCGCGGCGCGGAGCGCGACAGAAGCGGGGCGCGATGCCGGCGGGACGCAGTCTGTTTGACGTCGCTAACCTGTTAGCATGTATTTAAAGCCGCCGCGGTCGCGCGGCGCGGCCGCGGCGCTGCGTCGCGCCGTGTGTTTGGCCAAGCCTTAAGGGATTTACTGGCGAGGTGGAGAGCAGGCCGAGCAATAGCGAGGCATAAGGCATATATAATGCTTTTCTCAAACAATGCCAGGAAATGATACAAATACATGATTATAAGTATTTTTAAAACCTTTGACAAATTCAGAGAGAATGTTTGTTTAAAAACTTCGAGTATTAGTTAAAATAGTTTCACGCACAACGAGCCGCCGCGGCTGCCGCCAGCACCGCATTTTTTTCATAGTCCTGTCGATTTTATATGCAATAGAGAGCACTTTTAAAAAACAATATGGACATGGACGGAACGGTGATTGCACTGCAAAATTTCAAGTCTAGCTCGTCGGGAAGCGAGTCGAAAATCGATTGCGAACAAACACACAGTCAGACAAGTAGGCCAAGCCAAGATGTAAACACCACTAACGTTTCTGTTCTCTATCGACTCAAATGTATAAAATTGTCATAAGCGGTGGAAGCAATTTGTCATCAGCTTATGTTAATCGTATAAATGCTGTCGAATTTCGAAAATCTTAGCATTGTGTATTTTGTCTAGGTCCCAGAAACAACAAATAATAGAATCGTGGTAGTAAAAAGTTTTTTTTTTCAGGTTCCAAGAAACAAGGAAGTTACTTATGTCAAAGTGACAGTGCATGCGTTATCCGCTCCGAAAGTAGATTATGACAAGGATGCTAACAAGGTATCCATCAATTACGATTTCACTCAGATAACTTACAGCTCGTACACCATCTTTGTCAAAGGGATCTCAGACTGATGTCCCCACAGATAGGTTTCCTGTGTAAAACACCTGGGGATCTGTTTCGATAATTATTTAAAACGAAGTATTCTTCAGTTTACTCTTGCGTTTAACATTTTTTGGTGTTGTAAAAAATAAAGATTGTTATGGAAACACGTTTTATTTTGTTAATCCCATTGTGTCTTTTTTACAATAGTTGTTAATGGGCATAAATAAAAAATGACCAGTTTAAGAAGAGTTTTGTCACCGTCAAGAAACTGTCGATTAAAAGTCAAACACATACATTTTTGTTACGAAATTGTAAGTTGGACATCATTGAAGTGACATTTAAATAGCGTCTTTATGTACATTTATTTGGTAAACTTAATAATTGGTCCATCTGATAGCAAGCATGTAGAAGAGAAACGAGCACACAGTTCATCCGATGGTTAATAGCCTCCTGATGTGCACGGTACAATCGGCAAAATGGAATCCTACCCACCAGGGTCACCCCCTGTAGAAGCAGCATAAGAAAACAAAACAACATATTAAGATTGAAAGTACAATTATTTGGCTATCATACCAAACCATGAATAATTAAAACACGCACAATAATCCAAGCATCTAATTGAAAAATATAATTTAACCTTGTAGTTAAACTTTTCTGCACTCCGGTTGTAATCGGCTGCAGAATTGAACTGCGCCACTCAACATGGCTAAACGTTGTAACCTGCTGGGAAAATTCATTTGTTTTCTAGTAGCTATAAATGTAGTTGCTTCGACTAACAAATATGTTTATGAATTTGGTGAGTCTGACTATCGTACTTCATGCTAGAGTGGCAGACGAGGCTCCTGGGGCACGTTTTATAAAGCTACAAGTACTTAACAATTTTACAGGTCTAAACTGGCAACACTGCTCAAATGGCCGGTCGTCATTGGTCGAGCTTGTGTCAAATGGAAACTTAACCTCTAAATTGTAATTTGTAGCTTTATAAAACACGCCCCGTCACTTCTATAGTTTTCGGGTTGCGCACCTCAAAATAAAAAACCGTGCAAGAGCATTTCGGAGCATACAGCTTCTATCTGTCCGACGCCGTTACGAGTTACTACGTTTGACTCCGGAATCCTAAATAGGACGGGTCCTTTATATGGATATAGGATCACTGCGTTTTTCGTCTGCCTATCTGTCTGTTGAAACCCTTTTTCTCAGGAACGCAGGTACAACAGGTGCCAACGCAGGTGCAACGTAGGTATCAAATTAGAATTAATATCAAGTACCTACTCAGGTCTGCAATAGGTACTTTAGGACTATGAAAAAATCACACTTCTAAGTCAAGCAATCAATAGATACGGCTGTATAAGCTTATGCAAATTTTGATACTCGCAAGGGAATCAAAAACTTAAGTGAAGAGAAAATGTCGAAATCGTAAAATTACTTTTAATGACATACATGCATCAAAAAATAATAATTGGACAGATTCCCAATTTATCTTTTTTTTAAAGCGGGATAATGCTTCGAGACTTGATTACCGGGAAGTACTTAGATAGTAGGTAAGGAACCCTCGGTACGCAAGTTCCACTCGCACTTAACCTTTTTTTTATTTGAGTGTTGGTTTTTAATTGTTAATTAGTTGTTTTGGAATCGTAGTAGTGTTCTTTAATCGGGTCCATAATTTATTTGCCGGGCTTTATGTGGTGCCCGGGGTGGTAATTGAGGATTAGAAAGCGATCCTCACCGCCGCCCGTGGAGTGGACATCCACAACGCACCACAAAAGAGGAATTGTAGATGTGTTGCCAATCTTTGTCTCTTTATCTTTATCTTTGGCAAAAGCTGACACGTCTCTATTACGCGATTAGGAGCTTGTCAATAGTTTTTTTACCGCCGCATCGCGATGTGTCAGTATAATCTTATAACGAACCTCCTGTATAGGTAATTCACTAATGTACATAAATATCAGTCGAATCGGATATACCTTTCCAAGAAATCTCCTTTCTCAACTTGAAATTTGGAATTTAAGCTAGGTACAGTCGATGTCAAAGATATGTTTACACTCTTTCTCCTTATTCCATTGAAATAAGGTCCGAAAATGTAAACATATCTTTGACGTCAACTGTACATACAGATTTCAAATCGTATATTTAGAACATCTACTCATGAGAGTCCTAAACAGGATTTCCTAAGTTAGGTAATACGGTATTTATTACAATGTGAGAAATAAATAAACACGAAGATTGTTAGGTATTTAAGATTAGAAGTAATAAAATCAAGAAATCATTGCAGGAACACCAGGAGTCGGAATTCCTGTCTACATTTTGGATGGCAGTTTAGGGTTACAGTCCTGGAATAACCAATTTTTGGTTTCTGTGAGTGTTGTAAAAGTTATATTATTTTAATATCATCTTAAGTATCTTATTGTTGTAATGTCCAAGACAAGACTGTCTTAGACATAATTTAATGTGCCTTTCCTAATTTAAAGTAAGATCCCAAAGCTGAGAAACATGGGAGCATGCCGTTTGGCCAAAATATTGTTGGTGTATCATTTCCCAAGTGTTCATTTCTCAAGAATTTTGTATCATTTTGTTTAATATCCGCGATATCAGAACCGTTTGCTACTTCTATTAGGTAAGGTGACACTTGTGACCACATAAAAAATAAATCAGCTGCGACGAGAAACAACTTTTTGGAAAATGAAAATTTGGGAAATGATACATAGAAACATTTCACCAATAATATTGTGGCCAAACGGAATAGACCCATTTAACTCTTGATTTAAAAGCCCTAACGACACTCGAGTCCCTGACACCCTCACTTTGCTCGAGTGAATAAATATCTCATGTCCTAATGGCTTACTTTAGTCCCTTGTCGAACGATCTACTTATTAAATCACAGTCAATGATTATTACATAATGGCGAAAGTAAGTTTAACTCAGTCGACACTTTATGGAAGACGATAATTTTATAGTTTCCAAGGAAACAACAATAGCCACAATCTACGTGGACGTTGTCCCGGGCAAAAGCAACTATTCCTGCCTATAAAACTGTGTTTATTTATTTAACAAGGCAAAACAAACAGAAATGTATAATACATGGTAGCATGAACATTGGCCACAATAGTTTCCACTACTGGAATAAATACAATTGTTACTCAAGCTGAACTTTAAACTATACCTATTAAGAAACTATTGTTAATTTTTTCAACTTTTGATCATGCATTGAGAAGTGTAAACGTATTGTTTTAAGCTAGCGTATATCAGTCTTCGACAGGTAACAAATGTTTAATTATGAATTAAGGAAGGTACAGAATAAATTGGGTTATCTGATGTAAGGTCTTCAAGAAACAGTTTATAAGTTTCTGTATAATTTTGTATGTCTTTCAGATTCCTTTGGGTGAATTCGTTACCTATGTTCGAGTGACGGTGTTTGCGGTGTCGTCTCCAAAAGTGTATTACGATACTTCTACGAACATCGTCTCTATATCATATGCGTGGAGACAACTTACCAATAGTAGATATAATATTTTAGCCGAAGCATTGTAAACTTTGTCATTAAGGCTGTGTTTATGCATATTATTTAGCCGCGATTAGATGGGATGGGATGGGAGGATAGAGGCGACAGTTTTACCATGTACTTACGTCAAAGTGCATATGAATTGACAGCTATTCCAATCCCAAACTAATCGCGGTTTCATAATACAAGGCATAGGTGCGCGTGACAAAATGGACCAATAGAATTACTTCATTTCCCTAGCCTTGCTATCCTATTGGAGACTTATATGTTAAAATTGGCAAAAGCGTGTCATAAGTTTATAGACTCACACAGATTCACACACTACGCCTATTAAAACACCGGTTTGTTTGCGTCCTGTACGGCGGGGTAGGTCGGAAATAAAACTGACAAACTGGTACAGTCAGTATGACTTTATTTGAAAATCTTAGAATAAATACGTAGAAAACTTAAAAATATCATATCCTAAAATGCCCACTTTTACACAATTCTTACTGTTATGAAAATTTAAACAATACCAATATGAAAAAAAGGTAGGTTTAGGTTATGTCCGTTTTGCAGCAGGACCGGACGGCCAAACCACCCAGTAATAGGAGCTCCGCGCTATCGGAGCTCCGTCGACACTCTTATTTCAAATCAATTAAACTTACGCTTTTCCATATGTTTCATCATTAATGTATCTAAATGTACCTTTTGTGTTAAACAATACGGTTTTCTGAGATTCAAGACAAGGACTTTTAAAAAAATCCGTCATTTTGGGACAAAAGGATTTTGAGTTGTACTACCTGCGGACCGGTGCATTTTGTCATTCAGACTACCCCGCCGGAAGGCGGTCTCCTGTATCTGTGATTACTAATTAACATAGACCTGCCACATTTGGATTCTTAACAATACTTTTGTAGGCACATCACCAACTAAACCAAAGTAAGGAATCCAAACTTGGCGGATCTAAGTACGTTAATTACAGCTGAGATCCTGTTGCTATATTCTAAATATAGGTAGGTAATGCATACAGGTCCAGACTTGTTTGTCACTCAGATCTCCCTTTCTATCTTGTTAGTAACGATAGAGACGCACTGAGCGACAAGCGAGAAAATACAACTTGCGCTTTCCGTGCTGAGCAATGCCCGATGTTTAAATAGTATAAATCTTAAAGTGGTGTAAAGAAAATGATCCCGTATCTTTTCAAATTACTGTGCTATGATATGTAAAATGAATTAATTCACTATAAATTTAAAATGAAATAACCGATTGAGAAGTATCATTTATTGTGAATTGCAATTCGAATTATAATATAATACTGTTGATATAATAAAGTGTTATTGAAATATTCCTGCAAATAGTAATTGCTCAGGAAGTGTCCGAGTAAACAAAGTTGCCGTTCTCTTCTCTATTTTTTAAATTCGTCATACGAGGACGTGCTAATAGCAGGATGGCCGTGTCGTGTTGTAGGAAGTTGTTTACAGTCTGCTGTCAAGTGACAGCTTTCTTCTTCTTCTTTCTTCAGACTTGGGTGACATCGTAGAGCCACTATGGCGTTATTATGTTGGCAATACTGGGTTCGACATGCATGACGTTATTGGCAACACTCAAAATCAGAATATTGGAGAGAATGACTAAAGGGCCATGTTAATAAACTCATCTTGACTGTGAGGCCCGTCACAAAATAGGTACGTTAAAGTAAACACCAAACTGTAGAACACCGTCATTTTTGACGCATCTCGAGACGAGCATTAGTGTTGAGATCAGTTTATTAATACGGGCCTAAGATGTGATGTGACAGTTGTAATGGTTGGAAGGTACCTATGTATTTAGGGGGGATATATGTAAACTCTATATTGCACAAAAAAACAATAACAAGTAAAATAAAGTTCGTAGATTCATTTATAAACTTCGATAAACGTGTACAATGGTGAACTTATCCCTTTAAGGGATCTCTGCCGGTTAACCTGACTAAGGTTGATGAAATTGACGAGGGTAGACAAGTTTTTAGTATTATTTTTGGATCGATTGCCACGAGCACTTCGATCTGCAAAGTGTAACGTTCGTATTAGGAAATATGCATGGATTTTTTAAATCGCATTTTTCAACAATATATGACAATATCGTAAAACAGACCACCAAAAGTGAAATTAAAATTAAATTGGCCAAGTAATACGGATGATACAAACATTTTAAACTCTTAATTAGACAGCGAATAGACAAAGAGTTCGGGCTTCCAATCCCGGTATACCGGTATCCCGGTATACCGGTATCCCGGTATTCCGATATCCCGCGCTATTTTCCAGTGGCTATCAAATTCAAACTCGTTAATTGGTGATATTCAAATTGTCGTTTGAACTTACCCACACTGATAGAAACATTGTGCTAGTTGATAGATGTGTTTTAGTAATTAAGTTATCTTACCTACTAAAATTGTATTAGTTAGTTGTTTGTTGAATAAAGTTATTATTACTGATACCTATACTTATAAACTTCACGATAAAGACGACAAGCAAACGAATATGAAACTGTCATTAAAGGGTTCAAACATTTCAAACTAAATACCGTTTGATATTCCATTTCTGCTTGGGTTTTTACGGCATCGTATGCCTATACGAGCGAACGGGCAACCTGAAGGCAGGTAAGTTGGCGATGAGGCCCATTCTGATGTATGGCGAATACTGCTGCTTTGTGGTAGCGGGTAATACGGTAGTAGCGATCCGGACGGGCAATGCACAAGGTCTTCATATGGCATCAGGGGTTATCATGATATACTCACGCAGTTCAGCTCCTGTCAGAGATGAGGTCCGATTTCTGGGTTTTTCATGCTGCGTATAGTTACCAGAATCCGTTTTATACAAGCTTATTTTATAAAAGATTACTTTATTAAGAAGAAAAGAGATTTGACACATTTTAATCGTGAAAACATGGCATGACATGAGTTCAGACAAAAATCATGTTTTTTATTCATAAGATTTAGATTGTAGTGATTGTACCTATATCTACATTTATGTTTAATGTTTTTAATTTTCTTTTAGAACCGAGTAATGCTTTTCTTTTCGTTTTGAATACATGTGTCGATCAATATTGTCGCTCATAAGGTGTTGTCTTGTTCTCTTAATGTAGGAGGCTAGGCTATGCCAAGGTCGCAGACATATATCGCCGCACAATCCCCGGGAGCTGCACGGGTCAAGTTTTGGTCGCCTGCCCTCGGTCTTCACACGGGTTGCCAACATTCACACAGCTAGGGCGTAAATATTGTATTTACTGGCAGTAAGTTGAGTCCAACTATATTTTATAGATATGAAATTCGACAAGGCGTCGAAATCTACTTTTGGGGACGACACCGAATACACAATTACTCTGACATAAACAACCCTCGCACCAACGGGAACCTGTAAAAATACAGTGCTTATTAAAATTGTCTCTACAGGGTTATATTGTCAAAAGTATAAGAGCTTGCATACAAAAAGAAACTTGTTGAATAGTGGGACTGTAAGACCTCAACCGAGCCCTAACCTCAAAAAAACCGTTTAGGTCAATCGGGTCGACCCTGGTCACTGTCACCCCACAGGTAAAGTCTGCTACGTGACATAAAAAAACGGGGTGTAACTGCTAAAATATATGTTATTAAAATAAACTATCAATCAATAACCAATTAGAAGACTCCGTTGATATTTTCATATTTGTTATAAATTCTATATTTAATCAATTCCATCTCCACTTTTCATACGCCTCCCTTGCAAGTGTAGCAAAAGGGTCACCTTTTTACGCTGGAAAGTGCATAACACCCGTCCGGAATCACTGACCGAGAGCGAGCGATGCATCCACCAAAAACCCAGCGGAAAACCTCTGCGTCTTTCAGGAAGGTGCCACGCGATCACTAACTAGCGCTTCGAGTACTACTGCCTCAGACTTCTCGACGGAGATAGGGCCTAGGTTGAGCCCGGTTGAAACAATTACCTTTCAGGCTCTAAATTTGACTACTTATACAGGTGACTCTTACGTCGTAAACCCAAATATGTTGTTCTGTCTCTTTACCGTTAGTTAAAGCACTCGTACGCTACACTATGAAAAAATATGTAAATGTTAAATTTCCCGAGTCTCATGGTTACCCTTCTTCTTACGTTGAACTGTTACGACTCATACATAACTCGTGTAGTAGAATAGGGTGACCGACCGTACGGTTAGTAATTTTTACTATATAAAGAAACTAAATTTTACTTCAACAAAATTTAATTGTTAGTTTTTCGAGTTAATGCACTGAATTCGCCGTGAGTTAGATAGAAACCATAATTTCGGTTCACGACTTAGGGTCACCCTGTTATTTATAGGCAGCCTTAAGTGATGATGGGCAACGCAAATATGCCAAGTTTCTTCGCGCACCGCTCAGGCAATATTAAAGCATAAAGGCAAACAAATTCGAGAAGTTTCTTTCTTTAGGGTATTTTAAAAATCTTGCCTAAGTACGCCTAATCGTACGGATATTCCTTCCTCTTGGGTACTTATCCCAAACGGAAGGTCTCTTAGCTGTTTAGGATGTTTGTCTGTCATCCAGTAAGTCGCAAAAGCCCAACAATATAACATCATAAAACAGCGTTTTTTTTATTAGAATTGTATTTTTAATAATATCTAGCTGTATACATGTAGGTATAGGGAAGCTGTTAGAGACGTAAATCTTTATTAACTGTATTTGAAACTGCTACTTATTCAAATTGAGCATAATATTCATAACATAGTACGTATACTTATATTTATACGCTAATCAGATTAGTCGACTAATACCAACATTAATTGAATCATCTTACGGTAATAGGAACTTCGTTATTCCACGACAATAAGCCTATAAAGCCATCCTTGTTGTAGACAGGGGATCCGGCTTTGGCACCTGCAATATGCAATACGAAATTAGATCTTTATTAATGACTAGCTGCTCCCGTGCCCGCTTCGTTGGGCAATAATTTTGTTTGTAAAATATACCCTATGACACTCACAAATAACGTGGCTGTCTATTGGTAGTTTAAAAAAAAATCGGTTTATTAGATCCAGAGATTACCCCCAACAACGTCACAAACTGTACCTCTCATAATATTAGTATAGATAGACATAGATGAAATGTTTTATTGACCTAAGAAAGCAGATTCATGAATTATCGTTCGCTGTGATGGCAACATTACGAGTATGTTACAAATCTAGTGCAGAATAATACAAAGTAGTATTTTGGATGAGTTTGTTATCGTCTTGTTTTCTCAGTTAGTTTATCGATAGGCATTGAATTTTACTGAGAAAGCAAGATACATACTTTTCACTATGTCATATGGCGTTTGGTTTTAAAAGGTTTTGGTTTATATCTCGAAGGAGCTGAAGTATACCTTTATATATAATACCTATAAAATAAAATAAATACTTTTGACAAAACCCATTACTTATATAAATCCTAAAACAGACTTACCGAACTCATAAATGTACTTGTTAGTCGAAGCAACTGAATGAATTAAAACAATGAAACATAAAACTTTTCTCATTAGGTTATTTTTTGAGGCCATGTTAAGTCGCACCGTGGACGTTTAATATCTAACTGCCCCGAATCGGTGATAATTCCGCTAACCGTACCTATTCATTATGCTGTCATGCTAAACGCAGACAACATGATGCTTTTCTATTAGATGCCAGCAGCATTGTACGTGTCTAAATTATGTATGGTATAACTTTGGATACGTCAAGCGTAACTAATTGATAGAGATTGCGCGGCAGGACATGTTAAATTTGTAGTGAACGCGGCAGATAATCGAAACAAATACCTAATATCAAATTAAAACACTGCGTTTAAAATCAAATACGTAAATTGTTTGAGTGTGTATGTAGGTTTAAATTAAGCATGACTATCGTTATTACGTCTGCACTTAGGGCTTGCGCAAACCAGCGGACTGCGTAAGGAATCGACTACCACACACCTACCAGCATAAAGTTGATGCGAGCCGATGTATGTGTATCAATAACTGGCCACTTAAGAAAGTTTCTTCTTTTTTATTTATGGCGGTCCATTGAAGAAAGTGTCATTTAGTTACTAACCATCAATTTTATATACTGAGGGAGGCCGTTCGTAAAGTACGGAGTGTGCCAGGCGTGCCCTTACCTACCCAACCGAAACTCTATTTACATTGGTCATTTTGCCCAAAAAACGAGTAAGGTCCCTAAATATGGACTAACATATGGATTTTATTAAACAAAACACAGCATATTCAAATTAAATAAGTATTATCAGCACTAATCTGTGAAGATTATATGTGGTCGTATGTAGCCATAATAAAAATATCAATCATAAAAGACCAAAAACTCTAACAAAGCTTTCATATTTCTAAAATATATCAAACTTAAGACAAGCAGCAAATGGAACATAATATGGACCATTGTGTTTTCAATATAGACCAAGGGTGCGTAATAAAAATGTGTTTATAATTCTTATTATCTATGAACTTGTTAAATGTTACACATAACTTCTTAACAGTTTTCGCAATATTCACATAAGAATTTGATACATTCCACACTAGCACATTCTCCGTGTGCCCATCGTCAATAAGAAGGATACCCTATCCATTGTTCTCCTTCAGTATAGTCCGAAAAGAGACCTTCACAACACAATACAAACATTGTCATTCTGACTCCGATCAGGACTTAAATCCGTGTTCACTAAAATCATGGTTGTTCGAACTGAAAAGGAGAGCCCATAATTTCGTTTTCTTTTTTCCTTTGACCTGTTTTTTTTTTCATTAATATCTAGCCAAAAATGTTTGCCCCATTTTTACCTTTTTGTAGGTGCCTTGGCCTTAAGAAATAAAATGGTTTTTTTTATTACATGGATAAACCACTTCTTAGTAGTGATGATCGTGTTCATAATATGGAACCTCCGGTCCGTATTTGGAACCATCCTACTGGTCCATAATACAAACTAGTGGCATTTGTCGGTAAAAAATATTAAAAAATACCGGTAATACTTACGTACACTACACCCAGGAAATTTACTAGGTACCAAAATAGTTTTCCTAAAACGGGGATTCAAGATGCCGGTAAAGTAGAAAGTAATTATCTTACAAAACTACCCAAAAAAGTACATCAAATATGCTCATAATTTTAAAATGACGAAACACGAGCGATCTCTACGATAGACGAGCGGGGAGCCGCGGTGCAAGGGCGTCGAATGCGACCAACTTTACTAAGATTGCAACGACACGATCCGAAATATTAGTATGGTCCATATTATGTGCCTAGTCCATATTTAGCGAACTTACTCTGTGATTCATTTAAGCTAATTAATTAAGGAATAAAAATGTCAAGACGCGAGCGTCGTGCGCGCTCGAATAGTGACTTGAAATGACGCAATATACGATCATGCGAAATGAAAGAGAATAAAAACTCTTACTAAATCTTTCTTGCATCAATAATTAAGACAAGTACAATTAATAATTCAGACTTATAAGAAAACGTTAATACTTAACCCTTGATTGTTTTTTTCCACAATCAAGTACAGAGCGTGTGGTGTACTGGACTGTGCTGTGCGTTTCAAAATGGCTTTAGGAATAATCCTGCTCGAGAGAGTTCTCTGTATCCTGGTAGCAATAAATGCAGTTGGGTGCGCCGATAAATATATATTCAAATTTGGTGAGTTCAAATTCTACGAATATGACACCAATTTTATGGAACGGCCAACTTTTTTTCAGAGGATATGGAAGACAAACTACATAACGAATTAGATATTATATATTATTTTCATTTTGATTTTTATCAACAACACCAAAAAACAGAATATTAACAAATGAGTACCTACTTAGAAAAAGCGCCTAATAATTCGGCCACCTATTGTACATATTTAATCTAAAACTCCATCAATGGCCTAACATTAGAAAAATAGTCCGGGAGCCCAGTGTGCCAGAAACAAGACCTAATAAAAAATATGTAAATACCTACCCTGTAGGCGTAGCTGACCTTTAGTAGCCTCAACTGCTCTTGGTCGGCCAAGGCTTAACTTGGCAAATTGTGAAAAAGTGGTATTTTCTATTTTTATATCAGGTAGGGTTCTTGCACTGGGCTCCCGTGCTAAAACAACATGAAATGAGAAATCGTGGAGAAAACTGATTCTAAGTCTATTCCAAGTAGTTCCCAAACCCTAGCCGAGCACATAGATAGACGCGATAAGGAATTTAATACTGCATAACATACTTAGAAAAAATACCAGTTTAATAAAACTAATAAAATTCTACAACGGAGGTGGCGTACGATTTAGTCAAACCAATTATCTAAATATACAAAATAGTGGAGGAATGAGGAGAGGCCTTTGCCCAGCAGTGGAGTATTTAAACTATTTATATTAGAGGAATATACAAACAAACATGGTTGTTTACAGGGAGACCAGGCCCCTATTTCACCAAGTTACAATTGTCAATGACATATGTCTGCTGACAAGTGTCGACAAGTGTCTCGGACAATTGTCCAGTAACAGGTGACAAGTAGACAAATCTAATTTTATTTCTATGGACATACATAATTGTCTACAATTACAGTGTGCAACGCGTGACAATTGTCCATAATTTATTTTAAGGACAATTATGTTGAGAAACAGTTGTAAATTTTTCCATATCGACATATTTGCAAATTTGTCGGTAATTATTGACATGAGATAAGAGCTGTGTCAGGCTTGCGTTACAATTGTAGTGTTTTCATTGTTAGTTACAAAATGGCTAAAGGAGTAGTAGTGACAGTGATTTAGATGAGTTCACATATAGCAGAATATAATAAAGAACGAATAAATTTCTCCTTTGACGTCACTGCCTTTGCGTTCAAGAAAAATAACTGCATTGGATGGTTTCAGGGTCACAATACCTCGTCAGCTATTTCTTTCCATTTCTTGATTTTCATGTCGAATGTTAAATTGTTATATCCATATTGCAATGGTTTTAATCAAGGCACTTTAAAAAATGGTGCACGAAAGGAATTGCAAATTGCAAATGATTTACTTATTTGTAGCTAAAATCGCGGGAAATAGTTTAATAGTTTTAAATAAGTTTCATGCAAAGTGATCAAAGGTATTCGTATTCAGCCAGTGCACAGTGTCAGTTTATATCCACAACTATATATGTATTTAAAATTTAAGCGGTTCTCGAGCGTACGTTAAAAAATAAAAAGCCAATTTATAATAAACCATCGGTGTACTTAATTAAGTATTAAGTTTTGTAATTGGTAATTATATTTAGTCGGACAAACTCGAAAACGCTCGCTTCCAAAACACACGTACTTTGAAATTAAAAAATAAACACTGGCTAGTATCAATAAAAATACATTTACCCAAATATGATCGGAAAACTTACTTTTAAAAAACGAACACGGGTAGTGTCTCATATTCATCCATCAAAATTAAAAAAATAGTAGTCTTGTTTCTTGCTACAGTTTTTTTAAAGTGAGAATAATTGCATATAGTCGACAAGACTGAGAAAACTATCCATACAGCCAAGCTAACCGCTCTCGTTTACTGAAAAAAAGTGTGTATAGTCATTTGTTGAGCGATTGATAAATCAAATAAAAATTAGTTTGTACACTCCAAACTAATATAATAATTATTGTTGTATAATTGTGGACTAAGTACGCGGTAATGGTGGACGCCTTTCAACAATCAACATACGGTTGATTTACACATTTAAAAATATAAAGACTATCGTTTGTCATGACAACGTGACAATTGTATCAGAATTTTGACAACTGCCATTTCACGATATAAAAATGTCATTTTTTTATTATTATTTTCGCACCTGTCAGCGTGGTTTAATAATGTACAGATTTGTGAAACAACACTTATCGTGACTACTCGACAATTGTCACCTGATTATTACAATTGCTGTTTCATGAAATACAATTGTCACGTAATTTAGACAATTGTCGAACTTGTCAAGCTTGGTGAAATAGGGGCCAGGTGCTGGTAAAGAGGTTTTTAAAATGGATGGTTATATCAATATGATGTCCTGGAATAACGAAGTCCCAGTTGACGTAAGTTTTTGTTTCTGTACCCTTACCATGAGTTTAAATTACGTACGTACAGTCAAGGTCTTTTTTTTTCTTTTTTGCCCCGCGGCGACTTCAACATCTACTACCGCGGGTCCGCGGGGATATGGCGTTTCCACAATGAAGTGATTTCGCCAGTGTCAACTATATAAGTATAAATCAATATAGCAATAAAATACAATCCAATCTTCTCTAGGAAGATTGGGGGCAACGCTGTAGGGTGATATGTAGGACAGAGGTCAAGATAGTTTTAACCTTTGTACCACTGCGAGTCCACTTGAAACGAGAAGTAAGATGCCAGATACACGAAATAAGTCCAAGTCTTCTAACACTGTGCAACACAAAGACATAAAAAGGACAAACCACTAACAGAAAAGAACTTTAAACACCTAAATACACAAAAATACGAAACTAAAACAAATTACACATCCGCCATCTTTTAACGTTGCAAGTGGCCTGAGTCAAGGACTTTAATTGTTATGCCACTATGGAAATCTGTCATAATGATAGCGTCAAGTGACAAGACAGAAATTATATGGAAATTAATCGTAGGTTTTATACGACAAGGTTCTGTAGTGGTAAGTCAATCAAGTAGCTAGCAAGTCTAATGCTCTGTCCCTCGCACTCTAAAACAATACTGTGAGACAATGTGTTCGACTCGTTAGCGAGTTCGGTAATTGTAACTCATAGTAAGGGTAGGTACTGGAGATTGGCTAGTTGATCGGAGTTTGGAGATGCGGTTTCGTAAGACGGCAGGCAGGCTTTAATTCCCGGTATGGGAAAATATTTGTGCGATGAGAGTATTTATTCCCGAGTCTTGGATGTTTTCTATGTATTTAAGTATATATAGAGAGATCTCTATAAGTATTTAGGGATGTTTTTCGTTGTCTAGTACCCCTAGTTTATAGGGGAACCTGCCGTTTGGCAAAAATATGTTTGCCAAATGTTTCGTTTCCCAACTTCTTCATTTGCCAACCCAATGTTATATATTTTTACCAGGATTTATTTCAGTACCATCGTGTAGAATCCTATAGGTTGGGTAACGTTATTTTTTATAAATTTCTTAAATATTTACGGTTACAGAAAACAATGCGATTTGGCAAATGAAACGGTTGGGAAACGATACATTTGCCAAACGTATTTCGCCGAAACAAAGGTAACCCAGGTCCCAGTTTATAGCCTAGCGCTTAGTTTGGGACTAGGTCAATTTGTGTAAGATTTTGCCCTGAAATTTACTTATTATAGTTTTTTTTTTTTTTTTAGAACATCTTTACACATTAATACATCTTTAAACATTAATACATCTTTCAGATTCCTAAAGGAATGAAACCTACATACGTGGAAGTGACGCTGCTAGCGGTGTCGCCGCCCGAAGTAGGATTCGACGATGAATCGGGAACAGTGTCTATAAACTTTGACTATAGTCAAATTAGCAGCAGCAAATACCAAATAATCGCCGAAGCAGTATGAGTCCGGAGAAGCCGCTAAAACTATAAAAGCTATCAACTGAAACTGAACATTGAAAAATGAAAGTGATTTGAGTATCATAATAAAAGGGCTTAATTTGCAAGTTCAAAACATTTAAAAAAAAATCCCTTGTTTACTTTCTGATTTATAGCCAAAAATGTAGGTACAAAAAAATAACCGTTATAAATGATCTGCGAAGTTTATGTTATACGAAACAAATAAATTTTTCATCACACTTGCTCGTAAATGGTGTTATTCCATGCCTGTATACAGAAGGACAATGGCCTAAATTGTTCCCGCGGGAATTATGGCGAGTTTGTCATCCCTAGGGAGTAATGACTTTCTTTTTAAAATTTGCAACTCTTTCGTACATCATTTCTGACTAAGGAGGTTTAATTTTCAGCCAAAAATTATATCGGTTTCTAATTTCATCTTTAAAAATTACCTATAGACTAACTTACATTACACAAAACCTATACGCTTCATTAAACTTCATTATTTTTATACCTATTTCAGGTTTATATCAACATTTATCATTAATTTTAGTAATTATACATTTTTATCAAATTGGCTAAATCTGGCTCGAATCCAGGTCGAAACTAAACGCAGTTATTATCTGTGGTAGAGGTCACAAAAAAAAAATCGTTTCCATTTACGTTCCCGTTCGTCAAAAGTTATTTCTTTATATTTTGCAGAGTTAAAGTGTTTTCTCTTTGTTTTTTTTCCTCGCAAATGTGATGAAAACCATTGTGTGTATCACAGGCAGTAAGGGGATTACTAAATCGAGTCATTAAAAGACCTCCGCCTTCGGCGTCGGGCTTCTAACACTCTCGTTAGTAATTCCCTTCATACTACCCTTGATGCACAATGTACTATTAATAATTCCCGATTAAAATTTACATTTTATGCGAAAAATTAAATGAAATTGTTAAAGGAGAATGCCCATATAATGCCTGGAATGTACAAAGATGTCCCATATTTCAAAAAAAATGTCGTAATTGATTATAACTAAACAGATTAAATAGAAGTCTGTAGAACTCCGGAGAAACAAACACTAATTAATTAGTATATTACTGGAACATCCGCTGCCGGTACGGTTTTATCTTTCGTTACGTCGAGTTGCCACTTTATAACAAAACAAATAATGATGATTTTCTGCTATCACTCACGTAAAAAGTTTTATTTATGCATGACAATTGTCGCTCGTTTGTCTTAGCGAACAAAACAGGTCACAGTTAAATATATGAATGATCGTATTGGGAGCAAATTGGGAGTCTAAAAGTATGATACATATACACCACTGGCAACAAAAAGATGAAGTAGGTACTAGTAGGCATGAAATTGCCTTTTTCTGTCTACCTCCTTTTTAGTTGTTTTGACATAATGACGTACTCACCAAACTTGACATTGGTGAAGAAAAATAAAAAGAAGACATAGTGACGTTTCTGTTGTGTATTGTTTCGCCATCGTGAGATTTTTTTACGATGGAGCCTTAGATTTCGCGCTGTTGAAAGTATTGATTGTTGATTGATACGTTTAGTCCACTGTAAACCTAGCCGCCGCCTAGTTGTAGTCTTTTCGAAACCCTATCTCACATTTTTATTATATACACGATAGTGTCATCTATGTCGTTCTTATATTTTAACATTCACATAGATCTGAGCGACATCTATAGTCGTATTTTTAAGTCAACATAACCTCTTTCATTGTAAAAAAAATCTTAATAATAGCAAAATCCCAAGTTTTCAAATCATTTTTGAAGTAGTTTCAGAAACCTCAATTTTTTTAGCGTATTTTAATGTATCATTGGTTCTTGTACATCTCAGGCATTTCCTTGTATGGGCGGTGGGCATTCTCCTTTTACATACATACATAACATTAACTCGCGCCTTCATTCCCAGAGTGGGGGACAAGAACTACAAAATTGCCAACAACTGCAAAAAATTATTGATAATTCTACAGAATTATTACAAATTGTCTCACATTTTACACAATTAGGCTAAGATACCAGTGTATAAGAGACAAATTGCAAGCCCATCGCCTAACAGTACTACAAGCCTATTTCCCTTAATCGTCTCTTACGAAATCCACGGGAAGTGGCACTATTATAACCCGGCAACCACACGGGACTATACATTAACTAAAATTTTAGTTTTGGAAAATAAAAAACAAAAAACTCTGTTTTAAAATTTAGGCTAGTCATTTTTTTTAATGAAATTTAATACTTACTTTTAAATATTCCATTGAAATACAATCCAGTCTTATGACAAATAAGCATGTTAAATTTGACCTAAACTTCTAATACAGACTAAGCTAAGAATGTGTCAATGAACACTTTTCCATTTGTCTCTGTTAAGGGGAAGACACTTTGTTGATATGTTCTTTGTTTATAGTACTCACTGCACTAATTACACTATCACTGCAATAAACTAACTCGAAAGGCTTTGTCCTTTTCAGCCTTCGATGTATTTTCGTGTTGTCGAGGAGCTGGATGGCCTGAACTTTCAACGTATCTTTTCATAACATTACTAACATATTCCACTTTTGGGTCCCGGTGGTGGCTTAGGTGGAGGACGACATTTCTTATTTACCAAGGTGCGTTTACAATACCTCTGTACCTTGTTTTTTTAGCATTAGAAAGACCTTTCAAGTAGTATAAAATTATTAAAAACACATGCCCGAGCATTTTGCATCACAATAGAAAATTGCAAAATGTGTGGTTTGCTTTTACGTAGGTATAAAGACTGTTCAATAATAACACGTTAACATTTTTTCTGTGTTAATTTTAATTTATCACAATATTATTGCTTGATAAAAATCCCAAAGAAGCAGAAGTCAAAAACCAACGGAACGTTTTAAGCTTATAATGCGACTAAATTATATTTTGACCTTAAAAATAAAAAACCCCAAGTCGCCACTAATCCCTTTTTTATCTGTGTTTCGTGACTTGCAATAGAAATGTCAGTTCATAATTATAATTTCCGCAACATACCTACATACCTACTCATAATGCGTTTTAAGTTATAATCATCGGAGTTCATAACGTATTTTATTTTCAGTAACTGTTACTTTTTCAGGATTTTTATAAATCAAACCTAACTAACCTTATATCTACACGTCTGCGGTTTACGATTCCAGCGATAATAAAAATTATGCATACAATTAAGAATTAATTTAAAGTTTAGTGTTAAGTATTGTTATTAATGTATCAATGATTATTTATCTTCTGAAGAAAAAGGTTGTTGCGACATCTGCTTCTTTGTTTACCGAATTTCTTATGCTAAAAAAAACTAAATATAAGTACTTTATTCTGAAAGCGTTGTTTAATTTGCATGTTGCTCGGTTTGGTACAGCCCCACAGCTGAATACCGTTAGTCCTTCTTAAGTAGTATTTTATTGTGCACTGAAAACATTGAGTGCCTACTGAGCAGCCAGTACATCTTCCTGTAGCGAAGTCCTATTTCATCGAGTTTCATTTTGATGCCCAGATGTTTGGCTGTATTTTCGTACGGTATTGCATTGTTATTTATACATACCGTGTATATATGAGGTTTCCTTGTTAGTAAAATCCATATGAGTTGACTTCGACTCATTGAGTTTTATTCGCCATTGCTTTGTCCAGTCATAAACAACGTAAATAGCATATTGAACATTTTCCACTGCTTCCAGGGTGATCTCTACAGCCATGATAGCCGTGTCATCTGTAAAAGTTGCAAAGGTTTGGTTTTCTAACACTATATCACATGTGTTTAACAGGTACAGGACCGGACCTAATACACTTTCTTGCGGTACTCCAGCTTTTATTTTTGCTTGATTTCTAAGTATGAATCATCTTGCCTGATGTGAAACATTATGTCTGATAGATAGGATTCTAAGAAAACAAGGATAGTCAAAATGAACCTAATTGCATTGAAAATGAAGTTCATAATAAAATAAAAATCCGTAACTAACGGAACCGTTTTTTTGTATATAACGTTTTTGGGTTTATCTCTCGTAAAAAAATTAAAACTTCGTTAAAGCGTCTTTGTAGTGATTATAGGAACACATAAAATCGGCCAAGTGTGCGGTACGAAATCCTAGGTATGCTAATCCGACTCGCGCTTGGCCTGTTTTTTATGAAGACATGATCATTCAAGCATTTTAATTGAGGGCCTCGGTATTATCAACCTGTTTAGTTACAGAGGCATGCAAAATGTAAACCCAATGTCACGATAAAATCCGTGTAATTTTTTTAATTAGAGGATTCTGAGGTAAATCGGCACTTAAACAAACCGGTTCGGAGATTTTTAAGCTTAAGCAATAAATAATGATATCATTTGATTTTTACTTAAAACTCAAAGTACTAATTAATGAGTGCCATTTTACCAGACTGCCAAAGAAGGGTCCCCTCCTTGTTTTTAACATGTCTGTATGTATGTACGTTAGTATGTAGAGTTTTTTGTTCTCATGTAAAAGCTGAAGGGACACCCCGATTTTGAAGAGCAAAGTGTCGTTAGATTAGTTTTCGCAAGTGTCACTGGATACTTTAATTTAAAAATATGCAAGAAAAATATGGAAGTAAACAGGGCGTTTGTAGTCTAATGCAACGCCTTAAGCAATTGTAGAATAATACGGTTAATAATGTTCAATATAACGAGGGTAATTTTGTTCTTTGTTGGGCATTGTATTCTTTTAAAAAACTTTATCTGAAAGGAATTCTTTAGCGATTTTAATAATGTTTCCACTAAAAAAAGTTTATTGGAAATAGAATGGTAAGTATTTTTCTTATAAAAAGCTATGTAAGATACATAGAAGTAGTAGCCGTAACACCAGTAATTAGGAGTTTAGGAGCCAGTAGGTTGATGTTCCTGAAAAACTATCGAAGGTATCCAGTAAAATCGAGTGATTTCGAATTTGGAAGCAATGTGTCCAGTAAGTATTGAAATTCCATAACATGTCATATTATTTTAATTTTGAACTGCCCTTACCGGGGGTTGACCCCGAGACTGCTAGCTTCGTAGGCATGGTCACGTACAACTAGGCTAACGCGTATTTATACTAGATGATCTGAACGTTCAGCTCTACGGAGGTTGGCAGTGAAACTTTTTATTGTTTTTTGTATTAAACAATCTTCTTACTTACTTATTCCATTTCCTTTCGCCTGGCGGCTTAAACTTTTACCTCGTACTCGTCAAGGAAGGCTAATTAAGGGTATTTGCAGTGTACTATGATTCATCATTTCTAGATCTATACCTACTTAAAAGCGACATTTCAAAATATGGGCAGTTATAAAACTTATGCGAAATTGTAGCGCAATCATTCTTGCTTGTTAAAATGATTCCACCACATTGCTCCAAAACCCAAAGTTCGGTTAAAAGTAGATTCGGTTTTATTATCAAACATGATAAAATCGGCGAAATGTTTGTTAATTGTATTTTTATTATAAAACGTGTACCGCCGCTATGTATGGCTAATTTTAGTCACAAAACTGACACTTAAAGTTCCTTAATTTCAGCGCCTGAGGGGCCAAAGACAAAAGTCCTTGCTTTTGTTTGCTTAAGAAAAAGGGGCAGAGGTGAAAATCCCTTCCGGAGACCTGGGAATGGAGGGCCCAGGTACTGCCGGGCTCGCACCGGCTAAAAACACCAATTACCAACTAGAATTTAGACTGCCGCGGATACTACCCCAGCCAGTGCTGAAAGGCCGGAGGAGAAAGTCCTTCCTCCGTTTACTTATCCGCGGGGTTTTTCCAAAAAAAAAAAAAAGGGGGGGGATAGGAATGGGGGGGAGACTTATAGCTATGTCGCGGAGTGGAAATCCTGACGCATGCATGCTTACAGACTACGGGCTTCCTTTCTTTTGCCCGACAATGGAAGGGTTGGGTCGGAGATCTTTTAGGACCACTTGTGTGGCTGTTGATACCATCTTTATGGGTGGGGCTACCCTTTTTGAGGCTTTCTCTTTTGCCTGGAGATACTATTTTTGCGCGGGTCTCCTTGCGCTGCCCTCTTTTGTGACCTCTTCCGTTGCAACTTAGCCTATACATTTTTAATGGGAGGGCCGGTGTCAATTTGACGGGGGACCAGTGAATCGCGCGCGGAACCTTACCCCAGCCAGTGCTGAAGGGCCGGGAGAGAAAGTCATTCTCCCGTTTAGGAGGCTGCAGGATTCCCCATCCCCCGTCCTACCGACACCCGTTAGGTGTTCGGGAGGTGCGTGCGTCAGGAATATATCTAACTCTAACCTTAAGTGTATGTTATACACTGAAAGTTAGAGCTAGCTCTGGGTTAACATAGATGTAATTACGTTAAAACAAAGAAAGATAAAACAGAGGTTATTAGAGATGGGGGTAAGGGTTTGGAAGATTTTATACTGTTAATACTTATTGCATCATCCTACAAGATTAGGGGTGCGTTGGGTTGGGATTGGGATGAGGGAGAAGAAAATTGGGGGTTTAAAGGGGGGATACATGTGGGAGAAGAATGTTGAACAGGATACGGCGAAGGGGGGAGGTTTGAAGGGGGGGTACGAGTACGAAGGTTTAGGGAGGCCTGGGGGGTTGTTTCGGCGTGGGATCCTGCCCGGGTCCTGTGGCCGAAGGGTTTTCGTGGTGTCAGATTTCAGCGTAGCGTTTTACACAATAGTCCGGGCTCCGAACTATTTGTTCCTTAAACACGCTACGCGTACCACTTTTTCTATAAAACCCTTCGTGCTTTCGCGGTTGGCTTCTGTTCCCAGCAGGGCTTTCCAGCTTGAGCTATCTGGGGAAACTTTGACTCCGGTCTTTTGTTCAAGGTCGAACCTTTCCACGCCAAAACGCGGGCATTCGCAGACAATGTGCCAGATGTCCTCATCAAGGGTCGGGTCGCAGACACACGAAGGTGAATCTTTGATCTTAAAACGGTGGAGATAGGCGGCGAAGCCTCCGTGACCAGTAAACGCTTGAACCAAGAAGTTTGTGAGTTTGAGTTTCTTTAGTATGCTGTTCGCGTCTCTCACAGTTGTAAAAAACTTCTTGGTTGTCGCACCTGTCCCGGATGCCCCGTAGCGAACCTGCCACTGTTCGAGCGTGTTTTGTCTTATCGACCTCTTGGCGTAGGACACCGGCACCATGTCATATTGGGGGGCGGTCTTTTTCCTAAGGGCTGCTTGCTTTGCCAGTTCGTCTGCTCTCTCGTTTCCTGGCGTTCCAACGTGAGCTCGCAGCCAATAGAACCTGAGATCGGTCCCCGTTGCTCTTGTTTGGGTTGTGGCATTTTTGATCTCTTGGACCAAGGGGTGTGTCGTGTCCGGTGATTTGAGGAGCTCCAGTGAGGATCTTGAGTCACTGAGGATGCTGACTCTCTGCGCCTTGTGTTTCCCTGCGATCTGCACTGCCCTGAGTAGAGCGTACAGTTCGGTTTGAAACACGGTGTTATAGGGCGCTAGCTTAAAGGTTGAGTGGCGGATTTCTCTTCCATTCTCCCACCATGTGAGTGCCGCTCCCGTCTGGCCCTCACTTTTACTCCCATCGGTGTAAATTTGAGGGCCTTCGAGGTCGTATCTATCGATCACGTCTTGGCTGAACTCCTCCAAGCAGACGTAGTCGATGGACACAACCCTTGACGGGTGCGGTCTCTTCAGGGCGTCAGTTTTTTCCTCAATTTCTCTTCCTGGTGGAATGTGGTCCTCACTGTAGCCCTTTTTGACCTCGTAGAGGCTTGCCGCTTCGTGAATGCGCAAATCCAGTGGGAGGGTTCCCGACAGGATCAGCGCCGATGTCAGAGAGACCGTCCTGTACGCTTTGCAAATTTTTTGGGCGAAACCACGCTGTATTGAGTCTAGCTTGTTTCGCACCATCACCTTGTTGGCAGACTTGTGCCAAGCGCTTGCTGCGTACAGGACGATCGGCTCTATCACCGCCACGTAGATGGTTTTCACTATCTCGCTATTGAGCCCCCATGACACCCTCGCCGCACGTGACAGCTGTCTGTAGATATCCGTTACCTTTCGGCACGTTTTTTCTACGTGTGCGTTGAAGGTCAGCTTACGGTCTATGGTGAGTCCCAACAGTTTGATTTCGTCGACAAGCTCCACCACGGTCCCAGCCATTGAGATTCGGATGGGATCCCATTTCAGCTTCCTCGTTATAACCATGGCTCCCGTTTTGTGAGCGGCGAAGATAAGCTTATTTTGGGTACCCCATTCGACCACTTTTTGGAGAGTCCGTTCGGCTTTTGCTTTTACTGCGCCTGATTCGTTGCCAGAGAATACCAGAGTGACGTCGTCAGCGAAGGCCTGACAATGGGCGTCCGTGTCGTTGAGCATCTGAAGGAGATCATCTAGAATTACATTCCAGAAGATTGGACCTCCTATAGAGCCTTGGACACACCCCTTTGTGGTGGGTTTTTCGCTGGTTTCGCCCGCGTAGTGTACCCTTATCATGCGGTCGTCCAGGTAGGAGCGGACCATGTGATAAAGATTTCTCGGGCAGCCTTTCTTGGCCAGTTGGGCTCTCTTGGGAAAACGCCTTATTAGTACAAAGCAGAGCCTTCGGCATCACTCCAAAGTTGAGAACTTGGATTTTTAATAAAGGCACCTCCAAAAATGGCGTATACATACATTTCTCGTACATATTTACTGGAGTTAATTGATATTAGGTTATGTGTAGATAGTTATGTGATTTAAATAATAATGCTACTCGTACAATCATAGGGTACAAACAATAAAAGGGTAAAAACATAACTGGCCTTTTTCGGATATCTACTAAATAAAACTTTTTAATCAGTTTTTGAACTGTTTCCTTTATAGATCTATCGATCGAAGTAAAGTGAAAATAGTAAATAGAGATTAAGAATATTGTCTATTGCTTTATTATAATTTGTTTCTCTATCACGGGATAAATTATGGATCAGCTGCAGTATCACCCCGCCCCGGTGTACCCTAGCCTCTAGCACTCACAAACCAAACGTGTCCAAATGGAACAATCGTCTGACACGCGTAACAGTTGCGTCTATGAAGGATGAAGTATTTCAAATGGTTTACTATATCTGTCATTGTAATAATATT
This sequence comes from Acleris sparsana, assembly GCA_923062465.1. NCBI lineage: Eukaryota > Metazoa > Arthropoda > Insecta > Lepidoptera > Tortricidae > Acleris > Acleris sparsana. The sequence goes on from OV281303.1 coordinate 6,985,084, forward strand.
TATCGATTCAGTCAACAGCGGCGGTTTGCAAATATTCAATTATGAATTCGGTAAAAACACAATTTATATAATTTTATTTATTTCTTTTTCTTTTCACGACATTATTCACTCAGACGAAATTATTACTTGAAACTACTTATCTAATTAATTTACCACTCCCCATAACACGTAATGGGGTTGTTTTATAGTTAAGTGTTCCGTAGCCAAATCACTCCAAGAAAGTCACTCTATTCTACTCCAATCTTAACTGGAAGATCACATAAGGGATAAGTTCGCCTATGTATATTAACTGTGTTCCCTCTATGTGGCATAACATTTATTGTAGACTAGTGACCCGCCAGCGGCTTCGCCCGCTGCAAATTTCCGACATTCCCGGTGGTTTTTTTTTCTTTCATACAAACCTTGCCCTGATAATAAAGAATACAACCGAAAAGGAATCAGCCAAATCGGTTCAGCCGTTCTCGAGTTTTAGTGAGACTAACGAACAGCAATTCATTTTTATTAGGGAATGCAAACCGGTTAATCGGTTAACCGATTAACCGATTTTAATCGAAAATTTATGCCAAAAAACGTAACCGGTTAAAATATAAAATTAACCGATTAACCGGTTAATAGAAGTGATCTGCAAAAAGCCTCCATTGTTAAGTTTTTATTAGAAAGACGACACAAATTAAACTAAATATATATTAAAATTACACAAACATCGCAATATACACAATTACGAGTATGCATAATATCAATTAAAAAAGTCTTAGTGAGCTGTAAAATTAATAAGATTTTCAACAACAAACCAATAACGTTGGTGTCGCTTTTATTATTTTGTTTCCTGCACTGCACTGCACCGGCTGGTTACACGTTTATGAGTGAAAGAGAGAATGCTCTACGCGCTACAAAAAACAAGGCTAACCGATTAATGGTCTCTTTCTAAAACACCGTAATAATTTTGACGCTATGCCTCGGACGTTATCATCTGAGCTCTGGGACCATAAAATAATCGCTCGCTGTCGCGGCAAAGTGCGAGCGAAAGATCTGCTAACCTCCCTAGAGCGAGCGAGATGTTCGCAAAAGGGTTTTTATGGCCCCAGAGCTCAGATGATAACGTCAGAGGTATAGCTAGTGTACCCTTCACACTTGATGCAAATAGACGCGTACCTGGAGTGTTAGTTTGTTGGTTTGCTAGTGGTTAGTGGTTACATAAGCAGTTAAGCGCGTGTTATTTTGATGACTTTTTGTTATTAAATTGACTTTTTACATGCGTGTGATTTTCGAACTTGGATGGATTGCTTACAACTCTTACAAGTTATGTATATTAAGGGTAAGTTAAGTTATAATAATGTCTTTAATGTAACTATTGAGTTGAGTTTCTTTACTCGATAAAATATTTTTTTACTTAGCCTATGAGAATCCAAGTTTATTTTCCTTTTCAATGTTTGTTACAGAATGTGGTGTTTAATATGGAGAATTTCAAAGAGTCTACAAGCAGCAAGTGTAGCGTTTGGTACCACTTCTTGAAATCAACTGAAAGTCGGAAAGCAGATAATTTTATTTAGATATTACGAGGAAAACTATTTTTTATATTATACAACTCCATAAGTAACATTCTATTATACTGATGTTGAATTTTTAAGATACTGAATGTCCTAAATGTGTAGAAATGAAACTAGTATACTGGTGGTCTAAATACTGATCTCTAATCTAACATTTAAGAAATAATTATATCACTAATTAAAGCGTTTTCACATAATAAATACGTCTGTTTTATTTACACGTCTTTGTTCATAAGTTTTCATGTTAAATAACCTAAAAAAAACATTATTTTTAAGCAAAAAATTCAATCGGTTAATAACCGGTTATTAATCGGTTAATCGATAAATTTCGTCTTAACCGGTAAATTAACCGATGCTACATTTAATCGGTTAATTGCATTCCCTAATTTTTATATATATGTATAGTTTTTTTTAACATAACAGACTTGGCATAATCGGTCTTCGTTAAATGGTAATGGTAATGTATGTGTCAGAAACCTTATTATGCATAATTTGTAACATCCTGAAAATTAGTTAGTCTGATTCCGAAATTATTATGACCTATTATTTTGACGCATAATACTGTTTAACGTAATTTTATTCGGAATATTATCGATTGTCCGAAACTAACTTGGCATACTTACTTTACTTTTTACTAACTTAACTGCTACCAAAAAAGTAGGTTAGGTTAGGTAAGAACTGCGACCATAACAAAAACAAACTGCTACCAGAAAAGTAGGTTAATTTAGAATTGTGACCTTATCAAAAACTAACTGCTACGTTCGTTTTTGACGTCTGTCGATAATTCAGGCAAATAATGTTATGACAAAACGATTTAAAAACGATTTATGTCGAAATGATGTTTATTGTCAAGAAATAAAAATGTCGAAAATGAAAATTGACGGAGTATATAAATGTCGAGACTATAATATATTATACTTCGTCATTTTTGTATTTCGTCGTTATTATTACTCGACATTTTCATACATTGACTTTTTTATGTTTGGAAAATCGGCATTATTATACCTCGTCATTTTTCAATATAGACATTAGTCGCTTAAACCCTGGCGGGACATTTAATTTTGATTAATAATCGGGACATCCCGCCAAAATTGGGACGTCTGGCAACTAAATACATATACACACAAAATGTCATAAGAAACGGTCAAGCCGTTTCGGAGGAGTTTTGTTACAAACACTGTGACACGAGAATTTTATATATTAGATATGAAATCAAGATGTATCGTACACATTTACGTTTTTTAGGCAGACGGGATGCAGATCGCCCTTACCTTCTTTATGAATTTTATGAGCAAACTCTAGTACCAGATGACTACATTGAAAACTATATTAAAGTAAGATTAATATTATTATTTTTTATCAAACCTGTTTTATGCGTTTATATTTATTATTTATATCGGCGGACCACCGAATAATCCGTTTACTCGCGAAACTCCCGTTTTTTGGAGGGAAAACGTGTCAAGCGACCATCCTTGTAATATAGACATTATGGTTTAGAAGCGATCATATAGATTTTTCGCAAAATGACAGAACTTTGTCTACAACAAAGGTCAGTAAAAATATGTTTAACTATCCTCTGATTATTCTAATTGCAAGATGATACCTGTGACGGGCGGATTTAGAAAAAAATCAATAACTTACATACATACTATAGTCACAAGCGATGTGTTTAAAACTAGGAGATTAGATAATTATTAAAATTCCTAAACGACGCCCCTAGGCTTGCACCGATTTAGTATTTAAGTATGTACAGTTAAAGAAATATGTGTAATAAGTGTTTATATGAGCTGTCACCAGCATCAGCTTAGAATAATTAAAATGCGTACAAGTAACAAGCGACCAGCGAGACAAAACGAACTCATAAAGAATCCATTCAAAAAAGGACTCAGCGCACTTACACCGTTTCATACCATGACCGTAATAGGAACGTGTCAGACAAAAATATTATTTGTATTGAAAAGTATGAGACTGTGTCCACTAGACCGTTCCGTAACCGACCAACATTTTAATACTAAAAAAATACATTCCGGGCCTGATATTTTCATAGCACGGTCATGGTATCGTACGGTGTCGTGGGCTGAGGTAGGTCTCTGCCCACGACACGTCGCTCCCACTAGGGTGCGGTGGGAGCGACTCGCAAATATATGACGCGGGTCCGAATCTCACGTTGTAATCACGTTTTGTTTTCTTCTGTTCGACTTGCTATCAATGTCAATTGAAATTAGGGACCATTTTATAATATTAACTAGTTACTGGTTTTTACTTTGTAATAAAAAGTAATATTGTTTTTAAGCTTCCTGAGAACACAACTGTGACATTCGTTTCCGTTGAAGTAAGGAGCGCTTATAAACCTAGGGTCAAATACAGGAATAAGGAACATCTGGTGAGTATAAGTTTTCACTGGGATAAAACGCTCTTACCTTTTATATATGAAGTGAAAGCATGGGGCAAATTAAAGGAAATAAGTCCGAATGGTACTTTCGTTCCTGATGAACGGCTGCACCCTTTGAAGTGAATAAATGATTTTTAACATTATATTGCTGTTTTTTTTCTTATCGTGTATGGGTTAGTTATACTCGGACATGGACAACCAATTTGATTTCTAAGGGAATTAGAGGAAACGAAGTATAGGAATAAAAAGGATCAGGAGAGCATCAAGGAAAAATGATAAGATATTTACGATTTTATGGAATGGGTTTTAATAAAATGGGATAAAATCCTATATACATCCCTATTATACTGCGATAAAGATTGGATACATGTAGGAAGAGCAATTTTTAAATTGGACAAGGAGCTGTATAAAAAGGATTGGTCTTACAAAGGGGATTGAAAAGAAAATGTGGTTTAAATCCTCCACATCACCCCACAATCACGCTGTTTCTAAAAATTACTTTCCTTTCATAGGCATGAGAACGAGTACAAACATGTCCCAATCTCATCCGCAAAAGCACAGAAGTAATAGTTTTGTCAGGACTTGTTCTCCAAAACCATGGTATGATTGGAATATCAGGTCAACCTAATAACCTAGGTGTTCAAATGATATGGTAAAACTTTCCTTTTGTTTGTGGGCTTAGGTACTTTCCAGATATCATTCCATGCCTCTCGTAGAACAAGTATTGGCAAATTCATGAGGTGGTGACTATAGTTCATGTACAGATACATGTCTCCAAACTTAATCACATCACTCGCCACGCCAGTTTGATACCAGTGTGGCTAGGAACCCAAGACAATGAGACTAAGTAACCCATGGTGTTACATTAATAAAAAGATACTCTCTGCATTATGACTGGAGAAGTGGAGAGCATAATAAAATAACCTATAATAATCTATATTAGAGGATATATGGATATTGTCAATTTTTATATCCCTCTCATATCCCTCTCTATTTGTGCTGGGTATGGTAGGATTGCGCACACTGAGTTGCAGACGTAAGGAGCATCTATTGGTGCATTATTGCTTGCTTCTGCGTAACAAGGTGCAAAATCAGACCACACTCGAGCGAGTCCACTTGTTTGTCCCTGACCAGTACATAAGAGCTGGGGAACGCCGTCGACACCCGCTGTTTGCGGCGCTGTAGGGATTCAGTACGCGCCGCGCTAGGAACGCCCCGACCGCGAGGGCTAAAGGAGCTTCTGCACCAGCTGCGGGATACCGACGTGCTAGCTGGCAATTGGCTCTCGCTTTTATCTAAAATTGATTTATTTTTAGCCACATAGTTTTTATATTCTTTTTAGTAGTTAGAAATAGGTACCTACTTATTTACTTCTTTTTTTATATTTTATATGGTTTTATATGTATATATTTTATTTTTATTTTTTTCTTTGTTCGTGTTAAAATAAGATAACGTAAAAGGCGCCTTGGTTCTTACTGTAAGCCTGTTACTGTCACTGTAAATAAATAAATAAATAAATAAATAAAAATGCAGACTTGAAAGGAAACCTTGCTAATGCCTTGAGCGCACTTAATGAATCTGAAATTATTAACGTTTTGGGCAATTTTATTAAAAGCACATATTATTATTCAACAGCTTTAAGGATAGCGTAGTATTCTCCCGTCAAAACAGGGTTCTTTGGAAAAAATATTCTCCTGTACAATGTTAAACTGCAGGCGAAAAATGCCAAAATTAAGGTTCTGTTTAGATGCATCAGTAAAAACTTGATGACAACCTTTTTAGGGTTCCGTAGCCAAATGGCAAAAAACGGAACCCTTATAGATTCGTCATGTCTGTCCGTCCGTATGTCACAGCCACTTTATTCCGTAACTATAAGAGCTATACTATGGAAACTTTGTAAGTAGATGTATTCGGTGAACCGCATTAAGCTTTTCATACAAAAATAGAAAAAAAACAATAAATTTTTGGGGTTCCCCATACTTAGAACTGAAACTATTACTTTTTTTCATCAAACCCATACGTGTGGGGTATCTATGGATAGGTCTTCAAAAATGATATTGAGGTTTCTAATAAAAAAAAATTCAAACTGAATAATACGTTATAAATCGTAAACCGCATTTTACCTTTCATTCAATCAACTCCAATATAATAAAGAATAAAGAAAAACATTTATTTAGATGTATAGTGGTACGGAACCCTACGTGCGCGAGTCCGACTCGCACTTGGCCGGTTTTTTTAAATGGCTATGGGATAGGACGCGAGCACTAAGGCCACCTGATCATAAGTGGGATCTGAGACCCATAGACATTTTAAATCTCGAAACTGCAATCCTAAGACTTCAAATGCGTTGCCAACCCTAAGGACTGAGATATACAATTTAATTTTATAGTCTGTCTTACAAATTCAGGACAACTGGGCTGGGCACTTGAAACTCTGTATAATTCGTATAATTATTACTGTTCGTAACAAATTAAAATAGGTGTATCTATTTCACGATTTCTCGATTAACGTTAAAACAACTAAGAAATTATGAAATTATCGCAATTATAGGTATTTCTTTAAAACCCTATTCGAGGGCTGTCGATTACTTTACGTGATTACAAATATCAATATTTGTAGAAATTAAATTTAAGGTTTTTTGTATATTCAATGTACAAAATATTATAAAGAAGTAAAATAAATTATTCCAATTTGTTGTTGTAATGTAACAAATGTGACGCCATGGTAATGTAATGTGACACCAAAGACAAGGACAACCATAACCCTCCCTTACTGGAGCGATCAAGACCAAAAAGCACTCGATCATAGATTAACGTTACAGAATCGACGTTATGATTGAAACTAACGGTGTGTCACGTTGTTGCTTGAAATTGTATTGATGCGTCATATTGGGAGTTCGAATACATATTTAAGACAATATTTGGACAACCAAACTCTTTTTTTTAACTTAGCCTTAAAGGTTTTACAATTTTGATCATTAATTATTCTATTTATTAGGTTCCGCAGCATTATAGTAAAAGGAAAAACCTTACAATTTCGTCATTGCCATCTATAACATGTGTCACAAATACCTTATTTTATAGGTGTTAGTTGTTTATCAACCAGATTATGAAATAAAATAAAAACGCTCAAGTGCGAGTCGGACTCGCGCACCGAGGGTTTCGTATTTAAGATAATATGCTTGGCAATAGCAAAAGAAAATCTTAATTTGGATATGAACTTTATTTTTTGTGCAATAAGGTCCATTTTGACTAACCTAAATTTCAACACAGAGTATCACAGTTTTTTGTTATTTATTCAAGGCGTATTATTTCTACGGGCTGTTATTCAATATTAGGGCGGTTATTATGTTCACTTGAAAAACTGTGGTATTTTTAGCTGGCGAATTTAGACAGATTCTCATCTACCGGTGATAACTAGGGTTTTGTATGGATTTTTACTAATAGTATGGGCTTGTACTTTATTATATTATTTATTAATTCAATACTACTCTTAGGCCCCTGGTGTTGCGTATTAATAATAAAAAGGTATGTACCTATGTGCGGCCCACAGAACTATATCGAGCCGGGCGCACTCAAAGTCAGTTAATGACGAGTAGCCCAGCGAAAATATCTCCAATCTAATATTTTCTAAAATAAATATTTATTTATACATGTACTTTCAATGATACTATAATAGAGAAATATATATTTTACCTTTGCTTTGCCTACACGTAATATTAAAAAGATTTTTTTTTACAACTTTGTCGATGTCATGTAAATTTATAAGTACGCTAAATTACAGCTTTGTAGTAGGTACCAAGAGACTCTGAGTTAGGTCTTGGACAGACAGACAGACGGACATGGCGAAGCTACAAGGGTTCCTTGTTGACTACGGAAACCTAAAATAGAATAAATTAACTGTCTCTATAATATAATATCTCTGAGTACGGCGGTAAGTATTTAATTATCATTAAGGTTAGGAATTCAGGACTTTTTGTGGCATATTGTGGTTTTAGAATCCATGGAGTCGCTATTTCCTGATTATTATTAACATACCACTTTCGTCATTTAGTTCGGTTTATCCACACGTACTAATATTTGAAAATCATTTAAACTGTTTTAGCCATTTAAGCCATTCATTTTGAAATATTATTATGATAACACTGAAGGTCAAAATAATAAGGACAAACAGAAACAGCGACTCCATAGATTTTAGAACCGCGATATGCCACCAAAAGTCCTAACCCTAATTATCATGTAACCTCCCTTTATAAATAACTGTTCTACCCGGCGGCGTTTGTTTGTAAATGTACTAAAATTCTAGAAAAATTCCAAAGATATCGAAGATTTAAAAAATATACGTCGCAACGTCCTCGTCGCCTAGACATCGTGGATTGAACCCACAGAAATTACTCGTAGCTGCGATGGTGTCGAATCGATTAACATCGACCGTGGCGCCGTTGATCGACAGCACAAGAAATTCACTATCACGGCATTCACGGCGCGTAAATGCAATCATCGGCTGGCAGTCGCTTGTTTTATACCTAAATATGACTTGGTCAATTGTATTTAATTATATACTCGCGTTTTCGGTTGTTGTTTCTTATTGTTCTTATTTCGAATATGGTACGTATTGCATTGTTTTTATTGACGTTTACGTACATGTAACATAAAAACAGCTTTGTGTTAGACGGACGCACAAGAGAGTTATGTTCCGTCATAGATGGTTATACTTAGGAGTTCCTTTTATTCTAAAAAATATGAATAGGTATTTATGTAACTGGTACTTAATGAAGCTTACTTGTCAGCAAAGTCAGTTTCATTATTTCGATTAGCAGCACTCACAAACTGTTAAGAATTTAACTGTTAAGTAAATGATTACCAATTTCATGCTTTGAATAGTTACTAAAACAAGTACCTAGTTTAGTTCTGACAATTTATTATAAAATAATGGGAATCCAAGCGAAACGTCATTGTTGATATCCATATTGAACGGAAATGTGAAATCTTTAACACATTATTAGTCTTGAAAATCTTTTTTTTTCAGCTACTTTATTTCAATTGTTATTAAAATATTTTTAATGATTTAATATACAAGTGAGGATGTCAATTATTCACGAGACGCCAAGACTGATATCCGAAATGACCGTAACCATGGTAATAATAATGCTATAATCATTATTATAGAACTGTTATTCCTATGGCAACGCTTATTCATTATGGACTGGTTTTCACGCTACGGTTACGCTACGTAAAATGGGGGTACTTTGATTTACGGGGTAACATTGGCCACCCCAAAAACTATCTTTAATATTTAATTATTCTATTAAATGTTTCATCAGGACTGAGCTACTCATACAGTTATATAATGACTTCAACAATTTAAGAAGATAACAACTAAAATAGTTATCGTTTTAAGGTCGGTCAATGTTACCCCGTAAATCAAAGTACCCCCAGTTAACCGGTATAGGTGGTATTTTGAGAACGTTAACGATAGCAATTCTAGCGGTTTATAGTACGCGACTAGAAAAATATAAAAATAAAATTTGCTTTATATCGAGAAGACCGCTTATTGTTTACCCTGTTAGTCATTTCGTATTTTATTCAACAAAAATCTATTATGAGTATCTAGTAGATTAATCTGCCTACCCCTCTCTGGGAACGAAGGCGTGAGTTTATGTATGTATGTGTGTAGATTAACTACTTGTTTCACAAACGACAAGTAAAGCATATTTGACAGGAACATTTAGCTCTTTCTCTTTCTTACACTTTATGGGGAGAGCCAACTATAAATGGCAGATGTTACTCGTCGATTGTGAAACAGGTCCTAAATGAAAAAAATGTTTCAGGGCACCACGTCATATTAGAAGTTAAAGCTTTTGAATTTAATGGAACGATACCAAGACGACTGCCAGTTTTCAGTTTAAATATGACAGTAAGTGCTCTCGGTCACTATATTGTTTACAATCCAATGAAGGCCCCCAACTTTGGTGGTGGGAGGTTGTTCAGGGTGCGTCCGGATCGCTACCACTATTTTACCATTTAACCTGCCAGCAAACAGCAGTGTTCGCATTGTTGTATTCCGGTTGCAGGGGTAAGAATATCCGCGAAATTGAACCTGTCATACACTGAAAAGCAATGAAAACCGGTCAGTTTCTATGGAAATTCTATACAAAGTGACCATGTTGACCACGCAGCCATGCCACGCAATATGTAGATATACTGCAGAGGGTAGGCGGTGCGATCGGCCCAGTTTTCGGTACCTAGTAGTTAAAAAAAATAACGGTGAAGTGCGAGTCGGACTAGCGCGACTAAGATTTCCTGGATTTCATCAGGTAATATGGTTGGAAAACGCAAAAGAAAACACTCATTTTGATATGAACTTTTTTTTCTACGTAATAAGGCAACAAGGTTTATTTTTCGCGTAAAATATAAATAATTATTTTTAAACCGGGATTTTTTTAAATATTTAGAATATAATTTTATATTGTTTTAGTAAAAACAGATGCGCGCAAACAAGTTATACAACTGTGCCAAATTTCAAGTTGATAGCTTTTATAGTTTCAGAGAAAACCTGCTGTGACATTCAGACAGACAGACCAAAATATCCAAGGGCACAGAATAAGTAATAGATAGTGATTAGTTATGATGACGTAGATATGCAGTTCAGTTTACGGTGAGAGAAAAGGACCGAGCTATATAACTGCTATAGCTCTGTCCTTTACGCTCGCCGTAAAATGAACTGCATAGCTAGGTCATAATAACCCCCCAGAGCATGTTAGTGTGTAGCAATTTGACGACGCGCTGGGCTGGTTGGTTGCGGGTGGTAGGACCTTGTGCGGGGTCCGTCCGGATCGCTACCACCATCTTATCCATTAACCTACCGCCAAACAGCAGTGTTCGCATTGTTGTGTTCCGGTTTGGGGATAAGACAGCCAGTGTAATGACTAGCATAGATGCATTCCATCTTAGTCCTCAGGGTTGGCAGCGCATTTGCAGTCTTAGGCTTGCAGTCTTGTGAATGCGAATGTCTATGGGTCACAGTTTCCACTTTACCATCAGGTGGCCTGTGTGGTCGTCAGCCTTCCCTATGCCATAAAAAAAAAAACCATGCCTACGAAACTAGCGGTCCTGGGTTCAAATCCCGGTAAGGGCAGATATTTGTGTGATGAGCGCGAATATTTGTTCCATGAGTCATGGATGTTTTCGATGTATTTTCGTATATATTTCTCTTTACAAGTATGTATATCGTTGTCTAGTACCCATTGAACAAACCTAAATCTTAGTTTGGGACTAGTTCAATTGGTGTGACATTCTCCCCAAATTTATTTGTTTATTTAACTATTTAATTATGTTTGTCTTTCAGCATGACAACCCTAGCCTCGAGCAGCAATACACATACATCCGCGCTGCATACTTTCACCCGACTTCGGAAGTTGTAGTAAAGTACTCTATAAAAACAAATATTTTGTCATTTTCCATCACACATCCGTTTATACAGTTCAGTATCGGAGTCACCGGCTTTGCGAAGCCATTACCAAAAAATAATATAAGTACTAAAATAATATAAATCCAGGTTTAAAAACGCCATGTCATAATTACGTGAATAAAAAATAATGTGACAGTGTATTTCTTCCCTTTCTTTCATAGTAAATTTACCGATTATAGTCCTGGGGGCCTGATATGGCTGCGTTTATCGCGTGACAACATGTGGATAAAACATCCACCACTTTCTGATACGTATGTATGAGAGTGACGGATGCTTTATCCACAATTTGTCACGCGATAAACGCAACCATACTAGGCCCGCCGCACGGGTAGCATAAGTTGTATTTTCTCGCTTGGCGCTCAGTGTGTCTTTATCCGCAGTAGAACTAAGATTACCGACATAGCCCTAAGAATAGCTAAACTGAAGTGGCAGTGGGCGGGGCACATTGCTCGCAGGACTGATGGCCGATGGGGTCAGAAGGTTCTGGAGTGGCGTCCGCGGACCGGAAGACGAGCTGTGGGTAGGCCTCCAACAAGATGGAGTGACGAGCTCGTCAGGATCGCGGGACCGCAGATTTATTATAGAAAAGAATGCATTGACCTACAAATCATTTATAAACCTTACGGACACGATTTTGTTTAATAGCAATTTTATATTTATTTCTTGTATTCAAATTATGTATATCAATTCTTAACAAAAGAGTCTTGATTTTTATTGAATAAATAATATTCTCATAAATAAATTGCGACGCTACTGGCAAGATACTAATTTCTTTAAATACTAATCTTAAGGAATCACGGGAGTTAAGGTTATATATAGAACGAATGGCTCTTTTTTGTAACACGAATATAGTCTGTATGTCAGCAGCTTTTCCCCAAACCAGAATACTGTACGACATAACACTATAAAAATAACTATAATAAACTAAGGGAGCTGTCTCAACATTGGTAAGTTGCCTGATTTTCCTAACAGCATAAGCTGCCGAACTTAATTTAGCTGCTAGTAGTACTGCTATATGGGGACTCCATTGCAAGTTTTTATCTATAGTTATCCCTAAGAAAAGCGCTTTATCTACCATGTCCCAACACTCATCATTTAATTTAACCTAACACATTTAGTTTTTTTTAGCATTGAGTAGCAAATAAACTAAAGTAATAAAAATAAGGTACCATTTGAATTAAGGAATACATTAATATGAAAGAGTACCTACTCGACTGTCTGTGCCATCGCCTCGCAAAACCTCAAGCATTCAAGCACACAGCCGGTGCTGATGCCAGGCGCGCATTCAGCAGTCCCAGGTCCCGGGACACATTGGAATACCTAGTTGGATCCCAAGATTTTTTGGACGATATATTTCGATAGACGATTCCATATCTACGTCCCTAGGGGTCGTGGAAAAAACTTTGAATCCAAAGGTTTTAGCAAATTTTGTATTCTACGTAAATGCAGAACCATGATTAGCACTAGAACGAACTTTAGCGACAGTGTAGGCCATAGACATTAATATACCAGTGTAATAGGCAAAAAGGCTCCTATTTCCCGCGTCTCCAAAACCGACATGTCTTAATGTCTGTAACGTAGTAATGTCAGTCAATTTATTCAATTAAAAATGTCTTGGACATAAATACTGAATTACGCTGTCACTAGTGTGACGCTATGTGACTCTACGAACGCTCAAAATGGTTTTAACGGATTTTTCTTTCGCTATCTCTTTCGCACTCGTATTCGTGCCGTAAGCGGCTGCGCTCTGGCTTGCACCGTGACTGTATACTAATTACGCTAGTATACTAATGTCGATGGTATAGGCAAAAAACAGAAAAAAGTGTCAGTTTTTCCAATATGGCGGAGAAAGATATTGAGCTGGAGGGACGAATAATTTGGGTTACCATGACTATATTGTCTTTTATAACATTAAAAAAAAAACAATCGGACCGTTTTTAAAGTACCGGAACAATGATAATTTCTAAATGTACGACGAAAAATTTTGTATGGGCTGCACCTTTTCCGGTATGGCGTACTTCGGGTTCAAATTTCGGAATGGCGACAGGCAGGTCCGTATTCTGCAGGATCAAAACCCTCTGATAAGATAAGTTGTCACCCCCACTGTTATATGATTTGCCGTTTGCATTCTACATTTTCAAAAATGAATGATATATTTAAGAACTTATCTTGATTTTATCTATTGAATAGCGCTAAATCAACCTTTTTAGCGGTTCTACCCGGCGGCGTTTATCCGTAAATGTACTAAAATTCTATAAAAAATCCAAAGATATCGAACATTAAAAGTCATCGTGTAGAGAAAACCGATCGGTCACAACGTCATCGTCGCCTAGACAGCGTGGATTGAGCCCATACAAATTACTCGTATCTGCGATGGTGTCGAATCGATTAACATCGACCGTGGCGCCGTTGATCGACAGCACAAGAAATGCACTATCACGGCGCGTAAATGCAATCATCGGCTTGCAGTCGCTTGTTTTATTACCAAAATATGACTTGGTCAATTGTATTTCATTATATACTCGCGTTTTCAGTTGTTGTTTCTTATTGTTCTTATTTCGAATATGGTATGTATTGCATTGTTTTTATTGACGTTTTCGTACGTGTAACATAAAAACAGCTTTGTGACAGACGGACGGATAAGAAAGTTCTGTTCCGTTATGCATGGTTCCTTATGCTTAAGCGTTCCGCCTTTCTTTTTAATCTACAAAACCTTAAAATAAATAATATATTAATAAAATCAGGTAACTTATATCACCCTGTTAGTTATTTCATTTTATTTTTTCAAGTAAACTTATTTTTAGTATCTTAGTAGATTTAATGAAAAACTGTTTCAGGGGTCCACGTCGTGTCAGAAGTTCAAGCTTTTCAATTTAATGGAACGATACCAGCATTTCGATCAATTTTCAGATTAAATATGACAGTAAGTAGTGTTAACAATCCCATGAAATCGCCCAATTTTAGTGGTGGGGGACCTTGTGCAGAGTCCGTCCGGATCGCTACTACTAGCCGCGAAACAGCAGTGTTCGCATTGTTGTGTTCCGGTGCGTGAGTAGGACAATCAATGAAATGAACCCATCGTAACATTGCTAATATCGATCTATGGCTTCAGTCATAGGCCACTCACTGTCCAGTGAACGTGAGTGTAGTCGTTTGCCTTCTCCATTCTATAAAGAAACATTTTTCTCAAACATGCTCGGAAAGGAATGTTGCAAAAAAGACGGAAAAAGCCTCGTTTTCTTCCGGGATTAAATAAATGTATAAAACTCTATTCCTATCCTTTGCGATATTATACTAAAATGCTGTCTATTGCACATAAAATTGGAAGGACCACGAAAATAATCCCAAAACTAGGTCCTCAACTTGTGGGTGCGTGCACTGTCGGACGACGGCGGGGGCGGCGGGCGGCGGGCCGTTGTGCGTGAAACTATCTTAATATGTACTCGTAGTTTTCAAACAAAGATTATCTGAATTGTCGAAAGCTGTTTACAGTACAATAATTATGTATATGTATCATTTCCTCGTATCTACAAAATACGTAAGAGTATTTTTAATCCACAATGTGGCACCCCACCACTTAATTTGACGTTGCACGTTAAAGAATAAACTAATGGGCCGCGCATTCGTGAATTAATAACGGTATTATTACGTAGGTAACGTCGCCTTTATAGTTCATTAAACAATTATGTTTGTCTTTCAGCATGGCAACCCTAGGATCGAAAAACAATACACTTATATCCGCGCCCAATACAAGAACCCGACTTCGAGAGTTGCGATAAAATACAGTATAAATACGACAACTTTGACATTTTATGTCCAATATCCATATATGGAGTTCGATATCGGAGTCACCGGCTTTGCGATGCCGCTACACGAAAGGAAATTTTAAAAAATCAAGGCCTAAAAATACTGTGTCAGTCAGTGTGTTTCTCCAGTTTCTTTCATTATTATAAGCTTCCTGACCATAGTCCACTGAACAACAGAGTGTTATTTAAGACTAATATAATGTATTGTAATATTTAAGTTTTAATTAAATTAACTTATATATTACGTAATAAAATTAAAACGCTTTTTTATTTTATAACTTTTACATCGGTTCGGAATTGTGGTGGATTTACCTCGCGTCACAGGCGTCCCCAAGGATATTTATTCTATTTAAATTCGGGATTCAATTAAAGACAGTGATTCGGGAGAGAGTGCACTTGCGTGCTCTAGACATCTGGCACGAGCGACTGTATGACCCAGCTGACCCAACGACATACTGCAGAGGGAGGGTGCTGCGATTGGCCCAGTTTCCGGTCGTAGTTATAAAAACAGGGCCATGTCATATACCGGCTTTCATAGGTGCTCACTGGACATAGCTTTGGAGACCAGAGATTACCTACATAGGATTGGGGCGGAGACGTACCAGCGCAGTGTCTCCAACTGTCGCCGACTGTCTCGCGTGGTGCATTTGATGTGACAGGCTGCAGCTGGACATTGGGCACGATCGTTCACCACTTGTACTGATCTGATTGTGATGATAGGTAACGGCTGCGAGTCCTTAATGGCAAAAATGAGATCGAGGAATTCGCGGGGTGCGAACGTGAGCGGAACGTGTGATTCCGAATGGCAGTCTGGAAGACGCAGACACCGGGACAGCCGTACGCTTAACAGTTGTTCCATAGGGCAGCCCATCAATAGGGTACCCCAGGCCGCGGGCAGTCAAGGGATCTGGCTGCCTACTAAAACAACTCGAAGGTAATGTCGTGGTGTGGTCTATGGCACTGCGCAGTGCAAATATAGCTACAATCGAGTGATGAGCTAGCAAAGTGCGTGCAGGCAGCGCTAGCGCACAACAATTTGAAGGTCCCATAGCTGCTCAAAGAGGTAGAACACCGAGGGGATTTCAGTGGATATCCCCTCATGCAGTGGCTAATATAATAAAACCCATCTATTTCCCCTAAAGAAGTCGGTTATCTTGAAAACAGATTTTCCCCCTACAAATAAAATAAGGAGCTTCCATTTGCCTTTTTCTAAGACACCCTTATCTAAATAATGAAAATGAATCGCTAAATGAGTTGCTAAGCGCAAAACTCGAGAACAGCTGAACCGATTTGGCTGATTTCTTTTTTGTTTTTTGCAGCAGGGCGAAGCCGCTGGCGAGCCGCTAGTTTATTAATAAATAGGTAGGTACTTACATGAATCCACGTATCCACAAAATACTTAGAGTGTTTTTAATCCACAAAGTTCGTTGCAGGCCTAAATTAGTACGTAAAAATAGAGTAATGGAGCGCGCCTTCCTAAAAACCCTGTTGTTAAGTAGGTAACGGCCTTTACAGTTCGGTAATATTATGTTTATCTTTCAGCATGAGAACCCTAGCGTCGAAGGGCAATACGCTTATACCCGTATTTATAGACCAGAATAGTAATAACTTTGAGTAATGTTAAAAGTCGTTACATAAGTCATTACCAACTAATTAAATTTCTTGTCTACAAATACGGATAGTACCAATACTATCCGTATTTGTAGACAAGAAAACGCCAACGCCAACGCCAAATACATACACGTCCGACTTAGAAAAATTTAGATACATTCTGAATACAACTACTTTGTCATTTTTGTCAACGTCCGTATTAAGGTACCAGTTCAGTGTTGGAGTCACCGGCTTTGCGATGCCGTTACGCGGTTAAACATTGGACGTTAGTCTACTAAAATAACATAAATCGACGATGCTCAGTGTAGGGTTCCGAAGCCGTTACTACAATCACATTAGACCTCGCGACAAACTAACTTAACTTAGCCGTTGGAAAACTGTTATCCCGACGCCGCAAATAAGTTTTAGATATAGAACCAATGAAGCCTACTTAGTCGTTATAGTTTTCCTATTAAATTCATTATACGCGCTTTCATTTAAGATATTTTTTAGATTTTTAGTATAGTAGTATAGGCTGTTTTGGGGACACAAGACTAACAAAAATGTCCGTGCTCAGGATAGCACCAGTGTTATTATCTATTTATTTATTTCATACGAGTATCATATTTAATCGTACATGGCATTCATGACGATCATAAATCTGAGACACTGTGAAACTACAATAATATTAATGTTAAGGTACAATTTGAATTAAGGAATACATTAATATGGAAGAGTACCAACTCGGCTGTCTGTTTCCATCGCCTGGCAAAACCTCAAGCATTCGAGCACACAGCCGTCTATCGCCACACCATAAAGTCATAGGTACTACGGTGCTGATGCCAGGAGCGAATTCCGCGGCACGATGCAGAGCGGTGAGTTTCTTTTCGATGGACTCTAAGCTTTTGATAATCTTGCGGTCATGAATTGACTGTACTATAGCAAATGAATAATCCTTATCTTCTGTAAAATAGGAATCAGGAGGCCATCATTGATCCCTTCGTTACTGGTTTCATCACCCTAATTGGAATACACCTGTTTTTGACAATGTATGACAATTTTAAAACCATTTCGAGGAATAGGCTGCTCGAATTGATCCCTGCTCTTAGATTTAAAAAATATGTTGTAATAAGTTAATTATATTAAAATTAACAAATGACCTTCATCTGATCGCTAAATGTGGTGCAAATTGCACTACATTATCATTTGTTATGGTTTTGTATGAAACATTATTATAAAACCTTTCCAATATTTTACGGTGATTTTACCTTATAATATTCAGACAGCTATAGGTAGGGCTGACAAGCTGACAACTACGTTCGAAGACGGCTGTTGTCTGCTGTTCTGGCGTAAAATTTATTTGTTTACAAACTATAATCCCCTTGTTCCGTCTAGGTAACCGGGATTAGGTAACCAGTGATCTGTGAAGATTTTTTTTCCTCCCAGGCCACTGGTTACCTGCAAGGATTAAATTTTTCTTGTAGTAAACTGATATTTTCGATAGTTGTCTGTAAAGAAAAAAAGTTCCTCCCAGGCCATTGGTTACCTGCAAGGATTTAGTTTTCCTTGTAGTTAACTGATATTTTCGATAGTTGTCTGTAAAGAAAAAAAGTTCCTCCCAGGCCACTGGTTACCTGCAAGGATTTAGTTTTCCTAAAATGATACTGTCAAATATATGTAATAGTTATCAGTCTGCTAATTTAAAATAAGTCCACTTGCCAGTAACGCACTGTATTACTAGTAAGCCTAAAACTAACCCAGAGATATAACCATAGAGTATTTACTATAAAAGTAATTGTGCACCAATGATTCAACTTTATAAACACTTCATTTACGAGTACTCACTGAATGACATATTTCTGATAAGAAATGAAGAATACTTCAAATAGAATAAGTCATGTTTATTTTCTGATCGGTTTACTATGTAGGTTTGCAATAATTATTATAATTACTTTTATAGTAAATACTCTATGGTTATATCTCTGGGTTAGTTTTAGGCTTACTAGTCTTACTACAATGATGTAATACAGTGCGATACTGGCAAGTGGACTTATTTTAAATTAGCAGATTGATAACTATTACATATATTTGACAGTATCATTTTAGGAAAACTAAATCCTTGCAGGTAACCAATGGCCTGGGAGGAACTTTTTTTCTTTACAGACAACTATCGAAAATATCAGTTAACTACAAGGAAAACTAAATCCTTGCAGGTAACCAGTGGCCTGGGAGGAACTTTTTTTCTTTACAGACAACTATCGAAAATATCAGTTAACTACAAGGAAAACTAAATCCTTGCAGGTAACCAATGGCCTGGGAGGAACTTTTTTTCTTTACAGACAACTATCGAAAATATCAGTTTACTACAAGGAAAATTTAATCCTTGCAGGTAACCAGTGGCCTGGGAGGAAAAAAAATCTTCACAGATCACTGGTTACCTAATCCCGGTTACCTAGACGGAACAAGGGCTATAATTCGTGGTACTTATATTTATATTAATATATTAATGAGACTATTTCTCTTTCTATTTATGCCTGATAAATGTAAATAATTTGTGCGGTTTGGTTTCCCAAGAGGTTCAACACGATGGCACCAACCTTTATTGTAGAAACTCGTGATTGGAAAAATGGAAAAGGATTGGAAGTATTGAATCCCTTATCAATTAATTTAACGTATTTGTGTTTGTGTCCAGCAAACTTACTCTTGAAATAAGGGACATAACAAAGTGCTGTATTAATTGAAGACTAGGTAATAAGCAATGGTCGAATGCTTAAAAAGTCACAAAATGAAATAATAAATACCTATATTGTATGGCGAATGTTTGTTTACATTATGTTTGAATGACGACGTTCCAATATTAAGACTTTGAAATCAGATCACAGATAATCTATATATCTATATAAATAAAAATTAATCGCTAAATGTGTTGGTTGCTAAGCGCAAAACTCGAGATCGGCTGAACCGATTTAAATGATATTTTTTTTAATAACCACCGGGAATGTCGGAAATTTGCAGCGGGGCGAACCCGCTAGTATGTTAAAAAAAACGTCTTTGCAAATAGCTCGGTATTATTTTTTCGTAGTTCCTAAGGACGTATTTGACCAAACGAGAATAAGGTCTTATCTCGGATATAATAGACTAATCTCGGAGTAATTCTTATTCCTCTACGGTGGAATGCGGCCAAAGCATTCTAAATTATGCTTTAAATTAAAACCTTTATAAAAAGATATTATTTTAATATTATTATACTTAAATATACTTATGGATATTCTTGTAGGGTCCAGTCAATTACAACGGACATCCTGTTACCTCTTGTTCAAAGTGATTTTAGTGAAAGTTGATTGTTTTAGAATGTTAACAAAATATTTACTTTTATATTTATTTGTTTAAATAATTGTTTAATTGGATGGAATCAGGATCTTTTCCTGAACTCCTCCATTGAACATCGAAGTTCGAAGTTACTTTAGCTATATTTCTGTCACTCGTCATTCGAGACTACATCGAGGGAAAGGAAAGTAGCTAACGTAACTTCGAACTTTGAATTTCAAAGTAAGGCCTCTGTTCTGCGTTAACAACCAATTGTGAACTGTATTTTTCATTTAATACTAATTTCTCTCTGAATCATGTTTTTTATTCTTCGCTTTGAAGTATCCTCACTTGATTAAGTTTGATCGTCATAATAAGGTTACGGTTATTCTCGATCAAAATGCTTAATTTCAAGCTTGTTTAATTGAAGAAGAAAAGATAAAATTTAGTCATCGAATTAACCAAGTCGAATTTGTATCAAATCGATTTCAGCCGGTGTGCTATGAATCCCGATGAGAAGTGCACGTGCCAAATAAATTATAGACTATAAATATCTATTGCTGAAAAACTCCAGTTACTATGAATTGGTTAATTTTAATTAATACTATTATCGCATATTTAATACCAGGCGCCCTTTGTTATTGTAGTTATTTTGAATATGGTACGTAATTGGTGCTATGAATTTCAGCCAGTAGCGAACCAGAGACCCTAGACAAGACGCTGAATGTTAGGTACCGTAAGCGATTTTCTAAAACTGTCGAAGTTTATTGAATTGATAGCAACACAATCTTTCATTTTCGATACCTAACGAGAACGACCTCGCAATGCATCTTGTCTAGGGCCACAGTGGACTTAGAGAAGATATAATTATACATTCGACGAACGTTATCACTACCGAAGACGACGAGCTGGGTCCACATTTGTATAATTTCGTCGTATCGTATCCCCGTTGCGTTGCACCGTAGCGTATCACTTTTAATTTATTAGTGTGGACGTAAAAACAGCGCGATCATGCAGCACGCCGTATCTGAACGCCGGGGATCGATTTTGACACGCGTTTATTATATACCCCGCACACTCGCAATCGGCGTATTCAGATCGGTAAGTATGGACGTGTTTTGATACTGTATCACGATACGAAGTTATAGTTATGATTTGATACGCGATACGCCGTGATCGCTCTTGAGGCGGTTTGTCCCCCATCATCAAAGGGACATGGTAGTGATACGGTGTGCTCAATGCTTTATTTCTGATAAATCAACCCACAATTTGTTACTTTCACAACAAAAACTACTAATGTACGATGTTAGTACCTACTAATGCAGACCTGAATAAACAAAAGACGCATCACTGGCTCCCGTGCAAGTCCATGAACGCAGGTTGTTTAATCGGAACCGAAGACGGAGTTGGAGTTTTTAGTATGGTTTATCGGAGTCGGAACCGGAACGAGAACAGAAGTCGGAGGCAGAGGTAAAAATTAGATGTGCGTGTAATGAGTAGAAACTTGTTTATACACGCAGACCACGGCCGCCCCCGCTGCGCTGCGACCTCCAATTAGAACCTAAGATTAAAAAAGTATCGGCAGCAGAGTTGGAACCCGAGGTGTAATATCAATCGGAAGTTCCGACTTACCTATCGGAACTAGTATCGAAGCTCCGTAACATCCCTCCATTCTGTCCGCCATCTGCAGAATCTCGTTGCGGCATAATAACCACTGATTTGTTTTCAGGATCTCATGATATAGATGAAGTCAGTTCGTTTAATTACTCGGGGGAAATACCGGCGTTTAATAAAGACTACACGTTAAACATGACTGTAAGTAGGTACTACCAGTCTCACCGTCACTATCAAAAGTAAAGCAGTCAGTAACAATAGCAGATAAGAAGCAGCGAGAAACACGGTTAGAAGTTTCACTGGTACGGAAACGGTAAACTAAATTAGAAAGCAGATCACTCTAAAAATCTAACAAGGAAAGGTACCCAACTGTCCGACTCCGATTTTGTTGATTTCGACTGTTAAAGAGTAGTCTAAAATAACCGACACATATTTTTTTACCTGCCCAGCATTTTGGGAGAAATTGCCCTCCAAAGTACTAAAAAGTGACTAAACCCCATAACTTCTATAGATATTTCTTTTTTTTTAATTGCTTGTTTCTTACTGGTTTGATTATTATGTTTAAGAGCATGAAAAAATAATGTGCACGTGTTTTGTTATATTGGCTAAAATTCATTTTAAAAAAAACCCTATCAAGTTATATACTTCTCATCGAAGATACACTTGCTATGTTTTTTTTTAAATATGTGTTTCAGGCGATATAAGAAAACACATGCTCATTATTTTTTCATGTTCTTAAACTTAATAATCAGTCATGGAACATCCTACTTTTTCCCTGGAGGGAACTTAAGCTTGAAACGACATACCTAGTCACAGATCATGAGATCACGAAGCAGCGATGGGCCTCTAATCAAACATGGTTTCCATGGTATTGTTTTAACTCCGCCGCCATTGCTGTCAAGTAAAGACCAACAAAACGTTGACAATACGTTAACAGGGCCTTCAACACGGTAAAACAATATCGTGTTTGATATGTTATCGTATTGTCAATGTATTGTCTACATTTTGATAGCTCTTATTTTCTTGACAGTAACGGCGGCCGACTTAAAAACAATACCGTAACAGCCGTAACAGGTCAATTACGATTTGAATTTTACCGCCTAGAATAGAGACGCATGTCAAAGACGATATGGTTTCACATATAGGTATACAGCTCTATCTACCTTTATAGATGTGCCTATGCCATTAAGGTTGAGCAGCACGCCCACACCTCCGTGTAGAAGTGCCACAAGGTGCAAATTTACATCAAAGCTCGTTACTTATAGTACGTATATTAGGTACCTACTCGACCTCCCGATACACGTGTATCCGTGTTCTTAGGCCAGGTACTACTCTGGTCAGTGTTTAACTTTATCCCGGACACGAATACTGTGCGGGCGGGCCTTAAAAAAACACTGGTCTGTTCTTACCCGTCCGAGAAGGTTTGGGCAAGCACGGGCTGGTGTTAATAAGGGCCACTATTGTAAATCGTTACATTCATTCATAGCTCTTTTAAAATCTCCTTCTGAGCTCATAAAATTGTTGGTTGCTTGGTGGTGGCTTTGTGGTCTAATATTTTTTCATTCACGCAGGAACGAAGTTAACATAGTTAATACTTTTAAGTGTTTTTTTTTAACTTTTAGCACAATTTAACCACCCTCAATACATATAACGAAACCAATACAACAGAAATAGTTAAACCAGATTACAGCTACGTACGTGTGGAATACGTAAGCACAGTTTCCAAAGTGAACATAAGATATGAAGAAGATACATATAGTTTAATATTTCAAATCGATTATCCATATTTTCCGATATCAATTGGAGTATATGGATATTCGGTGGCAATAAATGTCACCAGCGGAAATGAGGAAGAAGAAGAAAAAGAAGCAACGGGAGAAGAGGAAGAAGAAGAAGAAGCAGTGGGAGGAGATAGGGGGCACAGAGTATCAACTCCTGCTCCTGAAGGGGGAGGTGGAGAAGGAAAAGAGGCAGAAGAACAAGGGGCAAAGGGAGTAGGGACAAAAGAAGGGAAAGGAGATAAAGCGGCACGTCAGAGAAAAAGTAAGCAAAACCAAAAGTATAAAAAATCAGATAAAAATAAAAAGGAAAATCCAATACTGAGGAGACCAGTAGGGATAGGGAAACGACAAAGAAAGACGAAGCGCAAAATAAACTCGAACAGAGACGCAGGGACACGTCAAAGAAAGAGGAAGGACAAGTCAAATCTATATTAAGACCAAGAGCTTCCATTTATGACTTAACTATTTACAATAAGATGTCTCTCGATTTCTTAATAAGTAATTGTTTTGGGTTGCACATTACGGCACAAAAACAGAGATGGTAGCATCCCAATTTCCAAAAGTATATAGTTTTAGAATGGATAAGGACTCATTAAGATTTCAAATATAATGTTGGACTAAAAGTAAGAATCGTTAAAGGGTTCTACCGTTTCGCCCAGATTTAGCCATTTTATTAGTTTTTTTTTTTCAGTGTTTCATTTGATTTTAATATTGTGAGTTACGTACCTTATTACATAATTATTGTAATTAAAGAAAGGCACGTTTGTAACACTTTTAGTAAATAAGAAAAATTTAGGAATGCAGGTAATGAAGGCATGGAAGGTAATGAAATTCAACTGGATGGAAATTAACAGTGAAAGGATAGTAATGAAATTTAATTACTTATTTGGAAATGTAGGGTCCTGGATAACATGTATGAATTTGCATAGTTTTGCAATACTTTACGATTAAAAAGCTTTTTTGGCAAAAAGAAACAATTTTATTACAATTATCAGGCGCCAAAAACAAATAAAGGTAAACTAATTAAGTGACATTGGCACCCATTGGTTGCCCATATAAATAATATTAAACTCAAAAAAAAGGGAAAACTTGAGATTGAATTAGGAATCGAAAAAATAATGCACAATTCCAATTCTAATCACAACATTCGTTTTAAGACAGAAACTTCGAAGTTTTTTTTTAACGGTAACCTTATATGTATACATACGTTTAATTAAAATTATATACATTTTTTTTTCTAATTACTGTTTTCCTCTCCTGTGTAAAATAAAAAATCGAGAATGACATAATGTAAACCACAAAACATTACTTTTTATACCTGTAGACATGTTTATCATTGCTATTTGATGTCTTGCATAAAGTTATGTAGAGAGTATACTTTGACGAATGTATTGTTCCATTCAAGGGTTCCATTTGTCAACATGTGAAACGGTTTAACTTTTCAGGGTTGTTATAAAAACAAACCTAACCTAACCTATACGTTCTATAGGTTTAGGGTTATAAGGTTCGGCAGCGCGCTTGGGATACTTAGGGTCCGTACACACAGACCGGCTGGGAGAGGAGAGCAGATTTTTATCACGTTGGAGACAGAGTATTGAGTCATTGTAATAAGGTTTAGTTTTGCATGTCCACTGCTTTTGTCATTAACGCAATGACAAAGGAAGTGCACATGCAAACGTAAAAATCCTTTCACAATTAGAATACTACATTATTCCTGAGTAACATACTATTAGGTTTTATTAACAGCTAGTGTTCGATATGAGGACATTACATTCACAAAATAAGAATTCTGTAAAATTATAGAGCCAGTTAATGAACGATCATTATTTTACAAGAACCTATTTTAAACTTATATCGATTTTAGTCGGGAAAGTTGCACGTCAATGAATACTAAGTAGTAATATATATTTTTTATACATGAGTAAAAAAATAAATCATAATAAACAATTAAACATCGTTCATTTACTGGTTTCATTTGTTCGTTTACTGGTGTTTTCATGTTCATTCACTGGTGTTTTGGGGGTTTTCGGCTTAAAATAGTTACAATTTAAAAATTTGCAATATCATTATACATACATACCTTCACGCCTTCATTCCCAGAGTGGGATAGGCAGAGCTACAATATTACCAAAAACTCTAAAAATTTGTTGTTAACCACATTTTGCACAATGACATACGACAACCGTTATATAAGCAAACTAGAACACTTGCTTGATTGATAATGACAGTAATATTTTGACGATACCTACTTCCATATTGTTAAATAAAAATTAAAGATGGACATCTCCTTAAGGGTTCATCACTGGTACGTTTACCCTATATCGCTGACTTAAATGCCGCGACGCTGAGTTTGTGACTACATCTTGTGCATATTTCTCTACGAGTATTTTGCGTTGTGGCTTGTCACGAATAAATGTTTTTCTTTCTTTCTCTCTTACAGAAGAAAAAAATAAAATGCTTAATGAATATAAAATATCCAAGGTATGGAATCACTTATGGTATTGCCTCATCGCGGGTAAACGAGGTCTTTAACCGATTAAAACTACTTGTTAATAATAAGGGACATAATCTCGTTATCTGCTGCTGTGCAGCTGTATTCCAAGTGCCATTGCCGTTATGTACCCGTGTTAGTATGATACCAGCGAACTACTCTTTCCCGAGTCAGATATTGCAAATTATTGTTTTCTTTTTAAAACTACAGTCGAGGTGCGTAGCAGTTTGCCATAATACGTCAATTTGCCGGGTTATAATTTTTTCTGCTGACATTAGTCGTGTTACGCCGAGAAATGTATAACACGGCTAATTTACGTGTCAAGTAAATCAAACTGCTAAACAATCAATTTCTTTGACTAAAATGTTCCCAATTAAGGTAGGTATTTGAAACAATATTTCTTACATCCAAAATGAAGTAAATTAGTAATTACCTACCTAAGAAAATCTATTGAATTAATGAGGTGCCCGCAGCGAACCGGAAGACATTCCCATGTTCCCAAGGCCGCGGCTGCACCGCTCGCTTCGCGTATCGGCATTGTGTCGCGGTCCGTCGCTCGCGAGTCACCTCTTCACCTCCCCACCCGACTCCCAGCATTGTGACCTCAAAACCGTCCATTACCTTTCTCTCCTATTTTCTGTAACAACGCACGGCATCGGAGTTTAATTTTAAAATAGTTATTAAGCCTTAAACGTGAGCAGTTCTACCATGGCGCTGACCCAGTACTTTACGTTGGACAACGGCGACCGTATGCCGAGAATCGGCTTCGGGACATGGCAGGTTTGTTATGTTTTCATGTTACTTATGTTCTCTCAATGAGCCAATGCCCAGCAGTCGGACTCTATTCTACTCGGTAAATCCATTTTACTTTCGATATTTTATCGTATTATCAACTTTATGATAGCTCTTATTAATAATATGACAGTAATGGCGGTCGAGTTGAAAACATTACGTTCATCCGTATTGTTATTATTCTTTTGATATCGTAATTCAAAAGGTCAAATTGGTTTTAAAGCGAATTTGTAAAGTGTAATTGGTAATTAAGTGGAACGCAGCCTGAATTTATATTTCATGCATGTTCGATTTTGATCAGGCACCTAAACAATTTATTAGGGTTTATGTAGGCACTCAAAGAAATTATTGGAAAAAACTGCGCAAGTGTGATGATAGGTACGTACTGTTGATTATCTATAGGTATTTTTTCCACGTTGGGTAGGGATTTTTGGTCATAATTAATTAAACAGCCGAAGATTGTGTCACTCTGTTAAAAGCTAATTAAAAATAAATTATAAACCAATAAATTAATATCCGTTCAAATTTAACATTCCAACGCTTTATTTAGTTGTCATTCATTCGATTTAAAAGGAAAAGAGCGTATGTTTCCTTATAAAACTATGACGGATCCGAATCCTATTTATTTATTTAGTAATTTGGCCACATCAGGGTCGTTTACATAGGTGCCATGAAGAGCATGCAATTGCAGAGAAGAAGATAACATTGACAAAACTAGATAACATCTATAATAATACCTGTCACGGGTAAACATAAAATATCCGCACAGGGTAACAAAAATACATATGTACACATAGACCTAACTGCCATAGTAATAAGATTATGTACATACATATTTGAGCCTTTCGTTAATGCAGGGGTGTATGTCGGATGGTCAAAAATTATTTCGTCTGTTTTTTTTGCATACTTACGAACGTTTCGTCGAATGATTAAAATGTGGAAAATTGTTTTGCATAATAATTAATAAATATTGTTTGGTCGTAAAAAAATGATTTGTCGATGTATTATTGGTATAACGTTGTTATTGCCAATATTGTTCGTTACCACTAATTTGAAATGAACCCTGACTCTGAGGAGTCGGAGGGGAAGTCGACAGAGCTCCGCATAAAGGTAAAATTTAAGAATATACAATTTTAGACCGAGAGTGCTTTAGAACAAAAAATATTTATGAAAAAAATCTTTATGCTAAAAAAGAAGTATGTCATTGAATACCTATTATATTATTGGTCGAATTTTTTTATTTCGTTCAACAAAATTAAACACGAAATTTTTGACCATGCGGAGGGCACCCCGCTTATACCTATTTGGTCACTTTTGCCGCTGCGGCGCTGTAGATAAATGTGGATTAAGCATTTGTCACCCTCGCAATTACATAGTGGTCAGAATGAGTCGAGTTTAATCCAGATATATCCACAACGACAAACGCAACCATAATAAGGCTGCAGGGTATAAGCAGCGTTAGGGGATTAGTTGATTTTTTTTGGCACTTTTACATTTTTATCTAACAAACAGAAAACAAAATGTGGAAATAAATTTGATACAGGATAACGACGAAACTGTGCAGTAAACAACGCAGAAAGTTGTGGCTCAGAACTTGGCTATCGCGATTATGGCTGGAATACCACGGAATACATATTATAAGAAATATTTATTGTATTTTGAAATTCTCACTGTTCCTTGCCTTCACATCTTTTTCTCTCTGACTTTATAAAGCATAGCACTATCATAGGAACACCCGAAGAGCAATAAAAGCGACTGGTGACACGGAGGAAAAACTTGCCTCAGTCCACCAAAACTAGGCTTTAAGTAGTCAAAGTACTCGGTGGGGTACCAGCCAATTGTTCTATTCAACAAGTCGCCTGTTGAATTGAAGATGCCTTCAAATATAAATATTGAAAAAACCTAGCTTATAGCTATTTTGCGAGGAAAGTGTTTTTACTCAGTTGAGAATTTCTGTGTGTCGTGTAACGAATTAATTCACGTAATCAACATTAAGACATAAATATTATTAAATATTTTAAAATGTATGTTTTAATATTGTGTATTTGAAGAAAACATGCTAATAGACACTTTAGTTAATTGTAACAATTGAGTATAAAGTGTTCTTATTCACGATTTATTATTTATCTTAAATTAATTTGTGAATATATACTGATAGGTTTTATCAAATGTAATGTATATTGTTTCGGAATAAATGACTATGATTAAAAAAAATAAGATAAGGAAGAATGTAATCAAAATTTAAATAGTTTCGGCTGTGGAAGCAGATTTAGAAGATTCCTGGACAACAACTTCGTTCTGGACCTCTGGTTCGTGTATGGTTGGGACTTCGCGCGGCCTCTTGTGCTTCCTCGGGAGCCTCAGTCTGGTAGTAAAGTATTTTTTTATCGTGCGCCATTTGGACTTGCGTAATCTAGAGGTGGAGTCGGCTATGTGGCAGGGCTTCTGGACGATATTGACGGAGCTGATGGTGCTGACGGTGTCGCAGGAGCAGGAGTCTGTGCAGGAGGAGTACACCTCGTCGTAGTCGCCGCTGGAGTGGGAGATGCCGTGCGAGGTCGACGCTGGGCACAGCGCGCCGCCCTGGCACTGCTCGCCCGACTGCTCCGACGCGTCCTCCGGACTGTACTCCTCCAAACTATGATTATCCGACATAACACTTTACCAAACACATTTTTCTAAACCATCCGGTTGAATTTCAGCCTTCGCCATTAGATTATAGGCATTTTTCCCAATTATCATCCTGATAATCCAAATCACTACCAAATTATGCTATGACAATAACGTGATTGACAGAACTATAGTGATGTAGACCAGATAAGAATTTCGGAGTGCAAAGGCATTAGAAAATAAGTATGAATGTGCCTCGTCGCATGCTATCCAAAATGAACAGATAAAAAAAACGTGTGCGTCTCGGGACGCCCGACAGAAGTGATAACTTAAAAGTGGTACACTGTTGAAAGAGGTCATACATAGACGTCTCTTTTTAACGAAGGGCATTTGTGATAGGTGCGAAGAGTACTATCCTATTAGCTGTTTTTATACACCTTCTATGCTTTCCTACCTATACGCTGGCGCCGTAACGCGTTACGTAACGAAGCGGTTTACCCCCCCGAAATATTATCACTTCAAAAAAATTTATTGGTTACATTTTTGCAAATGTGAGTATTTTTGGTGTATTTCTCTATACACCGTGGGTACGAGTAAACCGAAAGATTGCAACAGCGCATTCCTGAGGTTATATGGAGTTAAAAATGTTATACCTAACATAGGCTTTTTTAACTTTGCATTATTTTCACACATCTTAAGTGGAATATTTTCACTTCACCAGGAAACAAAACCTAACCTAAGGACGAGCTGGCAATGCTTTTCTAGTATACCGGAAATCCCCTTAAAAGTTATGAATGTGAGCAATTTATTATTTATTATTTATTATTTATTTGTCGCTTTCTTACCTGTATCTAATGGTAAAAGAAAAGGGAAAAACTAAGACATGAATAAGAAAAGTATTTAGCATAAAAAACATAGATAATTAATTCTTTCCTTTTCTGAACGTAAGGATTTTATGTTTTCACTAGGATTTAATCTCAAAACAACTATTTCACTACCTATGGGTAACTTTACACGTTGAAGGTTATACTTATTCTAAAATTCTCCGGCTAATCATGTTAAAAGATTTTTTAAGTAAGTATTTTTATTTTCCATTATAATCTGTGTTTGCTTAAGTTATTCAAGTACCTATGGGTGAGTTTAGCCTGCGACCGTTTGTGGATTTGATTAAGATATATATATGTAAAAGTTATCGTTGCCTAGTTTATATAGTACGGTCAGCTGCAGAGAAATGTAACCCCCTTTGCAAGGCAACTTGTATGCAGGGGGGGTTAGTTTTCTCTGCAGCTGTACTCCCAGCTTCTTATATCGTTCGGCTAGCTATGGCTATCACGCTTGCACTCGCAACTGACGTATATATTTGTCACTCGTGTGTTATAGAAAAATGAATATTGCCAATAAAAAAATGGTTGCTCTGTAACACAGACCACTTATCCTATAGACCCCGCATACAAAGGCGCCCCCGTAAGCCAAGCTTATGCTCAACAATCACTAACCGGTTGTCATGCCCACAAACAGTCTTTTAGTACGCGGCCGCCTGTGGACATAGCAACATGCAATATTCGGCTATTTACTTTGCGAATATAGCGTCATAAATATGCCGTATTGTATGGTTAAGTTGTGTGAACAGTGTAGCAAGACATCTAGCCTCCAAAAGGATGTAATTTAATTTCACAGGCAAGCTGTTATTACACAAAACAATAATAATTTAAGTATTACAAGTGTAACATTTATTACAAAGATGGCGACGCTTTGATGTCTTTCAACAGTGGTCTCTCTTTCTTTCACATACTGATTTTGCCAATTGCGTCTTTGTCTAATCACTGTAGTGATGTGAATGCACTGATTTCCCAGGTCTTGATGCCCGTAAAGCGAGAGATGAACTATGGTATAAAACGTTGCGTGCCGAACAAACTTTTATTTTTGAAATAAATTATGTTATTAGTTGTACTGAAATGTACATTACTTATCCATACCCATAGCACAAGCCCAGAGCTTACTTTAGGAGTAGGTCAATTAGTGTGAGATTGACCTCTGATATTTTTTATTTTTTAGGGTAGCGTACTAAAAATTAAAACAGGGAATCCTTATAGGATCACTAATGCGTCTGTCTCTGTCCGTCTGTCACAGCCAATTTGTTCCGAAACTACTGGACCGATTGAGTTGAAATTTAAGTTTTTTTTTTTTTTATTTGAATTTTTTACACATAATGTAAATTGATGACCCAAACACAGATGTGCTTTTTTTTTTTAAATTAAGGGTCATTTTCGAGCGACAAACTGTGTCGTTATGAGGATCTCAAATATATACCTATGTTTTACTATTGTAAAATAAATAGTTTTGATGTTATTCATGAAAGAAGACGAAAATTGACCATTCCCCCCCTGATCTCCGAAACAATTGAGACAAAAATCAAAAAAAAAAAATACAAAATAAAGTTCATTAGTTGTAGATTGAATAAAAAGTGCTACGGCCAACGGGCCAATATAAATCGTTCACTTACGGAAAATATCACTAAAACACCACTGTGAACTCGCGACTTACAATGTGAATATAATCAGTGAGAAAAAGGATGTCAAATAAACCTAAACATAAATGTACGTAAAATATATTTTCACGCCACTGCTCGGAAATATGGCGAAAGATGGTCTGTTCTTGGTCCCCAAAACAATCGATAGTTGTACATTGAATGAGCAGGCCTACTATGAATTTAAACAGACCAACTATGTTAACATTGTTGGTCTGTTCCATTGACCAATAACATCGGTCCGCTGATCAGTAATTCCACCAATCAGAACACACTTTGTGCTGCATATGAAATTAAATTGGCCAATGAGAAGTCGTTTTATTTTTTTAATAATATTCATCCCTTCACGGATAGGCAAAGGAATCAGATTCCATACAGCCATATATTATGTCTGCTTTTAATTATAAGTTTTTTTTTTATTTCCTCCCATTAATCGTACGATAGGTCCATCTATTGCTTACTTTCTAACCTCTACAACAATGTACTTACTATATATGTACAGTCGCCATCAGATATATCGCAACGAACGAGGTGCTCATAAATATCTAAACACGTCTCTATGTCAAGGTGTTAGAGTAACATGTTCAGATATTTTTGAGCACCCTGAAGAATATAGATATTTTTGATGGCGACTGTACATGATAATACAATCTATATATAGTATACATCTATATCTATCATGTATCTATGATACATAATAAAGAGGAGTTAAGTTAATATGGAAAAAAAATACCGGATTGAGCTGGTCACTTAAAACTTTGTGTAATTAATTACTCTTCGTAAAAAAATAAACTATACCTATTTCAGGTTTTCTAGATTAAAGTTAAAACAACTTCGAACCTATCAAATTAGGTCAATAACAGGTATTTCTTTAAATACCCTATTCGACGGCCGACGAATACTTTAAATATTATGAAGGGGCAAAATCAATTATTCCAATTCGTTGTTATTGACTGAAATTGTACACCATGATGTGGACTAGCATATCCCTCGAGCAATCTATCATTCACACGATCATAGATTAATATTACAGAAGCGACGTTGTGATTGAAACTATCGGTGTCACGTTCACGTTGTTGTTTGAAAACGTTGTTTTAATGCGTACTAGCCGCTCACTGTATAGTAATAGGCTGAGCATCTCCTACAGGCATCAGACGAAGTCCTAGAGAAGGCTGTGGAGTCAGCCCTGGAGGCGGGCTACCGGCACTTCGACTCTGCGCGCGCGTACGAGAACGAGGCGGCGCTGGGAAGGGCGCTGCGCCGCTGGCTCGCCGGGGACGCTGCCAAGAGAAAGGAGCTATTCGTCGTCACCAAGCTGCCACCTGGAGGTTAGTCTGTGACCACGGACGCTGACTTGGCCATCGATTTTCTTGCATCAGCTTTCACGGTCGTTAATTGGTGGGAATTTCCTTTTTCAGCATAATCTTATACTTTTATATATTAAGTAACACTTGAAATTTTATTTTCTAAAGATTTTCCATTCCATTTTTGTGACATTGACATTTAATTGGGATACAACTGATAAAAACCGGTCAAGAGCGAGTCGAACTCGCGCAACGAGGGTTTCGTATTAAACATAATATGGTTGGAAAACGCAAAACAAAATACTCATTTTGTTATGAACTTCAATCTCCATTTTGACTAGCCTAAATTTATTATATTAATATTATTACAGATTATACTATTAATACATGATTTTTAAAGATTTCTGTTTTTTTTCCAAAACTGTTAATTTTGACAACTTCATTTTATTTTTCTCATTAATATTTATACGTTCCCAAGACGTCTAAAATATCTATACACCTTATGCTACTTACTGGCAATAAGGTTTCTGTATACATATATTTGACGCGATGGCTGTATAGATGTTAATGCCCTTGACTACTTGATAGTATCCCAGGAAGGTAAAAAAATCCAGTACTTCTGATTATAAAATAGAATTTCTACTATTTCGATACAAAAAAAATATACTTAAAAGACAAGGCCCTAGAGCCCAATGAATGTTTTTTTTAAATTGTGAATGATTATTTTTTTATTTAATCTATATTGCACAAAATTCCAATTAGAGTACAAAAGGTGAACCTAATGCCGAATGGCATTCTTTACCAGTTGATCTTTGGGCAAATCAGGAATTTTGAATGTTTCACTGTTACATATATTTTTTAAATGCAACTGCAAGGATCGATTCAAGAAGCCGTACACCGTATCGTACGTAAAGTAATCTATGATTATTACGCTAGTTAACCACAACTAGCATCTTCTTATTCATGTTACAGTTTAGTCTCTTTCTGCGATTAGTTCTTCTAATATTACAAGTAAGAAAGGGACAAATCACTCACATTCTTAATTTTCAAGGGGATTTCCCGAATTATTTGCTCTTAAAAAGCACTATATGGTGAAGTGGAACTTATGATGAAGACCACAGATGGCCACCAGACCTCTTCAACGGTACCTATTTCGAGGATGGCGATAAGATATCTCGATTATGATAGTAGAGCGACTATGACGAAGTAACATTGAAATTGTTTAAATCAGTGTTCCCCAAAGTGGGCGACCCCCAGGGGTCGACGTCGCCTAGCATGGGTTCCATCCATGTTCCATGTGAGCGAAAAAAAAATGGGGGTCCATGAGATGAAAATGCAGGTCCGCGATGGTGGATCCTATTTTCAGCAGGTCGTAATTCTAATTTTGGCTTCTCTTTAGTTGAATAATCCATATTCATACGCAGATAGTAGGTACCTACTTACTTACGTAATACTTTCTTATAAATATATAAATATAGACGTATCTTTTTTCTGTGCTAATTTTTATTTATAAATAAAAAAAAAACAGCAAAAGAAACAATTTTTTGTCAGTAATAACCATTGTTTAACTGTGATCACTCGAAAATTTTCAACAACTATGGAAAAATCAGAATTTCGTGCCGTTATAAAACATTTTTTTATGAAGGGTTGCAGAGCTGCCACAATAAAAACTGAACTTGATTCTGTTCATGGCACTAACGCACCAACGTTGCAGACTGTTTATAACTGGATAAATGATTTTAAACGTGGTCGGTCAAGCACATCTGATGCTCCACGCTCTGGTCGCCCAATCGAAGTCACTACTGAGGATGTTGTTGAAGAAGTCCATAATATTTTGTACTCGACGACCGCCGAGTCAAGGTGCGTGAAATAGCTGAGAACACATGCATCTCCACTGAGCGAGTACATAAAATCCTGCATGAAGATTTGGGTATGACAAAGCTGTCTGCACGATGGGTGCCACGTTTGTTGACAATCGAACAAAAACGCGAAAGATAGCGAATTTCAACACTGTGTTTGGATATGATGAAGCGTAATCCTCGGAATTTTTTGAGTCGATTTGTCACTGTGGACGAAACTTGGGTCCATCATTATACACCTGAATCAAAACAGCAATCAAAACAATGGATGGCGACTGGTGAAAGTGCCCCAAAGAAGGCCAAGACTGTTTTTTCGGCTGGGAAGTTGATGGCGACAGTCTTTTGGGATGGCGAAGGAATCGTTACGATTGATTACTTGGAAAAGGGAAAGACTATCACTGGCCATTATTAGGCAGAGTTATTGGACCGTTTTAATGCCGAATTGTTGGAAAAACGACCAAAATTGTCTCCCAAGAAAGTCCTCTTTCATAAGACAGCGCACACGTCAACTATTGCAATGGCCAAAATCCATGAGTTGGGCTTCGAGCTGGTTCCGTATGCTCCGTATTCGCCGGATCTAGCTCCGTACGATTATTTTACCTATTCTTAAATCTGAAAAGATTGCATCGCAGGTGTAAACGCCTATTTTGAAGACCTTGATAAAAAGTATTTTTTGCAGGGTAAAAAAAATTGGAAACCCGCTGTAACAAGTGCTTGGCCCTCAAAGGAGACAGAAATGTTGAGAGAAATGAGAGAAATAAATGATAATTGTTTAAAAAAATACTTTTTTACATTTTAAAACGAACTTTTCAAACAGCCCTCGTAAGTCCCTACAGACAATAATTATCATTAAATTTGGGACGGATTAAGATGGACAATAAACTTTTAGACCGTTACATATTTAAAAAAAAGTGAAACATGTGCCATTGACAGCTACATTGTCATAAAAATCTCATAAAGAAACATAACCTTAGCTTGTGATTTTGCGCTCTCGCCTTCGTATAAGTTTTCGGTACCTATATTCTCTGGATTTTCTTTAAATTTTTCGACTGCTTGGCTAACCGACACCGGACTTTTGATATTGCATGCTTCGACGATAACTCTCGCTTTGTACCTGTTGTTTGTACCCTGAACCTTACCCTTGATAATGCTTGATAGCTGCTAAGTACGTCGACTTGGAACTCTGATACTGGAATTTCTGGAATTCTGTTTTGATCTCGTGGCATTTTTTAATTTTATCATGTACACTAACGACGAAGACCAACGATGGAGTGTAGCTAAAATGTGTTTTTAACCAAGATGCACTAAAAATGACGTTAAAAACCCTCAGAAGAGTTTCTTTGCTATTTATTAGGAAAAAACTAAAGACTACTATAGCTGACAGAAACTGCCCAAAACGACGTTGTTGTGAAGGTCACATTGAAGACTGCGCCGAGTACACGACGACGCGGACGCCGATTAGGCATTTCGCACGACTCGCTGCTTGTGTGCGTGACGAGCACCAAACACGCACACTACTGCAAATTCGCCGGGGCGAGAAGTTTGCTTTGCTCGACAAAAGTAGCTAACTACATAATTTAAGAAAAATGTTGGAGAACTAGTAGCTATTTGAAAGATTTAAATTATTGACGTAGGTATATTATCGTTTGTTCGAATGAATATTTGATAAATAAATGAAATGAAATGAAAATATCTACTGTTTGTAAAAAAAACTAATTTCGCCGATTTGAGAAGTGCTGAGTGAATAACTCCAAGTACCTAATTTTAATGTAGTTTTTAGGGGTCCGCAGTCAAACTAGGAACCTCCCCTACATTACACGTAACGTGGGGACGTATTTTTTGTCTTGTCTACCCCATAGTGTGGGGTGCCGTTGGATAGGTCTTTCAAAATATTGCGGGTTTATAAAATATTATGCTTTAAAGGGCTAATTTTTGTAAGAGTCAAGTGAATAAAACAATATCAATTTCTTATCCATCTGTGTCCAAAACCCATCATCTTTGTGAATGACCTCGAACGTCTACGTCAGTCCAAGCAGCAAAGAAACAAGTTTGTCGTCGCAAGATGTGTAACTGTCCTTGGGCCGGTTAGGCTGGTAATAGCAATCGTGTTTCTTATTTACATTGATATTACCGTCCTTGTGAGTTTTCCAAAAAGGTTTTTTTTTCTCTGATTCCGCACTCATTCCGGCCTCTAGCTGAGTTGAGTAGGGGCATTTTATTTCGACAAGTTTGTCCTCATTCATCCACGAGTCCATCTGGACTCGCACCTAAAAATGGTAGGTCCTCATCAATAAAAAGTCCACAAGGATTTATGGGACTCTTTAAATAAGAAGCGAGTTGAACCCGTGCCGCATACTGCCTGATAGACTTCACGTGATTTAATTTTATCCCGGACAAAATGTCTTTCACTAAAGGTCCGCATTTAATAAGCCCTCGCTCACTCACTTTTCCGAATTTAGATTCTTTAGATTCTATCTGCAGAATTCTTCTCTCTAGTAAATGGCGAACTTCTGCTCAGATTTGGCAAATTCATTATCCATCTTTTCTAGATCAGGATTCTCCCAACAGCCGGTATGGGTAAGCAATTGGAAAAAAAACCGACCAAGTGCGATTTGAACTCGCGTGGACAGGGTTCCGTACATACGTTATTTTTTCAGTAACAACTGGGTTTTTTTTCCCACCTGTTACCACTGGTAACTACTGGGAATAAAAATTCCCAGCTGTTACCACTAATTACTGGGATTTTTTTCCCCAGTAGTTATCACCAAATATTTTAGTGGTAACAAATGGGAAAAATATTCCCACTTGTTACCACCGAGTACTTTAGTGGTAACAGGTGGGAATAACCCAAAAAATAAAATGAAGTGTTCATTATTTACAGATTTTGCGAAATAATAAAAAACGTTGAAAATCTGTAGGATTGAAATATTGGCTAGTCAAAATGGGCCTTATTGCATAGACATCATATCATCATCAGTTCATAACAAATGAGTATTTTCTTTTATGGTTACCAAGCATATTATCTTATATACGGAACCCACGGTGCGTGAGTCCGACTCGCACTTGACCGGTATTTTTTATACGATGCAACCAAAAAAATTGTACTTTTTGTATTTACTTTTCGTTGGTAGATAATAAGCGTACTACGCTTATTATCTACCAACGAAAACATTTCCAAGCATTTTGGCCAAGTTTATCGATAGCCACTGGTGTTGGGGTAAGCCTATACTAATTGAATATGCGTTTGTCCTTAATCAGGTAATCGGCCAGATCTGGTGCCGGAATATTTCAACGCGTCCTTGAAGGACCTGGGCCTGGAATACCTGGACCTGTATCTGATGCACACGCCCTTCGCTTTCACACACGTTCCCGGGGACCTGCACCCGAAGAACCCTGATGGGTCTATGCAAGTCGACCTGTCAACAGACCTCATTGCTGTTTGGAAGGTATGGTCACTGGTTGAAAACAAAAACCCATGTCAAGCGTTGTTTATGTCATGTCACACACTTCACTCGCTTCACTCATCTTCAATCACAATTCTAATAAATAATATTTATTCAAAATTAAATAAGTGCTCAAATTTTAGTAAAACAGAAAATAATACACAAACAAAAGTAGTTAGAGCACCTAGAGGTCCTTGTAATATTTTTGTAGAATGGGTGTTATCGCGGAGGAATTATACGAGTCTAATTTACTAAATAAACAACCTTTGTGTCAAGATATAAATCAATTAAGCCTAAACGCGTTTTACCAAAGTGCCGACGTGTACCAAGACTGCAGTTACCCAAACTTTTTGGCAAAAAAGGTTTCATTTCGTAAAGCGAATACTGCGAATAGAATAAAACGATGCCCCGTACAAATGCCAAAAAAGGTTAGCGACGTTAGTAGCGCAATAGGTGACCAACAACATACGTGGTCAAAAGTATACAAATCCCCTACGACCACACCGAAAAGGAGCAGCGTAAATCACTTATTACCCGAAAGTAGCAGTTTTGATCCGACCGAATATAAATTTGTTTGTACCGTTGAACTGCAAAAGAAAATCACTGAAAATGTTGGAAGCGGCGTGTATGCAACTGAAGGAGTTGCACGTCGAGCGGCCAACCCGCGCGTGGTTTCTGAGGTGGTCAAGGACCGTAAGCGGTTCGCGATTTACAAGTTATGGCCAAGAGCAGTGAATCCAAACTTGCTATGCTGCTGCGAAGGGAACGACTTCGAGGAGGAGTGCGAAGACATGCCCTACTCCGTGCGCGCGCGGGCCCCCTCTGACTCATACGAGAGTGTCGACCTGACCAGGAGTTCTGACATTATACATCCACTTAACTTGGACCCTTCTCTGCTAAGCATTTTAAATTTACAAATGCGAAGGAAATCAATTTGGAGAAGAAAATACGTGAATATTGCGAAGAACGTTGTTTGTAATACCTACAAGAACGCTGTGCTCATAGTACGAACCCAAACACAACGAGCACACTTCATTTTAGGTTCAATAACAAAGTAATTATTTAAACATAAAGAATAATATAATAGCCGATGCTTAAATAAATAATAATCGTTCATACCAAGTTTGATATGTATAATTGTGCAAGTAATAATGACGCCGTTTCAAATATGTAAAAAAATCGTTTAATAAACTATATCTAAAACGTTTAAGAAGAAACATTAAAAAATAACGGTAAGTTATGCCCCGAGATGTGGCCTTCACGGCGGCGCTATAAACTCTTTATTAAATTTGACACTGACAGTGTCACAGAATAGTATGTCATTTCTGTCAAGTACTTCTTATAAACTAATGGTAATAAAATTCTAATAACAATGCCAAGCCAACTCATCGGTTTATTAATGAAAAGAAGAAATTTAATGTACAAGGCATAGACAATTTAGACATGCTTGCGAAGAAGACGAGCAGTTCTTAACTGTATGCCAAAAAAAAAAAAAAACAATGAATATACTTATCAAATGTGTGAGATGAAGAAGATGGTTCTACGCTAACTAAAGCAAAATGCCCGTAGTGATAGTGCCAATTGAAGGTAATCAAGAGAAGAAGAGTCAGAACCATAGAATAAGACCAAAAATTAATTTGCCAAATAATAACAATAGGACAACAAACTGTCACTATGTTCCAAAACCACGGCCGCGGTCGCGGCAAGTGCCTGAAACAAATATTCGGCCACATCCAGTTAAACTTGAGAACGAACCAAAGTCAATTTTGCGATCGCCAATCAAAACCACCATAGACTCGGGCACCGCGCCTAACGTGTCATACAAGTCAATCCACAACGAACAACGTGACCAAGCCGTAACATCTACGGAATCATCTGTATTTAATCAATGTTACGTCAAACACAAAAGCTCTGGCTCAGTAATTGGTTCGGACCATGTAACACAAATAGAAACAACAAAATCTACTCTACAAATAGGGAAACCCATTTCGAAAAGACTTTTTCAGTGGATGGGTATCAAAGTCAATGATCCGAAGTGCAAGAAGGAGCGGAAAACTAACAACGCAGTTAATCATAAGAAGAGCACGGGTAGGCCGACATCTGATATACCTAACCTATTACCACCCGACGCTGTCGTGTATGGGTACAAAGTACCGATGCCGGTGAAGCGTACCCCGATACCCGTGAACCGTGGTAGATTGAAGTCTGCTTCAAAAAAGCCATCTGTTACTTTTATTTGTAAAGATACAGTAAAAAACATTGAAAGTGTTGATAGCAATACTTCTCGTACGACAGATCAGGAAAGTAATACTTCCTCTGAGGATGTTGGAAATGGGAAGCCTTCAAATATTTTTGCATGTTGCCTCGGAAGGAATGCCGAAACAGAGCGCATTGACCGAGAGTTACATAGATTGTTGCATGGGTCATGCTGTTCGTCCAACGGCGCTACGGGCTACCAGAAGTTCTATCCTTTTTCCACAATTGATTCGGCAAACGGCACCGACAGCTTACCGAATGATGACCTAGCCACCACTGAAGCTGATGCTCTAAGTCTGTCGTCAAACGCGTCAACGGTATACTTCCAACAAAGCCATGGTTATAAAACAATGATGAAGAAAATTAATAGAGTGTTTAAACATAACCGCTCCCGAACCGCAAAGAAGAGAGTCTCTTTTAACGAGCCCGATAAGCCCGAAACGACAGTTTTAAGAATTGCCACTGTGCCTGACTTGCCAACACTAAATAATGCTCAAATACCTAAATCAAATAAAACATTAGTCCTATTATCATCCTCTCATATCATCGGTGTAAATAATACAGAGTAGTTATCTTTCGAATTTAATAATCGAAACCTTTATACAAAATACCTAAGATTAAATAAAGAGTAATAAACAGGTGAGGTGTATGATTAAGATTTACTTAGGTTTGGCTTTTTATTAAGGAATGACATGTAAACTTAGTAATCATAATGAAAAACTTGTTACATGCCTGAATTAATAAATTGCTTCACTGATACGCATACTTTACTAGGCATTTGGTTACATAAAATATCCGTAGGACTAACCACCCTTCTTAAAGAGGAAACGTTTCTTGATTCCTATTAATTATTTACGGGTTACGTTATCTACACTTCTTATGCATTCACAGCTGGCAACGCATATAAGCGTTCTCCTGAGTTTCACTTAGTGCCTTGAAGGCGTATGTGCGTCTTTACAGTTTGCCACTTTCGTATATATAAAACAAAGATGCGGCACCGGGCGAAAGTAGGTAAATCAATGCCGGCAGTCTATAGGTACATTCTCTAAACATTTCAATCTGAATTTCAGCACCACGAATTTTCAAATTTGAATTTAAGAATCACGATTGTTTAATTTAAACTTGAATTTAAATTCCTGAAACATACCAGTCGATAATAACTCGTCTAGTCCTACTGACTTGATTATAGTAGCAATACGGTGGCAGGTTATTATTTTACCACTTATCTATCAGACAAAGTGATCGGACGGAAGACAATCGTGTGGGCCATTGCTAAGTGAGAGAGGTACAGTTCACTAAATTTGAAATGTTGTGTGTTTAGCGACGCGTTGGCCTTGTTGGTAGTTACCCTGCCTATGAAGCTAGCGGTCCTGGGTTCGATTCCCGGTATGGGCAAATATTTGTGTGATGAGCACGAGTATCTGATTCTGAATCTTGAATGTTTTCTATGTATATAGGTATTTATTTCTCTGTGTATGTATTAATAACCACAAATAGATTTTAAAAGACTGTTTATTATATAAAATAAATAAAATAAAATAAATAAATTAATAAAAACACGACTTAATTATTGAGAGCACACAATGCCGCCAAATAGGAAACTTCGAGAGCGAGCACATTTATCTGTCAAAACGCGCTAGGAATGCGTCCCGAAATTAGTGATGTTCCCAATCTATATTTTCCATATAACAGTATTTATATCGTTGTCTAGTATCTCTCATAGTACAAGCCTTAGTTTGGAACTAGGTCAATTCGTGTGAGATTGTCCCGTGTATATATTTTTTACTGTTTATCGCAAAGTGATGAATTTACCAGATTATGGCGACTCGTGCTTTCAGAGCTGATGTCCCTCAAACGGCGGAACCGATTCTCATAAAACCTGGCTAAGAACCAACGCTAGTAAACCTGCTTTCAAGTAAAAAAACCACATCCAAATCGGTTTACCCGTTAAAGAGCCATGGTGCCATAGACAAACAGACAGACACACATATAGCGGTCAAACTTATAAAACAAATCTTTTTGCGTCGCAAGTTAAAAATTGACAAAAATGACCAATTTATTCCAAGCCGACTCGTGTCCAAATGTACTTAAATAGACTCGGACGCATAGCCTAGGAGTGCTTACAGGTATATATTATTTGATTTTGACCTATATTCCCCATATTGCGTCGGGCAATTGGCCCTGGCTGAGAAAATGGGCTATGTATGTATATTATCGTAAAGGACTATTCGATATAGTAGTACTTATGTTTAGAAGGACCAAGGATTTTAATAACACTTGTTTCAAGTTGCTTCGACGAATTAATTACCGGCGAGCTTGAGTTGTCTAGCTCGTAATCATAGAGAAGACATAGGTAACTTTTCAGTGGTAGAAGGGCCATGTGCAGGGTCCGCCCGGATCTTACTCTTTAACCTGCCGCCAAACAGCAGTTCTCATTGTTGTGTCCCGGTACGAGGGTAAGACGACGGGTAAAATAACTAGCATAGAAGCATTCCATCTTCTCAGGCTGGTAAAGCTATAGCAGTCTTGAGATTGCGAGATTGCAAATTTCTATTGGCTAAGTCCACTTACTATCAGCTGGCCTGCGTGTCCTGAGTCCTGTGTGCGCGTTTACCTTCGACACATCATAAAAAACACAGAAACCGTCATAGGAACAGCTTCGCTATAGTGGGTTGGGACAACTCAAGCTTGCTGGTTGATAACTGGCTGGCGAGCTCGCCTTTTTCAGGGTACCAGAACGAGGTAGTTTAGTCTGATAAGCTACTTTCAATCCTTCTGAATCCTTGAACTTTGTCACAGGCCATTTTAAAACTGCGTGAGAGTGGCGCCGTGCGGCACGTGGGCGTGTCCAACGTGAACGAGGAACAGCTGACTCGGCTCTGCGCGGTGGAGAAGCCGGCGTGCTTACAGGTCAGTCATAAAAAGGAGAGAAACTAAAAAACCTACGTTGATTTTACGATTTTTGAATGTGATGTACACTCAGGAGCAATGTGATGTACACTCAGGATGCGTTTTTCATACTAAAGAGGCTATTTCGAAGCCTTGGTTCCTCGCCAGGGAATTATTTTAGTGAAATCTGATGATGAATACCTCGAGCATCGATACAGGACTTCCAGAGTGCCTAGGATACCCAACTGAATAAATCTGCGGTTAACGCCGGAATTGAACATGTTCAGAAAAACATCTAAAATGGCAATAAAATGTAAGGAAATCCAAGTGCTGACCCAAACTCTCCCGCTGTGGTGTTAACTGATTGTGCGATCAGATAGATATCTGAACAACTTTTGACCACCTCTATTGAACCTCGCAGTATCCACCATTAAACCTCACTCAAAACAACCCCAGGCGAGGAACGAAGGCTTCGAAATAGTCTCGTATGTATGAAAAACGCACTCTGACCCGGTATTTTTGCTCCTGAGTGTAGATTGTTTGAAAAGCTAGGTCTGTGTCTCCTTTCCAAGAAAATATTTCTTAACACTCAACAACAAAATTACATATGCAAACATAGTTTTTCATAACAACTACAATATATAAAAAATCTCTTAGGGTAACGTTATCGCATCGCGAAGAAGAAAAGAAGCTTTAGGTCCA
Source organism: Acleris sparsana (assembly GCA_923062465.1). Classification (NCBI taxonomy): domain Eukaryota; kingdom Metazoa; phylum Arthropoda; class Insecta; order Lepidoptera; family Tortricidae; genus Acleris; species Acleris sparsana. The sequence goes on from OV281303.1 coordinate 7,029,463, forward strand.
CTTCTCTATAGGACTAGGTAGGTAGCATATACCCGCTTTCGATTAAATCTCAAAAAGTCTGAGTCGCTAATGACCACAATGACCACATTGTTTTTTTTATTTTACGTCTGTCTTAGCAAGTTGACGGAGGCCCGCATGGCGGGGCTCCTATTCCTGAGCAATTTGCCCTTCGGGAATTTGAAGTTACCTCACAATCCTAAATTACATAATAACGTAAACGTAGTTGTCAGTGTGCTACTCGGAATTTTTGAGATGTAGTCGCACTCGATGAAGTCTACGCTCCGCCCGGCACCCACTCAGCTCCAAAACCCCGAGAGCTTTCAGCTCGAACTTCAAAATCGTTTCGAGTGCCTTGGCAGCGACGTGGACGACTACAACGACGGGTTTTTGGAAGCTGTCCAAACGGTCGGGTCTAAGTTCTTCAAGATCCGCCGTAAAAAAACCAGCAAGCTCTCGGACTCTACGCTTAGGCTCATGGAGGTGAGGCGCGAGATGATTCTGCAGTCCTCTGGTGACGCTTGTCGTTATCGGCAGCTCAACAGACAGATCTCGAAGTCTCTGAAGCGTGATATACGCCGATTCAATACTAAAAGTATTGAAGAGGCTATTGAGCGTAACAGGGGCTCTAAGGTGTTTGCCAGGGACCTGTCTGTTGGCCAAAGCCAATTGACGAAGCTGAAAACCGACGACGGCAGAGTCATTTCATCCAAACCTGAGCTATTGGCGGAAGTTGAGAAGTTTTATGGACAGCTGTACGTACACGACAACCCGAACACCCGTCGGAAATCTAGCTGAAGCCCCGAGAGCTAGATTAACCCGACACTATACCGAAGATCTCCCCGACGTCAGCCTGTACGAGATTAGTATGGCCCTCAAACAGCTTAAGAATGGCAAAGCCCCTGGTGAGGATGGAATTACAGCCGAACTCCTGAAGGCGGGTGGTAAACCCATCCTTAGGGGCCTTCAGACGCTGTTCAGCTCCGTCCTCCACGAAGGGAGAACGCCGAAAGCATGGAACAGAGGTGTGGTGGTTCTCTTCTTCAAGAAAGGAGATAAAATTTTGCTGAAGAATTATAGACCCATCTCACTTCTGAGCCATGTTTACAAGCTGTTTTCGATGGTCATCACAAATCGTCTCGCGCGCAGGTTTGACGATTTCCAGCCTCCCGAACAAGCCGGTTTCCGTAAAGGCTATAGTACCGTAGACCACATACATGCGTTGCGGCAGGTTATACAGAAGACCGAAGAGTATAACCTCCCCCTTTGCCTTGCATTTGTAGACTACGAGAAAGCCTTCGATTCGATCGAGACATGGGCTGTGCTGCAGTCTCTCCAGCGGTGCCAAGTTGACTACCGATATATCGAAGTGCTGAAGTGTCTGTACGAAAACGCCACTATGTCCGTCCGACTACAGGACCAGAGCACGAAGCCTATTCCTCTGCAGCGGGGAGTCAGACAAGGAGATGTGATCTCTCCGAAGCTGTTCACCGCTGCATTGGAGGATGCTTTTAAGGTTCTGGACTGGAAAGGACGAGGCATCAACATAAACGGTGAGTACATCACTCACCTTCGATTCGCTGACGATATCGTAGTCATGGCTGAGACCATGGAGGACCTAAGTGCAATGCTCGCTGACCTCAGTAGAGCTTCCGACCGAGTGGGCTTGAGAATGAACATGGACAAGACGAAAGTCATGTCCAATGTCCATGTCGCGCCAACTCCCGTGATAGTCGGACGCTCTGCGCTCGAAGTTGTTGACGACTATATTTACCTGGGACAAACGGTCCAGTTAGGTAGGTCCAACTTTGAGAAAGAGGTCACTCGTCGTATCCGACTCGGCTGGGCAGCGTTCGGGAAGCTTCGCAGCACCTTTACGTCCAAATTACCGCAGTGTTTGAAGTCAAAAGTCTTTGACCAGTGTGTGTTGCCGGTGATGACTTACGGATCTGAGACGTGGGCGCTAACAATGGGCCTCATAAGGAAGCTCAAAGTCACTCAGAGGGCTATGGAGAGGGCTATGCTCGGGGTTTCTTTGCGTGATAGAATCAGAAATGATGATATCCGCAGTAGAACTAAGGTTACCGACATAGCCCTAAGAATAGCTAAACTGAAGTGGCAGTGGGCGGGGCACATTGCTCGCAGGACTGATGGCCGATGGGGTCAGAAGGTTCTGGCGTCCGCGGACCGGAAGACGAGCTGTAGGTAGGCCTCCAACAAGATGGAGTGACGATGACGACCTCGTCAGGATCGCGGGACCGCGGTGGATGCGAAAAGCACAAGACCGGTCTGAGTGGAAAGCCTTGGGGGAGGCCTATGTCCAGCAGTGGACGTCTTTCGGCTGACACGAGTCGCACTCGCATAGCGATCGTCGTATTGCGAATATTGCGATCTAGGCACAAAGCGATGTAGTCAAATATAGATGTAGGTATTCGCAAAGCGATCTGGTTTTATTTGCTAACGAGATGTGGATCTAAAGTTTCTATCCCGGAAAACATATTGGAAGATTTTTGGATATCATTTTAAATTAAAATGCGTTATACATTTTGGTAATCATTTACTATTTATGGTACCTAATAAAAGGTACTTTTTTGTGCGTTATCCACTATCTAATCTGGTGAACCATTAAACATATGCCTTAATAATTATTATTGTGATACAAATACCCACGTTCAAGACACAAATCAAATATTTGCCCATACGGGAATCGAACCCGCGGGATGGACGGCACTCGGAGACCCAGAGCCCCCATCCCGAAGTTATTTTTTCAAGCCAGGCCTTAGGCTGTTTGTCCACCGCCGCCGTCACCGTCACGTCACCGAGAACGAGATGACGGCGCCGAAAAAGCGGTACATACATTTAGTTAAGCCGCGTGTCCACCGCACATGACGGGTGACGGATGTGCGGTGGACACGTGGCTTAAGTAAATGTATGTACCGCTACTAATGTATGTACAGCCTTAGGTGTTATGAATTACGACGGTTCTGCCACTGGGGCCCCTAGGCCGAGTCCTTGTATGCCCAAGTGAAATCCGCCCTGCTACCAAAATAAGTCTTAGGGTAAAGCGTCGTCTGATGATGATGATGGGTGCGTAACGATCGATACAAAAATATTTCCTGTTATATCAGCCGCTATAACGCTCATTTGATATAATTATTGAATCATATATCAACATTTAATATATTTCAATAATCATATTCAATTTGATCTAATCATATTTCATACAACATACCTTAAGTATAATGCATATTTATTATAATTAACTTATGATTTAAAGTTAATTTCATCGAAAGTACAGTTGACATAACCATTTTTGGTATAGGTATTAATGTATGAGATATAATCATAAATTTACTACCCCACCAAAAATTACTGAGGCAAAAGGGCAAAGGGGGGACGGGAGGACGGAGCCCCCATAAGAGTGCTCGGCGGGGGGCAAATGCCCCGCATTAAAAAAAACTGACAATACTAACTCGTACAACCACATGGGTAGGTAGTTACCGTGTGACCCTACAGAGCGGTATTAGAAGCCCCGCGTTCGACGACTCGCCCTTGAACCCCTTGCCCGTGCTCAAAACTAAGTGCTACCAGAAATTTAGGTTAGGTTAAGTTTGAAATGCGACCCCTGCACAAAACGAAATGCTACCAGAAAAAGAGTTAGTTTGGGTAAGGTAAAAAAAACAATAATATTATGATTTTTATATCAAATGATGTTTATAATAAATAAGCGTTATGCCAAATGATAATTGTAGTAAATAAAATTAGATAATTTGATATTCTACCAATCGTTGATTAGGTATATATACAATGAGTGATTATATCCTTTGAAATTATATCAAATGTTATTATATCAAATGAGATTATATTCATTATTTTTATACCAATAATTACACTACACACCAAATAATGATGTCTAGGTCGAGCTACACGCACTGTGCCAGCAGCCGGCTCTGCTTGCGGCGGCGGCGCGGCTCGGCGTGCCCGTGGTCGCTTACTCGCCACTCGGCTCCAAGGCCCTCGCAGATGCGCTCGCGGCCAAGACTGGGTGAGTCATCCGCGTTTACTACGTAGAATACAAAACATGCTTGTCAAGTGTCACTCGGCTAGCCATTTGTATGGGTGGTGGTGACAACACAAGGGCATTATTATGTCCATATTATATTGCCAACTTCGTGCTAACCTCACTAAGTTTCGTATTGGAATATGTTTGTTTTTTTTCTAACCTCTATAAAATCACGGTCATGACGGCGGAACCCTTCGTGCGCCAGTTCGACTCGCACATGTCCGGTTTTTAACGTTGGTTTGCGACGCGAGTAAAGCAGACTGGTATAGAAGCCTATTTCTAAACTAACTACACTGAAATAAGAATCGTTAGTCAGGGGCATTTTAACACCAAAACCACTGGGACTTTTCCGTTCAGAAAATGCCTTGCCGCCTTGAATACAGACTGAGTATTCTACTAGGTAAAACTATATTGCCATTGACATGATATCGTATTGTTTTCAACTCCCACCATTGCTGTCAAGTTAATAAGAGCTATCGAAACGTTGGCAATACGGTAACATGTCAAAGGCAATATTTTACCCAGTAGGATACAGGTTCGGCTCTTGGCCTAATTGCCATGTAGGAAATAACATACTTATTTGTAATTGTTGACGTTGAACCATTACTTAATTGAAGCACTTAGTTTAAAAATGCATTCGTTCGGCAATCACTTCCTTAAAAAGTGTTATGTTTATTTCGTAAATGCAAGTTTGTTTTATTCAAGGTTTACGACATTAATGAAGCGTACAATCAGCATGTTTTTTTTGGCACCTTGAGGTCGGCGACATTCGGATTGTCTTATCGCGGCTTTTAAGGTCTGTAATAATAACTATCACTTGTCACGAACAACTTTGTTTACAGGAAGAGTAGCTTTGTTTATTCGCTTTCTTTGTGTGTTATGGTCGTGTTTATCGATGTGGATAAGCGTGGATAAAACGTCTGTCACTTTCCGACCAGTATGTAAGTGTGAGGGTGACGGACGCTTTATGTAGGTACCGCGATAAAGGCGACCATAATACCTGGAAATTAATTATTTATTACTATTGCATCGCGCGGGGGTATATTCTATCCTTTCCCACATGATACGGGAAAACATAGCCGGGTATTCGACGAGTACAACAGTAGATTGTACAACAAGGGCATAAAACAAACCATTTTATCCAAGACTTATGGTTTTCCGGCATAAAAAGTAGCCTGACAGTCAGCTAATATAGTATAAGCAGAGAATTTCTACATGTTCTGTTATAAATATAAAACGGCACTTAATCGAGTAATAATATGATATACCTACCTATACCTCGACGCTTCTGTATATCGAATCCGTTTATTGAATTATAGATTTAGTGGGATCAGTAGGATTCATACTTTATTACCGGATCATAAAACTTATCTAGTAGGTAGTGAAATAACAGTAACATTCGAATGTTTACCAAGTAATGAAACTGATCAATCGCACAGAATTACATTAATAGTTCGATGGATGGTGTAATTCGTATTCAGAGTTTAATATTAAGTATACCTACTTCTTTTTTCAGGATATGTTATTGCGGCGGATTTATTAACATTTTTTTAGTAAGCGAAATAATAAGCCCATACATTAACTTATTACTTCTTTTAATGTAAAAACGGTAAAACAGATACTCAAATTTGGTGTGATTATTAATTATACCACAAACCCTGAAGAAAAACAACCAACCTAGGTCCTAAAAACTGGGTCAATTGTAAGTTCGGCCGCGCTGATTTGATTTGAAATCGAATTCAAGTCGGAAAATATAACAATACCAACTGTGCGGCGACACGGAACCCTTGGTGCGCGAGTTCGACTCGCACTTGACTAGTTTTATTTTATTTCTTGTTTCATAAATGCGTTTGTTGTAGCCGCGAGTATCCGGACCTGCTGACGCTACCGGCGGTGACGAGCGCGGCGGCGGCGCACGCGCGCACTCCCGCGCAGGTGCTGCTGCGACACGCGCTGCAACGCGGGATCGCCGCCATCCCCAAGAGCACCAACCCGGGCCGGATTCGGCAGGTAGACACATGTCTAACAGAATACTACTGGAAACTTTAACCCTTTCAACACTACGGTCGACTGCAATTTAATGTGCGCAGATGCCAGGACATCATATAATTATATTCCCACCATCCAAAACCTTTCAACGAACGTATAATTTCGCAGAATTTTCAAATCATCGAAAGGAATTGCCGCATGGGTTTTTTTTTTGCAGTCACAAGTCTATCCTACGTCATTACCGATTGAGATATTCTGAAAACATTGGTTTCAGCAAAAAATAGCGTTTGATGAAGTGTAGTTTGTTACTTACGGCGACAGTTCTAACCAGCTTATCTTTATATTCCAGAACATATCAGTTTGGGACTTCGAGCTAAATCAGAGTGAGATGGCTGAGCTAGCTGCCTTGGACCGCGGCGAGGCGGGCCGCATCTGTGACTTCAGCTTCTTCCAGGGAGTGGAAAAACACCCCGAGTTCCCGTTCAAGAAATAGTCATCAGTGGCATCACTCAGTGGTCCAACAGGAAAACAACAATCGAAGCTATGACGATTGTAACTGCTGGGCCTCTATTCTACGACGTTTAACAATATTGCTTTTGACCTGTTGTCGTATTGTCAACGTTTTGATAGCCTTTATTTACTTGACAGTAATGCCGGCTGAGTTTAAATCAATACCATGACACGTCAATAGCGATATTGTTTGTCGTCGTAGAGGCCCTGGTCGCTGGTCGGGTTTTAAAGATATTCTGGGGTCTTAGTCAAGATGCATACCTAACGCTAAGATTTATACATTATTCGAAAATTTACAAATTGTATAGGTAAGCTGAGGACAGATCGCATCAACCGCTTATGGCAACATCATACATTTCGAATCGGTAGAAAACAGAAATGTAAATACAGATGTTATAGATAATTGTTTTCCAAAGTATTTTCGCGGAAACGTACGAACGTGTCTTGCTATTCCAGTCGGTCACAGAACAAAAAGTACTGAGGTTGACTGAAGGAGCATGACAAATACGAACATTTTCGAGAAAATACGATAGAAAACAATTATGCACTACATCTGTAGTGTTTGCGTCGTGGCTAGAGGGTTCCCTTATTTTGTCGACCTCATTTCATCATTTTGCAAAATTTTCATTTCAGGGACAGGCTTTTCTAGCCGCTGGAGTTTTGAATTAGCGGTAGTGATAGTAACTCACCCGAAAACAATAGGACTTCAGCTGAAAATAGCTTTCGATGAAGTTAAATTCTGCAAAATGTTACGTTCTATGACATGTGTCGATAAAACGACGACACCCTCGGCTAGGCCTAGTGATTTCGAAGCGACGATAATTTTTTTATGTCGATTACTGACTGAGTTTAACGTTCTTTTTTAGGTACGGTCCTGATACATTTTAAATTGAAATTAACATATGTATCATCAATATTTTAATATAGAATTTTTAACTTGTGTTAATGTGATATTCGTAATTTGGGGGAAAATCAAAAAATAAAAACACTATTAAACAAAAGGCCTACGCCACACTTAACGGGAGTTCCGGTAAATTCCCAAGTACCATGCCGGCTGTCGGAGCGACCGAGCTTCCGCGCAGGGTGTCCATTACTAAGTACTGTAGTCATTTATATGCAATAAAAGGAATTGGCTTTCCGCCGCTGAAGATCTGTGGAATTTCCGTCAAGTGTGGCATAGGCCAAACAATGTACTGTTTTTAAATGTTTTTTTATAAAATAAATCTAATTTCAAACATCATTTTGGTTTCTGTTTTGAACTTATAGGAACTTCTACATTTAACCTTTGGCATGTTGGAGGGTAACGGGAATACCACTTCTATCCCACTAGTCCCACTGAGACAATTTTATCCCAGTAGTCCCAAGGTACAAGTGGCACTAGGTAATATATCTGTGTCTCAAGAGTCCCAGACCGAATTAGTTCATGTCAGTTTTGCAGCAGGCCCGAAGGGCCCGACCACCAATAAAAAGGAGCTCCGTCATATCGGAGCTCTGTCTACACTATTCAATTGATTTCTGGAATGAAGAAGAATGCGAAAACACGACAGAAAAAAGAGACGTATACGGTGATGACGGTAATGGGACTTTAGGGACTAACATTTTTTTTAAATATTAGTGCCACTTGTCCCATGGGACTACTGGGACGAAATCATCTCAGTTGTCCCATAATGGGACAACTCAATGGGATAGACAGAAAATATCAATTTCCAGTCTCGTTTTCGATCGTTTTTGATTAAAAAATTTTTTTTTTGTAATAACTCCTTTACTCTGCAATAAACATATCTTTTAAGCCGTCGTGTGCGAACGCCCTAACATTAAAATGTTTTCAAACGTGTTATCACGTGTTATATCCTACTCGGTGAAACCATATTGCTTTTGATAATAGTTTATTGTATTGTCAACGCTACGATAGCTCTTATTTAATTTACGGGTATGGTGGCTGCGTTGAAAACAATACGATACGATAGCATGTCAATATGGTTTTAACAAGTAGAATAGCCTCGTAAGGCCCACCATACAACAAAATTTATCAATGGAATATGAATCTATTGTGAATGAAATCAATTATATTTTCTAATTTAATCATTAGTTATAAATACAAAAGAAATTCCACTTTAAATACTTTCGTTGCAATAGATAACCAGACCTTTATTTGAATCGCCGGACGAAGGCCTTTTAAAAGGAAGAGTTTATTTTACGAGTAATTATGACGTCACTGCGGCAAACGCACTGAAACGGTTTACCAGCAGGTGAAAGGGTTAGCCTGGCTATTATAATATTTATAATGCTGCATAAATTAATTTAACTTTAAAATTAATCTTAAGTCATCAGTATCACAGGAGCGCTTGGTGGTGCGAACGTGCAATAAATGTGTTAAAATACGACGGATAATTTAAAATGGCGCTCATTTTAAAGGGCGCCGTGAGATTATACTATTATTTAAATGAAGATATTGCAGGTAGGTTAGTGGTGTACGTAGTAACTATAGCATAATTTTGGTGTTGGGGAATAGTTACATCATCATCATCATCATGTCAGCCGAAAGACGTCCACTGCTGGACATAGGCCCCAAGGCTCTCCAGCTCTCCACTCAGACCGGTCTTGTGCTTTTCGCATCCACCGCGCTCCAGCGATCCTGACGAGGTTGTCGCTCCATCTTCTTGGAGGCCTACCTACAGCTCGTCTTCCGGTCCGCGGACGCCACTCCAGAAGCTTCAGAATAGTTAGATAGTACAATATAAAAAATACAGTTATTCATTTATAGAGTAGAGTTTTTCTTGTAGGACATCGTTTTTTTGTACCTTGTCGCCTTAACGCCTTTGACAGATTAGTGCAGCAGTTTAAACATGACGTTAGTGACAAAGCACTAAAGTGTTTAGTTGTTGGTAGTGACCCTGCCTACGAAGCTAGTGGCCCCGAGTTCAAATCCTGGTAAGGGCAAATATTTGTGTGGTGACGCTAGTATTTATTTCTGAGTCCTGGATGTTTTCTATGTATTTAACTATGTATATCTTCATATAAGTAAGTTTATCGTTGTCTAGTAGAGGCGAGTATATACAATGTGTACACTTTAGTACCTTGTCACTTTAAACGCTGTGACCAGTCATGTATGGCAGTAAAAACATGAAAAATAAACAAGGTACCTACTAAAGTGTATTCATATTTATGAACTCGACTGTAACCTCCCAGTACAAGCCTAGAGCTAAGTTTGGGACTAGGTTACTCTGTGTCAAATTGTCCTCTAATTACTGTATGACAAATTATAAAGCTACATCTGACAATCGCATCTGTCACTGATTCAGAATAAAAATCTATATACCTACTTAATAATTAAGACACAATTATTTGCAAGAGTTAACACTTTTATTTAACATAATGCCTTATCACAATCACGAAACATCAAATTACAACAAATACATCTTCCCCAATGCGGCCTAAAAATCCAAAAATTATGAATCAGTAGTTATAGTTCTTATAACTAGGTGGCCTCTACCTTCCATGACAGACCCAAGGACTCAAGACTGGCTCCTCATGAGGACGCCATGGCCGGGGCTGGCCATAATCGCCGTGTACCTGATGTCAGTCTTCCGGTGGCTGCCCGACTACATGAAGAACCGCCCCGCCTACGACCTGCGCTCCGTTATTGCGAGTTACAATGCTTTACAGATAATGCTTTGTGGATACGTAGTTTATAAAGTAAGTAACTTTAACTTGACCTTCAAATAAATGAATGGTCACACGATTTTAATATAGGTGTACTCATATAAGTACCTACCATCACTTTTCTACCTACATTCTCTCAAAGAACCTAGTTTTGGGTTCAAAACGAATATTGCCTTCTATTAAATTTAGTTTAGATTAAAGAATAATCCTTACATTACAAAAGGGAAACATGAATGAAAAACCGTCATGTCAGTAACAACTCAAGACGGTGAGATGTAAACTAGGCAAACTAGCTAAGTCTACCAAAACTACCCACGTAATAGGCCCCAAAATTTACAACGCCTTACCTGACAGCGCATAAAAAAATGGACATATGAACATTCTTAAAAAACAATTGAAAAAAAACTTATTAAATAATAATGCATTTTATAACATATCACAATTATTTGACAAAACTAGTAATATATTGTAATCACCTTGTAATATTGTACCGGATAGAAATATTACTTAACTATTTATATTATTATACCAGCTTATACCGTAACTTTGCATGATTTTTTTTTGTATATGTATATGATAATGTGACATGTAATATTCCGTAAATTATTATGAATAAATGAGTATATGAGTATATCAGTATACAGATCATGAATAAGGGTAAGTTTCCTAGTCAAAAGGAAAACTGAGCGGAGAAAAAAGCGAAGATTGTTCGAAAGCGATACACCTATCTCAACAAGCTAATTAGTTAAGTTGTTATATCCCCTGCCTATAGTTTTTCCACTACGCTTCGCAAGGGGTGCAAACAACCTAAAAACTAATCGACTGATACAAATAGGTATGATAGATAAGTGAAACCAACGTTATGGTTGCCAACAGAGCATGGTGATGGGCTGGCTGAGCCACTACCGGCTGTTCTGCCAGCCCGTGGACGAGGGCCCGCACGGCGAGGAGTACGCGTGGTACGTGTGCTACGGCTACTTCTACATCAAGATCATCGACCTGCTCGACACGGTACTGCCCTCCTGTACTACCCTCCTTATAAAAGGGGCTTATGTCTCAGAGAACCGCGTATGTATTAGTGACCTTAATTCTTAAGAATGGGGGTTAAATTTGCTTTGACTGTCAAATTGCGCATACGTCCTTCTTATTTAAAGGGGCAGTATAAATGACTACGGATTGTTGTGCCGCGAACTCCCGTTATTTAAAGAGTTGTTCTTGTTCTATTCTGCATAAACTTATATAGTGGCAACTCGGCATACGAAAACGTGGCAGTGGAGCTCGAAAATTGTAGTCGCCCGTGGCGGTTAAAACATTAATTTCGATTACAATTTGGGCAACCATCGAACCTCCTCTGGGCCCTCTGGCTATCTAATCGATGACCATGACCCGAAGACTCTTTTTATTGTCCTATAAAAGTCGGAATCAAAAAGACAGGTAGCTAGTTACTATAAAAAATCAACTCGCTCGGCGCCCTTGATAAGTAGAGAAGGAAATGACGTGCTATACGAATTATTATAATCAAACCGGACTTGGGCTTGTCTTTTAACACGTAGTTACCTGATCTTTATTTGTGCAGCTAAATACCTATCAACTAACGATACAATATATCCTTTACTTTCACTAAATGTCCACACGGGCGGTAATTTGCATGCTTAACGGATGCAAAGTGATGCATGCAAATCCTTTCATTCTATTCAAATATAATAAGGACTTTGTAACACGTAATGGGACCACAGCAAGGGCAATGTACTATATATGGACTTAAATTGTTGAGGCACCATAGAATAGAGCCCATGTCTACCGTACCCGTGCGGTGTTCGCATTGTTGTGTTCCGGTTTGGGGATAAGACAGCCGGTGTAATGACTAGCATAGAGGCATTTCATCTTAGTCCTCAGGGTTGGCAGCGCATTTGCAGTCTTAGGCTTGCAGTCTTGTGAATGCGAATGTCTATGGGTCACAGTTTCCACTTACCATCAGGTGGCCTGTGTGCTCGTCAGACTTCCCTACGCTACGCCATAAAAAAAAAAAAAAAAACCCGGTATTGGGTACCACAAATCACATTTGGTTGGGGATAACGGCCATTGGCTTTCTGCGGCAAGTTTTGTATGGCTAAAACGTTTAGAGTCTTTACTCGTTCCTTAAGTTACCTACACGTTCACTTAATTTATTGTCCTAAATATAGGTACATGCTAAGTGCTCTAACTAAATATAAGCACCGCGTCTCTTTCGAACTCTTGTGAACGACAGAGACGACCGACCATACGACCTACCGACCAACCATAGGCAACAACTGTTCCAAGATCTCGATTTCGTGTTCATTTTGTATGGAAATCGGAAGCCTAGTACTGAATATGTTAAAGTACCTACAACCAATAAATGTATGTCGAGCCACATGTTTATAATTCGTATCGCACGTTAGGGACCTATACCTACACTTTTCATATCAATGTTGATATTTGAGTCTTCCCATCGTAGTCGTGCGGTCGGCCGAATTGACAATGGGATTTTTTTGAAAGATGTTTTTATAAAAATCATTCTTATACAGGGTGTCCCAAAACTCAACGATAACCTGGTACCGGGCGAGAGGCCAAGTTATAGGTAGCAATAGTGCAAAGCGAGCGGCAAACACTTACAATATTCTTGTCATATCACCTACTCGGAAAGGGGACTTTTCTTCCCTGCTAGGAGGGATCAAAGTGGCACTTTTCTGTTCAAGGACATTTTGTTGCCAAATTTGATAATTGTTGTTAAGTGCGATAATTTCCTGTTGTTAAATTTGATAATTTCAGCATTTCTAGAATGTGTGAATAATTAAATTTGTTTCATCACTAAGATCTTTTATTTTCCTCATAGGTAATGTGAAAAGCAGTATGTGTCACACGGTAGCAAAATTATTTCCACCTTGGGCGTTAACACTTGGATCCCTCACTACGCTCAGGATTCAATGTACGCCCTCGCCTTAAATATGTCATTTTGCTCCCTTGTGACACAATCTACTATTTTTGTCTCAGTAAATAATAGTAATTTAAAAAATGTAGGAATGCTTTTGGGTACTTACCTTAGCTTGATTTTTATTAAAACAGCTAATGATTGCTAGCAAATTTCTAGATTCTGTTGATGTGACGTTGTGTCCCGCGTTATGTTGATTTTTGTGCAATGTCCAGGTGTTCTTCATATTGCGGAAGAAGCAAAGTCAAGTGACCTTCTTGCATGTTTATCATCACTTCGGAATGATAGCAGTTGCGTGGAGCATCGTAAAGTGGGTGCCAGGTAAGCGCTTCGTTCCTATATTCTGTTCAACAAAGGGCCTGTTTCACAATCTCCAGATAAATAGGTACTAATGTACATCGATTTATTTATATTTGTGGACCTATAGATATTTAAAAATCTTATTTTTTATCCGTTGCAGCTGCAGCTTTATTTTACCAATGTATAACAACTAAATGTGTTTATGTTTTACATTATGATATTTATACTTATCCGAAACCGAAACAGTAGTCAATCCAGAAGTAATATCGGTTAACAAGTTATGTGCGGAGTCGCGGGCAAAACCTAGTTGTGATTTGACGACAATACTTATATTTATATATTGTTTCGTTTTTTTCGTTTTGTACATACAATACCGTGCATAGAAACGGAAGTTCCGGTTCTTCTCTACAGTGAGGTCATGTAAATAACCTTCATAGGAAAGATTGGTTGGTAAACTCTAACCGCCGCCGTAGGTAGGTACTCAGGAGTGTTTGTATTCGGAACTTGGGAAATTGTTTGTAAAAAACCGTTACTAAGGAACGACTTGATCCGCGTTAGGTACCCGACTACGAGAGCGGCCGTAAGACATGTAAAAGAGGCCATGCATCTTAATTTTAGACTTTGTTAAGTAACCGCGACAAATATTTTCGTTATAAATTATGATAATATAATAAAAAATAAATAAATATCCATGATTTCCGGCAGGTGGGCACATGACGATGCTAGTGACCGTAAACTCATTCGTGCACATGGTGATGTACACGTACTACCTGCTGACGTCGTGGGATGACGCCTACAAGCACTCGCTGTGGTGGAAGAAACACGTCACTCAGATACAAATAGTAAGATACATTATTTAAAGAGGCCACATATAGTTACAGCCACACCCACACAAGAATGAAAAGGGATGGCTTTATGTGGTTCCGCGCGAAGAACCGATGGAGTTAGTTTGTGCGCGCCTTGATAGCAGCGTCAAATTCAAATCATCCCTGTTAAAACTACAACATTTATTAAAAAAACTGGTTTACCAGGATTGTGAAATTATACATACATACACACATACATACCGTCATGCCTTCATCCCAGAGTGGGGTAGGCAGAGCTACAGAATTACCAACAACTCTAACAACTTGTTGTTAATTCTATAACCACATTTTGCACAAACAGGCTAAGATCTTTACCATGTGTACAGATGTAGTGCATAATTGTTTTCCTTCGTATTTTCACGGAAACGTACGAACGTGTCATGCTACTTCAGTCACCCTCAGTACTTTGTGTACTGTGACCCACTGAAATAGCTAGACACGTTCGTACGTTTCCTTGAAAATACGAAGGAAAACAATTATGCACTACATCTGTATATTAGTAACAGGTTGCAAGCCCATTGCCTATCGCTTAGCCGCCTCTTACGACTTCCACGGGAAGACATGCCATGGAGTGGTGCCATGGAGTGGAGTGGTTCTAAGCCGACAACCACACAAAATACAATATTACTACAATTTATTATTGAAACAAAATCATCGTTAAAGATTTCAGCCCTTGCAGCGTGAAGGAGTGACAAACTAAGATATACTTTCGCAATTATAATGTTAGTGAAATTACTAGGACCAATCAATAATATTTTGGATACCAATAATTAGGTTTTTTGGGTTTAGGTACCCTATAATGAAATTTAATTTCCAGTTGCAGTTCTCGTACCTGATGATCCACTTTGGCGCGCTGATAGTGAAGCGAGATTGCCCCTTCCCCACGCCGCCCGCCTACATCATGTTCCCTCAAAACGTGTTCATGGTGCTCATGTTCGGGGACTTCTATTACCGGGCCTACGTCAAACGGCCAGTCAAATAGTTTCTAAAGCTTGGCAACAAAGAGTTTACGTAGACCTACAATATTTTCAAGTAGCCCACAATAAACAAGTTTCCGAAAAAAATGCCATATTCACGTCGAACAGCACCCTAATTTGTTGCAACTCTCTTTGCCAAGTTATACAATGGCTATATTCTCAAACGTAAGGCGCACTGCGGTGGCAATACAACGGCACATTAAAAAAAAAACCTTCAGCAAAAATCACACTCGCTAGAGTCTGACCAGTAAGTGGAGACACACAAAAATGGCGGCAAATTTAAAATATAACTAGCTATAATTTGACAGCTTGTTTCATAGGTAAAATTGTTGCCATGTGAAGAATCAGAAAAAAATGTTTGGGTCACGACTCGCTGGACAGACTATTTTATTTGAATAATTCAATCACTGTCAAACAGCAAATAACAATTAAATGATTGATAATTCAGTAGTTTTTTTTAACAATGTAAGCGCTTGTTGCATCTAGCGAAGGGGCCAACACGTAAATACCAATAAAGTCCTTTACCACTTTTGGACCTTAACAATTTAACATCATAAAAATAGAGTCAAAAAGTGGTAAAGGACTTTCTTAGTAGGCATTCAGATATTTTTGTTGTTGTCTGAATGTGCACTTACACGGAGAATTTGTTTGAGCAATAACTGCCCGTCAGCAATAGCCTCGTTACTCTAATTTTGTGTAAGTCTCAGATTTCCGTACTGTTGACAGGCAATTATTGGTCAAGAAACAGCCCTCTTAAGTGCACCTTAAAATACTTGTGTGCGACGGAGTCGTGTACCATATCACCGTCAATCATATTAGCCATGACGCCCATAGCTGGACATAGGTCATAGCCCAAGAATCGCTACAACGGCCGGTTCTGTATACAGTAAAACAGATTGTCTTTTGTAACGTTTATTTATTACGCCTTTGTAACGTCAATAAATTAAAAAATACATACCTATTAACATTTTATAGCACCAATACAACGACAAAACCAATAAGAAATGTTACTGACTTAGCACCAATAGAGAATTAAAATAAATAGTTCGCCTAAATTATTTTTTATCTAACTATCACAATTTGTCTTTTTTCCATAAACATTCACCTTACTTATTAATTAAATATTTAAATTTATTAAAATGTATATATTGACGAGTCTCTTAAAGTGCTAAATACTTTCCAGGGACGACTGTAATTCTTTAATCATTTTCATGATCTGTATTGTACTTAGTCTGTTTAACGCTTTATTTTGTATTAATTCAGTCGGGAAAAGAGATTCTGTTTCACAAGCTCAATGACATGGGCGTCGCTAAACGCGTCAATGACTGCTTTGGTGAGGCACAGCGCGCCCGTCCCGCCATCTATCTCGTCTTCGTCAAACGATACCCCCGAACAAGCGAACTCTCTAATATTCTGCTTAAGCAAATTAATGAGATCTTCACTCGAAATGTTTGAAGGCATTTCTAGCTGAGTCGCGTGATTTTTGAGGAGTGTGTTCATGTCGAAATCTTCGAAATCACGCGTGGCCGAGTCTTCATCGCAGGTCCGTTGGCGCTTGGCGCGGCGGAGCTTCCGTCTACTGTCTAAATAAGACTTGGTCACGGCTTCTAATTGTAAGAACAACACTGCTAGCGGAGTGTCGGACAAGTCATCCTGAAATAATAACTTTGGCATTATAGTCATACAGATAATATTGCAGTAGTCGTCCACGACTTCCCAGCCATATATAGACTCATAATGATGTCATGTTGCTAAATGGATGACCATGGGGCTTTTAATATAAGTTACAGCACTCATTTCTTGGAAACTGAGTCACACCATAAAGGTGATGTGTACATGGTCATACAATACCTTTTACGTCTATGATAAACGATTTAAAGTTTTCTAGTAACATGCAATTTTGCACCTAGAGCAGTAAAACGCAAATTGCTTTTGTAGCTGTAAAATCTAGGTTCAGGTAGCACAAAGCAGGGAGAACAGTATTAACACGCTCTTGGCAATGAAAGTGTTAAGAACGAGATGCACATAACGAGGCAAAGAAATATGTACTAGCCATACGGCAATACAATTTTGAGCAAATTAACTGTAAATCATTTTCAACATCTTGACTATAGTGTCTACTATACTATACTCACCTCATTGGGATTTACTAGGAGTTTAGCCGTCTCTTGCGGTAGATCCTTGCACACTTGAGCCACCATTATTTTCGTGAGCGCTTCAGACACCCTTGCAGAATTATCCTTTTCCTAAAACGTAAAAACATAGATAAATACATTTTGGGTCCAATCTAAGGTTTATCATATAATAGTCTTCTCAATCTAAGATAGCGATAATGTATGAAACATGAATAGTGGGGCGGGACGTCGCGGATTGAAAACTACACGTTTTACCCGCGACTTTTTCTGCGCAAAAGTTGTTTAACGATGTTGCCTTGTGAACTTCCCGAATTTTCCAGGATAAAATGTACGCCGTCTGTCTCTAGCTATAATGTTTTTCTGTAGGATATAAATTAATTACACAGTTTATTAAAACGTTGAATGGTGAAGATTGAACAAACAGAAAACCACACTTTCGCTTTAGTAAAATTAGTTTGTAGTGTCCGACCGCACTTTCGGTTACGATTTCGGCCTAGTAACGACAAAAAAACGAGTTTCGGCTGAGTTTCGGTTTCAGCTGCGATCCGGCCGAAACTGAAACTACGTTCGGGCCATTTCGCGATGCGACCGGGCTAATAATTTGATAAGTTGATAATTACATATAACGTCAAAGAGACGGAGACTGAAATTATTATTGTGAAAATGTGAAGACTATTTAATTTTTCATGATAATGTTGACTTTATTTTTCCCGCGTAAGGCACTGGTCCCCAAGCCCAAGCCCAAGAAACGAACAAAAGGTAATCGCTCCCGTGTAAATAAAAGAGAGAGATATATATATTTATATTTCATCGCCGGCTGTTTAGCTCTTTTGTTCGTTTCTTGGGCGAGAAAATCGCCGATAGTTCATCGCTTACTCGCCGGCGGTGGGACCAGTGCCTAAACATGACCAAATATGGATGTTTCGGTTTCGGCCGAAATTGAAACCAAAGCCAAAATTCTGTTTCGGTTTCGGCTGCAAAAACTAGTTTCGATCGGACACTATAACTTTGTGTAAGGCATTACATGGGGCATCCAGACGTTGAGCGCAATGTTGAGCGGGTCGAGGTTCTGCACGTAGTGCCACCAGCCGCGCGGCAGCAGCAGCGCATCGCCGGCGCGCAGTTCCACCACGCGCCCGCCGGACAGCCCTGCGCGACCACATCAACTCAACGAGACTAAACGTATCATTCTTATGGCCACTCTACACGATGGCCACCAGGGGCTAGCGTAAGCGACGGAGTACTCCGTAACAGTGAGATAGGAGAATTTGCTCGCTCTAAGATATAAATGCGGCTCTTACGGTGGCCCATGATGTGGTGTGATGGTGGCCTTTATTTATGTTGGCGACCGGACCGGAAACCAGTCTACCAGTGTACCCGCCGTCTATCCCTCTGTATGTACGCTTAGATTTTTCAAACAACGCACGTATTTTGAAGCGGTATTTATCAATAGAGTGATTCAAGAGAAATGTTTGCTTTATGCTTATGCCATATCAATTTACTTATAAGAATAACTTGCACCATAGTTTTGATTTACAGCTAATGATAGACTGTCAATAACATAGGTACATCAGTGTAATACCACTACCTTAATAATATAATGTATAAGTAGGTAATTAGACGTTTGATTAAGATTATAATGGTCTGAGAAGCTTTATTTTTTGTCCAAGCCAAAGAAGTTAATAATTACAAAATCGTGTTATTTATTACGAAAATATTAATTAACTCAAATGCAAGTCCATAATTGCTGTACACATACAGAGATTGTTAACCTAACCATGTCTAAAAGCATAGCAAATTGAAAAAAGATTAAATTGTGCTATTGCTTTGTATAAAAGATAAGAACTTCAATAGCTGTTATACAATTTCAGTTTTTTATTTGCCAAATGCCACTTATAAATGCGCATAATTTAGGAAAATTCTGACAACTAACAAAGAGTGCATTATCAGAATAACTTATTATTAATATTAATCTAATTGAAATCATGTAAAAATACCATTGAAAACATCCATATTGCTGGGGCAGTAGAAATTAAGTTCACTGTAAATACTGGACTCCTCATAAGGCACTCTTGTGGGCCTCATCCCTCCTGACTCTGGCGGAAAGAGAATCCAGCGCTTCCTGGAATCAGTACGTGGAAATGTTGGTGGGATGTTTAGGGCTCAATCATAAAAAAGTATTGAATGCAATATTTTAATAATATTAGTACACAGATAGACTATGTCTTTGATCAACACAACACTTAGTTACAAGGGTTCTTTAACCTTTAACCGACATGGTATATGTCTCACAGACATCATGACTATTATTTTGATACTTTGTTGCCGTGACATAAGTGTTACTTTGAGAATGCTCTGAAACCACCTCAGCAATTAATGGTTAATTGCACCCTCTACATGTATCACAATTTGTAATGTTTATGTGCTGGTAGACCCTGTACAACCTGTACAAAGCTGACACAAAAAGTTGAGTTGGCTAGAAGCCTAAGTCGGTCTTTGTGTCTGTCTGTCTGTGGTGTAGGTAGTTGCTGAATGGATGGATCCTCTATTGTTTGAGGGGTTTTAATTATTTAATAGTTATTTGGTCTAGAACCTTAATTTCACTACAGATGGCTATCTACAACCGCAACTTACTTTCCATAAATTTGGGCAACAATGTTGTAACCATAAGTGTCCTGGTGTGCCGGTGTGTGTGCCCCACTGCTGCCAACCCATAACGTAGAGTCAGCTGCTCCTTTGTCAGGGTGCCCAAACTTTTTCCAAGATATATCCTAACAAAAACATACAAATCTTAACAGTCTCTTGAAACGCACTAGAGCTGTTTGCACTTTTCCACCACCAAGCAATCCCCTACAGTTACCTACTAACTAGGGTATCATCTGTCCAGATTAGTCTGGAGATGTCCAGACTTTTAGACCCTAGTCTGGAATGTCTCTGGCTCTTTAATTTGTCCGTTTTTTTTAATTAGGTATAATATGAGTAATAAAACTAATATTAAGCACTTCTCATTTATCTAAAAACAAAATATTATTTCCTGTTTAACTATCAATCTAAGAGATTGAACAATAAATCTTCTATTGTGTAATCTGCAAACAATCAACTAGTTCAAACATAAAAGTCCAAACTTTTAACGAAATGCCAGGCTTTAAATTAGGACTTTTCAAATTCCTAAATGGTAACCCTATCTACAATACCAATGGCTACAAATATTTAGAAACTTTATAGCATAAGTGAAAGACTTGAACTTAATTATTTCACTTTTAGTACAATCTAAATCCAGTAAGATTTTTTATGGTCTATATTTGTTAACAAATAAGTTACCTAATAAAATAAATTACACAGAATAAACATAGGTAAAAATTGAAAATTTCAACTTTACAAACATAGTATTTACCTTCAAGAAGCTCGCTTGTTCGTCAAACCACTGTGGTAAATGCTTGTAATCGAAATACATCCACTCTTCGCTAGACGTTGACTTGGCACAAAAATCTTTGAAAGTCATCGTTTTTATCTCGCATTTTCTCTCCCAACAAGGCTCGTCAGAAACTAGATGTTTTCTCAAGCACCGGAAAGGTATTTCCTTATTACCAAAAGCTGAACACCACTTATCTAAATCCCACTGGCATAGCGACCAATCATTTATATATTTTCGGAAAACAAGTGGAACTGTTAAATGCTGTGTGATGTTGCGAACCAGGTCACTATTTAACGTTTCAGTCATTTTCTCAGCTCCTCAGCCTATCAATGACGCTCGTAACTTAACCACGTCAATTCTCAACACAACACAACAAAAACTGACTGACAAAAGCGACAAATGTGTACTAACTTACAAACAGTACGAACCGACAAACCGACCGACGTAGTGATTATATTCTCTTTGCCGACCGATTGAAACTGAATTTGACAGAATTGCCAGATATCATCACAGATTATATTATAAGGGTATGTCTTTCTATCATACCACAACCATACACAGTGAGAATGACCGCCACACAGAACCGAAAAGAGGAAGTCCTACGAAACATTACATTTTTACTCGGTTTTTAGGGTTCCGTAACAACGAGACCCTATTACTAAGACTCCGCTATCCGTCTGTCCGTCTGTCTGTCACCACGCGGTATCTCATGAACCGTGAACTGAAACTGAATTGTCTAGCAGCTAAAATTTTCATAGAAGATGTATTTTTGTTGCCGCTATAACAACAAATACTAAAAACAGAATAAATTAAATATTGAAGGAGGGCTCCCATACAACAAATATGATTTATTTGCCGTTTTTGTTTTCGATATTAATGACGGCAACAGGTAGACACTTAAAATAATAACATAATATTTAGTTGTATATTTACTTTAAAATAAACAATTAAAACAAATATTGAATGGGGGCTCCAATACAACAAACGTGTTTTTTTTTGCGGTTTTTTTGTATAGATAATTGTACGGAACCCTTCGTGCGCGAGTCCGACTCGCGCTTGGCCGGTTTTTTAAAGAAAATTGGGGGGGATGGTCAATTTTCATCTATATTCATGAATAAAAACCATAACTATTTATTTCACAATAATAACAAATATATATTTGAGATGCACATAACGAGCCGCTTTAATCAAATAAAAAAATGAAACTTTGCACATCTGTGTTTGGGTTACACCATCCTACAAAAGTTCGTTCACCTGATTTGGTCCAGTAGATTCGGAGTAAATTGGCTGTGACGGACGGACAGACAGACAGACGCAGAGAGATCCTATAAGGGTTCCTTTTTTTTCATCTTTTGTACGGAATCCTAAAAATAATCCCCATTTCGTCTGGATCGATTTGAACTCACTTTTTTTTCTTGACAAATGGTTTAGTTACGCTTACTTTTGACGATTGGGGCCGCTTTAAGCAAACTCGTTGCAGAATCTCCGTTCGTTAATTGTTGCATGTTCTTCTTCGGTTTTAGTCTGTACCGCACATACCTTAATAATCTGTGGTACCGCATAGTAAACAACACAGATAGTTATTTTTATATAATGGAACATTGGAAAACAAATACGAAACAAATAAAGTTGTACATTGTATTATTTTTTGTGTTAATTCGCAAAGTAAAGAGTAAACCTAATTAGTTTAGATGCGTCATTTTAAATACGTTTGAAGGATACTTTTATGTATTTATAAAACACCCAAGCAGCATTTTTGTTTACAATGGAAACTGTTGTAGTGTCTTCATTTTTCTCACAAGGAAACGGAGCACAAAGTGATTTAAAAGAGATAAGTGATTACCATTTAGAATCGGTTGATGAATTGAACAAATGTTTGACACATCTGGAACTTCCTCGGGCAGTCGAATGCATCTACAACCCTACTTTGTATGCTCGCCAAACCTTTGAAATGTATATTAGAAGATATTGTAATACGAAAAAATATATAATGTACCTCGGTATGAATCCTGGTCCATGGGGCATGTCGCAAACTGGAGTAAGTATATACTAAAATCGTACTTTGTAAGCGGTGTTGTTTGTGGGTAAAAGAAGTGTACTTGTATTTGTGTTGAAGTTGATAGAAATATATTAATTAGAGCGTGTTATCCTTGCACAAACTCTTGAGTGGTTTATGAGGTGTTAGTATTCTTTGTTGCAAAATAAATGTGAAAACAAAGAGTAATAAATATTAAATAATAATTTAGCTTTCTGAGGCAGTGAGGAAAAGTTTTGTTAATTCTGTATTTTTGCTAATTTCAGGTGCCATTTGGGGAGATTAGCTCTGTAAGAGATTGGCTAGGCATCGAAGGCCCCGTCCAGAAACCTCATAATGAAATTACGAAACGACCAGTGTTAGGTTTTGAGTGTACTAGAATTGAGGTAAGACTTAAATAACATATGTTTTTTTTTTAATAATTTTTGTTGTAATCCTGACTTTACAAAAATCATGATGTTAGTTAAGCTTTGGGCCTGACAAAATTCTAATCTAACCAAATCACAAGGTGAGATATATTGACCAGATTTAACAAATTGGTTTACATTACCTTTACATTATTTGAAACAATTATTATTTATAAATTAGTTTGAAAAAAAATATAATCTAAGGCCTGGCCCTGGCCACATCACCATGGCATGTCATAGTTAACGTTACTCCCACATAAAAGGGGTTCATCGATTGAACTGTCATTTATTTAAGTAACATTTAACAGGTCAGCGGTAAACGATTTTGGGGATTATTTAAAGAAATTTGCGGAACACCAGACAAGTTTTTTAGAACAAGTTTTGTCTACAATTATCTGCCCCAACAATGGATGAAAAGTAATGGCTGCAACATTACCCCAGGTGATTTTAGAGTACGTATTGAATAACAAACCCTACTTCCTGAAGCTGTGGTACTTCCTATGGACCTATAGTGTTCAATAAGAATATTTGAATTTTGGACCCGGAGTGGTTCAACCCAAGATTGATATTGTTAATACACATGTATATGACATGACATCCCACTTCAGGTTAAAACATAAAGGAAGTCTTGGTCCTGGGAATATTTTGTACCCCAAAGGGATAATGTTAACATGCTGGCTGGGCTGCCATGAGCATCACCGGTGGGGTGGGATGAGAAGCTCATTTTTCAGGGTAGCAGATTTTTTTGGACACCAGAATCAAACTGAATGCTATTTTCAGAGATAATATAGGTTTATGTGTGAAATGGTAGTAAAAAGTAAACTAGATTAGCTTAGTTCAGTATACATGTAAAATGTAGTTTTACTGTGTTCTTACAAAGGAATACCAAGGAATAACTTAAATACCTCAGAAACCAAATGAATTGACTATATATTATATTATTATTCATTTCAGGTTTCAGAAATGGAAAAATTATATAATACCTGTGATCCATTTCTTATTAAGGCCCTTGATCTCTATGAAGTAAAAATAATTGTAGCTATTGGATCATTCTGTGAAAACAGAGCTCGCAAGGCAATTAAGAAATATTGCCCGGCCAAAGCCCAAAGTATTCAGGTGAGTAATTATAATTTTTTCATAGTTTAAAAACTTGATAATGTATGGTTAAATTATGTTACCTAAGTTGTTTAAATAACTGTCACTCTGTTACTCAATCACAGCTGAGAAGATTTGAATAATAATCAGCCAAACATAATACCACCAAAACCTTAAAACACACAATAGGGCGGGGGGACGGGTCGCCGGCGGGGCGTGATCTGTTATACTTTTTTTATTTTTTTTTATTTAATGAAATTACACAGTATAACAGTAAAACTAAGCACTGTGAATTTTAGGTTGTATATACATAAGACAAAGCATTTCAGCATGAAGGCCGTTCATTCATCATCAATTCATCACACAAAATTTCAAACATTCGTCACATATTGATACCCATCTGGATGCAAGCACGTCAGTATTAGGAGCCGTATCTAGAAATGTATTAAGCGCGAACCAGCGGTGACTTGCAGCGGGGCACGGACCGCGCGGCCGGGACCGCCAGCAGCGGGTACTTTCGTTCCCGAAAAGCATATTTCGGCACAGAGGGAATGGACAAACACACCAGTTGCGATACTAAAACCGGGCATTCTGAGTCCCCTCGCAGGATGCCACAAGCCAACGACATCAGCACATAGTTTCGCCTCACCTCCAGCGAAAAGAATCCAAGGGTCCCCAGAAGAAATTTTGTTGGGTACAGGAACGGGTAGTACCCATAGACCTTTTTATATAAAAATCGCAAGAATGTTTTCTGGATTTTTTTCTAGCAGCAGGATGTAAGAAGTTTCATGGGGATTCCAAACGTCAGAGGCTGCCTCCAGCTTACTTCTCACAAGGGCAGTGTATAGGAGCTTTATGGACCTAGGATCATTAAACTCTCTGGCGTTGCGGATAACAAACCCTAGTTGCGGATAACAAACCCTAGTTACTATACTTACATGTACTGTAATAAAAGGTGCGTCCACGCTCAGCGCGGCGCTAGTGGTCCCGTTCCGTCGCCGTCGCTCTCGATTTAGTCTCGCTCAAATGACGAGTGAAAAGGATAGAGCAAGGTAACTTCGAACTTCGATTTTCAAAGTAGTCCCCTAGTAGGGCCTCTGGAGCTCGGTGGGGCGGCGCACGGGCGCGACGGCGACAGGGCACGACCCGTTGTGTTGTATGAATAAGTATTTGATTTATAGTGTTCAGAAAGCCGACGGGACGGGAGCACATCAATCACGCCTGATGGGACGGCAGCGTTATATTAAAATACAAAATGGATAGAAAATTATTGATAAGCTAATTGAAATAATACGAGGGCACTTTTTTATACTACTTGGGCCATCAACAATATAAAAATGCTAGCCTGAAGTCGACGCCTGCATCCCTGGAAGACCTATTCGACCGACTGCATCTCTTCATCCAGCAGGAGGCGGCAGCGACAGCGGTACGTCTTAGAAATTTGCAACTGTGAAAACCTGCCAGGGTATCACACACTGAAATACTCTACGAAGCGGTCAACGAGAAACCTATAGAGGCAGCTACCGACAGTATATCAAGGCAGTTTATCTTTGACAATAAGTACAAAATACAGCTGCATGAAGACCCGTGGGAAAGCCTCAACCCCAGGGAATTAAGGATCTTTACAGATCGATTCCAGACTAAGTCGGGATCTGGAGCAGGTACTTTTTCGGAAGATTTAAATATACACATCTCAATGCAATTAGGAGCCCATAGCACAGTCTTCCAGGCGGAATGGGTGGGCATCATTATGGCTTCAAAATCGATCGAGCAAAGCTGAGTAAAGGTCCTCCCAAATCCAATTCCAAGTCCAATTGCGGAAAAGAGCCCGCCACAACCTATAACCTAGCCTGGTGTCGATGATTTCACGGTCACGCCTGTAGTGTGACTAGCACGCACGCCGCGCCGACGCACCGCCAGCGTCCCGCCACCGTCCCGTCCCGCCCATCTGTGTGTTTTGAGCTTAAATCTCGAGCACTCAATCGACAAGCTTGCCATCTAATCTAGTGGCCTGTGTGCCCGCTAGCAATCTACGACTAGCAGAGCGGAGCTGTGCTAATATTAACCAATAGAAGTCGAATCGGTCACGTCGAACGCACCTTGCGCACGTTAGTTTAGATTCTATTGGTTAATATTGGCACAGCTCCGCTCCACTCCGCTCATCTCCGCCTCAGTAGAGCCGCAGCCTTACTAGGCCTACCTACCGTTCGTTAGGCAAGTTCAATGCTTGAAGGGCAAATTGCCCAAAGTAGGAGACCATTCTAAGGGAGGAGAAAGTCAGACAATGAATAGCGAGTCCATCCGTACAATATTACAGACTTCCAAAATGACCACATAGCTTGTAGCCTATGTATCTCAAACTGGGTGTAGGTACTATTACATGTTAAGAAATTAGTAAACTTACCTACCCAGTCGAGAAAAAAAGAGAATGCTAAAGAAATGTGATGATATTAATTTTATTATAATGGCCAGTTTAGATGGTCGTCGCCGTGATTTATTGCCATGTGTTCGTAACATAGGTATTAATTTACTTTCAGATATTGCACATTCCACACCCAAGTCCCCGAGCTATGAATAACAGTGACTGGGATAAGAAAGCCATGGAGTGCCTAAAGAACCTTAACCTGCTTCAATATTACACCTGAGAAGTATAGCAAGATTACTGGCGCCATCTATCCATCCAACCAGTTTCAGGTGGGAATAGACATTGGCTTTCTCCATCAGCTCGGTGCAATCTAGCTGGATTAGGACCTCCTCTTGCACTTTCCACGCGCATTGGCTCCGCGCCGTGCGCATCCAGTCTCTTCCTGCGGCTTTGACGATGTCTTCGCGTCATCTAGAGGGTGGTTGGCCAACACAAGTGTACTCTATTGTGAAATTATGATTTCTACATAAGTGTATAGAATGTGGAGTAAGTAGTCAACAGTCAGATATAATTTTGACGATCGAATTTATGCCTATTATACCTAAGTCTTTGTATTAGTTGTTAAGTTTAAATATTAATACTCAGAATGATTGATAATTTAAATTTTAGGCTTGACCCTGCAGTTACGGATTTTGGTTGAATAAAGCTTTATTATTATTTATTATATGTTGGAAACTTATGTGCCATATTATACCATAACAAATTATATTTAGTAGATTTCGGAAGCAAGCTTGTGTTATCGACTGTGTAGTCATCTATCTTTAATTCTTGCACTGTTGGATTATTTTTAACGCCAGTGACGGATATATCTGCACCACGGATATTTCTATCACCGTTGACTACGCAAAAAAGACGAGTCCCGACTTAGAAAATCGAAGTTCGAAGTTACGTCAGCTCCATCCCTGTCACTCGTGACTAAATCGAGAGAAACGAATGGAGCTAACGTAACTTCGAACTTCGATTTTCAAAGTAGGGCCTCCGAATGTCTATGAGGCAAATGTATTTGACATAGCATTGACATGTATTTTTATTATTATTTATTATTTTCTGTACTAACATTAGATTTAAGCCAACTATGTAACTAACAAATATGGACATGTTTCTGAAATAAATTATTTGAATTTGAATTTGAATTTGAATAGCGATGAAAAAGTTAAGAAAACCTAAAGCTGACAATGAAAGTCGGCACAATCTTATTACAATTAACTTGTATAGCTCACGCAAGCGATATATATATAAAACTGATTATTAAAAATAATTAAAGTACGATGTCAAAGTTAATAATTAAGTAAAAATATATAATTAAGATAGATATTAGATATATGGGGAAAATGTATAAGAATTCCGTTCAAATTAACCAAATGCTAATTTAGTGCACCGTGCGTCCAGTGGCGCCCTCATTACTATAATGGGGTAAAACCAAAGTGTTGTCTTGAAATCAAAGTATGGTTTCGTGTTGTAAAAATGAATACACATTGTATAACATTATGACAACATTTAATAACCTTCGTGCGTGTAGTCATTAAAAACTTAACGGATAAAGGTGGCTACCTGGCTACCTTTTTCAATAAAGTTAGGCTGCGGCTCCACTGAGGCAGAGACAAGCGGAGCTGTGCCAATATTAACCAACAGAAGGCGCATGCTGTCACGTCGAGCGCGCCTTGCGCACGTTACTTTAGATTCTATTGGATAATATTAGCACAGCTCCGCTCCACTCCGCTCATCTCCGCCTCAGTGGAGCCGCAGCTTCAGTCACTTACAGTGCGTTGAAGTTTCGCGTGACGTCACGCCGTGGCACACTATACGACATTGTGACGTCACGAGCCCTTCACTCCCGAACTTTTATGCACGTTATACCTACCTATTTGTCAATTTTGATTGATGATAAAGGAAAAAATACGGGTTCAATAATTTCTGTTAATCTTAATGACGGACTAATTAGAATTATTGTTTTTTACTCAGTACACACCCTTATTGTGTATTGTTTTGTACAGCAAAAGATCATCGTTCGATTTCAAGACAATACTATTAGAAAAACAAATAATAGGATTGGACGGCCGGCGTCCTCTTAAATGTCACAAGGATATAGGTACAAGATATAGTGAATGACATTCGACATCGATTTTAGGGTTCCGTTAAAAAAAAAAAACGGAACCCTTATAGGATATCTCGTTGGCATGTTTGTCCGTCCGTCTGTCACAGCCAATTTGCTCCGAAACTACTGGACTGATAGAGTTAAAATTTTAAATATGTAAATTGATGACCCAAACTCAAACGTGTAATGTGTTTCTTTTTTTAAATAAGAGTGGTATTCGGGGGACAAATCAGAAAATTAAAAAAGTTTTGCATAACTTACTGTGTCATATATCAAACTACATGCCATAAAAATTGAAAAAGTACAAAATATAGTTCATTGCTTGTAGATTGTAGAAAGCCTATAAGAACTCGAAAAAAATACGTATGTACGGAACCCTCTTCACGCGATTTCAGCTCGTACTTCGCCGGTTGTTTAATGCTTTCTCGGTATGTTTGCGCACTAGCTCTGGACGGTCCCAATAGCAATTATGATAATGAAAATGTATGTGTTAGACGAATCATTTAATTCTCTCAAACCTCAGCCCTTATAGGTACAAAACCTATACATAATATGTAACCTATAACCTATATATAATACTCTTTGAATTAAGTTACACCTAAGACACTAAATGTACCTAACTATTTTAAGAACTTTTATTTAATCAAACATTCCTTTTTCCTTCTTCCAAATTTTACCCATGACATTAATTAGTAGTATTCAATTAGGTATGTTTTAAATTTAGATTTGAAACGTGCATTGGACAGGCATCAAAAAATGCAGAAGTGGACTGCTGTCTTAAGCGAGGTTTATACTATAGTAGAGCCGTTATCAATTGTCCCTCGGAGCAATAAACCCGCTGTCAGCAAGGATGTGCAACACACGATAAACACGTACGCGTGTTTATCGATAGTTTGCTACCTGCGTTAGAATTATCGCTTTTTGTTGAATTTCGTTTACTATAACGCGTGGTAATTTCATTTTATTATTAGATAAGCCCTTTTATTCGTAGTTGTACTATAGCATCAATTATAAAAATACTTTTTTTTTTCAATAAATATGTATAAGGTTTTTTCCTTACAAAGATCTATCGATAGCAACACAACGCTGCTACACGCATCACTTACGCTCGCCGTAAGCCCCCCGAGTGCGAGCGAGAGAGTATGGTAAAAATGATTTATTGCTCCGAGGGACAGTTGATATTGATAACGGCTCTACTATAGCAACAAAAATTGCAAAAGTCTGCTGTCTTGCTCTAACTTTAAAGTTAGAGAAAGACGGCAAAATGTGCTTCTTGCTCTGGATCTAAAGTTAAAGTAGAGAGCACTCAACATTAGCGTTTTTTTTTTTGCTAGTCTATTTCCCCCTTTACTTTAACTTCAGTTCTAGAGCAAGAAGCACAATCTTGTTGACTTTCAATCTGATTGTACAGATTCAATTGCGCAAACATTCTGTATAGGTCTGTGGGGGGGCCTAAGACCAGACAACTTCTGCAATTTGTATTGCTAGTCTAAACCTCGCTTTGAGAATTAAATCATGTCTTGCTTTTATTAATTTCTTTAAACTAGGTATATGTACGTAGTATGTAAAGATTAACATAAACATTTTTTAAGATATAATGTTGTTTTTTTATGCCATGGAGAAGGCAAAAGAACACAGGCCACCGATGATAAGTGGGATCCGCGGTCCGCGCCTGTTACCAAATGACAAAAACTTTACCTACAATTTTCTTTACCATTATGATATTATGAAATTGGCAATAATTTGTCCATTTAACATACAAAATTTATGAAAAAAAAACAATATTTGTTAATAAAGGATTTATTGAGTAGAACCTCGGTTTTTTAACTGTCTTTCCGGTTTATCCATATCTTCATAACGTTATGAAGAATATCGATATCATAGCGCAATATTTTGTTAAAATTTTACTTAAAAAGGCTTATAAAGCAATTATGACTATATTCTGGTTTTTATGAGTTTGGTTTCGCGATATAGCGTAACGTTATGAAAAAATATCGTATCATGTAAACAAATTTTTAAACACTAACGAAATTTAATATAATTGGTAACGATATATTTTCTTATAAAGTTATAAAGGTCTCTGACTGTCACCTTTGCCTTGCCTTTGCCCGCCTTTGCCTGACAGCAGTGACAGCTGACACTGGCATGACATGACAATGACAGACGGCACCATCCAATGCCATCCATGCACGCTCATAACCTTATAAATAATAAATAATCGGGCAAGTTCGGTACCTTATGATCTGTGAGCGCTCGCTCGCTCAGTCAGTGCTACGGAATTGTTTAAATAATTGAGCACATAATAAGCTAATCTACAAAGGACATTGTTTATTACATCGCAAAAGGCCTTGATCGCGAATACTTTTAAACTGTGTTATTTATACTGGCTTAATTTTCAAAATTAGTAAAGTACGAAAATGGCTGTGTTTATGAATAGGGCCCTTGAACTTGCTAAAGAAGCCCTAGCCGCCCAGGAAGTTCCCGTTGGGTGCGTGTTTACAGACGGTGAAATAATAGTCGCCGAATCCAGAAACTGCGTTAACGTCACTCGTAACCCAACGAGGCATGCAGAAATTAATTGCATCGATATGGTTGTGGAGTTCTGTAAGGAAAACGAAATTGACTTTAAGGACTTTTTTCGCAAGATTTCTGTATATGTTACTGTGGAGCCTTGTATAATGTGTGCTGCTGCTCTGAATGACTTAAATATAAAAAATGTGGTGTACGGCTGCGCCAATGATAGATTTGGGGGGAAAACAGTATTAGATGTAAGCAAATTCTATACACACAGCTATGTCTTGACTGGAGGATTTTTAGCTGATGAGGCAATGTCCTTACTGAAACAATTTTATAAAGGTACTAATCCCAATGCCCCTGAATCTAAAGTGAAAAAGAAAACTTAAATTACATATACAAAAGAAAAGTAGTCCAGTGGCACGCCAGTTTATAGTGCAGTAATATTTTAAAATAAAAAAAATGAATCATGAATCAATCTGCATATTATAGTTTTAAGATGTTATAGTACAATAATTTTGTTTTGACATGACATAATGTATGAATCACCTACCTTGCACAAGATTGGTTAACTACAAGTTTTGGATATACATTTAGTAAATAAAAATGTTTTAAGTTTTTAACCTTCCACCTATTAACACTCATTGCCACGAGATGAGATGTTATCCATCCCCCGCGGCAACCATGTTAAGAAAACACAAAAAACATGGTGCAGCGGACTCGGCTTTACAATATCAATCTTAGTTTGAACCACTTGTCAGTTCCAAATTCAATTTATGGATCAGTCTGTCCACATGATGCTTCTTGCCATGGAAGTCTCAAGAGTCAGATTGTGCAAGGGACATAAAGACCAAAAAAAAACGAAGGAAGTCTCAGAATAGTAGATGTGCAAGTAAGAACACCATACTTATGGCTCGTCAACCTAACTCGCCTTGTGTCACCCTAAGTATGCATACCTAACTCGCCCGTCTTTCTGGGACTTAAGGCTTTTTCAAAGATGGCTTGGGAAAAAAAAAATTAATTACTAACTAATGTAAAGTAAGAAAAGGATGTCCATAAAACTTCAAAATTACAGTTTTGTTTCCGATTTAATTTAGCTAAGCTGTATTTGGAATAAAATAACAATCATTCAGTAGTGTTTACAATTTATTAAACCTTAATACCTAAAAATAAAAGAGGCAGGAAGGTTTATTTTTAAATCAGAAAAAAAAGTTTCATTTTACATTCATGGCATATGAGATCAGAGTAAAGATGTAAAATCTTTACTTAATGCATGTTATACACATTCACTCGCATGAAAGACCCCATTGTGGGCAGGTACATTGTAAATTGCAATATATCCCTGTATATCTTTTTCAAAATAGTATTGGCCTTCCTATCTCTTTAATTCACTGTAATCCTTAGAAACATAGCCTAATTAAGCATAATACAACATTAGCTTAGTCTAGAGCTTACACCTCAATAAACTTGACACATGCAATTTGTTTGGTAGGGAAGTAATAAAAGACTCCTATCATAAAAACATCCATAAATTGAACCTTGAATTAAACTCTTTAAATACATTAAACCTTAAACTATTTTACATTCCACTGTAGTAACATAAAAGTGAGACCCTTTGGAACTACCATCAAATATCATTTCATCACCATACTATTGACAAAATATCCCCATCATAACGGATATCACAGATTTACATTTAGCCTAATAACATGAGATCTCACAATTACATTCTTACAGTGTAAAAATCTTATTTTACTGTTAAAAGAGTTTATTTGTATAACACACTGCCTAAAATGAAGATCTTGGCAAGTTATCAAATGCATAAACATAATATAAATATAATATAAAATTCTACATAATGTGAACATTTTGCACATAATAAAAGAGCTGTTACTAAACCAGACAAACAGAAATATAAAACTAACTTACTGTTAAAACCATGTACACACCTCCAAGTTTGTGGGTACTAATTAATAACCAAATATTATATGTATTCTTTCAAAGCCCAATGCAATCGGAATTTCACAGACTACCATGACCATAGAGTCCTGACACCATAAGTCAGTAGGGTTCAGAAAGTAAAATAGTATTTATGGGTCTTTAATCTTCATCAATAACATTTTCATAAGGGTCATGAAAGCCATTCAAAAGAGGCTGAGGATCGCAAACCTCAGCTGTACCATTTAATCCATTCACCAAAAGAGTCTCTTCCACAGCTGCATGGCCATTCACCTCTGCTGTTTCTGGTGGTGTTTGCATAGCACTGACACTCTGACTGGAGCTGGTGTCGCTGGCTGAGCTGGAGCTGTCGCTCTCAGAGTCCTCACTGGAGGAGCTCTGTGACCTCTGCCGTAAATGTTCATTATCCAGATGAAGTTTCTCATTTTCAGCTTTAAGTTCGCGGATCTGTTCCTCCTGCTCCTTCAAGCGTTGCAATATATCAGCAGAAGATTCGTCAGACATATTTGATTCGATCGATGTTCCTGAAGTGTCTTTTTCTGCAATCATACTATCTTTGTCAGTATTTGAGCTGTCCCTGTCTAATAGTGCCGAATCCTCTTCCATGTTTTTGGGCTTTCGGTCATTCCTTTTAACAAGATTATCATATTTTGCTTCAAGTAAAAGGTATTCTTGAATAAGTTCACTCTTGGACATGTTTGATAGGCGCTCAGTCTGAGCATCCTCATAGACACTAGAAAATTCCTTGGTTAAATACTCTTCCTCATCCTCTGGTAGTGAGAAAAAGTAATTATCTTCCGAATCAACACTGAAACTTGAGTCGCGAGTACGCGCCGAAGGTGTCTGAAGATTTTCAAAGTTGTTCTCAGGTTCTGGTTTGTGGATTTCCATCAGAAACTGATTGTTATTAAAAGGAGCATGAGTTTTAGCTAGAACCATTTTTCGGAATCTATAGTTTCTTTTAGAAATATCAAACTTCCTCTTTTCTTGCCACGGCACATTTGAAAAAGGTTTCATAACTTTTCTTTTGGATTTCCCGCGCCGCCTTTTCTTCTTTGTACCTTGGAGTTTTAGGTTCGGTAAATCCAATGTAGATGGCGCCTCGATAGCAATAGGCCGCGTCGAGTCGCCATCTTTACTTTCTGAAATGATATTTACGTCCATTTCAAATTATCTTGCACTCTTGATATACGTTTTTTAAGGATTTGCTGACAGTTTTTATAATCACAATGGCACACGCGAATTATATCTCTGCTCTTAATTTTTTTCGATCACAATGCAGCACTTCTCATTGCGGAGAACTACACACCGACAATGCAATTTCGCCATCTTTATAATATTTGTTTCGTACTTGTATAGGAATGGATGTCATGTATAGATGATGTATAGGCAACATTCTGTGTTGCAAGGTGTGTCCAAGCAGAGTATGGTGTTATAAGCTTTAACTGTAGCATATAAGGACTATATTCACATTCTTCCAATCATACTATAAAATTGAGTGGTATAAAGTTGCACGTTTAATAAATAAAAACTATCTATATCATGCCCGGGTCACATCTGCGGGATTCGGTTGATATTCGAGCTGGCACCTCTTTTATTGTTTAGGTTAAAAAAGAGATGCAAATACAAATCTTAGTCAAATCTCGCAGCCCCAGCATAATTTTTACAGTACAATAATGCCGAATACTGCTTAAGCAACCGCGTTTCTGTAGTGCATCTACGATGTTTGCGGTCGCTAGGGTTCACGATTTTTTTGCTATAAGATGTAGTAGAATAGCGTTCTTCTGGGGAAGAGTACGTTCGTCGAACAACGAGCTAGTGAATGCCACCGGTGGAAATCTGTACAAAATCATTATTTGTTTGCACTGGTTACAAACGCACAACTAGCCGAACCGCAAGTAGTTGTTAAAATAAATTAATGTGTTGTATTATCGTACTGTCTTATTATATTTGTGTTTTTATGTGTTGTATTTTTGTAACTGTCTTATTCTATTTGTTTTTATATTGTTTCATTTTTAACAATTTTTATGGGTCTCAGTTATGGGATCTATTAAATAAAATTTATTATTATTTAGATATTTATTTCTTTTTCTGCAGTGTTATAAAAAACTTAATGTTTTTTATAACAAATATTAAAATATAAAAATAGAATAACAATACTAATACTAAAAATAAACATTATAAAAAACCTAACCTACGAGTGCCGGCGGCAGCGGGCAGAGGCCCTAATTTGAAAATCGAAGTTCGACGTTACGTTAGCGCCATCCCTTTCTCACAATTTGGTCTCAAAACACGAGTGACGGAGATGGAGCTAACGTAACTTCGAACTTCGATTTTCAAACTGCCCCGCTGCCGGCGGCACTCGTAGGTTAGGTTTTTCTAATGTTATTTTTTGTATTAGTATTGTTATTTTACTTTTATATTTGAATATTTGTTATAAAAAACCTAATTTGCAGAATAAAGAAATAAATATATAAATAATAATATAATAATAATAACTTTTATTTAACAGATATGGCACCCATAAAAATTGTTAGTCAAGTGTTCAAATTGTTAGTCTAATGTCTAGTGTTCTGTGGCGACGTTTTTTATCGTGTAATCGAATCGGTTGTAATCTGTAATTAACTGATTGATGGCAATACCATTATGCAAACGTCAACGTCAAAATAAATGGAAGTTTATACGCCGATAGTATAGTTGATACATATCTAAAGGGCCGATCGATAGGCGTACAGGGCATACATTATAATCCCCGAAGCCAAAACGCAAGAATTAGCAATAATATTTCTTATATTTCCTTTTAACTAATACTGAAGGATAAGTCGAAAAGCTGTATTTAAATCACGTTCGGGTGTAAAAAAGTGTTAAAAAGGACAACAGTGATCACTTGATACTCAAACTTAAATTTTAATTAACGATGGCTGAAGATATAGTATTTGAGTTACTTCATTCAGAAATAGTTGATTATGCATTAGAGCAATCTAAACAAAATAACGAGCAAAAGGTAATATAAAA
Source organism: Acleris sparsana (assembly GCA_923062465.1). Taxonomy (NCBI): domain Eukaryota; kingdom Metazoa; phylum Arthropoda; class Insecta; order Lepidoptera; family Tortricidae; genus Acleris; species Acleris sparsana. Next base: position 7,065,873 of record OV281303.1, read on the forward strand.
AAAATCTGAAATACCTAGTTATTACATTCGAGCCTAAACTTCCGTTTTTCACACTAATCCTAATATATATTTTTTATAGGCTGCAGATTTATCCATTGTAGAATACATAGGATTTGCAGCTGGTTATAAAGTGATGGAGCGACTCACCAGGGAATGGGCGAGATTTAAGGATGAACTGGACACCATGAAATTTGTGTGCACAGATTTCTGGACTTGCATTTACAAAAAACAGATAGATAATTTGCGCACAAACCATCAAGGAGTGTATGTGCTGCAGGACAATGCATTCAGATTTCTTACTAACTTCTCTAATGGGCAGCAGTATTTAGAGTATGCTCCACGGGTAAGATGCTTCTGCTTGTAATTATGTTTTTCTTGCCATTTGAGGTTGCTCATGCAGATAAAGGGTATAGCCGGGTAAGCATGGCGAAACTGCCCTTAGCGAAAAAAATAATTTCCTTTTACTGGGTTATTAACCTTTACATATGTAGTGCTTTCACCAAAATTTAAGCCTCAAATCCTTCAGGTTTAAAAAAAAACCGCATAAAAAGAAATAACATTTTTATTTTATTTTACCCAAAGTACTAATCCGATTTCTTTGTAATTTGGATATGTTGTATATACAATTAAGGTCGCTTTCTAAAAAAAAAATTAATGAATTATCTCTTGAAAAAATAGAAAAAAATCGAGTTAACAATTTTCAAAAAAATACGTGCGAGATTGCGACAATTTCCAAATTTATATATTTTATGTAGAATTTAATAATGTATAACATATAAATTTTTTAATAACTAAAATCGGGATTAACAGTGTGAAAAACTTGAATTTGTACCATCCCATACATTATTTTCAAACAAAATAACTTCTACGTATTACACTATGAAGTTATATTTCCAACGCATTTTGAATTTGGAACGAGACTTATTTTACTGACAAGGAAAGGTACCCAACTGTCCGGCTCCGATTTTGTTGATTTTGATATATGTTAGGGAGTAGTTTAAAATAACAGACACGTATTTTTTTTTAGCAGCCCAAACTCAACCTGTTGGGAGAAATTGACCTCCAAACTACTGAAAAGTGACTAAACCCTCTAACTTATATAGAGATAGTATTTAAAAAAAAATGCAAGTTTCATAGCGGTTTGATTATAATTGTTTAAGAAGATGAAAAAATAATGAGCACGTGTTTTGTTATATCGGCTAAAACTAATATTATAAAAAAATACCACAGGAAGTGTATCTTCAATGATCTTTGAAGGGATTTTTTTATTAAATATGAGTTTTAGCCGGAAATTGTCGCAATCTCGCACGTATTTTTTTGAAAATTGTTAACTCGATTTTTTTCTATTTTTTCAAGAGATAATTCATTAATTTTTTTTTTAGAAAGCGACCTTAATTGTATATACAACATATCCAAATTACAAAGAAATCGGATTAGTACTTTGGGTAAAATAAAATAAAAATGTTATTTCTTTTTATGCGGTTTTTTTTTAAACCTGAAGGATTTGAGGCTTAAATTTTGGTGAAAGCACTACATATGTAAAGGTTAATAACCCAGTAAAAGGAAATTATTTTTTTCGCTAAGGGCAGTTTCGCCATGCTTACCCGGCTATACCCTTTGTGTCGCAAATCCCCATTCATACATGCTTATGGTTTAAGTACTGATCAAATATGTGCAATATTTGACACTAAAGTTGGTGCTTTTGACCCATTTATAAAAGGGGTTAAATGATACCATATGATTAAAATGCAGTTTGAACTAGTATGTTTAAGATAATTGTGCTGCAGGCCGAACTGTTTTTGGCCCTAAAAACTAGCCTAGTCTACCTAGTGTGATAGAAATGCTGCTTTAGTCTGTTCATAACAGAACTACTCAATTATATACCTCATGTGTTCATAAGTTTTGAGACAAACTTTTACTTTAATAAATAAAACAATAATACTGGCAGCTATCTAATTCTTTTTTGTTTGTGTGCTATTTGAATGTTTTTATTAATTATTTCTATTAATTTTCTTGTATCATATGGCAGAAAAAATACCAATGGAGATTTTCTGGGTCTTAAAATGTTTTGGGATTAGCTGCAACTTTATATATTACATAAAACATTACAAGGAGATTGATTCTCTGAAAGATCGCCAAAGGAGTGGTCACCCGCGGTCGGAAAGGGTGACTGTAATCATCAACGTAATCAGAGAGCATACTTCGCTGAAAGTAGCAAGCAGAAAAAATATATTTGTAAATACAATACAATTATTTGTTCATGTATTTTATTTATTTATTTATTTTAGGAAGACTTGCAGATTAATACAGGAAAGTAAGAATTAGGTACATATGACAACTGTAAATTGCTGACGACAAGTCTCCGCATATTACAAAGATATATTCACTCAAGATGGTTCGAAAACTACTTATATGGTATAACTAAAAGATATTTAACAACATTATTATTTAATCTAATTGAAGAAAGCATTAGTTGATTTTCTGGTAGCAATATGAGCACTAGTGCAAAACAAGTCAATGTCAGTCACCAAAGACATCTCGTTAAAATACTTGGCATGATGCAGTAAAAATGAGTTTTTCCTATAATTGGTAAAGGGTACATGTAGTAGCAGCCTTGGCCTGAGACCAAAAAGAGGCCGCAGGAATAACTTACAACTTTAATTAAGAGGCAGACGTCATTAATATTATATCTAGTCTCCAACAGCAGGTAGTGATAATGCTGACAACGGTACACATAAACATTTGACTATGTGGGTTTTATAATCTAAATGCCTCGGAAACCTCCTTTGAATGCCCTGAATACGACCAATATATACTTTGTATTGAGGGTTCCTAATTTACGATGCATACTCAAGCAGGCTATGTATGAAAGAACAGTAAATAATTTTTAACGATTTCAATTCAAGGCTGTCAGCTGACGTTCTCAAGATGAAACCCAACACTTTAGATGCTCTGGCAACAATGTGGTCAATGTGACAGTCGAAAAGTAGTTTGCTGTCGTAAATGACGCCAAGGTGACGAATCTTATAAACCTTGTTGATCTGCTGATTAGCTAATGTGTTGTGTAACCTATACCAATGGTTGTTAAATTACGCGTTTAATTAATATAAAAACATTTTGAAACGTTAAGTTCTAGATTATTTAGTCAACAATAATTGACAAAAGTATCTAAGCCAATCTGAAGGTTCCTCACATCTTCTTAATTTAATAATCTTCATATCGTCGGCATATAAAAGTATGTGAGAGTGTTTATAGCGTTTCTTAATATCCATTAAAAATATGACAAATAGAAGCGGCCCAGAATCGACTCTGTTTTCTAATATTTTAACAAAAATACACCTTTGAAATGGGGCGGTAATTCTGGATCTCGGACCTGCTACCTGTTTTGTGAACAGGTAATCTCAAGGTAAAGGCTTGCAGTCGTGGGAAAGTTCACTTCCTTTAAGATAGCCTCCGCAAATTACGACGCGGACGTTGTTTGATGCTGCTTAAGAGACACCGACGAAAAAATCTTGACCATAGAAGAAAAGTTCAACCTTTAAAACAATAAATTGTATGCCAAAAGCAGCACACATGTTCCAGCTCCAGCACAAAATGTGTCGCATACCCATCTTCCAGTAAGTGTGTTTGTATGATTACGGTGGTTCATTTCGTATGACGACATTTTTGCCAACTAGGCGTCAAGGTGAAAACTCCCATCTAATACTTTATTTTATGACAAAGAATAGATTTTCTAGCAAGAATCAGCATCGGCCCATAAGGCTAAAAATTTCGCAACGGAAGAATGGTCTTCCTCCAGTCCTGATCTCAACCCACTTAACTATCAAAAGGGCAGGGCCTGTCAAAAGTCCCATCCTAACTTGGATTCTCTAAAGCGCGCCCTTATCAGAGAAGCGAAGCGAATCCCACTGGGAAAGATTCTTGGCGCGATCGAAAACTGGCCAGAACATCTAAGAGCTTGTGTAAACAATAGAGCTGATCATTTTGAGTAAAAATTGCTTGTAGTTATTGGTTAATGTATATATAATTATTATTATCCGAAAATTTTAAAAAGTAACTCTCCTTAATTTTCTTATGAAAATTTTATTTTATCACAAAATTATGAACATGGGGTAATATGTAACCAAGAATAGTTAAAAAACTTAAGTAAAACCCCCCTTTCAAGTAGTTGTATACTAAACTAATATGGAATTTACGTCAATATTCAGGGCCTCTAATAAACTCTGTGTAAAACAATATTGTCTTCGACATGTTACGGTATTGTTTTTAACTCGGCAGCCATTACTGTCCATTAAATAAGAGTTATCACGATAGACATATGAAAACACACCAAAAGCAATATTGTTTAAATGTGTTAAATAAAAGCCCAGATGTAACTTCATGGAAAAGAGGCTTTACTTAAGTTTTTTACCTTTACTTTGTTTTGTCTTTCCAGTATGTGGCGTATACCTGCGGGCTGATACGTGGAGGACTAGCTAATCTCTCCATCAACAGTATTGTCACTGCAGAAGTACAGTCCATGCCTTCATGCAAATTTCATATTCATGTCCAGAGAGTATAAGCGAACTAAGTAAGGTTCATTGTCTACCATAATACTAAGTAATGTTATATTTAAAAAAAATCCTCTCTTTTATTTGCCTATGACTTCATTTAGGTACTTAACATGTTGCCTGTTCCGTCAATCACATGATTCATGAACGCAGTTTGTCCCTTGTCTGATGAGTTGATCTTGATGCATGGATCAAATTTTGATAGAAGTTAAACAGAAGTTAGCATTGGATGTATGATGATGAGGACAGGGAACATGTTAAGCTCACAATTAGTTAAGTGTACTGAATTCATATACTAATAGGGGTTGGAAAAAAAATGGACGGCAATTACCTTAAAGATGGAAATGGCGAATCCTATGCAAAAAAGACTTACTTTTTTTAAACATTATATACTGCAAGTGTTTAGAATTGTTGGTAATTCCGTAGCTCTGCCTGGGGATGAAAACGTGATGGTATGTATGTATGTATCTATATATATAAAACGCAAAGGTGACTGACTGATTGACTGACTGATCTATCAACGCACAGCCCAAACTACTGGACCGATCGGGCTGAAATTTGGCCACTATGATGTAGGCATCCGCTAAGAAAGGAATTCCCGAAATTCCCACGGGAACGGGAATTAGCGGGAAAATCCTTTTGTATGAAAAATCTAAACCACGTAAGATAGATGATTGAAATTTGGCATGCAGGTACCCTAATGAATCTAAAGCTTACTTGCAACGCGATATTGCAAAATTCCCATGGGAACGGGAGTTATTGGGAAAAAACTTTTGTATGTAAAAATCTAAACCGCGTAAGATAGATGATTGAAATTTGGCATGCAGGTACCCTAATGAACGTAAAGCTTACTTGCAACGCGATAGTGCAAAAAACCCACAGGAACGGGAGTTATTGGGAAAAAACTTTTGTATGTAAAAATCTAAACCGCGTAAGATAGATAATTGAAATTTGGCATGAAGGTACCCTAATAAACGTAAAGCTTACTTGCAACGCGATATTGCAAAAGTCCTACGGGAACGGGAGTTATTGGGAAAAAACTTTTGTATGTAAAAATCTAAACCGCGTAAGATAGATGATTGAAATTTGGCATGAAGGTACCCTAATGAACGTAAAGCTTACTTGCAACGGGATATTGCAAAATTCCTACGGAAACGGGAATTAGCGGGAAAATCCTTTTGTATGAAAAATCTAAACCGCGTAAGATAGATGATTGAAATTTGGCATGCAGGTACCCTAATGAACGTAAAGCTTACTTGCAACGCGATATTGCAAAATTCCCACGGAAACGGGAGTTATTGGGAAAAAACATTTGTATGTAAAAATCTAAACCGCGTAAGATAGATGATTTAAATTTGGCATGAAGGTACCCTAATAAACGTAAAGCTTACTTGCAACGCGATATTGCAAAATTCCTACGGGAACGGGAGTTATTGGGAAAAAACTTTTGTATGTAAAAATCTAAACCGCGTAAGATAGATGATTGAAATTTGGCATGCAGATACCCTAATGAACGTAAAGCTTACTTGCAACGCGATATTGCAAAATTCCCACGGAAACGGGAATTAGCGGGAAAATCCTTTTGTATGAAAAATCTAAACCGCGTAAGATAGATGATTGAAATTTGGCATGCAGGTACCCTAATGAACGTTAAGCTTACTTGCAAAGCGATATTGCAAAATTCCTACGGGAACGGGAGTTATTGGGAAAAAACTTTTGTATGTAAAAATCTAAATCACGTAAGATAGATGTTTTCAATCTAGCATGCATGCATACCTTAGTAAATATAAAGTTTAGTTATGGATGTATTTTGAAAAATTAAGTTAGCGAGAAAAAAATGTTGTATGTTCGAATTTCGGAGACTACAATTTCCATTGAAGGTATGTTTCGCCATGATCATTAATAAGTCGCAGGGTCAAACACTCGCGCTAGCAGGAGTTGATTTAAGACAGCCCTGTTTCTCCCATGGTCAGTTATATGTGGCGTGCTCCCGCGTAAGTTCGCCATCCAGTCTGGTCATTCTCGCACCACCCTCCAGAAAGACCAGAAACGTTGTTTATAAGGAAATTTTATAAATAATATGTTTCCTAAATACATTTCCCATATCCCGGTTGCACCAGCCACCCACCAACCGAACCACTCTTCCATGCTACTCTTTTTAGGGTTCCGTATCCAAAGGGTGAAAACGGGACCCTATTACTGAGACTTCGTTGTCTGTCTCTCAGTTGAAATTTTCACAGAATATGTATATCTATTGTCGCTATATCAACCAATACTGAAAATAAGAATAAAATAAAAAATAGGGGGGTCCCCATACAACAAACGAGTTTTTTTTTGTTAATTTTGTACGGAACTCTTCGCGCGCGAGTCCGACTCGCACTTGGCCGGTTTTTAGTTTTCATGTGGTCAAACTTTTACTTTCATACCGACTGACATCCACATTCTCACCTCTGAATTCCAGACGAAACCCTATAGGTACTTTAGGGTTAGCCTCCACTGATCGTATTTTCCTAAATTTATATCAAACCAAATTATCATAAACTAATAATCTAAAAATTAATAACAATTCATTATTCAACTGAGCTTTTTACACTATAACCTCATTTAAAAATAATAAAATTAAGCATTTTTTAACCTTTCTCCCACACACACAAAGATCTCTCTTTTATAACACGCCACGCGGACGAAGTCGCGGGCAAAAGCTAGTATAACATAAATGGATTTTTGAACTGCATTAACCAGGAATCGAACTGGTATTTATTTACTTTAAAGGTATAACTGGCAGTCGCGAGGCGTTCGTACAAGCCGATTATTTACGGCTTTACCAAAAATTCCTATGCATAGAGTAGGTATACAAACAAAACGTAAAACCGACACACGCCATACACCTTTTTTTGCTCCGGCTTGTCTATTTATTTACGTGACGCTTCGCCACTGATAACTGGTTAGATACGTACCGGATCGGGAGATAGTGACAGAAAACTTCCCATCATTTGTTCCAAGTAACATGACCCTTGAGGGGTCTACTTGCGTAATGACGAAAAGGAAAATGATGGTGATAGCGCTTGTATCGTGTGGGCGGTAATCGAACGTGTCAGATAAATCACGAGTGTCGAACGTTTTGTTACACACAAAATTCGTGTGTGTATATTCCGTAAATCGTTTTTTCCATGTGGCGATTAATACCACTCGCATATTTTACCACTTAATTTTTTCTTCCGAAGGGCTTTCTAACCATTCGCATATTAATACACACAACACACGGCAGACGAATTTTCAATAATCCATGAATGTAGTATATAGGTTACTGTTAAAAAAGGAAGTCTCCTTTGGGTAGATTTTATTATTTCTAATATTTAAGGTAGTAGTCATCCATGTGGCGTTATTTTTTCCATCCTGTATAGAATGGTCCCTGTGGCAGCCGTATTTTGTATATTGCTTGTAAAGTAGTCTTAAGGAGAAGTCAAAGGAAGGAGTGTGACACGTGTTATGGACGTTATACACTCAGGAGCAAAAATACCGGGTCAGAGTGCGTTTTTCATACAAACGAGACTATTTCGAAGCCTTGATTCCTCGGCAGGGGTTGTTTTCAGTGAGTTTTAATGGTGGATACTGCGAGGTTCAATAGAGGACATCAAAAGTTCTTAAGATACCTAACTGATCGCACAACCAGTTAACACCACAGCGGGAGAGTTTGGGTCAGCACTTGGATTTCCTTACATTTTATTGCCATTTTAGATGTTTTTCTGAACATGCACAATTCCGGCGTTAACCGCAGATTCATTCAGTTGGGTATCCTAGGCACTCGTGAAAGTCCTGTATCGATGCTTGGGATATTCATCATCAGATTTCACTAAAAGCATTCCCTGGCGAGGAACCTAGGCTTCGAAATAGCCTCTTTAGTATGAAAAACGCACTCTGACCCTTTATTTTTGCTCCTGAGTGTAGTTTCCGCCATTTAACTTTGCATAAAAGTTCATTGCTCCCCTGGTACTATGTTACCTCAATTCTAAAAACACCTCTAACGAAATGTGTGAACACTCGCTAAATCAACTTTACACGGTTATCGTGGTACAGGGGAGGTCACTTATGGTCATTGCAGAAATCGTCAACATTTTCATACGATAATCGCTCCCGTGTAAATAAAAGAGAGAGATATACATTTATAGTTCATCGCAAAGCTATAAATAAGCTAAAGCTCAGCGATGATATGATGATGATAGTTCATCGCTTACTCGCTCGCGGTGGGACCAGTGACTAAACCTTGATAATTTTAGGTTAGAGACGGTACACAAAAAAAATACGGGTGTGTCAATTTCAATATTTCTTGTTATATAGCCACGGTGAGTTCGAATTTGACAGAGTTTTGTGAAGAAACGTAATTGTACCTAACTAAGTCTAATAAGGTGGGTGACAAAAAACCTTTGGATCAATGAAAAGACAAATTCGAGTATATTACGGCAAGATTACATGAAATTGCCCATGTCATTTCTTTCTATCATAAATGTCACGCACCATTTTTGATCCAAAAAATAATGGCAATTGCGAGCTTACCTTGCCCAAATTACATGAAATTGACAACCCTAAAAACAAACTGTCCACCATCTTGGATCCGAAAACTAATGTCAAATTAAAGTTTATCGCACGTCCATCACCACGTTGGCTTGTTCGAGTTGTCAAATAAAAATGTGGTATATTAAACTTATGTTAGGTACGATAATGGTTGCCAAATGTTATTTATCAATGCAATTCGTAATTCGAAAATTTGGTAGCAATGAACTGTGCAAAGTTAAATGGCGAAAACTATAGTATGAGCTGTCACAGAAAAGATCCTAGATTGTCCAACTATAGCTTTTCATCGGACACCAGTTAATAGAGTGAATGAAATAAAATATTTGTTGTTAAATAGTCTTTTATTATTAGTATAACACTACATTTTTGAATATATTACGTACTAACTCAAAATAAAAACCAACATTATATTATAACAATATTTTGGGCATAATAAATTGTAACATTAACATGAACCGCCATCTTGGGTTTTCCAAGATTCTGGTTTAGCGTTATCATATAGCGTGAGGACTACGCCCAGGATCCCAACAACGCACAATACTAATACGCTAGTGTAAAGTATCTTATCGCTGATACCACGTTTGAGCCAGATTGGGTTGCCATCTTCACACTGAAAGTATAAAAGGCATTATAACAACAAGACCAAGGGGGTAGGTCGAAAAACTCACAACAAGCAGACCAACACCCTCCACCTCTGTCGTCTAGTGACCACGGCTATTGCAATACAGTCGAAACGTCGATGTAAATTACGCGATTAAGTCCCGATTCAGTTTTAGTATGTGTGAAAATCGTGTTAGTTTCAGGCAAAGTATTATAATAGTATATTATGGCACAAGAGAGAAAAAATATAAACTGTCTTCAAATAACCAACCCGATATAATTTTTAAAGAGTTTCCTCGATTTCTCCTGGGTCCCGTTATCAGGTGACAATAGGACCACCTGGAAAGTACCCTTTCAAACTGAGAGCCTTCTTTTTTTTTAAGTCGGTTGTGAAGAGGGAATGAAAGACAAGAAAGTTCAATAGATTATTATTGACAAGGAAGTTAAAAATCAATTTTCACGGAGTACCTAAACTTCAGTTATGTGTCGCACGGTAGTGGAATGCCGCAAGACAATGGCTTAAAGCTAAAACAATATAATGTTGTCCTTAAATGGATGCGGTCAAACCAAAAACCTGATGACTTTCTTGAACGAAGTTTAATTTTGTACGCGCCAGTACGCGCGCAGTTTAGAAACATATTTTCATTTATAGTTATTAGGTAACTACTAGCTGATTATTGAATTATTCACTTGAACTCTATATGAAAACGACTTACTTGAAATTCAGCTTGTAACTTTTTCAGTTTTACAAGAGTTCGAGGTGTTCGGTGTAAGCAGGGTGTCGATGAGATCTCACGAACCATCGACTTCAGGATATACTGAAAGGATACCTTGAGTTAGTAAAAGTTGTGACGAAGACGTACCTGTAACAACTCTCCTTTCAACTCGTCAACCAATTCTCAACCGTCGGCCTCATGTCTCGCCATAGTGCTGTAATACCAGAGGCGGCCTAAGGCGTGGGCGACACGGGCCACCGCCTACCGGCCTCCCGTTCCAAGGGGCCTCGCGCTTCGAAGATTTATGCATTACAGAAAATCCTAGAAAGTAACCTTTTTATGTTATAAAATACGTCTTGTGCGACCAGAGGGCCTCGCGAACTGTACCTTGCATACATGAAATTTAGGTCTTGCCTCGTGATAATGAATAGTACATTATTCCGTAGGCCCGGAAAGTAGGGAATTTCCTGTCGAGTACCTACTGCTAAAATCCGTGTCAGGTAATCCCCGTTTCCGCTGAGGCATATGCATTATAATGCTTTTCCCAAACAATGCGAGGAAATTATGTATTTGTAAAAAGCTTTCGACATAATCAGACATATTTTATTTTAAAAACTACTTGTAGGTAGCTTGTACTAAAGTAGCCGCCGCCCGTTACTACAACCACCCACACAGTTGGGTGTAAATATTGGATTTTTTTCATGGTCCTTTCGATTTTATATATAATTGTAATAGAGCGCATTTTTGAATAAAATAAAAATTGACGATGCGCTGGCCTAGTAGGTAGTGATGCCAAGAATATACGACAGTGCATGCAGTGCTGCAAGCCCCCCTCATTGGCCTAATCAGTGGGAGCAGCATGATAAGATAAGCGACGCCTCTTACTTAAGTATATTTTATGATCGATCTCAAAAAACCAAAGATCATCTGTAAGATCAACGATTTCTGTGTAAGAAAACCGCATTTAGATATCGAAAATAAAACTATAAAAAATATATTGTTGTGCCAGGTTTTTTGCATTGCAGCATTGCCATTTCGTGTTCCCCCATAATGACGAGACTCCGGTAGTGTCTTATCGAACTAGGTTTTAGCCTTAGCCCAACAAGGGCTCCACTACTATGTGTTCAAGGCGCTGGGTAAGTCGGGGAACGCTTATATGCGTTGTCGGCAGTGAATGCATTAAGCTGGATGGGTAACCATTCGTCACCCTAAATACCGTAATGTTAGAAGAGTTGTTTTCGGCAATATCACATCTAAGTCCCCAGAATCTGAAGGGTGGTAGGTACCTACTCGTTGGGATGGCGATGGGAGACGCAGCTATCGTAGGCATCGTAGCTAAACAATATTTCAACATTCATTTTACTTACTTGCGGAATAAATCGAAACCTAGTAATAATATTCATTATGAACAATTGATGAACAATCTTTGTAAGATATTATAAGAAACTCATGTTATGCTTTGTATTTCAAACAAATTTCATAGTGACAGTTAGCACAAAGACAAATACCTAATAAGTCTTTGTAAGTTCGAATAAGGACAAGATATACCTATTTACTATTTTATGCCAGCATTTCCAAAGCTATTTAATTTTGTTTATTTTTTAAGAGCCACTTTCATCAGAATCTTAAGCGCCGGACTAGAATAGAATAGAAATAATTTATTCAACGCATGCACACATTTGAAAAAAAAACAGGTGACCAACAGAACAAAACATTTAACATCCATGGCTGTATGGTTATGGACGGGCTGTAGAAATTTGTTTTCTAACCAGCTTTTATCCGCATCTTCCCAACTTTATCGCTATTTCCTCGGAAACTGTCTAACTTTCGAGGATAAAAAGTCTTTGCGGTATTCCAGACTATAATCTATCACTCTGCCAAATTTCATCCACATTCTGTCAGCCGTTCTGGCGTAATCAAAAACTAAAAATGCGAAAGTTTTGAAACTTTTTGCGTCCTTATTTTGAAGTACTTATTTAGAAAACGATAAACCGACTCCAAACTACTAAGGAGTCCCGTTGACTCCATGAATCCCAGGATCAAATCTTGACGAAATTAATATGGGGACACATAATATATAATTATTTAAAAATACAATTCAATTTAATATATTTCTTTCAGATCTGACCCTATGGGTCCATAAGAGTGTTAGTAATACATTAATCTTACAACCTAGTCTTTAGTATTATTATTATACATATGTATATATTTTAAATTATTTAAAAAATACCCGAACCTCCAAAAAATATTAAAAAACGATAAACCGACTCCAAAAAATCTCTGTATTTTTCCAGGATGTCATCGTCAGATCCTGACCATGGCAAGTGTACAACGAAGCTAGAAAAAAAAAACATATTTGTTCGTTAGCAGGAACTTCGGCCAACACTAAAACTTAAAATTACGATTATTTTTTCCGAATATTCAATTGCTCAAATTTGTTTGTTTCGATTTATATTTTACGACCTTTTTGCGGATCACATGCTTATGGCCGAACCGAACCGCCTATATTCGAACCACGGATAGATAGGCTTACTTCGGATTACACTCTGACACATTTTGTATGGGTAAATTTTTAACCCGCTGTAAGCTTTAAGGTCTCGGCTGTCCTAAACCAAAACCTAGTAAGAGCCATTGAGAAAATTTTACAGGAGAAGCAAAACAAACGTTTTTATGTACCTCTTAAAAACTATAAGCCCTAGGTTATTCATTGTTAGTGCTAAATTATGAAAATAAATTACTCTAGTAGAAACAGCAAAAAAAAAAAAAAAAACACTGTAAATGCCAGTTTTATGAGACTTAATAGTATATTTGTCGCTGTTACTAGGAAATTGATCTGACTTCTTGGTGTGTTCGAGTCTCAAAAACCAAAATCAATAACCTAGCATAGTCTGTTACTAGGAATTTGATCTGATTTCTTAGTGTGTTCGAGTCTCAAAAACCAAAATCAATTACCTAGCATAGTCTGTTACTAGGCATTTGATCTGATTTCGTGGTGTGTTCGGGTCTCAAAAACCAAATTCAATAACCTATCATAGTTTATTACTAGGAATTTGATCTGATTTCTTAGTGGGTTCAAGCGTATTTCTCTTATGTAAAAACCTAGTACCTAAGTATGTGTGTTGTGATCATTGAAGTTTAAGATTAAGTGTTCAATATTTTTAGTAAATACTTGTTACATAATTATAATGAATGTTCACCTCAAAGTTGGTTAAAAATGTATCTGATTAGATGAAAATATTTATTTATTTATTTATTGTCATTGTCATTTTATAGTCTTATTAAATAATTAGAGGAGAGTATAAATAGAAATAACGACGAAAATTGTATTTATTTCAAAAACTTTATTAAAAAACAATATTAAACTTCTTCATGAACTTCACCACCTGTTTGCAAATCTACTGATGCGTTATTTACAGACATTTCATGCCAAAATTTCCTCTTGCTTTCTGGCATGAGAGGTACGAGTTTGTCAATTATGCCGTCCTTTTTGAAGGTTTTAATGCCTCGAGGTCCTGTGATTGCATTGGGCAATACTGACACATTATAATTTTTTATAAGGAAGTCCAATTCCTTAAATTCTTCTTCAAAGCTGGAATGAAAAAGATAAGGATGTAAATATGGCATGCTCGTAGAGCCGAAGCTTGTCAATGAATTAAATTAAACCTAATAAGAAATCCCATTACTTAGTGACTATAATATTTTCGTAATAAGCACAAGTAAAGTCATAAATATATATTATACATACGTCCCCAAAGAGACAAAAATATTTTTACTTCTTTATGTCACTGACAATTAGGTTCATTTTATACATTTATTTGACCCTGTGGGTGTATAGCTATATATATATTATTAGTGTATGGATATGAGTGCTATGACTGTTTAAAATATTACAAAACCTTTTACAGAATTATGGTTATTAATTGATTTAAATATGTAAAATAAAATTAGAGATTAAGGTGACTGTGGGTAAGACCGTCTACAAGGCAAGTCCGTCTACACGTTATAACTTTTTAATTTTAAAGCGTTTCCCGGTTTAGCGTCCAGTCAATAAAGCAGTTTGTCGCGCTATTTCTCTCACTCTAAAACAGATGGCGCTGCGACAACTAACTTCAGAGCAATCCGCCTAAACAAGTCATAACGTGTATGGAACTCGAAGTGATAGTGCGACGGTCTCTAGTAATAAAATAATTAAAAATAGTTAGTGACAAGATTTTGCACCAGAAAGTTACTACGTAAGTAATATAAGAACCGGCTATCTTTATTCTGTGTTTAAATTATCAGAAATTGGGTTAGTTTTGTAATTATACCTTCCATCATTTATCACATTAAATTTTCGTTAAGTTGGAAAGTCCGTCTACTTTGTACAAGGTAAGTCCGTCATATGCCGGACTTCCCTTGAATCAGAGGTTACCAACCGTTTTTACGACTTCAATATTATTACGATTACATAAGGTTACTATAGATTAATCCTTTCGACATTGCACATGATGTTTGTGTTTGTTAAGGGGCTTCCATGGGCAGGTGACCTTCGATTTGAAGCTCTAAACTTTCAGTTGTTGTTAAAACCTATTTGCATTAACACTGCTGTTTTAAACTAGCTGCCATCTAAAATTTACTTTTACAAGTAAATGATATCGAGATTTATGCTATAAAAGTTTGACATTTTCACTCCAAAAAAGTAGTTTTAGGGCCTTTTACTTAACCTTTTTTGATCTCAGTTAATTAAAAACAATTATTAAAATACATTTTAAAATTACTATTGATTTTTTATTTGGGAAACCCGAAAAAAAATAAGTAGGGTCAGGTGTCCAACAATGAACCAGTAGTACACATTGAGCCACCGGTTTATTTTGAATTTGCGACGTTGCCACACCGTGCTATTAGCAAAAATACGCTCCAATATAGCCCCCTCCCGCGCTCCCCAGTCGACGGCCGGCCCGCGCCTGAAGTGTACGTGTGGTGACGTGTTTTGTGGTTTTCGACACCAAAACAAAAAAAAACGTAAGTTTTGTGTTATTACTTTTTACTAGCTTTTTATTAATAATACCACATGAAAATAATTCATTTTACAGAATAACTACTTGGCTATAATTGCCGAATGCCCATTTCCCGCCATCTTGTTGCGTTTATTTTTTACCTAAGCTAAAACCTCTGAAGTTGTAGTTCGTGCACAATGAGCCACAAAGGTGTGGTACGCAATGAACCACATGAATGTATTTTTACCGTCAGTACACAATGAGCCAGTGCTTTTTTTCGTTAGTAGGTTCACTGTGTACTGCACTTTCGTTTTTAATTGATGTTTGTTTTATTGGTAGTAACACTTAGCTAAGCTGATGTTATTGCTGAAATTTATTTACATTATATTAATTAAACGTTCTTTTTTAGAATGGGACGATTGAAAGTGGAGAAAAGGAAAAAAGGTGGCCATAGCAAAGAAACTATGCAAATGGCTCTCGCTCTCGTGAAACATGGCGTAAGCATTCGTAAAGCTGCTAAAGACTGTCAGTTGCCGTACCCCACACTGAGGAGGTATGTTTTTAACAGCAAAAACGGTGAAAATATAAATTTAGTGCCCAATTATGAGGTCAACACAGTATTTTCCTCCGAACAAGAACGCATCCTGCTAAATTACATCGAGGAATGCGCACTCATGTTCTATGGCCTTGGTAGCAAGGAAATTCGACAATTGGCATATCAGATGGCGGTTGCAAATAATATAAAATGTCCTGAATCTTGGGCTAAAAATGAAATTGCCGGAAAGGAATGGTTACGATCATTCAAAAATCGTCACAGTCATTTAAGCTTCAGAAAACCCGAACCTTGCAGTATAGCTCGTGCCACAGCTTTTAACAGGGTAAATGTTGAAAAGTTTTTTAACAATTTGAAGGAAGCTATGCAGAGGCATCCTACGTTTGGTGATGGCACCCGCATTTATAACTTAGATGAAACATCTACTACGACCGTTCAGCGCCCGTCAAAAGTTTTAGCACCAAAAGGTAAAAGCGTATGTAAGGTAACAAGCGGTGAAAGAGGTGTGTTAGTAACAACTTGTTGCATTGTATCCGCGACTGGTCATGCGTTACCTCCTGCAATGGTTTTTCCAAGGAAAAATTTCAAGAGCCATATGTTAAATGGTGCTCCTCCTGCAACTCTTGGCTTAGCCGCGCCTACGGGTTGGATGAATGCGGAAATATTCGTTGAGGTGATAAAACATTTCATAAAGCATACTGCCGCCTCTAAAGAAAACCCAGCTCTTTTAATAATGGACAATCATGAAAGCCATTTGTCTTTAGAAGCCTTGGACTTGGCTAAATCTTCTGGAGTAACTGTCCTTACATTACCTCCCCACACAACTGCCAAACTTCAACCATTAGATGTAGGCTTAAACGGTCCTTTTAAATCATTCTATAATGCAGCCATTGACTCATGGTTATTGCGACATCCAGGCGAAGCAGTTACCATCTACCACGTTGCCGAATGTGTTGGACAGGCTTATTTGAAAGCTATGACACCTATCAACATCACAAATGCGTTTAAAAAATGTGGCATTCATCCCTTTGATGATTCAATATTTACAGAGGAAGATTTTCTACCGAGTACAGTGACAGATAGACCAGACCCAGCAACAGAAACGAATGAAAGTACGAATATAGAGACCTCGTCATACTCCCAGACTATGCCTGTAATGTCACTTCCAGAAAACCCAACACATTTCGATCCAGATCTTTCAACGGCAGAGGATGGACCACAGCAGCGTCAAGATATAAATACATCTCAACGACCGAATTATGAGGCAATATCTCCTGTTCAATTATCTGACCAAGTTCCCAACCTGCAAATTACGAACAATTTGCCACAACAACCAAATACTCCGTTGAAAGTTTCTGAAGTAATTTGTCCACAGCCAGTAGCAGGATCTTCTAAAACTTTAATTACGCCGCAAATGATAAGACCTCCTTTAAAAGCGCCACCACGTAAGAACATTAGAAAACGTAGAATGTTAGGGAAAAGTATGATAGCTACTGATACTCCCGAAAAAGAGGAAATAGCGAAAAGGAAGAACAAAGCCATAAAAAAGGTGAAAAAAGGAAACTTGTTTTGTAATATGAGCAAAGTAAGTCAAAAAAAAACGAAGGATCTGATAAATGATTCTAATGATGATTCTAGTGATGATGAAGTTTTTGAAGCAAGCGGGGAATCATCTGGAGGAGACGAATTTGTTAATGAAAGCGATGAAGATGAAATCATACTCGATGAAAACTTTGCACCCCTAAAACGAAACCCTAGAGTGGGAGATTATGTCATCATATTAATAGAATCACAAAAGAAAAAAAATTATTACTATGTGGCTAAAGTATTAGAAGAGTCTGAAGAAAGTGATTACGATTATTTTGTTTCGTATTTAAAGTTAAAAAGTAAATTGCATTTCAAGTTTGCTGAACCTATTGAGCCGGATAACGCAGGCATTGGGAAGAAAGATGTTAAATATATACTACCTAAGCCGAAAATTGTTGGTAGCAGCCGTCGGCAAGCAACATTTACATTTCCAGTAAACCTATCTCTTCTCTACTTTCCATTTTAACTTTTTTGAGCGATCTCGATCCTATATTAAATAAGTATAAAAGTTCCTGAACTAATTTGTTATGTGATTGTTACTTGAATAATTGTGATACGAGTATGTTGTCATTTCAGATGTTTAGAAGTTTGTTTTTTTAGCTTTAATAAGAACAAATCTATGTTTTGTTTCTATTTTGAATGTTTAGAAGTTGTTTTTAGTTTTCGTATTATCATGGAAGACTGATAATGTTATTTGAGTCATAATACAAAAGAAGTTAATACTGTTACTTGAATAATTGTGATACGAGTATGTTGTCATTTCCGATGTTTAGAAGTTTGTTTTTTTTAGGTTTAATAAGAACAAATCTATATTTTGTTTCTATTTAGAATGTTTAGAAGTTGTTTTTAGTTTTCGTATTATCAGACTTATATCTACGTTCGAATTATGGAAGACTGATAATGTTATTTGAGACATAATACAAAAGAAGTGATATATATTAAGTATATTTGCAATTAGAATTACGAAGTTTGAGACTGATCTTTGAGACTGTTACAGAATATTAAGTAAAATATAACCTTAGCTAGACTAATGTAAGTAAATATATTTTTTCTGTATCATAAATATATTGTTTTATTTACCTTCCTTCAATTATACTGCATTGGTTTACAGACAGATATGTAATTTAAATTAAATGAATGTAATGATTCACTGTGTACAAGGCCGGTTCATTGTAGACCTAACGCCGGTTCAGTGTGTACCTGTGTTGGTACACAGTGAACCATTTCTTAGTTTTTTTTTTCAAGTCAAAATCTCGACTCCTATTAGGTTTTGGTCTATAATTTTGATGCCAAATTAAAGCCCAAGAACCTATTAATGGGCCCACAAAAACATGTTTAAATGCGTTCAGATAGAACCGACTTATGAAGTTACAAATTTTTGGTGGTTCATTGTTGGACACCAGACCCTACTTATATTATAATTATTTGCCAAAAAAGGTTTACCACCCCATCTACGTATTATATGCCTTGCCTTTGAATATGAAAAAACGTGTTTATTTCGAATCTAAGCCATATATTAACAAGTTTAAAATAGACTTTTCATTGTCTTGTTTCATTCTTTTTAAAGATTCGAATACGAACATATAAGCAGCCAATATCTGTATCTATTTTATCGTGCATACAAACAAACAAAATAAAACAAAGTAAAGCACATAGGCACATTGATTAGATTCTTATTAGTGTCCAGACGAAAACTGCAATATAAATAGGAGAGCGTAACTATTGTTAACCATTAATAGTATCTACCTACCTAAAACAAGACAAATTTTATTTCAAATTTAAATTCACAGAAAAAGTTAACAATACGTAAGTACTTACCTTGATAAAGCGGCTGCGAGAATGAGTTTGTTTCTATAACTATTTCGACTCATTTTGGTAAAGTTTTAAGAAACAAAAACACATCGTTCAGCGCCAGCGCAAACTTAAAGTAGGGACACCGAGTGATGGCACTTGACGTTTGACTTGACGTTTGCTCGCTCATGAAGTTCCCTAAATATTGACAGCAAGTATAAAGGAACAGATGTCAAACTTCATTGTTGCAGGCACCGGAATAGTGATGTACCGCTGGGGCTGTAATTTACCGAAACGCATTTATCGTAACTAGCTTCATCTTGAGATCGTTTTTATTTGCTTTTCGTTGCGTTCATCGTTTTAATCATAACTAATAAAAAACATCTCAAAAAAACAATTCGCGTGATGATAACAAAGGATCGCTGACTGGTACACTCAAAGTCACAAACATGTGTACACTTTAGTATACCCTGTCACTTTAATCGCTGTGAGATTTATATATATGGCAGTTTTAACATGATTAAATAAACAAGGTACTGAAACGTAGAGCTCGTCTAAGTTAAAGTGACGCCCCTTCCACCGCAATTTACATGTAAGCCTATGAAGTTTTATATAGGTAACCACATATATATTGTTATGTTTTTTTTAGTTTGTATATTTTGACACAATATTTCAAATTTCTGACAATGTCGTCTTCTTCGAGCCAAACAGTTTATTTCCAGAGTTTGATCTAAAAACTCTATTGGCATACAATAAAACGTCTCCATATTTAACCCACGCCCTGAACTCACCTCCATACTTTACCCTTCACGCTTTTAATACGCTTTTTTTATTTATATAAGTACTTTAAATAAATCCTTTTTTGTATCCTCTTTTATTAAATTGTCACTCATTCGCTGTCAGTTTTGTCTTGACATTACTACGTATTGCGTACATGTGATCCGAATCTGTTTTACCTGGCGTTAAATTTTGGACACCCATACTGCCCTTAATTGTTGACCATTGCTTTTCTATTTGGACTCCGTTTACGCTTCTGATGTGGATCTCGTCACTATGCCCAAACATACGAAAAGTACTGTTTTAAACAGTCAAACAAATAAAATAAATGATTAGTCATGACATGAATTTTATTGAAATAATTATGTCAACTACTAATTAAAAGACCTCGGTTCAAATTACCTAGTATCGAGTCCACGACGCAATGACTTGTCGATGAAATGAAAATACTTGAAACGTTGTCTTTGAAATAATATTCGATTAAAAGTCTGTCGGCAATTCAATGGTAAACCACTACTCGCACTTGACAGAATTTTTACGATAGTTAAATGGAGTGTTTCACAACACTATTGTCAGATGTGTCAAGTGCCATCACTCGTTGTCAGTGTTGCCAGGTCTCCTGATTTATCAGGAGATCTACTGAATTTGGCATATGTCTACTGATCTACTGAATTTGCAAAAGAAATTTAGATAATCTACTGGATTTTGTATATATCTGACTTTACTTTAGGTTTTTTGTAGAAATTGATTTTTTAATATATTTTACTAAAATGTAATTTGCAAGCATTTTCCGTACAAAGAACGTATCTAGCACTCATTGGGAATCTACATTTATAGTGCGGATGCGTAAAATGGAATGCGTGCGAATCATAGGTACTCTAATCTATGGAAACAACTACGTGAACTTGAACTGCGAGTTTAAAGTTTTAATGTTGGTCGTTCTGTTTTGTTTGATTGATTTGATTCTGTTTGTTCTACTGATTGATCAGTTTGAGTTGGAAGCAAACAAAATAAAAGTCAAAACATGGTGTAATAACTCTTCAAAAGTTTTTAAGTTCTGTCTGTTCTGCTCTGTCTGTTCTACTTTAGCAGTTAGTTGTGTAGTGAAGTGCTGTTAGTGTTAAATATAATTAGGTAAGTCAATGAATTTATTATGTTTTACGTGGTTTCTATGTAAATGTTATCTTTCTATACCAAACTTTAATTGATCGATTTATTTATTTTACACGTTTTGTTTGCAGTGTGTGTTTGTTTTGGCGTACTTACATAAAACCTTTGCTTTTGTACGAAATGATTTAAGCCTAGTTGATTGAAAGGTAGGTTCTACAGATAAAAATTGTTCTGTTTTTTTATTGTTGGCACAATTTTATGTATACACTACTGAAACTTATATCTATTTTATTTACAGCCGAAATTACGGAAAATATATTATTAAAATCGATTTGATTAAGAAGATAATGCAAAACCTTTTGTAAAAGGTTATTCAGGTATTAAAATAAAATCTCCTGATTTTTTTATAAATCTCCTGATTTTTTGACCTTATATCTACTGAATGTTTCAGATTGGACCTGGCAACACTGCTCGTTGTCCCTACTTTAGTGACTGTTCGGCGCGGCGCGCGTTGACGACCCTTCCCCCACCGCCGCGGACCTCACCGCGCCCCCGCAGCACTCCTTTCGCATCGACTTGCTAGATTTTGTATAGGAATAAATTACAAATTCTACAACACTTAATAGTTCGTTTCCTAAATCAAAAACCTAGTATGACTAATTCACCAGTTATTTAACAAACACAAAAACCTAGTACGTGCAAATTCCAAAATCAGAAACCTAGTATAAGCCGTCCGTTTCGTAAATCAAAAAACTTGTTTGAATAATTTCCCAATTCAAAAACCTAGTGCACGCTATTTAGCAAATACAAAAACCTAGTGAGTGCAAATTCCAAAATCAAATACCTAGTAAAAGCCGTAGTTACTATTTCTTTGAATTTGGATATGTAACTTGCTAGGATTTTGATTTTGGTATCGACGAGTAGCAGGTGGAGTTGCTAGGTTTAGGGGGTCTCATATCTTCGAAACTAAGGGCGATAGAATTATGGGTGTTTTTGCATTACACGCAGCACTAAATTTAAAGATGTATGGTGTAAAAAAACTAATTTTGAAAAATTTGGTTCTTGCTAGGTTTTGGTTTGGGACAGCCGGTCTGTCTAATGAAAGGTGAACCTGGATTTTTCTTGGCTGACGAGTCTGGCAACACTATTTAATATGACGTTTGGACTTTGTTGTTGTTAGAAACTTGTCAATTCGAGATCTAAATTGATAAAAATACGGAGTAATCATGCCGTCGACGATAAGAGGCGGTGTCCGGGAGATTCTGTATACTATTATACAGAAGTACAAAGAAAAACAAGAAGAAAGAAAAGCATTATTGATGCAAAAAATTAATTGTTTAGTTACGGTGACCAAATTTATAGGTTAGTACGGCTTTAGTACGGCATGTTCATTTTGATACTTCTTATTTCTCTATGTGCAATCCTAAGTTTAATTTACCTTTTTCTGTCTATTATACGATGAGATTAAGAAATTAAACGAAATTAAATTCGTTTCAGAAAACCTGGACGTGCACGTTGACAAAAGTGTGCTGGAAAACGTAAAGCAGCTGAAAGAGGTTGAGGAAACTGAGTTAGCCTGCCAGACTCAGACGAAATATTTGGAAGAAGTATCTTCAATGACCGGTAATTACTAAAATTATCATTGTCTTTCCCTATATAATAGGTGTAGGTACCTATTGTCTGTCCCTATATCATGTTGAATCTCTTAGCATTCACAATTTTATTAAATTAATTTAATAGACAGATGATTAATGTAACTGACACTCATAGTTTCAATAAAACAATAAGGAGGTGTTTAGTTAAAAGATATCATAAACATATTATTTGATATGTATTTTCTGTGTGCGGAGCAAACAGCATTTTGTTGTTTATGAACCAAATGTACACTGTACAGTCGATTTCATAAATATGTGTACACTTTAGTACCTTATCTATTTATTTAATGTCATTTTTGATCGGCCAGATATAAAAGATGTTCGGGTTATATGAGTCTTCCTTGTTCTTAAACCGTTGCGATTAGAACCTCACCGATGCAATTTCATTTCACCTAAAGCCAAATGTTTTTAGGGCTGTCGGACTGTACAATGGGGCTGTACTGCGCAACCACACAATGTATTTCTAAATGGTGTTCTGTTTATTTAACACTTTCTTTCTTCTTACAGATATCAGTGTTTCATCTTTAAAAAGAATAAGTAATGAGGGAAAATTAAACAACGGTGTCTTTAGTACTCCCGGAAAAAAGCGACCTCACAAGGCCACGGTGTCTAATTTGGATAGCTTTGACATCCAAGCTATCCGAAATAAAATAAATGAATTTTATATTGTAAAAAAACAAGTGCCTACACTCAGATGCTTATTGGCAGAGTATTTTTAATTTACTCAATGTTATTGAGCGTACATTTGTAACGACTAAGTTTGTGTTGTTAGAAATAATTATTAATTACTTTACTACCTTGTAATGTTACTTTTAAGAATAATTGTATTTTATGATTGGAAAAAATGATCTGCTGGAGTTTCTTGCGGCGCTTCTTCTCCAAGATATAATTGTCGTTAGATAGAGGTGTAAGGGTGATGAGAATAATGTTACCTCTAATTACTTTATTAAAAAGGTTGAATATAATATTCCTCATCATCATTGTTTTATTATGCTGTGTGCGACACAGACGAAAACCTCTCGTATCAATGAAATCTATCAACAGCACGACTAGCACAAGTTGCTCGTGACTTGTTTGTCGCTCGGATCTCCCTTACTATCTAGTCTGTTACGATAGAGACGCACAGAGCGACAAGCGAGAAAATACAACTTGTGCTACACGTGCAGATCACTATATTTTCATGTCAAATATATTTCGAAAAACCAAATGTGCTCCAGTCACTGTCATCGTATTTTACCTAAAGTGCTTTTCATCAAAATATAGCGCTCGTAATAATATATATGAAAATATAGTACGCGTTTCCTCTTCCTTTGTGCCCACCAAAATAAATAAAATAATAAAAGTATCAATATCGTTTATTCCTTCATTGATCGGTAATACCATATCAAGATTTTTTGAATTTGCCGCTTTTTCCCAGGTTCAGCTTTCATTAGACAGACTCTATTGGCTCGTACGTCTGTCACCGCCGCGAGTAGATAGCGAGTCTTTAGACATAACTTAATAATCTGTGAGCGAGCCACGATCTTTCGCCAGTCTGAGGGTGACGTGTTTGACATAATTGGGTTGTATTAATTGTTTATTTTGGTTCAGAAATTCTAGTTAAAACCTGAAATGTGATTTGTAAATTGTGGTATGATATAATGCCTTATTAGCTCAAAGCTTCCTATGTCGATATCATTTTGCGTTAGAAGTGTGAGCAAGCATACATACCTTAGACATAGGTACCTTAATAATCTTAGGTGAGCAAGCTTCAACGTATGCCACCTACGCCAGCCGAGTAAGTTCGCGAACTTTAAGATCACAACTTTATAGCTCGTGCGTCTCTCACTGACGCGAGCCGAGTAAGTTTAAGTACCTTTAATTACGCGGTTTAGCTCGTACGTCTCTCAGCCGTTTAAGTGTATGTTATGTTGACGAAATCTCAATTATTATGGGCATTATGGCAGACATAGATAACATGAGCCCTAGGCCTTACTTGAAAATTGAAGTTCGAAGTTACGTTAGCTCCATCTCTTTCTCTCGATTTAGTCTCGAGTCACAAGTGACGGGGATGGAGCTAAAGTAACTTCGAATTTCGATTTTCAAAGTAGATGAACGTTGTATAAATATAATATAGATGTTGTATTCCTTGATATATAAGATTAATGTCATGATAAAAATATAAATAAATAGATTAATAGGTACTCGGTTCATTGGCCAGTGGCCCGTCACTTGAGACTAAATCGAGAGAAAGGGATGGAGCTAACGTAGCTTTGCGCAAGCGGCTTGCCACCTCGAGTCTATTTTATTCTTTGTATTGTCTATGGTTAGTTTGATGGGTTTGTCTATGATAAAAACTTTCTGACGCAAACTTTTTGATTGGCGGTCTTCTGCCTTGCTTGCTTCCTTCCTTCATTCACTCTTTCAAATTTACAGAAAATGGCTACCGAAGAGTTGCTGACTGAGCAATTTCAGTTTTTGGGTATTGATGTGCAAAAAGACGTTTTAACGAAATGTAAGTACCTTATTTATTACCCATAATCGAACCACATTATAAGTTGTTCGGTTAATAACCTGTATACTTTATTGTTTGTATGACTTGTGCCGCAAAGAAAATGACTGTTCAAGGTTGTTTTATTATTCGCTTGTAATTCAAAGGTGTGATTTTATGCGAAGAATACGATGTTGACGCGGAGACTTTAGTCGAACAATGGATGGCGTTCAGCCTTACAAACTTAAACGGCGCCCCTCCGAATTTGGATAGCTTGGACGCTCTCGAGAGAAAGGAATTTTCCAAGCGGGCGGATCGCCTAAGCGCTCCAGTTAATGATGCTAGTAAGGCTACCGGCACAAGTCTTTCGATGTATGGAACATCCGCTGACACTCAGTATCCTTTTTGTCCGTACGTTCCACGTGCTCTAACGATATTTTAGTGTTTTTATTGCTTACAACATAATTGTGTATTTATCTTCAATCTAAGGCGGTTAAGTGGGTTGGGTTATGTATGTTTTGTGTTTTGTTATTTTTTCCTTCACTGTCAGGCCAGATAATGAAGTCCTCTCGAAATACATGTCTGCAACTCCAAAGGTACGTTATTTTGATGCTCAATTAATTCTTTGTAGTAACTTAACCTTGTGGAAGTAATTGAACAGATATGCTATCCTTGTCTTCTTACTGTGGGAACTCTATGTTAGAAAGAGACAGCAGGCTACTTGAAAACTTTTTCAGAAAGAGTAGCTTGTTGTAACTTAACATTTTTATAGTAATGGTTTAGGGTCTAAAACATTTGTGTAATGATTCCATGTTAGTTGTTTTTTTGTACAGTGACATTAAATGATTGAAGTAGCCTAGTACTAGTATTAACAGTGGTAATCTTTATATATTGTGACTTCTTTAGGTTCAATGCAAGCAACTTGACTACTTTATATCTTCCATTGATTGTTAGCTGTTTTGGAAATGAACATTGCTGTTTAAAAGTCACTTGTGCTCGATGGGTATGAATCTAGTGGCACAGTGTTTCCTTCTGTGACTAGATCTACACTCATTGAGTGCCTGTGTGCTCTGCATCGGAGAAACCAAGAAGACCATGTGACCTGTTTTGCAGATTGTTTAACAAATAATATGACTTGATGATATTTGTGGGCGAGTATGCTTCTAGTTCGTGTTGCCTGTACCATGACTAGATCCATACTCGTCTGCAGCCATCAACTCACTCTACTGGGAGGTAGCTGATTTTTTGTAGCGCATATACATGCTGTATTAACCCTTTTTGCAGGTTTTAAACTGCATTGCATTTGTCAAATAGTTGAATTTTTATTTTTTTGACGGTGACTAAAATGAAGTTTTTTTTTATAAATTAAATGTTTCTTCACTTTATTGTTTTCTATTGATTTCTGTATTGTCGTTTTTTCCTATGCTTTCTGTTCCAAGAAAGGGAAACGATGCAAAAGACTATTTAAAGCTAATAGTCTCTAGGCCCATCATTGAAGTTGTTTAGGGTTCATAAGAATGTGCTAATAGTCAGTAAGGATTAATGATTGGTCTGAAAGTTTGTGTTACTATTTATTACCTTGAAAAATGCTGTTTATCTAGTTGCATTTTTTACTACTTGTCCTCATTTCATTGCCAGAATAGTATTTTTAAGTAATTAAATATGTCTACTGAACTATTTATTAGTGATATTTAAATGTGAATTATTTTTATTACATAATTATTATATAGCAATAAAAAATAATATTTAAATGCTGCTGCAAATATTACTTTGTTCTTTTTAGTTGTAAGTTTGAATAGCTGAAATTTTATAAACTATTTTAATCTGCAGGGCTGTTCTCAAGTTCTCAACATGACACACCCCTTTTTGTTGCCAATGGGAACTACTGGGTTTTTTCCAGTAGTTCCTATACTAGTGGATGCATCAAATAATGAAAATAATACTGTTAGTTGCCACCTATTACTATGTATAAGTTTTGCTTTAGTTTGGTTTATTTGAAAGATTTACCTAAAAGCTAAATTGGCTGCACATTGTTCATTATACAAATAAAACTGTATAAAATAGCATCAAATTTATATTTTGTTTGGTGTGATGTTTTTTCGAGAGAATGATGTACAATTGACCAAAATTATGGTTTGCCTGTATCGTATATCCGGGATCGCCGTTGTTAGCACCCCTTTAGATATAAAGAATGTTGACTGACTGGTAAAATTACACATTAAATGTCCAAGAATCAAAAATTATATCCTTACATTATTTTGATATTTGTGGTAAATTGCAAAATATCAAAATTATATGGGGTTGTTTTTGATCCTTAGCATGTTTGAGTAGTTAATATCTATGTATTTAAATTGTATCAAACGATGTGTGGGAATTTCTAAAGTACTGAGCTGTGACATCACAAGTTTATTGGTCACATATCTACTATGGTTTTTATACAGGTTGTCTGGAAGATAGTGGTCAACCTTTCACGGCTGGATAGCTCAGCTCAGGAGTGTTCATAAACAGTCTTTTAAACCATACAAAACCATGCCCATAACAGACGTTTTTGCTGAAGTTTAAGTTTTTTTAACTCGGTCAAAACAGAAGTAAATTTACTAAAAAATATATTATAATTATCTACATATTCATCTTTGATTATTTTCAACAGGATTTCAAAATAACCCATGGTTATTTTTTTATATTTTTTAAAAACATTACTATATAAAACACTAAATTGGATATAACTTTTTGCATCTTGGCGTTCTCTAAATATTCTTCATTAAATATAACTTCTCCGCTATAGTAAATCAAAGCAAATCCTTTATAGAATTTCCGTTAAACAGGTATATTTTTGACGAAAGTAGCACTACAGCTTTTCATATATAAAAATATATTTTTTTTTACACCGCGTGATGTCAAACTGGCCGATACAAAAACACCTAAACATTAAATTTGATTTTGAAAACGTAAAAAAACTGCTAATCTATCTATTCTATATACCTACGAGGGGTGATTGGAAAATCCGCGACATGACAATTAAAAGAAAAAAAAATCAGTTTTCATCCCGCGAAGATTTAATTGTAAGACAATATTTAATATACATTTTACGTCTGATGTAAAAATACATGTAAACAGATTTTTCATAATGGACAATTTGGAGCAACGTGCTGTAATTAAATATGTTCATAAAAAAGTGACTCTGAAACAAATTTATGAAGATATGCGGTGTACATTGGGGCAATCCTGTCCATCATATACGATGGTAAAAAAGTGGGCATCTGAATTCTAGGAAGGCCAACCACTCCGAGCAATCCACATAATGTGGCAATTATATGCGACACTTATATAAAAGGCAAACTAATTCTACGCGTACGAAGTCGCGGGCGTCCTCTAGTTATTATGGTTATTGATAAATCAGCTTTCATTCACAGTGCATAATGAATAATTGGTCAGGCATCGAAAATAGTGAACCATTTCTAAAATTTACAATAGTTAAGATGATACTTGTTTCCCGTGCGACTTTTACCAAACATTATAATTTATAAGGCAAAAACATTATAATTTTCTAAACTACAATAAGCTGAAATTGAACATTTTATGATACAACTTTAATTGTATTTTATCGAAATATAACATCACTCTTTAGATAATTGCGATTTCATGATTGCATTTCATTTTGATCTAGTATTTTTACTTTGACGGGCCTTATTAAGGGTTATTTGTCATATTTTGGACACTGCTGAGGTAAGCTATCCAGCCCTGTTAGGTTGACCACTACCTCCTATTCATTCAAGAACCGAAGTCCAGTATTCAGGGCGGTTTATCCCTGGTAATGTCAGAATCATGTAAACGGGTTTCGATGCGGTTTTTACCACAACTTAGGACATTAGTGCATGTAGGTTTTTACAAGTTTCACTGAACTATATACTACTTCTGCTATTATTTTTCAATTTATATCCCTTAAGTGTCCAAACAATTTTATTAAGTAATCCTCGTTGCAACTTCCTATGTGGGGAATTTCGATGTGTCGTTACGTTAAATCCTGTTTTGTCTTGTGACTAATAAATATGACTTTTTCAGAGGATAAAGGTGGAAAATGATTCAGTTCCAGGCCATGAAATAAAACCAGCAATATATAGCCCGAAGATGTAAGTCGACAACTCATGTCACATGAGTCACCACATTTTATTAAACTGGATTTAAATCACTTAAAGGCCTTTCGAGCTAAATAAACCCTGTTATAAATTAGTTTCAGGCTATCTTTATCTGTCTTATACCTATAGGTATTAAATATCGAATTGAGCGATGCAATGAGATTGATCAGAATTAATCGTATAGGTATCTTATCCCATTGTCATTGTTGCTAGGTCCGCAGCTGTAGTGAATTACTCTTGGGTTGCCTTGCCTGCCTGCTTGAGTCTGACTTTGGACTGTCACACTGTTGTAATTTCATTATTAGTTCATTAAGTAGGTGGCTCTTTTACATGTAATACATGTTTCAAGAATTACTTACTATTGAACTCAAAACATGGAAAAAAACGTTATAAACGTGTTTGCAGCGGGTCGTCAACTAAGTACAACGCGAGAACGAACGCCGGCTCCGTCGTTCAAAGCTACGGACAAGACAAATTGTTGCAAGTCATCGGCAAGCCTAATGGGCCTAATGACGTGTTGAATCTCAATGTCACTCAAGTACCGAACGATGACGGCGACTTGTACACAAAAGCTTTGTAAGTATAGATTAGAATTTAGAATAGACAGTGAAGAACAAAAAGTATTTTTGTGACTGACTTAAGACTTATTATATAACATCAGGTTTAAAACTAGCTGCAGTACCTTCTTATTGTAGGTAGTAAGAATATTTGTCGGTAAAAAAAAAAACAAGTTTTATGCGGTGCGAGCGAGGTACCACCTATTCAACTAATTGTCTACTATTTTTAAATGGGAAATGAAATATTTGGAAGCAGAATTATATTTGTCTGTTTAACCGTGTCTTGAAACGTCAGCACGGCATCGTTTTTATAGATCACATTACACACGCCATCACAAAACATCGTATCACTTAACAATAAATCTCGCTACTGTAACGACACGATAAGTCTAATATAAATTCGGCTTATGGGTGCCGTTGCCGGGGTGTATTGTCAGAACTTATTACCTACAAGTACCTATCTACATTATTTGATAGATACGAATAAAATACCTCATGGGTACGAGGGCGGCTATTTATTTTTCCGGATTAAGAAAATGAAACAAACATGATTAAATTTGGTTTTATTGATTTTCAAAGCATTCTCCTTTATGATCAATGCACTTTGCATACGTTGAAACCAATTTTTGTAGCATTTTTTGCACTCTTGAGGTATCTCCAATACGGCATCGACAGCTTCTTCACGGGTCGAAAATCGTTGACCACGTAATTTATTCTTTACGCTTGGAAATAAATAGAAGTCATCGGGTGCTAAATCAGGGTTGTACGACGGATGACCCGTTAATTCGATCTTTTGATTTTCCAAAAACCGAGTTGTTTCGGCTGAGGTGTGACAGCTGGCATTGTCACGGTGTGAAGAACTATTTTACTTCACCGGTTAGATTTCCGTATTTCCTGGAAGACTTCGGGCAAACAAGTGGTCGTGTACGATTGTCTAGTGGCACACATGGCCATTAATTCCAGAATAACACGCCACCATTTGCTTCAGAGTGCTATTTGCACGTACTACTTTAGTTGGGTTTGGTTCATTTTGGAGCACCCACACTGTTGACTGCTGTTTAGTTTCGGGATTGTAAATGTAACGGAGATTGATCGGGATTGTAAAACAGCTTTTGACTCACCATGGTTGTATTGTGTTAACATTTTTGTGCACCATTTGATACGAACTCGTTTTTGTTCAATTGTTAAATTGTGCGGGATCCAACAGCAACAAATCTTTTTTACAAACAAATTTGTGTAATATTTTATGTATGCTCGTCATACTAATGCCTAGAGTTGCCTCTATCTCGCGATATGTAACATGACGAACTTCATTATTAGTTTAAGCACAGCATCTATGTTTTGTGGTATAACGACCGATTTCGGGCGACCTTTGGATTCGTCCGTGAGCGTACAACGCCCACGATTAAACTGAACCAGTGATAGACAGTCGTCTTCGATGCTGCTTCATCACCAAAAGTTGATTTAAGTTGATCGAAGCACTGTTGTAATGATAACCCACGCCGAAAATCGTAATAAGTCATCGCGCGAATATTTTCACGTGAGAGTTCCATTATTGCGGTCACCTGAAAATTCCAAATCGTCAAAACAAAAGAAAAACGCAGAGACTATAAAGAAATTGTAGGCCAGTTAAAAAAAAAAAAAATTACCATGCAGATTGAATATTTTATCTAAAAATGCTTGTTTTGCCTATTCCGGATGCATAAGTAGCAGCGCTCGTAACATAGCATTAGCGGCAACGTACGTGGGTACGTACTCTATGCTTAATTAATTGTTAAGCTAGCTCCTCCTTTTTCCTGTCCCCATACAAAGTGAGTTTACAATATTGTACCTACATCCAATCATCATATCTGTAATTTGATATTCACATGCAGTCCTTATGATTCGAATAGCATAAATATGAATATGATAAATCTGATAATATTATGCCAAGTTATGTCCAAATTTGACCATGTTGTGTTCACGAATCATGAGCGTATTGACCAGAGACAAATCAGAGTAACTACTTACATGAATTATTTAATGTACCTGATTCATGGGACAAGGAAAGCGTCGAGGCTTAACACTTCAAAGGTTGCAATTGTTATTTTTTTATCAAGAATTATGAAACAAATTTATGTACCGCGCTCTTACCGAAACTTATGATAACTTGGCCGTAGGTTTGGATTTGAACTGCTACACGAAAAGGTCAGCATCTATGACAACCACATGAGTTACATCTCTCGTTGCATCATGAGGAAAGCAGGCGTCACAGAATCTAGTTCAGTAAAGCACAAATCGCAGGTCAGTTGCATTCAAGTTTATCTTTATAACGCCTTAGGGTCAACTCACACCTAAGTCGCATGTGCGCGGAGCGTCGCGTCGCGTCTCGGTGTGAATTGACACTTAGTCTGCCAGACGGCGGAATTAAGTGCTCTAAACGCTACATACTGTAGTGAATGGTTCTACGCTTTATACATTTTACGTTGGCAAGTAAAAAACCCGTCCGCTGTGGCATTTAAAAGGCGCCTCTTATTGACTCTAATTGGGTCAACTCTTTGTACCCACTTATTCAAAAACTGGGTAAACTGGTAATCTACCTTCCCCGAAATTGGAATTAAGATTAAGAATAATTGATCTCGAACCTTATTTTCTGGCCTTAAAACGAATGGAGGCGGCCTTGTTAAGAGAAGAAATTATGTGATATTAACATATTCGGCATGTAAATTTAACGCATCCCCTGCAGCAAGTACCTTGAACTCATATTTGAGATTTTTCAGTATGCGACCTTCATATACAAAAGGTGCACCTGGGGTTTGGAATGAATGATTTGGTTAACTCCGTGATTTTCACCATCATCTTATTAAGTGATATTTTCAGATAGAGGTAGCTGTGGCCGGTCGCGTGGAGTGCGACGCAGATGCTCGGCTTAACCCTAAGTGCGTGGTCCTTCAGGGAACCTGGGAGGAGTCGCTTAGCCAGGCAGTCCCTGTCGATTTGGATAGGTATGTACAGTCCAGCAGAAAGAGTTGACTTGAAGTAATATATAATAGTAATGATGATTGGGTTTGGGATGAATGATGTTTGTAATGCTCGCAATATCTAAAGATCTAAATCATTTGAAATTTACCCTACTGTCATATGTCATTTAGCTTTCGCGGGAACTACGTTTAAGACTGATCATATTCATTTAATATAATTATAATAATTCGTATCTATGTATAATTATTAGATTGGTTGTGAAATACTGTCAGGATAGTATTTTCATTTTAATCCTTGAACCTAAAAGGGCCATTGATTGTTCTTAGCTAGGTTTCATAAAAAAATAATGAAAAATGATTGGGACGTTTATGATTAAATGAGATATCAGCTCTGAAAGTAGAGGTCGCCATTATATCTATTTAATAGTTATTAACTGCGATCTGACGGCAACACACGTCAGCGGATATTCGTGCCACGGACGCCCAGCCGTTAGCGAGTTGTTTCACGCTTCGTACGTTTTGTATCGACATTATAATTTATATAACCACGTGACGTTTCTGGCACTTAAAAATGCGCTTGACGGTGTTGTTCAAAAGGTTAATGTTATTCTTTTTAGTTTAAAACAGTACTCCCTGTTCCCTGGGCAAATCGTGGTGATGCGTGGCACTAATCCCCGCGGAGATAAGTTTCTGGCTCAAGAGGTCTTTAGTGACGCCTCCTTACCTGTGCCGGATCACAAGGCGGATATGATGAATACACTACAAGGTGGGATTTTTTATGTATTACGCAGGTATATCATGCTACTTTTGACAAGCAGTTTGTGTTTGGGTCAAATAATGCAGTTTTGAAATACTTCTAGTTATCGCAATGGGCAAAAATTTTGACTACATATATGAACACCCGATGATAATGCAATATTATGTTAGGTATCTAAGAGCTAATCGGAATGATGAGTTGCAAGGTGGCAACAGGATATCATCCACATCACATTACTTAACGTAGATCCACTGAGTTTTGATTAGTTAGTTTGGTCTTTATAAGTATGCATTTAAAAAGTGCCTTTATTTAATATTTTACTGACTACTACTGACTTGCAGGTACCATGTCAATGGTCGTCGTTGCCGGCCCTTACACAGCTTCAGATAATTTGGCATATGAACCCTTGAGAGACTTAATCACCTACATTACAACTCACAAGCCACACATCGTTATAATGATGGGACCATTTTTGGATGCTGATCATGCTAAGCTGAACGACGACTCGCTCACTGAGCCATACAAATCCTTGTTTGAGAAGTTAATAGATAGTTTAGCGGAGTTAAATACCAGCAGGTGAGCTGAGCGGTGACTCGTGGCGAGCTAGAACTTTTATACAATTTGCATAAATTTGCTTACTTGGTTTTACCTTCGTTTAGTGTTCTCTGGAACCTATATTGCTCGATATAAACCTTTTCCCTATATTAATATCATTGTGCGCTAGTGATAAGACGAGTAATAGTGAAATTTTTCGATTTCGGCGCCCGCGCTTTATTCGTATGATATTATGCTCTTACATCCGTATGATATTCTTAAATGCATGTTTTTCAGTCCATACACCAAGATTTACATAGTATCAAGTCACAAAGACGCCTTCCACCTTAACATATATCCGTCTCAGCCATACTGCACGCGAAGGAAGTATCTCCACATCCAGTTTTTGCCAGATCCGTGTACGCTCAATATTAACGGGATTTTAGTTGGTATGACCAGCACGGATGTACTCATGCAAATCAGCCAGGAGGAAATATCGTTGTAAGTAAAGAAATCTTTTTTGAGTCATGTCACTAGCGGTTTACCTACCTTCCTCCTACGACAATTCGCTTGTTGATTTATTAAGAATTGTAGTTTATACTATTTGTTACCTGACTACATTATGGCTAACTTTAGAGTTTTCAACAGGGTGTTAAGAAGTCGAGACACTATTTTGAATTATCTTTTAATTTTTGAAAATATTATAATGATTGTCATAACAGAGGCATGGGCGGCGACAAGTTGTCGCGGCTAGCGGGGCACGTGGTGTCGCAGCAGTGCTACAGTCCGCTGTGGCCGCCGCCGCCCGCGCAGCCCACGGACGCGGCGCTGTGGGCGGCGCACGCGCAGCTGCCCGCCACGCCGCACCTGCTGATACTTCCCTCCAACTTCAGATACTTCGTCAAGGTCAGTTCTCAGTGGGTGTAGTTCGCAACCTTAAGAAGTCAGGTAGGTTAC
The DNA here is from genome assembly GCA_923062465.1 of Acleris sparsana. NCBI lineage: Eukaryota > Metazoa > Arthropoda > Insecta > Lepidoptera > Tortricidae > Acleris > Acleris sparsana. The sequence continues at coordinate 7,101,131 of OV281303.1, forward strand.
TTGTTAAACTTTGTAACTTTCAGATTTAGTAGGATTTCAATTACGGTAAATTTATGTACCTATACCTACCTAGGTGAACATACACTATGTGACATCTCTTTCAGTTGGACAAAAACCTTGTACATTGACTAATCACACCTATTTTGACGCTGGTGCGGGACGGGTAGAGTTAGCGTGGCCGCGCTATATACGAGTCCAGCAACCACCATTCCGGTTTGAGGCTTTTATAGTGCTTTCCAACAATGCTAGAAAATATGACAGAATTGTTAATAATATTAAGCACAGCCCAAATATTTCCTTGAAAAAAAGGACAGAACAGGAGGACACTGAAATAAAGCATCAACTAAAATCACAGATACGTAATAAATTTAATTTGAATAATTATTATAATATATAATAATATTATAATTATATTATAAATTTAATTTAATATATTCAATATATTGTATTGAATATATTAAATAATAACTTCTATTTTAAAATTTCCTGGACCTGGAACTCTGACTTTGCGGGCTTATTTGACAACAGTAAGGTTAACATTACCGAGCATGTGGGAGAAAAATATCTATAATTGAGATTTTTACAATAGAGCAAAAACAAAGAAACTTTGAAGACCTGCCTTTTATTTAATCATCATACTTTTTTATTATTTATATGGTTATCAAATTGTATTTAGTTCAAATTCAAGTCCTGTAACTGTTCAAAAGATACGGACTCTATAAAGGTAGAATAGACTAACGAACAGACAGATCGCGTAGGCGAATTAAGGTGCTTTGACCCTAAAAAAATATCATTAAAAGTGTTGGTTATTTACAGGAAGTGAATGGCTGCGTGGTCGTGAACCCGGAGCGCCTGACCAAAGGCTCGGGCGGAGGCACCTTCGCGCGCGTTCTCGTCAACGTCGACGACGATGGCAGAAACGTCGCGGCGCAAGTTATACGCATTTAATATCGTTACGCAATAAAATATTCTGTAAGTCATTCCATCTTTTTATTTTGCATTACCAAATTTTCCAATCAACGCAACGATATAAAAGCGATTATTACTACAGATTACAAAGGTATTGTACTACCTTACTAAATCAAAATGACACTTTATTTTTAGAATTTAACCTTTTGTACGCCATTTTATTCGTGTGCTAGAATATTTTTTTCCGATTCAAAAGGTATCAAAACGTACAAATCGTAGTTTATTAGAAAATAAAATAATAGTAATAAGGGCACCATAGGACGCTAGGCTTAGTCTTACTCTTAAATAAGGTTGTACATATACATAGTGAATTTCGAAAAGCGCTATATCTGTGTTTGCAAAATGAAGGGTCGCACGCCGAGTAACTTATCAATTAATGTATTGAAATGTTGGAATGTGATCATTTGTTAATACCTCAGGTAACAGTTTGCAGCAGCCTGCTATAGATTGTAATTTTCAGTAGGTACTGATTAAATTAGATTGTTTTCACCCTGTATACAAAAAGGCTTTTCCTTCCTAAAGAGATGTACTGAGCGACAATAAAGCAAATACAATAAGGGTTTCAATGAAATAAGGAGGTTGCACTTGCATAAAGTTATCATAACTGATGGCAAACAGAATGGTGTTTTAATTACTAGACTAATTATTAAGTGCCTAATAGTTAACCAAGTATAGAAACTACGCAACATAAACGGGGTCGTCCAGCGAGATTGGTACGCCTGGCGCCGAGCGCAGGGTTATCTGGAGGCCCATGCGACCCACTGCAGTTTTACGCACCACATGATCGTTCATTGCACGATATCTGCAACATTAAAAAAAATATTTTAATATTTTGCTTGTTCATATCCAGAACAAAGAGGAAGAAACATTTCTCAACCAGTGTTGCAGGGTAGCGTCCTTGCCTAATGCTTCTCAGCCCAGACTTAAAACACAGATTTTGACTTTGGGGGTTTGCATATTAGCTTAGATGATGATAGAGGACAATTTAATGTGACAATCAGACTTATACAAGTATCACGAGGTCCATGAGTGTGAGCGTGTATTGTATCCGTAAATATTATGGTTGCGATAGCTACCGCACTATACAGGCTGAGTTGGTAATCCAAACGGGTCAGTGTTGGGAATGAACTTACGTCTGTCTTATTAAACAATCTGTCGCCGGGCTTCTATTACATCTAACTACTTTATTAATATTCAACTCGGTAAAACAATATTGCTTTGACGGGTTATCGTGTTGTTAACGTTTTGATAACTCGTATTTACTTGACAGTAACGGCGGCTGAGTTAAAAAAAATACCATAACAGGTCAAAAGCAATATGGTTTGACGCTGTAAAATAGAGGTTAGAGACCCTGCGGGCCTAGTATGGTTGCATTTATCGCGAGACAAAAAGTGGATAAAGCATCCGTCGCTCTCGTACTTATATACGTGTCAAAAAGAGACAGATGTTGTATCCCCATTTTGTCACGCGATAAACGCAGCCTTATTAAACCCCCGTTGTAGCTCTGCGACAAATGATGAGACGGACGTTGAAGAAACGACGACGACGTTGACGTCGGAAGTTGTCCGATTCGGTCGAGATTTAAGAAAGAAACACGCTAATTGACCTAAAATTTCTGCCCTGAATTGAGGATTTAAATGAGCAAATAATTTAAAAAATATCATGCTGCCGAAATCGTGACTACTTATTCGGGTGCTCTCGATAGGTTTTGCTTGGAGCAGCTGCTATCTACTGACAACTCTCATTAGCATCTTAACAAAGAAGCTGAGGTGTCAAATTCCTTCCAGAATTTCCAATACGCACCACAACGTGATGTGACCAAGTCACATTTAAATCCTTAATACAATTTAAATCTTAATTGCAATGATATATTTTTTTGCATTTACCTAACTACCCTGATTTAAGATGCCCTATTGTCGAATCAGTCTGCGTTTTATGCGTCGAATTAGTTAATAAATTAAAAAGTGGTGTCGTTAAGCCGTTGCATTGTTTTAATTTCTTGTATTATCTGTGCTAAAACGTACTTGTTTAAAGTTCGAAATGGTTCCGTTTTAGCATTGCGAACCCCAGTTTCCGGGTCGATCGTCGTCAATATGCACCTGGAAAAGAAAACGGTATGCGTAAAATATTGTTAATTGTCGTACCGTTGGTTAAATAAATCATCCCAGTTATTACCTCCCGCATGGTTTGAGTATCTCGAACACGTTCTCTCCTATTTTGAGGAATTTCCAGTTGTCTTCGTCGTAGGGTATGCCACCTTTAAGCACGAAGTTAGGTCGGAATGCGCGGTGTGTGACCTGGCAGTCGGGCGGCAGGCGCGTGTTCAGGTCGGCTACCGTGGCGTCGTTCACCAGGTTATAGGGCGTCTCATCGGGTAAAGCACCCTGGAATTAGTATAAAAACGTGTTACGATGAAATGTCACAAATTTGAACCTTTAAACTTTGCTAATGCTTAGCATATAAGAAAAAACCCGGTCAAGTGAGAGTCAGGCAATGGTTCCGTATTGCCTGACTCACACTAGGTCGGTTTTTGTTATTGGTTATTTTTCTATAGTATTTAATATGTTGATTTTTTTGACGTTTTTATGTATTAAGTATCGTTTTGACAATAGAACAAAAACAAATATGAACTAGAATGTAAGATAAATTAAAACATTAGAAAACTGAATATGGATGTAGATTCGACACTGGTTGCGGTCGGTTGACCAACTGCAAATATATGTACCAACTGCATGTATATGTCTATAAGCATAAAATAATGTTTTCGGTCTATTCCTATTCGGAACTTGTGCTATAAGACATTGGTTTTTGCCAAATTTCAGTATACTAGGTCAGGTATATTTGTAGGTAGGTGCAATGGGGAAGTGGCCTTCAGGTATTCATTCCCCTGCGAGTGTCATATGAGGCATAAACGGCCGTATCCTTTGATTGCGTTGACTTAGGAGTTTGGTTTTTTGACATCTCCAAGGGGTTGCAGACTTTTCATAATTTCAACTTGGTAGATATGGGTTTTATATTTTTGAGCTAAATGTGTGGGGTAGGGCCAAATCGAAAGCACCCGAAAACGACGTTCAGCCTGGGCTAAAGGTGTTGACCACCCCACGTTTTCTTTTGTAACTTATAAATAAAGTATTATTGTTAAATTTAAAAAATACACTTAGCCGTAAAATATAAGAAAACGTTTGAACATGTGCAAATCATAAGTAGATATCGTTTCAAAGTAGCTATTTGCGTGAGAAGTCGGGGATTACAATAAAATGTTTTTTTTTTTTTTTTCACGGAATTCCCTTAACCTTAATACATATGACTAATCTTTCCAATAGATTTACAACTTTCTATAATAAAAGATATATTTCACCTTTAAAAGTTTGACTTTTATATGAAAAATGCATGGGTGCTCGGCACCTTTGGCCAAGGCTGAACGTTGGTTTCGGGTGCTTTCGATTTGGCCACAACCGTGTTGAACGTGCATGAAGAGGTTGATGAATGTAGAGGTAGCGAAATAGCGTATGCTTAGACCGTTGCACCTGTTGTTCCATAGTCGCTGCCTACCCCATTGGGAAACAGGCGTGAGGACATGATGGTAATGATGATCCTTTTGTCCGGGTCTGCCTAAAACGCACTCTGACTAATTCGCGTTATGCCTAGACCAATTGAGAAATACCTAGTGGAAATAAGACTTAGGCCGAATGAGCTTTTGTCCTAAAGCGAACTTGGCACATTGAGACTAATCTAATTTAGCAGAGTCGACGGAGCTCTGCTGTCGCAGAGCTCCTATTTCTGGGTTGTTTGGCCCTCCGGGCCTGCTAAAGAACTAACATAACCTAAACATACCTCATATTTATGACACTAATTTTAAAATAACAAAATATGTCAAAACTATAGGTATATGATAATTAGGCGTATCGCGAAATGGACAAACAGCTACTTAGGCTTACTACGTTTTGGACATATTGCGAAATAGGTGATATGAGTAATAGGTCAATAGCGATTTAGACGAATAGCGAATTTCAAATGAAGTTTTGTCGTAACGCGAATTAGTCAGAGTGCGTTTTAGGCAGACCCGGACAGAAGTATGATGATGTTGGGTTGGGTAAGATTATTATTGGTACAATGTTTACCAAAAAAAAACTAGGAACCGTTTGGTTTTCTTTGACAATGTCTCAATATTAATAATGTCGGTCTTACCATATCATTCTTGGTAAATTTGTAGAATCTGTTGGTGACCCCCCTTAAAGCGCTAGCCTCCTGGGAAGCGTAGTAAACCAGGCGGAAGGCCATGGGCCCACGATCCAAAACTCTGAAATTCGTTATTTCTATCTTGATTTACAAAGGTGTATATTATATTAGAACAATATTTTAGCTACGAGTATTAAGTATTATGTGTACTGACGGGGCTTCTATTCAACATAGTAAAAACCATATCGTTTTTGACCTGTTATCGTACCTATTGTCAACGTTTAGATTGCTCTTATTTACTTGGCAGTAATGGCGAATTAAAAACAATACCATAACAGGTTAAATACGATTTTGATTTTACCGCCTATTATAGCGGCTCAGAAGATATCTATACTCGAAAATCTAATTAAAGACCAAAATCCTAACCTCAACGGGCGCGGCGCACATGTGATTACTGGACTTTGGTTTTAGTTTAGGAATTTTTATCAATAAAACTTACCCTAATATTACTAAGTACACGAGTTCACATTCATGTTTTTATGAAATAATGTTAAAATAACGAAATAATCAAGATTAGATTTTCGAGTATAATGTTGGCAGATGTTTTAGCAAAGCCTTTTATGCGTTGACAAAATATCAGCATTTTGTAAGAGACATGTGTAACATTCGTTCTCACTCATTGAGTTAGAATGTGGTGATTGGAACGTAAAGTTTAAGGGTGTTTGTATAGAAAGAATTATACTGGCTGTTGTAAAGCAGTGTAATAAGCACATTTTAAAAATCTTATCGTTAATGTTTTTTTTATTATGTTAAACGTATTACTAAATTTCTTTATTTCGTAAGACGGGCTTGCTTTACCTACTGATTTTATTCACCATATAACTGATTTATTACGTTTTTTAAATGTAGAGGTTTATTTCATCACTTACGAGGGGTGATCCAAAAGTAATGATAACTAAATACTTTTTGCATCGATATACAATAATGACATATAGCGTTACTGGCAGTAGAGACTCCTCAGTAATATTAATAAAAAAAATATAAAAAAATATGTACTTGTCATTGAGTTTCAATTGTTTTTTCACGAGCGGTCGGAACAATAACGCAAAAATGGAGAAAATTGAGTTGAGAGCGGTTATTAAATACTTCTGTTTAAAAAAAAATAGTACTAAAGACATATATGCTGAATTAGTGGGGACACTAGGGAACTCTGATCCGCCGTATTCCACAGTAGCACGCTGGTCGAAGGAGTTTAACTTAGGAAGAACATCCACTCAAGACGAACATCGCGAAGGCCGCCCTTCTACGGCCCTTACGGAAGATAATGAAAAAAATATCAATGAACTCGTGTTAACAGATAGAAGAATGACTATCAGACATCTAGTTGAGCTCACGGGGATTTCGTATGGCAGTGTTCAAAGAATATTAACTGATGAACTACACATGAAAAAAGTCTCCGCCCATTGGGTACCTAGAATGTTAACGGCCGAACAAAAGGAAATACGACATAAGATTTCAAAGTGTAATCTTGAAAAATTTCGAGCTTATCCCGAAACTTTTTTGCGTCGATTTATCACCATGGATGAGTCTTGGATCCATCATTTTGATCCTGAGACAAAACAACAATCAATGACGTGGAAGCGACCCAGTTCCCCTACACCTAAGAAATTCAATGTTGCAAGCTCAGCTGGGAAGATCATGGCTTCCGTGTTCTGGGATGCCGAAGGAATCATAATGATAGAATACCTCGAAAAAGGAACCACTATTACAGGCTCTTACTACGCTGACCAGATACGAAGATTGAGAGAAGCAATCAAGGAAAAGCGGCGGGGCAAACTTCGTGCTGGTGTCCTCTTTCACCAGGACAATGCACCCCCCCACAAGGCCGGTGTTGCGATGGCTGCTATTCGTGATGCAGGCTTCGAAGTGCTTGAACACCTCCCATATTCGCCAGATCTAGCCCCCAGCGACTTCTATCTCTTTCCACGCCTGAAGGAAGATCTTAGAGGTAACAAATTTTTGGATGACAGTGAAGTGATGGCCGCTGTGGAGGCATTTTTGACAAGTCAAGAAAAAAATTTTTTTTTAAAGGGAATTCAAGGTCTAGAGAAACGATGGTCTAAGTGTGTAAACTTGCAAGGAGACTATGTTGAAAAATAAATTAGGTTTTTTTACATTTTATGTGCCTTTCATTCTGATTATCATTACTTTTGGATCACCCCTCGTACGTACCTATCAGATATATTTAGGTCAACACAATGAGATTATTGCGATAGCTACTATTAGGTAACTATAAGTAAAAAAATCTCTTATTTTTAATGAAAACGGTTTGAATTTAAAGAGATTATTTATTTATTAATCCGCGGAAAACCAACAGCTAGCAAATCATAGCTATTATCACATTCCGCACCAGCAACCCGCTAGTCGGGTTCTCTTATACATAGTTCTCTTATAAAAATTACAAATAGACCTTTCATATCCTTTATCTGCAGTTACGTAAATGAAATATAAAATAATGCTGCTATAATAATAATTATAAAGCTTCCTTATTGACTGAGTACAGAAAGTAATTTAGTTACTTACTTCGATATCCATTTTGAAATCTCCGAACCGCAGTCGAGCACAGGCACTGGAACACCCCACAATTGCGCAGTCGTACGGTCTTGCAACGCGATCACCTGCAAAACAAGGGTCTTGCAATATTTTATTAGGTGTGAACATCGTATTTTAGAACAGGTTATTAAAGGGGATGAACAGGTTTTGCTGAAAGTGACTGTTGCAGTTACATTAAGCTGTGGAATCTAAGAAGCATTCGAAAATAACAGGTGGATATGATAGGTCTAACGTTTTAGTTACAAACCAGATAATAATTTTAGTTCATATGTCAAAAGATATTTTGCGTCATAAAAGAGATCTTCAACTCACCTCAGCCAAGTTAACATGTACGGGCTCCATATCTCTATATTTCAACGTGAGAATAGACCTCCTTACCGTCGGCTCCACCAAAAGCAGTACTGAATATGCTCTAGCTGTGATAAAATTATTTTTCTCGTCTATGATCATCAAGAATCTGTAATGATAACGGATTGCCAGTATTTGCCGATTTAAAACGGCCGACTTTAAAGCAATTTATTTATTTTATACACGCCTGCAAGCTGCAAGATGTTGACCCAGGCCTTGTTGCCAACAATAAAAAAAAGTAAAATGAATTGCAGAGTCTGGAAGATGAATAGTACCTACAACATGCTAATTCTAGGATCGTAGGCAATACGTGGGAAAATATTCTGCGGATTTCGTTTCTAGAGAAAAAAATCTAACCTGTCTCTTAACCAGCCGTCTTTCAGACCTAGAGTAGAACATGTCGCTGTGTCCAGAATGACGGGGCCGCATGACTTAACAGGATAAATGTAGATCTTGTCGAGGGTCCCAACTTGCTTCCACCTATAGGGTATCCTCAACCTGTTTGTGTAAATGTAGTAGGCGCAGTAGGAGCCCCCGAGGACCCCTGCGGTCACTGCCGCTGCTGTATAAAGAGCTGCAATACCACGAAAATGTAAATTAAAGCCCGGTGAAAATAGGCTAAAATTATTATTTAATCAACATTACATAATATCATCTGCGTGACTACTACGGAGTTATGGAGCAAGATAATGAGATCAGGTTTGTAAATATTATTTCAAGTTTCTATTTATAATTTGGGGTAGGTAAATAGCTGCGATGTGACATATGGTAATAGGTACGTGAATGAACACTATAACTACGATACTATTTAGCAGGTGGTAATTGTGTAGGTATGGCATTTCAGCTGTTTCTCGCGTCTCTCAGCTCTTGATATCAGAACAAGGCTAAATATCGAAGTTGAATGTTTAGTCCGGTCAATCTAGGCATTGGAAGGTACATAAATTTACAACAAGCTGCAAATGCGTGTAATTGTTCAAAACATAATTAAAAATAACATTTTAAAATTCCGAATCATTGCGATGCCTGGATTTTTTTTTATTCGAGGTCAAAGGTCAAAAATCTCGAAAAAAATTGGTTTTTCATGATTTTCAGCAAAACGGTAAGGTTTATCATAAAATTACTTAAGATAAAAATTGTAGATCATAAAATTCTCTACAAAAAATGTATCAATACTTTTTGTCTGGAGAGCCACCGTTTTTGAGATAGAACGAGTTAAAAAGTTGTAATCGTCATTATATGCACACGTTGGTTGGAAATGATAAAAGCGATTGAAACTAAAAAAAAATTGAAACTTATTCATCTGATTCATAATCTTCAAGTACTTCTTCTAGTTGTTCTTCTTCTTGATCTTCTTCTTCTTCTTCTTGATCTTCGTCTTGTTCGTTTTCTTCATCCTGGGTGTAAGTAAATTCCATCAATAGCGATGTATCGCATGTTTCCTCGTCGGTATCAAACGAATCCTCCACTATTGGTGATTCAGCATTAGAACATGACTGGCCTTGACAATGTGTACATGCCAGAGAACACACAGTCCAACTTTTTTACAACCACATTTAGCGCTGCATCCCTTTTTACAGTTGCAAAAAATAGTGTTCAGCAGTTTTTCCGGCGCAGGTGGGAGTAAAGTCTGAATAGGTTCTAATGTATTGTCGACCAACTTCCAACCCCAGTCTTTTGGGTCTAGCTGATAACCAAGCCACACTTGAACTTGGTAATATACCCGGAAAAGATGTTGATGTGCAGCAACTGAGGTTGGAGGAAGACAAGATAATTGCACCTGTTTCTTATTTTTAGTGTTTTTAACGAAACATGCATATCGATACTTATCTAAGCAGGTGGATTTTTTCGGAGCTCTGTACATAGAAAGGAGAAACCGAATCCCGTTCGTGATAATTTCTTGTTGAGTTGAATTACTTTTTTTGAAGACTTCAGCACATTGAACTAAATCTTAATTAATCTAAATTCTGACATTTTTAGTATAAAACTCAAAACAGCACGAAATAGGTTAGATTAAACACGTGTTTTCACTACGGCGTGGCGCTCAAGACTAACGGTATTTTATTTATTGGGCATACTAACACAAAGCAGGTATACATATTTTGACGATTACAACTTTTACAACTCTTTGACTCGTTCTATCTCAAAAACGGTGGCTCTCAGAAAAAAAAGTATTGATACATTTTTCGTAGAGAATTTTATGATCTACAATTTTTATCTATGGTGATTTTATGATAAACCTTACCGTTTTGCTAAAAATCGCGAAAAACCAATTTTTTTCAAGATGTTTGACCTTTGACCTCGAATAATTTTTTTTCCAGGCATCGCAATGATTCGGAATTCTAAAATGTTCTTTTTAATTATGTTTTAAACAATTACACGCATTTGCAGCTTGTTGTAAATTTATCTACCTTTACTATTATTTTTTAGTCTAATTTGACCGGACTAGTTATTATCACTGCGTAAAGCAAACGGCGCGACGTTTACGTCCAGTTCACACTGTTCAAGATAACAAGCTTATAGCATATAATCGGAATTGACATTTTAAATAATTTAGCTTAATTTAAGATAAAGGTACTTAATTTATAGGTATGGAGCGTGTTTAAGTTTGTTAAGTATTTTTGTATAGACGACAGTAGCCCAAAATTAAATGAGCTGGATTTGATATGATAATCGGTCTATACAGCAATGCTTATAAGCATTGCTGTATAAAACTAAATAGTAACAGTTTACATCAAGATCTCCATTTAGCTGTTGATTGAGGGTTTAATGAATAGTAACTTATTGAATATTCCGCGATGGGATTAAAACAGTGATGTTAGTTCATTCAAATCCACCCTCATATTAAAAGAGGAAATATTTGTATTTTTGTACGTTTGTTACGAATAAATTCAAAAACGACAGGATCGATTTCAAAAATTATTTCGCTATAGACCACAAAGATTTTGCAAACGGGAACCAATCCTCAGTATTCAACATGACAGTTGACATTTGATTGCCAATTCTTTGTGGGTTGGTTCCCGCACAGATTATTAAGGTATGTCTTGGGTTCCCGTTTGCTTTCCTTTCCACACTACGTCCCATTAGAATGCTACATTATCCCTGAGCATAATAAATATTGTTTTTATACAAAACTTAATAATTAAAAAAACAGTCGAGTACAAACAACGTCATACATATCATACGCACGTACGCATCTATGTAATATTATTGGACCTGCAATATATTCACCATGGTATTAGTCAAAGTCAAAGTTCTTTATTCTTCAATTTAGGCATAATATAATGCACCTATGAATGTTCTATTAGGGCTTGCAAACCAATTTACAAAATGTTACAGTTATATGTATGTATTTATGTTTGTCCACGTATTTGTCTGAAACTATTAATCGAATTATGACTTACCTTTTTTATCGGATTATATTTAATTAAACTGAGGGAATAGTGTAAGTGTCATCGAAATTGGTTCAGTAGTTTTCAAGATGTAGACCATTACCTGTATATGTGACAACCTGGCTCATTGATATGATGGATGAGTTACGGGTGTGGGGCAAAGGGAAAAAATCTCAAAACTTTGGTCAAAATCTAGTGAATGTAAGAAATAATTGTTTAAAACTAAAATTTACAAAAAAAGGTATTTAAAAAGAAACGATTGGGAACAAATAAACTCAAAATTGAAAAATAATATTTTCGTAGTTATACCAAATTGGTACCCTGGGTGGGCCCCTGATTCGTTTCGTACCTAATTTTGATTTAGTTTGGTTGGTAATTTGTTTTTCTTTACAATATTAAACTAATCTATACTTAATATTTTATAGAGGTAAAGTTTGTGACGTTGTAGGGAGTAATCTCTGGATCTTCTGAACCGATTTTGAAAATTCTTTTCTACTGGAAGCCACGTTATTTGCGAATTTCATAGGCTATATATTAACCCATAAAAATGTCTATTGTCCAACGAAGTGGACACGGGAACAGCTAGTAATAAATAAACAGACACTTACCGTGGTTAGCCACGACGTGCTTGCCTCGCAGTCGTAACCGCGATACGAGCACATTGAAGTTTTTATCACCGCGCGTGCATGTGTTGCTACACCAACACCGACAGAACCCATCCATACACTGTCTGCTAGCCATATTTTTTCGCGACTTGACAAATGCTTAGTAGCCTGGGCGTTTAACTTTTACCAGCAAATACATTTCTATTCAAGTTTTCTGGTTGCGTTCTATTTATGACAGACTATGAACAACGTGGATGTACCTACTTATGCAGATCAGCCAGAAGGAAATATCGTTGTAAAAATAATAGAATAATATTTAAACATTGTATATTGTCTACGGGACACGGTTATATATACCACGTGTCCCAAAACTCAACGATAAGCCGGCACCAGAGGATGGAGCTGCTTATGATTAGTCGAGAAAAAATAAGGAAAAAAATATATCTTTTCCTTATTGGTATTGGTATTGGTAGTATCTTGACGTGTAAAAGTGCCCGAGCGGCCTACTTACTAAATAAATTTCTTTTATCTTTTTTATCTTTTTTATTTTTTCTCGACTAATCATAAGCAGCTCCATCCTCTGGTGCCGGCTTATCGTTGAGTTTTGGGACACGTTGTATAAAAAAAATTACTACTATTTAGTCCTTATGAAAATTCTGGGTTTTGATTTTGAGACATTTTTCTGCTCAATCTACATGTCATTGTTTTATATAATGCTAGGTTTAGTTTTATAATTTTACTAGAGGACGCTCGCGACTTCGTACGCGTAGGATTAGTTTCCCGCTACTCCCCCTATTTTACTACTTAGGGGGTGAATGTCCGAAAATCCTTTCTTAGTGCTCACTTACATCTTGAAGGGAACCAAATTTCAAGTTTCGGCTGTGTGTTGATATATAAGTCAGTGAGTCAGGTTTGCCTTTTCTATATATAAAGGGTGGACCTGAAAAAATCTGGTCGTATACATTTTGACGTGACTTTTTTTTAATTAGCGATAATGAATGTAGAACTTTTTTGTTAACTAATACACAGCCGATTATAGTACAGTAAAAACTTTATTCAATTTTATTGTTGTGTATGACATTTCGTACTTTGGACTTACCTTACTCATCATTTGCTGAACAACATAATCAGAAACTTCTTTACTGGCTTTTTGCCACTTAGCTTTGAATTTTTTACGTTTTGACAAGATGTTCTCATTTTTTAAAGATTTATCTTTACTAAGTTAAGGCCCAATATGTTTTTCAATGGGTCTCAACTCTGGGCAGTTAGGAGGATTTGCTGTTTTTGGAACTACAGTGACCACATTATCTTGGTACCATTTCTGAACCGTGGCACTGTAGTGGCAGGTGACCAAGTCAGGCCAAAATAGTACAGAACCCTTATGTTCTCGGATGAAAGGCAGCAATCGGTTTTGTAACCACACTCCTTCTTGTAAACTTCTCCGTTGATTGTCCCTAATGCAATGAAAATTTTGCTCTTACCGCACGAACAAATGGCTTGCCATACCATGTGACGTTTTGGGAATTTCGATAGTTTTATTTTTTTATATTGATCCGGAACACTCTCCTTATTTTTTGCAACATAATATTCTTACCCAGGCAACTGACTAAAATCAGCTTTCACATATGTTTCGTCGTCCATAATTAAGCAATCGTATTTTGTCAGGAACTGATCGTACAATTTCCGGCAACATGATTTGACCAAACTTTCTTGTCTTTCAGATCTGTATTGGCCAATTAAGGCTTTGTAAGATTTAAAGCCTGTATTATCTTTAATTTTTTGTACGTAAGATTTAGAAACATTCACTTTTTTTGCAACATGTCTGATAGATATGCTTTTTTTTATCCACGGGTCTTTTTTTCTACCGCTTCCTTATTTCCGCTCAACGGTCAGAGTCTTCTTGAATTTAGACAGCACTGATTGAACCGTACATTTATTAATTTTTAGAAGTTTAACGATGTTATTCTGTGAAATACCTGGATTTTCTTGAAAGATGTTCACAATTGTTTTCTTATCTTCAGTTCTTTTGAGGTCCTTTTTAATTTTTACTATGTACCTCAAAAAAAATATGTTACACCGCGATAGAACAGAGTTTTGACAATGTGATCCGACATATCTTCTTTTTTTTTTAAAGTAAAAAACAAAAAAGAGACTCATTTCAAACCGAGCAGATTTCCACCCTTTAAGGAAATAATATCATAAGCAGTTTAAAAAAAAACGACGATTCGCTCCTTGAGATTTGAAGAATTGTAATTGTTACCTGACCACTTTAACAATGGCCAGCTTAACAGTTATGTTATGGCTAATGAACATAATTACAGGTTTTATTCTAGAGTTTACACTAATGCAGCTGCTTACGATCTAGCTTGTTTAAAATATGTACCTATACATGTTTTTTGCAATAAAAATCATGAAATCTTTAAGTACAAACAAATAAACGTTTAAAAACACTTCTTGTACGGAGACTTTCCTTATCGTCATATTTTTAAATATTTTTAGGATATCTTTTATGTGCATTTTTTTATTGTTTAAATACAAATCCTGTACTTAACAAAAGACACAGACCCTATAAAGTAGAATAAAGTGACGAATGGCAGACGGCGCAAGCTTATTTAGGGCCTTGACCCTAACAACTATAATTAACAGTGTTGTTTGTTTACAGGAAGTGAATGGCTAGGTGGTCGTGAACCCGGAGCGCTTGACCAAAGGCTCGGGCGGTGGCACCTTCGCACACGTTCTCAGATCGCGTTCTTCGACAATGGCAGAAACGTCGCGGCGCAATTTATACGCATTTGATATCGTTACGCAATAAAATATTCTGTAAGTCATTCCATCTTATTATTTAGTACTACCAAATACTCCAATGAACGTAATACTAGGTATTATTGCCACAGATTATAGTTCAGGAAATATTAGTTGGCCGTCTGTTTTATCTACTTTGCGATTTTTTCCTGCGTTAAGACTTACTGCACCCAAAGACATTATCCCCCTTACTATAATTGTTGAATAACGGTGGAGTAGCTAAACCATGGTTTGTCCTTACCTGTCAAATTCAAATGTCGCAATGACAGATAAGGACAAAGCATGGTTTAACTACACCACGGTTACTCAACGTTTATTAATAAGGGGGTAAATTTACATAGTTGTAACCTAACCTTAACCTTAACCTTAACATTAACTTTAACCTTAACCTTCACCTTTCAATCCACTGTACTGTTTGAAGAACGAGGGCAGTTTAACGATTACCTTTTATTTAATATTAACAAAAAGATCTTATTAAAATGATTACAGACGGCCAATTCATATTTCCTGAACTATACTAATGTATTGTATCTACTACCTAATTAGCTCAAATGACGTTTTATACAACCTTTTGAATGCCACCGTGTTGAGTTGACTGCAATTTTTACGACGGTATTTTCCGGCGGTAAGGGTATGAAACGTTCAAAAACTCAATTGGGCGGCCGTCCCATAATTTTTTCCAGGTTGCGGGGCGTTGAAAATGTTAAGGTACAGGCAGGATATCATAAATCATAAGATCCCTTGCACGTCATTCACAATCAAAGTTAAAATAACAGATGGCAGCAAGAATAGTGTTTTATTTACAAGACAAATATCGACTTAACAATGCCAAATACTTCAAGGGAGATACCGAAGGTACAGTGCCTAGTATTTAACTACGCAACATAAACTGGTTCGTTGAGCGAGATTGTCACGCCGGGCGCCGAGCGTAGGGTCATCTGAATGCCCATGCGCGGCGCGTAGCCCGCAGCTTTACGCAGCACGGGATCCTCGATTTGGCGATAACTGTAACATTTAAAATAATACTAATTATTTTTCAAATTTTATTCGTATTATGTTTAGAATACCAGTACGCTATTTCGCTATTTTCGTTAGGTTATTGTTAGGCGATGGGCTTGAAACCTGTCACTAATGTACACTGGGAAACATTTGGTAAACGTTAGCCTGTTTGTGCAAAATGTCGTTACTGAATTAACAACAAGTTTTTAGAGTTGTTCGTAATCCAGCTCTGCCTACCCCACTCTGGGAATGAAGGCGTGAGTGTAAGTACATAGGTTAGATTAGGTTAGACTTGTAACTAGGTACATACAATAAAATGTAAACTGATGACTGAAATTTGGAACATGATACATTCGACGAAAAAATATTTCGCTGAAACGGCATAGGCCCGCATAGGCATAGATTAAGTCGCAAGTGATAAAATTGACTATTATTAACCATATAGGATGATAGAGGGCAATTGAATCGGACATTTTGGCATTTCGGTCTTATAAAAGTACCACAAGGTCCGCGAGTGCATCAAATGTATCTATGTTTGTAATGGCTACCCAAATATTATGTAAGTATATCATCATCGACGTAATAAAGAAGCATCGGTGTCAAGTTCGTTCTAGAATTTTCCACTAAGTACAATGGTCACACCTTAGGTACACAAATGTACAGATGTAGTGAATAATCCTTTCCCATCGTTTTTTGTCGGATAAGTTCCTATTTATCTTGCTCTCTCAGTTGGCTTATTCATGGGTACTGAAGCTAACTGAGAAAGCAAGATAAATACGAAGTTATCCGACAAAAACGATGGGAAAGGATTATGCACTTATATCTGTGATTATGTAATTAAAGTTAGTGGATACATAGCCGCTGCGTAAAACAAAGGGTTACACGAGAGGGCTCAAGACCAGTAAGTATTCACGGCTTTCGCAGCATGACATTTATCTACCTTTCTAGATTATTTTCATGTCTTTTTATAGTAGGTGCTAGTTCCTATGTCATACTCATATGTATTCGTCATTGCAGAAATACTTGGTCAATTAACACGTTTTTGTTGTTAATGTTGATCATATCGGTGAACTTACGTGCGTCTTATCATCAACTAGTTGGTCGTCGGGCTACTACTAGATCTTAGTTCTATAATATTTAAAAAGCTGGCAAGAAAGTGAACGCGAATACGAAGGGGTTTATAATAACCTACGTGAGAGCACTTAGAAGATGCTTCGGATTTGTACTTCTCTTTCGCTCGCTCTTACTAAGAGAGTATGCTAGCGAGTGAAAGACAAGTACAAACCCGAAGCATTTTGTATGAGCTATCGCACTGTACACAAACTCGTAGAGTAGCCATCACAACCATATTATTCCAGAAAAACATTTGACGCACTCATAGACCTAGTGGTACTTGTATAATTACGTTAAAAACCTTAATTGAAATTTGAATTTATTTTATTTGCAATTTTTTTTGGTATCAAGACTATCAAGGTGCTTTATCGTCAAATCGACTACCACCGTGTATTAGCAAAATGGAAAAGGGGTGTCGAGCAGCAGCTGCATTTCTTTAAAGATTGCCTCTATAAGATATAAATAGGTATTATCTGTGATAAAACGTACTTCTTTAAAGTTTGAAGTGGTTCAGTTTTAGCATTGCGAACCCCAGTCTCCGGGTCGATCGTCGTCAATATGCACCTGGAAAAGAAAACAGTATGCGTAAAATATTGTTAATTATCGTACCGTTTGTTAAATAAATCATCCCAGTTATTACCTCCCGCATGGTTTGAGTATCTCGAACACGTTCTCTCCTATTTTGAGGAATTTCCAGTTGTCTTCGTCGTAGGGTATGCCACCTTTGAGCACGAAGTTAGGTCGGAATGCGCGGTGTGTGACCTGGCAGTCGGGCGTCAGGCGCGTGTTCAGGTCGGCTACCGAAGCGTCGTTCACCAGGTTATAGGGCGTCTCATCGGGTAAAGCACCCTGGAATCATTTAAAAATAAAGCGTTAATTAATCCTTGCATAGTAAAACAATATAACAGTTGTACCTGACATAAAGTCTCACACTGGCACCGCCGGGATGTTAATGGCGTGTATCACGTGTACGCGTAAATTTTGCATTTAGTTAATCAGTACATTGTGTAGGCTACTACTACATTATGAAGCAAGTTGCTAATGTTACTATCTATCTCTAGGTGTCTCTAATCTCTAACCACGGTTAATATGCAACTATACTTTCAAACGCCTAGTCAAGCCTGTAGTAAAAGATTACATGTTACATGTTTGAAAGCTAAATATTGGTTAAGATGTGTAGATAAAAATGGTGGTACAATGTTTATAAAAAAAAGACTAAGTAGGAACCGTTTGATCTCTCGTGACAAATTTTTCAATAAGGTGTCTCAGTCGTACCGTATCATTCTTGGTAAATTTGTAAACTCGGTTGGTGCTGCTCCTCAAAGCGCGGGCCTGCTGGGAAGCGTAGTACACCAAGCGGAAGGTCATAGGCCCACGATCCAAAAGTCTGAAAACATTATTTCAATCTTGATTTACAAAGGTTTAAACTATGTTAGAACAATATTATAGCTATTAAGTCCATGTGTTCTAAATACTTATTATGGTGGCGGATGTTTTAAAGAAGGCATTTCAAAAATATCAGCGGTTTGTAATACTTGTGTATATTATTCGTTCACACTGATTAAGTTATAATGTGGTGAATAGAATTTAGTTTAAGGGGTGGTATAAAAAACTTTTGAAACCATATGTTGTTGTAACTGGCTGTTGTATAGCAATGTTACAACCACATCTTAAAAACCTTTAAGGTAACTATGTTTAACGCACTGTTCAATTTCTTCCTTTCGTACAATGAATATCTTATAATGATTTTAAACTTTAAAAGACAATTCAACATGATATCACATTTTTATTAAGGTTTTAAGCAGTGTTTTAGTTGTTTTTATCATTAGGTACTTATTTAGGTCATCCTCGCGACGTTATTGAGATAGGAAGGTAGGAGTGCTATTCGATAACCAAAATCTTTAGAAAATCTCTTATTTCTTTTGATACAGTTTTGAATGGAATGAGGTTATAGGAATGCTTAAACGAATATATTTGTCTTTTCCCCTTCCTGCAGTTACGCAAATGAAATATAAGATGACACTGTAACTTGGATAAGATACCTAAGTTACCTAAGATTAAGCAATCTAGTTGAGTTGACTGAGTAACTATGATAACTAATAAGGAATTCATTTACTTCGAAATCCATTCTGAAACCTCGGAACCGCAGTCGAAGACAGGCACTGGAACACCCCAAACTTGCGCTGTCGTAGGATCTCGCAACGCGATCACCTGTAACAGAATGTTCTCGCTTTACTTAACCTGGCACTAAAAACGCGCCTCTGCAACTCTTGTTATGAAGATGAAAGATTTTACTTCAAATGATTTTTGCAATTACATTTTGCATTTACTGTCGAATCCAAAACAGCAATCGAAAAGAACTGGATGAAGAATTGGATTAAGATTATCGTTTAACTCTTAATGTGTAAAAGGATTAAAAAAAAACTTTCAACTATAACCAAATTCTGATGAAAAAATGGAATAAATGTAAAAATTATGCACTGATTAGTTTAACATACGTGAGGTAAATTACTGTGTTACCGACGTTCGAAGATATAAACCAAGGGTCATTACCATTCATTGCATTCAGCAAAGATATCCAACTCACCTCAGCCAAATTAACATGCACGGGCTCCATATCTCTATGTTTCAACGTGAGAATAGACCTCCTTACTGTAGGCTCCACCAAAAGCAGCTCTGAATATACTCTAGCAGTGATGAAGTTGTTTTTCTCGTCTATGATCATCAAGAATCTGTAATGAAAACTTATTGTAGTAACCACTACATTGCCTCGAAAACCTGGAGCGTCCGCCGATATAAAATGGCGGACTTCAAAGCAATTTATTTAATGATGAACATGCCAGTGACGTTAACAAGCGTTGATTGTGGTTAGTGGTCGCCAGAAAAACGAGACACCAGAAAAATGGATTGTAGTTTCTGGAAGATGCATGCACTTGCTAATTCTGGAATCATAGCATTGTGAATACGAGTATGTATTCAAAAGCTGTAAAAAGGCTGTGGGTGTTGATTAATATTTAAAAAAAACTTACCTATCTCTTAGCCAGCCGTCTGTCAGGCCTAGAATAGAACACGTCGCTGTGTCCAGTATGACGGGGCCGCATGACTTGATAGGATAAGTGTAGATCTTGTCAAGGGTCCCAACTTGCTTCCACTTAGAGGGTATCCTCGACCTGTTTTTGTAAATGTAGTAGGCGCAGTAGGCGCTCCCGAGGACTCCTGCCGTCACTGCCGCTGCTGTATAAGGAGCTGCAATACCACAAACATATAAATTTAATCCAGATTAACATAAGTTACACTTAATATTTGACCATTAGTTAAATATTGTCTGCGTGATGATTAATGATGGAGCAAGATATTTAGATCGACTTTGTAATTGTAAGTATTATTACAAGTTTCTATTTGCAATTTGGGTTAGGTAAATAGCTGCGCCATATTATGTGACATACGAAATAGATTAATTAATAGGTACCTACTACAAATAGGTACTATATTATTCTTTAGCAGGTGGTAAACTTGAAGGTATGGTAGTTCAGCTGTTTCTTATGTCTGTCGACAGGGTCTTGGTATGAAAACAAATAAGGTTAAATAACGAAGTTGAATTGTTATTTATTATCAACGCATAAATAAAACGGCGATTGTTAGGTACCTATTTACTTATGTGCAATTCACTACACTACACTATTCTACTCGGTAAGGGCATATTGCCTTTGACGTGTTATCGTATTGTCATCGTTAGGAGAGTTCTTATTTACACTAAAGTATTTCTTTTCAATTAACATCTGTTTGACCGTGAGGCCAGTTAGGTTGGAGCAGACCCCTACAGGTTCTAAACTCCTGGTAATACCTACTCGTAGGATGACTGAACACCCTGATCTGAATGAGTACCTACCTAATGGCGGCGGTGGAGTTAAAAACAATAGGTACCATGCCTAACACGCCAAAAGCATTATTCTTTTACCCAGTAGAATAGAGGCGGAGGATCTATAGGTATAGGTAATGAATTTTGGTTTGTATTTATCTATCGCGGCGACAATCAATGTTTTGATTTGCTATGATAATCTATAAAAACATTTGCAATGCCCGTTCCGTCTAGGTACTTTTAATTTAAAGACCATCTGTAATTTTTATTACTGGTTAAGCAAGTAATAAATGAATATGAATATATGCGGGTAGCCGCGGGTAGAGGTTGACGTGTTTAAAGTCACTCCGTATTTGTAAAATCTTAAATAAATACACAATGTCACTAAACGCCGTGGAAAATGCTGTTCAAGAGCTTATTAACCAAGTGAAAGTGCTAAATGATAAAGTAATGAGCCTAGAATGCCAAATATGTGAACAAAATGCAACACTTCTCAATCAAACACAAAAAATTCGTGAGTTAACATCCCATATTAACGTTAAATCTCCATCTACCCCCAAATCGCGCACGCCATCGGTTCCCGCTAAGCAACCGCCGCCGCGCGCGCAGCAACGACCCATAAGACAAGCGCGTATAAAGTCAGCAGCTTTAGCGGGCGCCTCGAAAAAACCGGATAGTGAGAGCCACACGCTTGCGCTCGCGCCGACCGCTGACTTGCCGCCGAACACGCCTGTTACGCAGCAATCGACGGCCGGTGGGGCCACGAAACTAGTGGAACCTACAATACTGAGCACTGAATTAAGTGATAATAATATTGACATGCTGTCGAAAAATTGTGAAACACAACCTGAAAGACCAGTTGACGACGATGGTTTCGAAACAGTTAACTATCACAAAAAAAGTCGGACACGTACTCCGAGAGCCGTAATAAGAGGTAGCGGAAATGCGGATCCTGAACTTCAGACTGTGGAACGTATAAAACGAATCCACGCGTGCTTCTTTAAGCCGAACACGAATGCAGATAATTTGCTCCGATTCATGAAGAAGAAAAATCCCTCTGATGAATATAATGTCGAACAAATAAAGCTAAAACATTCCTATTATGCATCCTTTTCAATCACGGTGCCCTCTACAAAATTTGAATACTTCATGAATCCACAAATCTGGCCACAAGGAACTGAAATAAGCGAGTGGTTTCGCCGGAGCACCAGGCGAGCGAGGCGCTCGTCAAATACCGCCGCAGATTTCGGGGCCCCAAACTAGAGAACTAACGATTTATTCACAACCGAAGGTACCGTCGACAGATCCCGTATGTGTGACTAAGAAAACTTATCACAGCAGCTTTTACCAATGTGAAACATCAACTAGTGCTAACATAAATATTATTCACCAAAACGTCCAGTGTATACGGAATAAACTCTCAATGTTAACCTGTTGTGTAAAAAACTACAATCCCGATGTTATAGTGTGCACCGAAACCTGGCTAAGGGATAACGAAATACCGTGTGTGCAACTTGACGGATATGTTGTGGCAAACAGTTTTTGCCGTAAAAAACGTTTGCATGGAGGGGTAATTATATTCACCCGACACGATGTTCCATTCTCTCGGGTGGATATTTCCCAGTTTACGCAGGAATTTACTTGCGATTGTACGGCAATTGCGTTAAATTCAAATTTTGTAGTAGTAGGATTGTACAGAACCGACAGCGGTGATTTTAATGTATTTTTGACCATAATTAATAGCATTTTAACATTTTTGACGGAGAAATATTGTAACGTCTTATTAATTGGAGACTGGAATCTGGACGCGCTATCGCCGTGCTCTAGGTATGTTAAACTACGCGACCTTTTGAATTCGTTTCGTCTGCGTAATATTATAGACTTTCCGACGCGCGTGTCTGGCGGGTCGCGTACGGCGATCGACGCCGCCGCGACCACGCTGGCCGCCGGCGCAGTGTTTGCCGCCTCCCTCACTACCGGCATCAGTGATCATCTCGCTCAGCTGATAACCTGTGTAGTGCCTAGAGTGAATGAGACAAAGCCCCTTAACTACTCTGTCATCCACAAACGAAATATTAACAAAGAAACAACATACTCGTTTCGTCAGTCGTTAGAATTCTATGACTGGGCACATTTAATGTATAACCAATCTTTAGATATCAATAACAAAATTAAACATTTCATGAACGTAATTTTGAATTTATACAATACACATTTTAAATTGAAGCGCATAAAAGTCAAAAATACAAATAAACAGTGTCGTTGGCTTAGTGATGAAATCATAAACTGTCAAAAAAATATTATCGGATATTGCGAGTTACTCCAAAACTACCCACATGAAATTATTTTCAAAAATTGTATCTTGATGTATAAAAATAAATTCCAAGATCTCGTTATTGACAAGAAAAGACAAATAATTTCAGAAAGGTTAAATAGTTCAGCGAATTTAAAAAAAGAAACTTGGAAAATAATAAAAGAACAATGCAATAAAGTACCTCAAAAAATTACGAGTGTTCAGCTCAAGAATGAAAAAGGCCTAATAAACAAAAAAGATGTACCTAGCACATTTAACGAGTATTTCATGGGTGTTGGACGGCGGTTCTCTGACTTGTACCCACCTAACGAAAATGCTGCTGTTAAATATATAAGCGACCGAACATATTGCACCTACGAGTTACCCTATGTTGACCCTAGAGTCATTGAAAAGACCATAAAACATAAACTCAAAAATAAAGAGAGTCCTGACTTCTTTGGTATCACGGGAAACCTTATCGCCAAATATTGCGAATTATTGCTACCGATTATCAGCTTTATCATCTATGAAATATTTTGCACGGGATATTACCCGGATATACTAAAGAAGTCACGAGTCTGCCCTATATACAAAGGATCAGGTGATAGATGTGTGCCGGATAACTACCGTCCAATAACGATCGTCCCCACCATTTCTAAAATTATTGAATCAATGTTGGCTTCTTCTATAACCCTTTACTTAGAAAACAACTTGATTTTAACATCAGAACAATACGCGTATAGAAAAGGCCACTCAACAACATCGGCCTCCTTGCGGTTGGTTAATGCTATTGTTACGTCATTGGATAAAGGACTAAAAGTTGCGGGACTATTTTGCGATTTGTCGAAAGCTTTCGACTCAGTCAGTCACAGTTTACTCAAGATAAAGCTAAAAAAACTAGGGTTTAAAAACAAAGCCTACAATTTGATATGTTCTTTCCTAGAAAAAAGGTCACAGGTAGTTGAGGTGCAAAGCTCCGGTGAGAAATTAAGATCGACAGCAGGCGATACCACCGTTGGGATCCCCCAGGGCTCCGCGCTGGGTAACGTCCTGTTCCTGATATTTATTAATGACTTGCCGAGTGCCATTAGTGGGGGGCAAGTTGTATTGTTCGCGGACGACACAAGTGTAGTTGTGGCTGGAAAATCGTACTCTGATTTACAAAATAAACTACACGTAGTTACTTCACAGTTAAAGTCTTGGTTTGACTCAAATGGACTAAAACTAAATATGGAAAAAACTAAAAACGTACTTTTCAGCGTTCGTGCTTGTGTTTATCCACAAATTGCAATTTGTAACAACATATCGACAGCTAAACTGGTTAAGTTTCTAGGGTTCCAACTGGACAGCACATTGTCGTGGAAACCACATGTCGAGCACGTGTGCAATCGGCTGGCCACTTCCATCTACGCCCTACGCGAGTTGAGCAAGTTGGTGTCGCCTGAAACCCTGTTACAGGTATACTACGCATATGTGCACTCCATAATTTCATACGGTGTTATCCTCTGGGGAAACTCGACAGATAGCCAACGAGTATTAATACTTCAGAAGAGAGCTCTTCGCATTATTACAAAGGTGCCACATAATACATCATGTCGAGCGCTATTCAAAACCTTGGGGATATTGACTGTGAGGTCTCTTTATATACACGATACCATAATGTACGTCAGGAACAACCTAAACTCCTACAAGCGTGGTACAGACGTACATAATTTTAATACAAGAAACGCTAATCGCCTAAAAAAGGTTCGCCGAAGGTTGGTCATGTCGAACAAAGACCCGCAGGTGATGGGGCCAACTCTTTACAATAAGCTCCCACAGCGCGTTAAGGACGTGGCCAGCGTGCCAGTATTCCAGTCCCTACTAAAAAATATTTTAATTGAAAACACAATATACACTGTAAATGAATTTCTCAGTAGCACTATTAAATAATAAATAATAATATAAGATGTTAAATGAATGAATACTATCTGTAAGTTGACATGTCTTCTAGTGTACTTTATGTTTATGTTAATCTTAAATGTATTTATCCAAGAATTGACGAATAAACTATTCTATTCTATTCTATTCTATTCTAATATAACGCAATATGGCGTCCGAGCTCGTTAAGGATAAATAAACATTTACATCGAGATCTTCGCTTACACGTTATTTGAGGGTTGCACGAATAGTAGATAACTTTATAAATATTCTGAATCTAGGATTACAACAGTTGCTCTTCAAAGTTAGTTCATAGAAACATAAAAAAAGACAAAGATAAAAGACATAAAAGTAAATAATTATTATTATGTAACTATTGAAAACGCTATAAGTACAATGTATGTTATGATATGATAAGATTGATAAACAATATTTTGGTTCAAACGGATATCTATTTAGCTTTGCTTTCCCAGCATTCCATCGCGTTTTACAACTAATTACCTAGTATTCCTACCTACTTTTTTTTAGGTTAAAGACAAGTAATCTTGTAAAATGTTAAAATGTGATAATTAATAACTGCAAATGTTTACATTTGCTAAGTATACCTACATTAAAAGCACTTTCTTTTTAAATGTCAATAACGTCATATCAAAACTAAGTCATCGTATTTTGGCTAATAATTGTCGACACAACATTCTCACAAGAAAGTCTACTATCGATGTTATTTCTTTTTAATAATAAATAAGCAGTGACTTACCGTGGTTAGCCATGACGTGTAGCCTCGCAGTCGTAACCACGATACAAGCACATTGAAGTTTATATCACAGCGCGCGGATGTGTTGCGACACTAACACCGACAGAACTCATCCATACACTGTCTGCCAGACATATTTGTTCGAGACTTGACAAAATTAAATGCTTAACAGTCAGGGCGTTTACCTTTTACCAGCGAGTAAATTTTTACTCTTTGGTAATTTAACGTTTTTTTTAGGTGCATTCTACTATTATAGACTAACTGTGTACTTAATATCTTATTGGTAATTCACCGAACTAACCTGTTCTGCAACAGTAATGCCGGCTCAGGGCCGGCCTTGCCGCCGCATCCTAATAAATGCTTGCAAATGTTATTTATTTTCCTTAATTACACTTCGTCGGCAGACCTGTAAACGTGAATTGAGACGACCTGCCCAGTTTTTACCCAACTGCCGAAAAAGAATAGAACTTGGTGTTTTTGACCTGTACACATGTATGTTTGGTTTTTGCAGGTCTTGTACAGTAATGGCCCGATTTCGACATTCAAGACGTTAGCGTCGCCGTTGACACAGGATACTTTATTTAAAATAGCGGATTTAAATTAAATAACATGGCCGAATGGGTATTAAACATTATTTATGTATTGAGAAAGATACATAGTACTTTTAATTATGCCGTTTATTTATTACACTTGTGACTAAGTCCATTCCCAATATTGAATTCATGATTTCAAGCGGCTTAAATATAAAAAGGAAATTACAAGCAGAAGACGGGGCCGTGATTGACAAAGGTCACGTAACGGTTATCTTGCGCAACTATGTCAATGGCGTTCTCGCCCTTCGGTGATAAACTCTTCTTCTGTTATTAACTGTTAGGGCAAATCTTCTTACTATTCGTCATCGAATGATTAGCCGACAATTAGGTCAAACGCAATCCCATTATTGATAAAAATGAGCTCAACTGGTGGCATCCGAGCACGATAGTAACAATATAACTGCGTGTAGTTTGCAGGTTTGGTCACAGGTTTCGACAACGAAGCAGTTTAACCAAAGTGGTAGAACCCTCCCTCACATGCCAGCGAGTGCGAGGAAAAACTTAATAACGAAAGAAATAAAATACAGTTACTCACAACAAAAGTACAAATTAACTTATTTAAGAGAATGATACCTTGTCTGAAAGTTATTTTTTTTAAATATATTTTCTTGGCATAGTTTACTTTGCCATCACGCCAAATTGCTGATCTCTAACACCCCACAGTGTTTGCAGGCTCCATCACTACCGGTCTAACTTTACCTTCGGTCACTTTAAAGAGTTAATATCATTAAATTATCACCAAAAATTCATTTTATTGAATTACACTTTCACAATTTCCTATAGATATCATTCTATCGAATTTCTCATGTATAAGTTGGTTCCAGATAAAACGACGAAAATGCACTTAACGCGGGATTTTACAACTTCTTTTGTTGCTAAATATGAAAGGAAAAGATAACAAAGGGACGACCGAAGTGTGGCACGTGCCTTGGAGTAGCTCAACCCTTCTTGATCATTGAAATAAAACATTTTTTCAAACCGTCTATATTGTAATGCAAAAATATACTTAAAAAATATGTATTCCTATATGTAACATTCAATATAATTTTAAAATGGCATTATTGATACATAATAAATCAACACAACACTAAAACTTATCGCATATTCTTATGGCTAACATGCAGTAAAAAAATAAAATCTGATTATTATAATACACAAAAAATCAACAGTTATACATGATAAATATTCCTATATCTAACATTCAACATAATTTTAATTGTCATTATTGATACATAATAAATCAACACAACACTAATACATCTCGCATATTCTTATGGCTAACATTCAATAAAAAAACTCAGGTAAAAATGTATTTTTAATACTATTCAAAAATTGTACAAAGTAATATTTAATTATTATTTTAGAAACGCACGTCGTGCGGTAAAATACCGACAAACAACATCAAAATTATCAAGATTGTTTGTTCACAGTATACTTTGGCCGTACCGACACACCTGCGTAATTATTTTACAACCCTACTTGAAGATAACAATTGAACAATAGATGTTGGTACCTAATGGTTGTTTTTAAGCGCATTTTCGTCTTTTTATCTGGAACCAACTTATACCCACGATGTTTTCATTACGTAGGTTTGGTTAAAAAAAACACTAGACTTGTGACTACCAAAATAAAATAACCCGTGCGTCGAGAAATGCCTTTCGATGAATTGAAAATCCCGCGTTATACGTTCGTTGAAAGGTGTTTCGATAAAATAATACGCTACTCGTTCGGGGAGGTCCTTGGGATTATATACACTCAGGAGCAAAAATACCGGGTCAGAGTGCGTTTTTCATACTAAAGAGGCTATTTCGAAGCCTTGGTTCCTCGCCAGTTTAGTGAAATCTGATGATAAATACCCCGAGCATCGATACAGGACTTCCAGAGTGCCTAGAATACCCAACTGAATGAATCTGCGGTTAACGCCGGAATTGTGTACCGTAAAATGGGGTGAATAGAGATTCGCGGGGTGAATAGAAATACAATACAAAATAAGTCATGACTTGTTACTAATAAGAACAAGTATTACATTGACAAGTCTATTAGAAAAATACATTAAAATCTCAGTCTTTTAATTAGTAGAATATGCTTTATTTTAGGCTGTATTTCTATTCACCCTGCGAATCTCTATTCACCCCATTTTACTGTATGTTCAGAAAAACATCTAAAATAGCAATAAAATGTAAGGAAATCCAAGTGCCATCAGTTAGGTTAACAAATTTTTACCTCCTCTATTGAACCTTGGAGTATCCACCATTAAACCTCACTCAAAACAATCCCTGGCGGGGAACCAAGGTTCGAAATAGTCTAATTTGTATGAAAAACGCACTCTGACCCCGTATTTTTGCTCCTGAGTGTAGATTATAGAGATTATGATAGATAGATGAGATGAGTCTGGTCAGACGAAATTATAATTAAAAATAAACTAGTGGCTGTATTTATTTTCACTACTCTTGGTTTAACATGGATATCTACAGCGAGGGAGGGAGTTGTGTACTATACTAAGTTACGAATTCAAAGTTAACTAAATGTTTAAATTCGAAAAAAGAATCGAAAATTGTACACATTTTCTTGAGATTTAACCATAAGTTACGATTAACTACCAATCAAACAGGCCCAATGACACGGATTACCGTGCAAACCTTACGTACGCCAGGGTCAAGTTAGCCTAGTTTTATTCAAGTAGAGCTACAGATTAAACCTCGTTGAAAAATTATAAACTCAATTGGATGGATGTAATAATCGTGACACTGCACTGAGAGCACAATAGGTACCTACCTAATTACACGCTGACCTACACATACTCGTATCTCATTATTATACCCCGTGTAATTCAAACGGGAACGATGTCATATTGAGCAGTGGATTTTTGTGCCGTGTTCTGCGCTTCATACGGAGCGCGTAAAAAATGCAGTCGACTTTAACGTTCAAAAGGTTAATGTTATATCTAGAGTTTTCTAAGCGACAAAAACTTCGTCATCTTGTGAGATATATCCTCCAGGCCGTGAGCGCAGCACCATCTGTATGCCCAAGCGCGGGGAGTTGCCCTCCGCGCGGCGGATAGCTGGGTCCTCAACTTCTCGGTACCTGGAACAACGGCTCATAAAGCTTCCAGACAGCAACAGAATGTCAGAAGTAGCAACTGGATACACGAAGAGCGTCAGAAATTTATTTACACATATTTTTAGACATTGCAAATGTATCGATTGTTCTCATTCATAGGTAGGGACCGAAAATGTCTACTGTTTTATATGGTCTCCTCCGGGCATTGTAAAGACTGGTCGTTTATTCTGTTTTTGTGATGAGCTTGAGTATTCTACACTGTTACCTAACAAGAAGGAGTTTTGGGAAATCGTCATCGTGAATCAGTAAGATAGTTATCCCCCCTATAGAATTAACCTACGTCAAGCAAATCAGTAAAAACGTACCCTCTTAAAACTTCTAACGGTTCATTATTTGCGTAACGTACTCCAGTTTCAGGTTCGATTACAGTCATCATACACCTGAAACAATTATTCACATATTTATAAAATACAATTTATTGTGAAGCATAATAACCGGGAAGTTGCTTCATAGTATTTAGTTGGAAAGACTTAAAAGGTGGCACCAAAAAGAGGGCAATGGACGATCTCTCGATGGATCCTTCTATGTTTCTGATGAGAGATAGATACCCGGTTTAAATAATATTAGGTCGCGGAATTTTGGCGGCTTTTGGCAAGTAGTAGGGAGAGTTTGTTTTGGAGAGTAGACACGTCGTTTTGTTTTTTAACTATTTGTCTTTATTAAATAAAATATCATATTTATCGATGATACCTACGTTCTCTTTTGAGCGGTCGATGATGAAAAAAGCTCGAAATGTCGGAAAGTTATAAAATATTATTTTCTGATTTATTATATCAAAGGGTTTAGAGGAATCTATTATCAAGTTATAAAATATAAGGGTTTTCGTAATTATACTGATTTCAATAAAGCAATTTAAACGGATTAAACTCCGATATTTCAAACTTTTTCACCATCGATCGACCATTACAAAGAGAGGCGTAGCACGGAAGATTTGCGGTTTTATTTAATAGAACATAAATAAATAAATATTAACTATAGATTTGTCGATAACATCGATAAACAGCGGTGTTCTCTCCCTACAACATTTCAAAACCGCCCCCAAAATTCTGGGCCCTAATAATAATCATCTCAATAACAAAACGTCTAAATCTAAATATTAAAAAATACTGTCGGTCTTCTCGTGACCACGAATATGTTCTAATGATCACCTTAGACAAGGCTTTATAATCTCAAACACATTGTCCCCTATCTTAACGTATCTCCAGGCGTCCTCTTCATAGGGCTGCGCGCCCTGCAACAGGAAGTTGGCTCGAAACAGCCGCGGGGACACCTGGCATCCTTGCAGGCGCTCGTTCAGGTCCAGCACCGAGGCTTCGTTCATTAGGCTGAAGGAGATCTCGTCGCCAAATGCACCCTGAAAATCACCAGGAAAGTGTCAAATATCGAAGTATATATATATATATTACAAACGTATTAGTCAAGGAGCTAAAAATGCTGCTGCTGCTGCTGAAGAATAAGGGACAGCCTTGGATCTACCGCCCCCGACCTCTAGTGGCATCTTGAAGTGTTGTCCAGTGTACATGGCCTACTTCATTTTGACTGATGTGTGCCTTTGCATTTAGCGCTTTCTTGCATGCAATATGCAATCAAATACACTCTACCGAGCGTTGGATACATTTTGGAATGATCCAGGAATGTTACCGTATCACACTTAGTGAATTTGAAATGGTTGTGCAATAGCTTCAGCTTGCGTGGTTTCTGGGTCGCATAGTAAACTAATTTGAAGTCGGCTCCGGGTCGATTCAGGAGTCTGAAAATAAATTTTTGGCTTGAGAAAATTCGTTTTGCGTTAGTTCATAGTTCATAGTTCATAGTTCATAGCATTTATTCATAAACAATACAAATATTGTGTTTGAAATATGTAAGTACATTCAATAATAATAATTTTCCTTAAAACTAACTCTAAAACGGAGAAAAGAAATACAGGCATACAATTTTTAGTGCACTCTCTTATTAAATAACAAATTAGTTGGAATTTTGTGTATCTCTGAATATCTCATCAATACTGTAGAAGCATCCTCGTAACAAAAAGTGTTTTAATTTTCTATGGAAGATCGATATGTTCGTTATCGTTTTTAAATCAGAAGGTAGCTTATTATATAGTTTCACAGCTTGATGACTAGCACAATGCACTGCTATCTTAAGCCTCGGGCAGAAGTTGTACCTTTTGTTTTTCGTACGTGTAAGTAGTCGTAAGTCTTGTTCCACAGAGGACTCTATCTTTGAATTATTTTTAAGGGACTCGGTGAGCAAAGTCCTGAACTCCTGAACCAATGTACTGTAATTTGGAACTGAGAGAACAACTTAGTGGTACGATTGGCTAACGCGGGTAAAAGTAAATTCCAAGTACAAAAATTACCACTATCTATATTAGTGTGCGGGTTGGCAACAGCTGCCCAGAAAGATAACTAGCTCATAAGAAAAATGACCTGGTGAACCATTCTGCAGCTTCTGGCCCGCAGTCGAACACCGGAACTGACACTCCCCAGACGACGGCATCCTGCGGTTTAGCTGTTGCGGCAACCTTTGAAAAAGTTTGGATTTATTTATCACTGCTGCTGACCTTGAGAGTACTGTTGGAATTCTTTTAACATAGTTCTCACATAAATTATCTTTTTTTTCTGAAATAAATAATAATTTAAACCAGGATCTGTTTGCCAAATTTCATTCGAATCTGCTTTGTGCTTGATTCAAGTATAAACATCTTAATACCTAAAATACTTTTTCAATATAACGGGTAAGTATAGCTCTTCTTACTGAGTATTAAAGATAAAAGTTAAATTCGTTTATGCTCTAAAATGCAAGAACTGTAGGTACTAGTCGCAATGTTTTTCCGTGCTTATCAATACGGTCCACGAGAAATGTAAAACATACAAGGTTTGGCTTGGCTGGCGCGCCGGCTACAAATTATCGTAATGTAGTTATAGGTACATATACTTTAAAACCAACACGATAACACGTATTTATTGTATAATATAACCATGCAAGTGTTTATGAATTTTCTAGATCTCCTTAATTTACTTATTAATACGTTAACGTTGAGGAATTGAAATTGGTTTTATTACTAAGATCAAAGTCTAACTAAATAGTCCTTGAAACCGGATATATACCCAATGGGTAGTAACTCTTATTTAATCTGTGCTTATGTTGTAGTACCTTAAAGATCT
Source organism: Acleris sparsana (assembly GCA_923062465.1). Lineage (NCBI taxonomy): Eukaryota > Metazoa > Arthropoda > Insecta > Lepidoptera > Tortricidae > Acleris > Acleris sparsana. The sequence continues at coordinate 7,133,854 of OV281303.1, forward strand.
TTTATATGTATATTACATGGATCATCAATTATCATTAACCCTGTAAGGGCACTGCAATTACTTCGCTTAACTAAATTACCTAATAAAACAAAATTAATACAAATAGGAAATGATACTTTCGACTAAAAAGATTTCGGCGAAACAGCGGGCTCCCAACGCAAACTCCGTAGCTAATTAGTTATATTTTTTACCTCGGCCAAGTCTACGTTAAGCGGCTCCTGCATTTTGGGGTGCTTTAGAGAGAGAAAGGACCCTATGATCGCTGTTTCAGTCAGAACCAGCTCCGGGTAGACTCTTCCCGTGATAAAGTTATTTTTCTTATCCACAAGCATCAGTACCCTGTAAATATGAAAAACAAAGATTATGCTTTGAACCACATTGTTAAACATGTTTTATTCTTTTGTTTAATTACGGATTCGTACCGCTGTCATAGCTTGGCAAAAAAATGTTCCTCAGTGAAACTATAAGGTTCAAAAAGTGGCTACCACAAATCACATACACTTGAAAACCGCTCGATTAGTTTATTTTAGTTACTTCCATAGTATAATGTCATATGGTATTTTACTATGGGGTAGTGGTGCTGACGTAAACAGCATCTTTGTTCTGCAGAAGAGGGCTATTCGTGCTGTTTACAAGATGGGTCATAGAGACTCGCTTAGAGATAAGTTCAAAGAAACGAATATATTAACCGTATACAGTCAATATATTTATGAAAACATTATGCATGTTCATAAGAACATCAGTAATTTTAGAAAGAACTGTGACATACATAATGTTAATACCAGAAATAAACATAAGCTCGCAGTGCCCTTTACACGGCTTCACAAAATAAAAAAACTCTTTCATGGGTAATTGTATAAGGTTCTATAATAAGCTCCCAACTTGGGAGCTTAGGACTGAGTCCCAAGTAGTGTTACTCATTTATCAGTAAATAAATTTAAGAGTTACGTTAAACGTAAACTAATTTCTAAAGCTTATTATAGTATTAAAGATTATATGAATGATGACAATGCTTGGGACTGATTATTATTATATATTTTTTTTTTGCTATACAATTTTATTATTAATGACCGTGGAGACTATATACATCTACCTGTACGATTACCTATTATTTTAATATGACATCTGGAGACTTTACATCTCCAAAATTGACCGTGGAGACTTTCTATATCTCCCTTATTTTATTTTTTGTGTTTTTTTTAATTTTATAATTGTATTTAATTTTAATTTGACATCTGGAGACTCTTTACAGCTCCAAAATTGACCGTGGAGACTTTCTACATCTCCCTTGTTTTTGTGTTTTTTTTTTAATTATATTTAATTCTTAATTTTAATTTGACATTTGGAGACTGTTTACATCTCCGAAATTGTATTATTTATTTTAATCCGACATTTGGATATATTTAATTATTATTACTACTGGGACCTGTACATCCCTGTGACATTTAAATTGTGTAGCTTAAGTTTAGTATTGTAATAAGTGATTTATTTAGAAAAAAGGCTTATTCTACTGTTGAGTTTCTTGCGGCGCTTCTTCTCAACAGTGGTCTCTTTGGAAGCGCTGGTAGACTCAGACTTGTAAAAGTGCCTACAGGGCCTACTTACAAAACTTTTTAAAATAAATAAAAATAAAAATAAACACAAACAGCTCCCTATTTGAATTCTCATTCCTTACCGGTCCCTTAGCCACCCGTGTTTCGGGCCAAGAATCGTGCATTCTACTCTTTCGACCCTTATCGGAGCACACGACTTGATGGGGTACACTTCTATACACTTGATGCTACCGACGCGTCTCCATTCAGAGGGTAGTTTGGATTTCCGTGAGGAGTAGAGGTAATAAGCGCCACCGACCAAGCCGGCGGCGACCGCAGCTGCTGCGACGTATTGACCTGGAATCGAAATTGATATGTATAAAGGGGACTGGATTTCCAAACGTCGATTTAATTAGGTACTTACGTAGGTACCTACTTAAAAGAACAATAGGGCACATTTAAGACAGATTTCTTTGAGAGGAATATTCTTATCATGAAACAGCTTGATTGCATAAGGTAGGGCGGTGTTTCGACCCCTTTGAAACGCATAATGTATCTTTTCGCATCTATCGTCTATTGTGTAGGTTGGGTTAGTTTTTTAAAATAATTAAAATAAAACCCTTTCTAGTGTAAAAACCGTTTTCGGCCAAATTATTTTGTGCGTAAAGATACATTAGGCGTAAAAAAACATTATGGATTCCTATAGACCCATTTCGAATAAATTTTGATACTAAATTTAAAACTATCGACCGTCGGTCAGCCGGTCGTTCGTTTCTTTTTTAAACCAATCGCGTCACTGGTAGATGACGTGATACGTGATTAAAACTAAACTAATAGAAACGCTAGTTAGCTGCATTTTGGCTAGGGCTTGAATCTCAATAGCCCCTCCCGACTTAGTGTTTTCAATTCACGGCGGCAGCGGCGCGTACGCCAGTCAAGTTGACATTGCGCGGTTGCCCCTATGTGGACCCAACGCAATGAAAATGAATTTATCAGTTAGGCGGAACGTCGTGAATTGAACACATTACAAATTTAAATAAATACTAGGTACAAAATTAAACGCTTACCATAGTTCTGCATATTCTTATTCACGTATTACACAATAGATATTTTTTGACTTGGTTTGTGCCTATGCTTTATTATTTACATGTCCCATGCCTTGCTTACGGCTGTGTTCTTCAACTCGCTCAATGGAACTACCTTGATCTTTGATTTAACTGCGTTACCAATTGATCTAGGGATGTAACGTACGAAATCTAAATACTAATATTTGCGTGTGAATTTTGTGAGTTGTACCTATAGGCCCTAGCTATCCGAGAGGACTCCAGAACCACGGTCCACGGAAGCTTTTCGAAATGGCGAAAATAATTTTACCATTCTATTTTAATATTAAAACCGCAGCGAATGCGAATGTCTTATAAACATATTATAGCTTAGATACTTATGTCGTAACTTATTTAATCTCAAAGGCCCTTGAGGCTCAATTCCGGGATTTAGATTGTAAGATTGTCCGCGGGCATCCATCCAACCCTATTACGTTCGGTTAGCATCATAGAAGACGAGTACGCTTAACGCCTTTAACTAATTCGCGTGGCTACTCAAAGATGATTTCAAAGCGACGAGGAACTTCGGTATAAGAATAAGAATAAATTTATTAAGGAAAACGACTCTATTTACAAAAAAAGTTTCAATATCTGGTGTACCTACCCCAAACTAGGCTGAGCCTGTATCTTGGGACCCAGTGAGTCAGTTACAACGGTATAAATAAAAGTTAACAAAATCTTAAGGCCCAGATAGACGTGCGAGTAAGTACGCCGTACTTATCGCCCGGCGACCTTACTCGGCCGTGTGTCACCCTAACGAACTTCCGTCCCATTTCCATACTACCAGTTATAAGTAGTCTTTGAGAAACTAATGCTGAATGATATGTTAGGTCACTTTAATAGAAATAAACTACTTAGCAATAACCACTTTGGCTTTACCAGAGGTCGATCAACAATTGATGCACCTACATTGATGTACCTACTCGTTAAATATATATGTATATATATGTATAGCAGATGGGAGAAATCTTGAAGATGCGGTAGGAATATTTTGTGATCTTTCTAAAGCTTTTGATTGCGTAGATCATACGACCCTTATTTTAAAATTAGAACATGTCTTCTTATATCAGTGATAGAACTCAAACAGTTGTTGTAAACAAAACTCAATCTGTTGGAGCTACAGTAAAAATAGGTGTGCCTCAAGCCTCTATTCTAGGTCCTTTTTTATTTTTGATCTATACATATAAATGACTTACCATCAATAGTAGATAAACTTTGTGATATTGTACTTTTTGCTGATGATACGTCACTAATTTTCAAGGTAGATAGAAAATACGTAGACTAGTAGGATAAACGCCACACTAGTTCTAAAGTACTTAATTGGTTTACTAGTGACAACTAGCTACTAAATGCTAAAAAATATATGTGAAAGACCGCTTTGCCTAATGTTAAACCGGTAGATTCTAGTATTTTTCTAAATGACGAGTGTTTGCAAATGGTAGATAAGGCAGTTTTCCTATGCATAACAATAGAAAATAATAATTATTATACTAATATTAAATAATAATAGAAGAAAATAATAATTGCTATGGAGTCCCCACACAGCTGTACCTACTGGCACGTAAACTAAGTTCGGCAGCATACGCCGTTAGGAAAATTATACAACTGACTAATGTTGAGACAGCTCGCTTAGTTTATTATAGTTATTTCCATAGTGTTATGTCCTACGGTATTCTGGTTTGGGGTAAGGCAGCTGACATACAAACTATATTTGTGTTACAAAAAGGGCCATTCGTTCTATTTATAACTTGAAATTTCCCTGACTCGTTAAGAGAACTCTCTCGTCTCAATTTACAAACGCGAATATTATTTATGTTATTAAGAATTTAGATTATTTCACCAAAAACCATGATATAGGTACATAATTTAAATACTAGAAATAAAAATAAAATCGATATTCGAAAATTCCGTGCTCTTAAAGTATATAAATCATTTGTTGGTCAATGCATTCATTTCTATAATAAACTACCTGACGTAGTTTTAAAGTTACCATTTCCAGCACGTTAATGTCTAAAGCGTATTATAGGGTCGTGGATTATCTAAGAGACAAAAATGCATGGCCTAAACCCGAAACTTAGTCAATAATAATTTGTTCAAATGCAAAAATACTTTATCTTGTCTAGGGGACACCGTTGATGTAGGAAAACATATGTACCGAAACTTTTATTTGGTTGTCTTGCACCGTCTTATAACACAAGTAGATGTTTTTTTCTCTCTCTCTATATCTCTCCCAAGATTTTTGGTATGTTTTCCTGCTGAACTACGCATGTTATCTGATATTATATTTAATTTAATATTTATAGCTTCATATAATGCTTGGACTAAGTAGTACCAATGTAATATGAAATATGTTTGAAAAATGACTGACTGCTGAGTTTTTTGCGGCGTTTCTTCTCAGCAGGGGTCTCCTCTTGGGAAGCGCTGGTAAATTCTTGACGTGAAAAAGTGCCCGTGCGGCCTAATTACTGAATAAATTACTTTTATCTTTATCGTTTATATGTGAACTTCTAAAGGTAAACGCGGGCGAAAACAACGGTCGTCGAGCTTTAAGTAAGTACCTACGCGTAATTAATTACTCGCCCGTCTATCTGGGCCTTTTTTTAACGTTTATTTTATTTTATACTTTCTAGTGATCCTATTTACGCTGTTATGAAGTCCCACTTCTTAATTAATGAAAAACTATAGAACATTTCAGGCTCGCCGCAAGCAACGCCGCGGGAAAGTCATAGTCATATTTAAACAATTAAATGTGCTTCCTCATAGTCGCTCAACTACCTTAATCGACATATCTTATCGCCACCCTTCAAATAGGTACCATTAAGGAGTTCCGGTGGCCATCTGTGGTCTTCAATATCACATCTACTTTGCCATATAGTACGTTTCAAAAGCAAATGCACGAGTTACGTGAAAAATACCGAAATAGCTATAGGTATGCCTATAATATTTGAGGAGTTCCCTTGATTTCTCCAAGATCCCATCATCAGATACTGACATGTTGACGATGGGACTAACTAGAAACACAATGAACTTCCTCCTTTTTTTTTTAAAGTCGATTAATAAAAGAATGTAACATTAACCTAGATTTTCTAATCGAAATATGTACAATGGCATCACGTATTTATTGAAATAACAAGAATCAATCTGTCTGCCGCCGCTTACAGTTTACCTACGTTACGTTCGATTATGGATGATAATGAGAATCGAAAACTATAAATGAAAATGGTGTCGATTGTACGGCGCCCGGGCAGTGGGTGCGGCGTCAAAGGATCGCAGTCGCTTCGTTTTGAGCTAACAATAAATCGCGTCGTGCAGTTCGCTTACGTTTAAGGATGATTTCCATCAAACGGCTCGCATCGCATCGGATCGGAAAGGATACGGACGGATACGGCGACGGCCGAACGCGTCTATTAAAAATATTATTGTCTATTTATGAGTTATGTTATGACCGAGCCGATCGCGCGTCGCGGAAGACGCCCGCGGTTAAGTTGCTGTGTGCAGATTGGTAATATAGACTTTAAACATTGTGAACACGATTTAATATCGTTTAAAGACCATAAAATTCGTTCCGTTCCGATCCGTTGCGGGCCGTTTGGTAGAAATCATGCTTAGTGGGTCAGATATACGCGCGATTTGCTTGCTGGCATACAATGTGAATCCACGTTTTTTGTAGCACATAGAAAAAACAAGCCATTAAATAAAATAAAAAATAAAATATGTCATATGTCAATTCCAACGTTCATTGTTCGTTCCGTTACCTAAAGTTAGAACACTAAACTAATCGTTTTTGTTGTATTTTACCTTATGAATGGAAAAAAAATGCATGCGTATTAAATCGTTAAAATTACATTTAATAATGTGCGCTGCAAATACATTGTTTTCTTAGTTTTCTTGACACGTTTGTCTTGATTAATGCGTTTTGGAACATTTTGAACGTGGACTAGAACGTAAAAATAGCGTTCCAGCAACTCAGCAACGTCAACGTGTAACCTGTCATTTTCGAGCTGTCTGTAGTGCGGCCCGACTGACTTTCATATTTTGGTGTAAAATGTATGTTATACGTTATTTCTAATCGTAAATTCTTGAATATTACGAATGATTAGTCTGTAATATAGTTCTACTAAAGTAACTAAACATGGTGTTACTTGGAAATGACGAGGTAGGTTGTGGCCATTTAAGTTTCATATATCATGCTTCTACAGTAATGCAATATATTTTCATATGAATACACTGTTAATACTTTGTTCCAGTTTTTGACAGAACTAACGAAACTGTTTCAAAAGGCTCGGACCTCAGGATCTATTACTATGACTATGAAAAGATGTAAGTATATCATTATTTTTTGAGTTACGTTCAAGTGGTGTTCTAGTTCTCACATAATGTATTTTTTTCAGATGATGGGAGAACAAAGCCTGAACCGCGAGACGGAAAGCCAGTAGTCAAAGATCCTGAATACAAATGTTTAATTAGAGCCCAATCAGGCAGTAAGAAGTTGTCCACCGTCATAGAGCAGAGAGAAGTGGAAAAATTCAGCACAGCATACTCCAACCTACTAAAGATGAGCGTCAACGGACTGAAACGCTTGAAAAAACCTAAGAAAAAGGCAGTTGCTACTCAGTAACTGCTTCTAATGTAAAGGGAATGTGTCAAGAGACTGTAAATAGTGCGCAATTATGTGTTCTACATAGTGTTAACTGTTGTGAATGTGTAGTGCCATCATGTCCTAGCTTGTTTGTGGAACAAGTCCATTGAACTGTGCTCTTCTCTCTCAAGAGATTTGAAGAGTTGGCCCACTGCTGTTGAGGACACGGCGCTGCTACCTCGTTGACCACCTGTCCAATGTCACTTTATTTATACACCTAAGTTTAAAACATTTTCAAATAAATATGGTAAACCCTGTAAGGTTTTTTGTATGTTTGGTAAGGATAAAAGATTAATCTGATTAAAATATTTATTTCATTCATTATATTACCAATATTATCATAACAGTTTTATGCTCATATAGAATTTAGAATATCACAATAAGAATGAGACCAATATAAATTAAATTAAACCTTAATCTATGATTAAAAATCTATTTCATTTGTTAGTTCATCAATCAAGCACCAAGATTATAATATACAGTATATATTTTGAGCCTTGCCAATATTTTAGAATGATTTTTGTTTTCTATAAAAGTATTATAAACTATTTACAAAATTACAAAAGCAATTTTATTACAAAAATATGCTTATTGTGTTATTTTATCTAATTGTAATACATTTAGCTGTGGTGGCACTTAAATAACATGCAATAGCTAGTACGAGACAACAAGTATAGTCATTTGATATACAAACAAAAAACTCTGGCTCTATATTGCATATCGTCGGGATAGTGCAATACCGCGTAACTAACAAATTACATAAGGACAAAATACAACTTAGCAAATAAGTCAGTAAGGTACAATTTGCAACTTATTAAATGTGTTAGTTATGCGGTATTGCACTATCCCTGACGATATCCTAATTTTTATTAATCCTAATGCATCACTAGATTGTTGTTTATAACATAGCAATATTTTTAAGTCGTCGAGTTGCGGAAAAGAGCCCGCCATAACCTATACCTATACCTAACATAGCAATATTTGCAAATTTTAGTTTCGGCATCCTGAAGTAGCCTGACTAAACTGTCCTGAATAAGATAATTATACAAATCATATGCAGGAGGTAAAAAAATACCAAGTTTTAATCCCTTTATGATGTGTGCCTAGTTAAAAAAAATTAGGAAGATATCCAAATTTTGAGCATAGATCAGTGTCAGACAGTGACTAAGCATACAAAAAGTCAATCAACAATAATTTAATTCAACACATAATTACTGGAAAAGGGTATGTTGCAGCTTGTCCAAGCTTTGTCATTTCTTATTATTCAAAATGATGTAACAGTCAAAATGTCAACAAAATTCAAATCCAACAAAACTTCCACATTAACTAACCAGCATTCATTTAAGAATTTAATTGCATACCAATACCTCATTTTTCATTTTTCATTTTTTTGAACCCTAAGTCACTCATTATACATTTCATAAAAGAAGACATGATTTATATGACTAAATGACTAGCTAGCATCTCGAGATATTGTGCTGGGCAGGGAGCGAATTTTTTCTCAATTGTTGCTCTTTTGCACTAAAATTAGTTGAGCAAAAACAAATTGGGATGCATCTTCTCAACAGTGATGAACCCCTTTATTTGCAAGCCTTTTAAACTTTTGGCGAACTTACATTCAGGGTCACTCTCCTACTTAGAAAAACCTATTTGCTTTTGACATGTTGTGATAATGTCAATGTTATGCTAGCTCTTATTTACTTCACAGTAATGGTGGACGATTTGAAAACCATATCATAACATGTCAAAAGCAAATACGTTTTACGGAGTAGAAAAGAGCCCCATTGCGGCTATCACAACTTGCCCGCGACTTGGTATTATATCTATCTAGTCAGTAACGATAGAGACGCACTGAGCGACAAGTGAGAAATTACAACTTTTGCTACCCGTGCAGATATGATGTAAATATTCACTAAATATTGTCACCAACACAGATTTTACGTGCCTCGTTCTCATTAAAACATAATATAGTTAGTTCTATTATAGTTGCATCACTCTGAGGATGCATCTTCAGGTGTAGTAGTAGTGTTGTCTTAGTTTTTTTTTAAATTTATGTATAGCTAATACCTAAATATACATTTCTTTAATAAGTAGGTAGTGCCACTTTTACCACCTTAACAGAATTAGAAAAATTATGCACACATCTCAGTAGATGTTATGTACACACACATGCAATGCAAAGGCATCCTAGTAGTGATTCAAGTACGTCTATAAGACATTCTTGGAAGTGAGTCTCTTGAGGCAAGCGTTCCTGATCTGGTCGTTCCCGATGCGTTCGGCCTCGTGCAGCACTCGGCGTAACTCGTTGGTGCGGTCGTTACGCGCCGCCAGGATGTAAGCGCTGCTTACGTTGCGGCATGCCAGGTAGCACGAAATCTAGAGAAAATTAACCTTTTGAACGGCTTTTATACCTCTACTATGTAGAGAATCGTACTGTTGACGTTGTACTAGTTCTTTGTCAAGTTAATAAGAACTCTCATAACTTCAGCAACATGATTTTGATTAAGGGTCTATATATTACATTATTACAGAGGCAAGACCGGCTAAATCATAGCGTCAAACTGGTCTGTGAATTATTAACTGGCTAGCTTAAGTTGTTCCGCGTGCTCGTCGTCGTTTTCATGTCTTATTCAGATTGTGACAAGAGCGAAAAAGGTACGTGTTTAGTTTCCTTTACTGTACCTACCGTCTGCGATCAAGCTGTTTCGGCGGTGGAACATGCAACCAAATTAAGAAGGTACCTTATAACTCTTTCTTATGCCGAGCTCGCGGGATACACGAGTGCTAGCGATTGCAACTATAGTTCGAGAATGCAATTGATACTTTCACCAAAGTTAAACACTAGGTACTTCCCATTACATAAATGTTGTATGTATCACGCACTTTGCCTTAATGTTTTGTCATACTAAAATTTTATTCTTGTTTGACTCTTCATATTTAAAGACAAGTTTTTAAAACAAATTATTTCGTGATGGTGGATTCTTTCATGGTAAAGAGTCAAAAAAGGGTTGTAAATGCTGTTTTGACACATACATACATACCGTCATGCCTTCATCCCAGAGTTGGGTAGGCAGAACTACAGAATTACCAACAACTCTAACATGTTGTTAATTATATAACCACATTTTGCACAAACAGGCCAAGATGTTAACCAGTGTATATTAGTGACAGGTTGCAAGACCATCGCCTAACAATACTACAAGCCCTTAATCCCTCAGTTTCCTCTTACGACTTCCGCAGAAGGGCATAGAGTGGCAGAATTCCACCAGGGTTTTCATATTAAGACACGCAAATCTTACTTTCCGACCAGGAGCTGAGGGACCCGTTTCTTGAAACTCATTCCATCAGGACTAATAATATTAGTGTAAGCGGGACGTTTCACTAGTAGTACTTGGAAGAAAATAGCACTGAGTGAGTGAGTGAGTCAGTCAAGTTAGCTTCGAGAGATGGGGCACAGGAAAGATGAAATGCCAAAAATACTACTAATGGCTAAGGATTCCTACGGGTCCAGAATTTAAAAAAAGAAGATGGTGGTGAGATTGGTTACGTGTGTATGAGCAGCTCGACCGGTTGTCGTGCAGCTGCCCACGCCCCACTCCAGCACCTGCAGAGATGTGAGTACCTTGATGGTGAGACTGGTGACGTGGTGTATGAGCAGCTCGGCCTGCTCGTCGTGCAGCTGCCCGCGCGCCTCACAGCGCGCCACCACGGCGCCCACGCCCCACTCCAGCACCTGGTCGCTCATCAGGCTACGACAAAACAACCATAATATACCGCTATTATAACCTAGTTGGTACTCAACTTGGTAATCCTACTAATGTTATAAATGCGAAAGTTTGTGTGTGTTTGTTACTCCTTCACGATGAAACGGCTGGACGAATTTGAATAGAATTTGGAATGGAGATAGCTTATACGCTGGATTAACACTTCACTTGGATTGGGCTTTTGGAGGTAATAACGATAATAGAAATCTACGTGGACGAAGTCGCGGGCAGAAGCTAGTTTCATCATCATCATCATCATCATCATCATCATCATCATCATCATCATCATCATGTCAGCCGAAAGACGTCCACGCCTCCCCCAAGGCTTTCCACTCAAACCGGTCTTGTGCTTTTCGCATCCACCGCGGTCCCGCGATCCTGACGAGGTCGTCACTCCATCTTGTTGGAGGCCTACCTACAGCTCGTCTTCCGGTCCGCGGACGCCACTCCAGAACCTTCTGACCCCATCACCATCCCCATCATGACCATCGGCCATCAGTCCTGCGAGCAATGTGCCCCGCCCACTGCCACTTCAGTTTAGCTATTCTTAGGGCTATGTCGGTAACCTTAGTTCTACTGCGGATATCATCATTTCTGATTCTATCACGCAGAGAAACCCCGAAGCTAGTTTAATATAAACTATATTGTAACTGGGATAAAGTTTGTTTTTCTAAATTTTAAAATGGCATCTTAGGTCGAAGCTGTGAGTTGAACTCTTTTTTTTGCGGGTAGATTCAAATTTTAGTCCACTTCGCGGACAAGCCTAAGGTTGGATTTTATTCTCACGGAAAAATTATAAACAAAGTTACGTTACTATCCAAGTGACATTTCAGGGGATCTCAAAGGTGGGGCCACTTGAGCCAGAAACAAGTATAATATTAAGTTATCATTTCGCTCGAACCGTTATTTTAAACATAATTTTCAGCGCACAAATTGCAAAGCGAAGCTAGTGAAGTGACGTTTCACATAAATTATGCGTACAAAAACAGTATTGTCGTTTAAAATGAATACAACAAAGATTTTATATCAAAATAAAGTTTGCTATCAACAAATTAAATTCTTTCATCTTGATTATACATGGTTTTTTTATAGGCCGATTTCTTAGATACGACTAGACGATTACGACTACGATTAGACGTTAACAGCCACACCTCATTTTTTCTGTGGGAATAAAAATCCTAGGTTTGGGGACAGGGAAAATTTAAATAAAATAAATAATATCAGGGAACAATCTCACACCTCGTGCCTCCCAATGAACAGCGCATTGTACAACAACAAAGTGACACAATTATAATGGCGAAATCATTGAAAAATCTATTGGGAGCGATCCGCAGTTTGCGCGGGGCTCTATTACCAAATTCCACTGCCTAAGGCGCTCGGTACGCACGCACATGCTAATCCCAGATTTATTAAAGACTTTCCCAAACGCATTTTTTCTTTGAAGATAATTTTCTTTCTGCGTTTTTTCCCGAACGTATTACGACTTGCGACTGGTAAGTCGCCTTTTTCCCGGCAGTTTATTTTCACATTCGTGTTTTTCCCCTTGCGAGTTTTATGCAGTCGCTTCTTTTCCTAGCATCATATTTTCACTGTCGTGTTTTTCCCATTCCATGAATCAAAGTTAACAGAGTCGACGGAGCTCCGCTGTGGCGGAGCTCCTATTTCTGGATTATTTGGCCCTCCGGGCCTGCTGCAAAACTAACTTGACCTAAACCTACCAACATAACGATGTAATTACATTTGCATAATTTGTTGTAAGCGTGTGTCATTAACGTCATTTCGTGCGCGTACCGCTGTAGGAGTATCTAAATACATTTTGATACGAAGCCAATTTATACACACGAGTGCGTGCGCTGCTGTGGATTTCTAACCTTAAAACAATTAGGACCGTTCTCGGTATACTACGACAACGTTACACAATAAGTATTATGTTTACCTTGACGCTGTCTCCTTTGATTCTCGAATGCACTTCGCGAGAGTCTTGACTTCCATAAAACGATCAGAATTAACTAAATACTTGGCCACGTGAGTATAAATGTTCATAGAGTCCAATTTGTGTTCAGTAATTATCCTGCGAATTAAAAATATTTGTCAATAGTCATTTGTGCAACAAGGAAGCAAAGTTGATTTATGCTGGTAGTGTTGATTTTGAATCCCGAGTAAGCGAAGGATTCTATAATTGAATCACGACCTTAGCGAGTGATTCTAGTTCGGAATCCTGTGTGCAGCGAAGGATTCAACGACCAGAGATACAAATAACTTGGCTCTCGTGTTGCACAAAAAAAAAATCACGTCAGCAGTTTATTTACATGTATATTTACCCATCCAGCCACACACTCATTTATATTGACCCAGCACTGATCTCGGCATTTTTAGGGCTCCGTAGTCAAACTAGGAACTTAAGATTAAGGGATCCTTAATCTTAACTAAAAATCTAAAAAATATCTATAATGAAAGAACATATAATGAATTTTATAGGAAAACTATCTCGACTAACAATAAGAAGACTACATTGGTTCTTGAGTTACAAACGGTTTAAATGTTTATACCTACCGAGACTTATTTGCGGTGTTGGTAAACTGACCGCGACCTATGTCGATGTATCGGGATAATAGTACTGCAACGGCATAGTTAAGTTTGTCGCGAGGTCTAATGTGATTGTAGTAACGGCTTCGGAACCCCACACTGAGCATGGTCCGACATGCTCTTGCCCGGTTTTTTTAATTAAAAAGTTACTTTGTCTCACGCTCGCATTAAAATCGAATTTTGTCCACTGTCTTTTGCTCGCAGTTAAATTGAATTTTACCCACCGTCTTTCGCTAGCAGTTTAATTTTGCCTTTCAGCGCTTTTTTGACTAGTTTGAGGACTGTTAAAAATCCCCATTTAATAATTTAACTCAATTACAACTTACTTGAAAGCTAGATCAAAGCCATCCTTGACGGACGGCCCCGTCGCCAGTACAAGCGCGACCAGTCGGATCTTGTCCGTGGTGGAGCCGAACAGCGTGGGGGGCCGGACGTCCTTGGCCTCCGGGTCCCTCCGGCCCTGTAGGGGCATGACCTCGTCGACCACAGTCAGGGTCAGCCGGCCCTCCGCCTCGTTCGTGGCCAAGTACTTGGCGAGCTCCATTTGCCGCGACATTGTCGTCATCAGGTTTTCGATGGTCACTTTGTCTAGGTGGAACTGAATCGATTTTGGATCGTTGGTTTCTGTTAAATAGAGATTTCTGTAGATCAGATTAGTGTTTATAAGAGATTGATTAAGTCAATAGAAAAACAGAGTGTAATGTGGACTAGGAGTACAGAAGTTATGTAATGGTACAGCGGCACTCACTGGTGGAGGGCGCGCACTGCGCGAGATGGTCGAGCGCGGCGGCGAGCGCGTCGCGGCGGGCCTGCAGCGCGGCGAAGGGCGCGGCGGCGCGCACGGGCCGCGCGTACAGCAGCGCGCACGTGGCCGACGCGCGAGCGTGCTGCGCGCTCGCGCACTGCAGAGCGTAAAGTGCCTCCAGCCGCTTGCTGGCTTCTAGCGTGCGGCACATGTGCATTATGTACTCCTGCACCAATCATGCCTTTATTATTATTTTACATAAAACTTCACTAAATATTTAAAAAACACCGCCGCGTCTCTCTCTCTGTATGATATATTTTCGCGATGATCTCAAACACGACTGAAAGAATTTTCACGCAATTCTCACCATCAGTTTTTTTTTCAAGGAAGTTTTTTATGTATAGTAAATTCTGGTTTATGTAGGTACGGATGCTACGGAAAACTAACACAAACCGAAGCGAAGCCAGGGCGGATAGCTAGTTATATAACCCAATTCAAAATATTATATTTGCCCTAATAGTTGATTAGCATAGAGTGCTAAAGTGTGGTCCGCTAGTTGTGCTTTAAGTTATTAAGTAAAAATGACAAATAAATAATGTTACAAATTAATGCAAAGAACAGATTACCTATGTCAGTAAAACATTCAAACAACTATCTAAATGTATCATTCACTCTTGGCTATAAGAGGCCGGGTCTGATGCTTATTCATAACTGGAACACTAAGTATGAAAACGATAGTGTAGAGATGTTTTTTTTTTACTAAAGCAGGAAGTTGACTTACCGACCACATTTCCAAGGTGCTATCAACATCGCTCATAGCTTTCATCAGCTCGTTCACTTTATCCTTTTTCAAGCACTCCATGTACACGGACTCCGTGAAAGTGTCCTTGTCGACCAGATTATCGTAGCAGTACGACAGCACTTCCGACAGATCCTTGTATTTCATAAAAAACGCTATGTTGGCTACATGGGACCCGTAGTTACTTAAATAATAAACGCATTCTCTATAGAAGAATGGGTCTAATTTTTTTACTAGATGATCTACTTTAGGTTCGTGGTTGTTGTTCCGCCTGAGCAAGCCCTGGGCTAAGCTTTTCTTGGGCTGAACGGTGGCTGTCTGGAAGTCGCTATAGTCGCCTTGTTTGATTTTCTTCAGGCTTGCTAGAGTATGCATGATGTTGAGAGCTGGTTCTGTCACGTGGATTCGCTTTTTGCTCGCGTTTAAGGACGCTAACTTTTCGTTTGTACTCTGAAAGCAGGACAAAATTATGTTAAAATGAAATTTAGAAATTTAATATTATGTGATGGTAACCCGAGCATGTGATTATAGGGCAATCATGGACATTATTTGAACAGCCACTTGCAACTGTTCGTGTTTTAGCCGTGTAATGCAAATCGGGTTTAGTCTGTTTTACTCATATATGCAGAGAAGGAAATTCACAAGTTATCGTATAAAAGAAGATTAAAAGTGCATGACGCGTTGTTTAACTACAAAAGATGCTCCCCCGTGAAAACGTTAGGCTAATTTCGTACAGAGCCTTAAAAAAGAAATTCGTCGACTGTTCGTGAGTGTTCGGTAAATAATCTAGATATTTCTTACCTTCATTGCCTCAGACTTGTTCAAAATCTGCTGATTAACAGGATAGTTCATATCTTCGAGCATGCTAATAATTTCGTTGAGAAGCGGCGGATTTGACCGTGGCCTGCCGTCGGACTGGGTGCTGGAAACCGAACTGGTTCTTTCCGACTGCCTTAAGCCTTGCAGCCTTCTATTCACAAAATGAGCCTCCGAAGCCTCTCTCCCATACTCGCAGTCTTCCGCTACCTCCATGCAAATGTTGACAGTATTCTTAAAGCAATGGGCGAACTTTTCGCGCGCTTGCTTGAAACAGCCGGCTTTGAGGCAAGCCTTACCCCAGGCCGCCAGCACGCTGTTCCGAGGTATACCAGATTTTGTGGCTATTTCCAACGCCAGTTCCCACTTTTCTGCTTCTAACAGGGAGCGGACGATTTGACCTAAAATATAAGAGCACCAGCATACTAACTAAATAATGTATCATTCATAAAAACTTGGGTGTGACCAGATTTCGATCTGTCAAATTGGCATCTTCGGGAAAACTCTGTTTTAACTTTCAACCTTAGCAACTCCTAGTCTCCCGGGTGGTAAACCGGACAGTAAAATATCTGAGAGGTAATTTACAAGATTACAGATGTAGTGCATAACATAGGTGTTTAGACTTTGTGTGTGGTCGGTACTGACTGGGATGCGCGCCCTGACGCGGCACGAGGTGGTGCGCCTGTTGCTTCACGAGCGTAGCGAGGGCGTCCGCGTGTGCGAGACACCGCGCCGCGTGCGCCGCGCCCGTCTCTGCCACGCGCCCGCGCCCGGCGCCGCTGCACAAACATATATACTGTTAATAGTTATTCATGTAGGAAGGCGCGAAACGGACTGACAGATAACATATGATAGTGAAACAGAGATAGTATGATAGGTGAACTAGAGTGAAAGAGGTACACATATTTTACTTTTTAATTTTGCTAAGATGGCCTTTCAAGAGCTCAAGACAGTAAAAGACGCTGTGTAATGTGCCTAATTATTATTGATAGTTAAAAGTAACTGGTACACGAAGAGTTTTACTTCTACGGCTCCCACGTTCATAATTTTCAATGGTCCTGCTCAAAGATTTTAAGGGCCTCTTGTCATGATGTTGAAATATATTCAATAAAAATAACGTCAAAATAAGAAGTCTACAATGCGTGCTTTCGTCGTTCCACTTTGATTTTGGGAGAAGCCTTCACAGAGGGCTCACTGAGCCTCAGTGCTCCATACGTGGCGTAGCTAAACCAATTGCATTTTTTTATTCTTTGGTTTCAACTGAGGCCCGTGGCGAATTCGTTGGATAGAGCCTTTCCTTTCAGTTTTATTCAAAAATAAATAAACATTAGGTTCCTTCCGTGCTCACGGCCTTTCGGACCGGGGGGTCACAGGCCGGGCCCCGTGGCAGTTCGGCCGCTCGGCCACGTATGGGGGCGCTGGGCCCGCATGTGGGCGACTGACGCGATGTCGTGCGGCGCGCGCGCGTAGAGCTCGGCGGCGGCCAGCAGCAGCGAGCGGCGCGCGCGCACCAGCAGCCGCGCGGCCCCGTCGCCCGCCAGCGCGCGCGCCACCTCGTCGCTGCGGTCCAGCAGGAACCTGCAACAACAAATACACCCAAATCAAATACTCTGACAAGCGAGTGGTGACGCAAGCATTTTTCTCAAATTCCATTGCAATAATTTTACCTATGAAACAAGCTGTCACATTATGAGTACCTATCCATTCGCTATGTATTTTTCAACACACTTGCTCAAAACGACCTTTTTATTCCACCGATTTTTGGCTCATAAACCTAGATATTAAACACGCGTGCTTTTTCAGTATATTACGCACAAGTGCCTTTAGTTTATTAACCCAAACAATTTACATTTGTAGCCTAGTACCATAAGTTGTAAGTACGAAGAAGAAGCGATATAATTTAGTCGGGTTATACCTTTTTTTTTCTTAGCAACAAACAGTTTTTATGCGGCAAATAACATTATCTACATATTTATTTCAATAAATTGGTGAAATCAGCTTTATTACTAAAAAATAACTCAATTTCATTAAAATCATTTAAATTTTTCTGTAATTTGTATTTTAAACATGAATTATTATATTTTAAATTTGGCTGTTGGCCGATCTCGTTCGCGCCTTAGCCATGAGCGCGCATCGGTATCGCGGCAAGAAAAAAAAACAACGCGCCAGCCAACATTTTTCGTAAATAATTGACGGCTGTGACGAAGATAGTTTGGATTAATTATTGTGAAGTTTAATATTAACGAAAATGTCTTCTTTAAGTAAAGAAAATGAAGAAATTGTAATTTTACCAACTGTTTTAATAATTAATTAAAATTTGACTAAATGAAGAGTCTTGTTTTTTTTTCGCTAGTGTGTTGAAAAACGTCGTATGTAACACGTGTGCCTGTGACCATAATATACGCGGCTTTCTTGTGGCGCACTCGCTACCGCTCGTGCGCACACAATAGCGCCTTGTATACAATGGTCAACTTAGCACACTTGTATCATAATGTACTATTGTGTTACCAGCTAGTGATACTTTGAATTTGCCACCTTTTTTTTTTGTCACGACTCGCTGGTCGGACTCTAACAACACAACTGACCAATCAGTTTTTGTTTGGCAAATATAATGCACCCGGTATCCCCAAATATGCATCTTGAGGTCAACTTTACGAGAAACACAAATTGCGTTTCATATGACTAATGATCGGAAGAGGTAGTCGAAATTTGCCTTAACTTGATACTAGTTTAGAAATATAATAGCGTAATTGGTAATAACACGTAGGGTTTGTACCAATTACGCTTAAGTGAGATAGTAATAGTTAAAGCAAGATACATAACTCATATCAAGCTCACGTGTAAGTAGTATTACCACTCAATATATATTTTTAAATTTACCTAGTCTTAATATAATTGACTATAAAATAATCGAAATTAAATTAAGCACCTTGGATAATCCAAATTGATAGAATGCATTTTCATAATCGTCAAACAGAGCGTGACGTTCGGTGTGAACTCAAAACCGAACTCAGCCCTCACTGCCTCGTTCCTAGTCGAGTTCGTGGACAAACACCAGTCCATGCACGTGACGCCGCTCCCGGCGGAGTCGGAGTTGCTGCTCAACATCATGTTATCCGGATCTGGGTTCGATTTCTTGTTCGTCGTTTGCGTGTAACAGTCATTACACACGCGAAACTTAACGCTGCTTGGGTACGTTGGCACCTAAAATGTCCCACTATTTTAAAACAGGGTTCCAAAAACAAGGTCAAACAAACTCAAAAATCAACGAAAGTTTTCATGCATAAGGTATTAAGTTCTAACCCACCTGCATTCTATTCCTCGAGCACACATGGCATACAAGCCTTCCGCAACGACGACAATGATGCCTTCGAATGATCATGGAGAATATAGATGTGTGACACAACATGCAGCGATCAGTCGAGTAGTCCTCCGCCCAATGCTCCTTGGAAGGCACCTGCTCCGGCATCACAAAAGGCCGTGACGCCGCCTCTATGTTGATAGAATCTATGGATTGCATCAGCGACTCTTCAGAAGGCCTCGGAGGCGGGGTACAAGTGTTTTTAGGATTCATATCCAAAGCCTTTTCGGCGTAAAACCGCAAAAGCGCATCGACCGCGTTCCGCGAAATCACAACGCTATCTATCAACTTTATATTATAATACAAGTTATCTCCAGTCGGATCTTTCTTCAAATTCGAAGAGATTTTATTAATGATCACCGCAAGAATATCCAGTTTCGCATTCATTAGGAACTGCTCGATCATCAGCAACGGCTTCTCAATTAGCTCCCAGAATATCTGGCGCAGATTCGTGTCGATTTCGAGCATGATTTGCAGTCCCGTTTTGATGTTTTCGAACACTTTCCAATCTGTGGAGTTCTCTGATACGAAGTCGACGCAGACTTGGAGTATTTCTACGTTTCTAACTTTGGACATTTCATCGTGAATGAGGTCCATGGCTTGGCTGGTCGGGAGCCGCGCCAAAAGCTCCGCGATGGCCGCCGGCGTCGCCTGGTTCGTGTACTCAAATAGCTGGCGTAAAAGATTCATAACGATCAAGCTCTTCATGTGATCCGATACATCGTGTACGTCGGCCCAGTCCAAGCACAGTTGGAACTGCTGACTGTCCAAGAGAACATCAATTACTGTTTCTGGATTTTCCACGGACTTCTCATAGACATCGTACCAATGACTGCACCCCATTATAGTAGCGATCTATAAAATGACAAAAAAATATAAAAAATATGTCGTATTTCCTCTGATCTCTTAATTTAAAGTAAGATGGAATGGCAACGCATATCATGTGGTGACATTACATCGCTAGGAAAATAAAACCTTAACTTGTTTTTGTTTAATTAAAAAGAATTATTATTTATCGCGTGTTATAATGGCATGCAAACATTCCAATCCAGGAACAAATATATACTCCAAGCTACAATAGGGATTTTCTACGCTAATGAGGAACTAGATAGAAGCGGTTACCTGTTCATAAAGTGGTATTTTAACCATCCAATCAGAGCATATTTTATGCAAGTCTTCCTCCAACGCTTCCTGGTCATGTAGAAACCTTAAATAGTCCATCACCTCCATGGCCCCTTCTGCACTCCAACTGTGCAAATTATTCAAGATCAGGTTGACTTTCAGCTCAGAGCACTTCAGATACTGACAGTACTTCCAGTTGCGTTCTATTTTCGGATTGATTGCGAGTTTGAATAATATCAAATCCCTGAGATTCATCAAATTGGCGCTGCAGAGTACCTGTCGTTCTGACAGCGAGTCTATGATGTTTAGGCATTTTAGTATTTTACCGGATTGAACCAACTGTTGCAAGTATAAAAATAATTTGTCTAGGTCGATGGTTGTGTGAAGGGATGCTAAATACTTGTTGCCTCCGAACAATACCTTGGTGCAATTAAATCTCTCTAGCTCCATATAGTTGTTGAGGCAGCGCGTGCGGGCGTCCATGCTTTGCTGGAAGCTGTTCTCATTGGGCGACGTATGGATTTTCTTTATTAGATGCGCCAGTACCCAGTTGTGGAGCACGATGTACGTGAGGCAATGTGCCGTTGGAGCACGTGGCAACGGCGCCAAATTAGTCTCCGGCTCCAAAAACAAATTCTCCTCGGTATTCTTAAATTCATACACAGCCTGAAGCAAGTTATTAAAGTTCACCTCGCTGGCCTCTGTGTGAGGCCCCATCAGCGTAATCGACGGACAGAAGTTAAGTATAAGCTTTGGTATCAAATTCACATTCAATTTCTTACATATCGGTTCTAAGTACGTAACCGGAAATTCTTTGGTATTTATCATGCTGCCGAAAATGTCGTGCAGCTGTTTTTCTAATACTGTGAAGTATGAGGTTTCGACCCCGGCCGGGGAGTTGCTCTCCTCTTGTTCCAACTGCGAAACTGTTTTGCAATACATGTAGCACATTCTCAAATAATGTATCCTCGTCTTTCTGTTCCCGTGTCTGGACACCTCTCCAATGTTACACAAGTCCTTGTCAGACGCGGCTACTATGTTCATGTAAATCTGATGGTACTTTTGCAATAGAGTCTGATCGGGACTGTTCGACTTGGTCGGGTGGATAATATCAGCCAAATCCTCGCAGCACTGCCGCAGCTCTTTGGAGAGTTGGTTCATTTTGCAGAACTCTTTGTGCTTGATCGGTATCCGGCAGTCGGCGATCAACCCGCACACGTTATCTACGAAATCAAATGACTTCTCTGTATTGCCGAAGATTTCGAAAGTAACGCTCGCGATATCTTCGATAAACCTGATGTAATTGATTTTCTTAACGGCGGCCACGTCTGTGGAGCATCGTACTTCAGCCAGCTTTCTCTCGACTACATTTATCAGGCCGTATGTTATTTCCCTATTCAAACCGCTGCTTAGGAGTATATCTACAGCGTTTATGAACGATGCATTTTGGTGGCTGTAGAGCTGTAGGTGGGGATGGCAGGCGGCTAATTGGATGACGTCAAACGAGAAATTAGGAGGTCGATTCGATGCTAGAAACCCTTCAACCAGCCCCATGACCTCGGTGGAGACCACGGACAGAGCAGACAGCTCCTTGGTGGCATACGGAGTATCGTCCTTGTAATAAATTATATTTTTGATCTTGGCCACTAGATGGCGTAGTTGTTCGGTGAAGGACACCTCCGTTGCGATTTCAGCATCGGCCAAATCGAACATCTGTAACATTATAAAACTTCTGGACAACCGTTTCCGCTTTAACCTATGAAAACATCCAAAAAGGCGAGTAAAAGTAATAATTAGTAATAGTCATAATTGGCTTTGGTACATTGTTGACATATGTCACTCAACGTTTCAGATCAATAACAACAACAAGTAAAAATGATTGAAATCATGATACTAAATGTTAATTTACGTGTTAATATGTGTTTTCGCAATATTGGGAAAATACCGTGTCAGTGCGGAAGAACTGCACAATATCCTAACGGGCAGTACTGACTACAAAGTAGTGTTTTCGATACAAGACGAAGACATGGAAATGGTCAGTAAAGACCAGCTGGTGCCATTTGAGATTAATAATAAAGTTAACAAACTAAATGAACTAAGCAAGTAGGTAAATAAATTTAGAAGTTAAAACATATACGTAGAATTAATGCGGTACAGAACCACGATAGTACTTCTAATCGAAAGATTTTCAAGCGCATACTTCATCTTCCTCTCATCAACAGCCAATAAAAATGAAAGCAAAAGCTGGACCAAAAAATGTAATACTTTCAGATCTGATAGGTACCTATCTGAAATGAGCAAGTTTCTTTTTGGCGCTGCTCCTTGCTACAAGGGAATAGTTAGATGGTTACTAGTTAGAATAACTTATTGATTCGAAACTCTGTACAGTGCAGTATCTCTTAAAAAGGACTTCGGGTTTTTACCTCTCTCTTACTGGCAATCATACGATCTTGCGAATCTTTCCAATTTTTTTTCCGAAATACTTTTCAATTGCTCTTGCACTGTACGTACTTTTCCTATAGGGACTATCAAAGGTAAATCGTAGGTAAATCAATAAACTACTACGCTCACCAAAATACTTCTAATCTTTCACCAAAAAGAAAGTAATCAGGCGATTCTTACAGGTTCTGTCGAGGGGAATACTTTAAGACACTACGATCAAAAAGCGTGATCCAAAAGTATTTTCAAAACTTTGAATACACTGATCCATCAAAAAGAAGAAAAAAAACGATTGATCATTATACAATAGTAAGTGATTATAACCGATGTATATTCCTTCATAGTTATCGGCAATGTTCTTCCTTCAAATATATTGTCAGTTGCAAAGTGCAACTGTGAAGTTATACCCAGCCTAGATATAGCTAGAAATCTGTCTACGTTATTTATAACATCGATTATTTTTAGGTATGGGTAAGTAACTTTACGTTCTGCTGTTTGTTTACAGCATTCAAAACATTTACAAAAAAGAAGCCAAGTTAGATTAGAGAATGAGACCGTGTACAATTTCGATGCCCTAGCATACGAGTATCACGAAGAGACAGTAAATCAAGATAATCAAGTGGGTACAGGTGGGTTGCTTGGTATTATATATAGTGCTACACGCAAACTAGATGAGTAGATATATATTACTTATTTATGTTTTATTTTCTTTTTTTACAACTTACATACAGAACCCAAAACTGGTCGTCTCATGGAAATTGTCAAAAAATCTCTCTCTTTTGACGTGAAAAAAGAAGAGATTTTAAGATTTTATTATTCACGCGAAGTTTATGAACAGATTTGGAAAATAACTCAAATATGGCTTGTAATTTATATACTTCTTGCCATTCCGTTATGGTGCACTATGGGTAAGATATTACTTTAGGTATTATTGTATTGTTTTGCTACAACTTAATGTATAGGTACTCCCTTACTCAAAAAGAGGGGGTTCTACTTAATTTTGTAATTTAATTTCCCTTAAAAAGATACAAAGGGTGTTTTAAATTAGCAAATTGGATAATCTGAACGTGGGCTATAATGAGATTCTTGGATATTTTTAATTCTTTCCATGTGCCTCAATCTTATACGCGTAGTTAGCACCAAATCGATTGAGCGGTTTTCTTTTGCAATGATGGTATTTCCCTTATATTTTGTATTTCATGTTAACAATCGGGGGAAGCGGGGCAAATTGATGCACGGTACACAATAATACACCAGCACTATTTCTTCGTTACAAACAAATGGTAGTAATACCGAAAAATCACTACAACATGACTATACATAAGAGGGCTTGACAGTTGTAAACGCATCGCTAGGTTGTTGTACTTTAGCATTGTACAAGAAAAAAAATGTTTTAGTGTAGCTTACTAAAAATATTCTCGTTATGTAATAATTAATTGTTGCAGTGTTTATCAGTTTCTTGGATATTTGTAATTATATGAAGTTATTTTATTTCGTTGTCAGGATTATACTTTTTTAAGGATATTATTAATATTAAAAACTTTTTAACCGTTAAGGCACTTTGATACTACAGAAAGGCACATTGGATACTTCAATATTTCCCATGTATTTTTTACTGTGTTATTTAAGATTCTAAAAGTAGTTCTTAGGGTATTGAATGCCTACTTTTCTTAAATATTTAAGTTTATATTTAAATCAATAATGAAAATCGCATTTTAATTTCGTGCTAATGTCGAAGATTTTTTTTTTTATTAAATTGCGATTTCAGATGTTTCTGAAACATAATAGGTTGCGCATAATCTCTTTAAGAAATAAAACAACATTTTGTAGAATGCTGCCGTTTTTAAAACTTTTTTACATAATCAAACATGTATATCAATGTGCCCCATGTATGCACAAATCACAATGAAACAAATTCAATTTTTCACCGTTTTCCAACATTAAATATTTAAGACTAATTTAAATGCCATATCAATCCCAATTATTAACTATAATATAAGCAAAAATGGTATAATATTAATCATTTTTACTGTCAAAACTATAAGGTTACATTTTTCCGTACCAATCTGCCCCGCTTCCCCCTACTATAGAAATATAAGACAGATTTATTCTATAATCTTAAACAGATAATGTGTTTGATTAATAGATAGGTGGTTATTTAATTACTTAGGGCTTATATTTGTAATAAATTATTAACTCATTTATCAAAGTGTAGGTTGGTGTTGCTGCTGCCTCTGCTGCAAATGCTTCAAGGCCCATGAAACTATAGACAACGCAAGACGATACTTCGCTGCGAACCCTCCCGGTATCCTTAGAGACAAGCTGGGCGACATTGCTTATGAGCCGTCGAAAAAGGAGAAGGAGACCTATGACAAGCTAGAGCATATAATAAAGACTTTGTAAGAAAATATGTTTAATTATAATATTACCACATACCTCTATAATTTGATTGGCTTTCGAGAAATCATTGTGGTACAATGCTAATGCTACTAAGCTGTTCGGCTTAGCTAGCATCACTGAAATGAAGTCAATGTTTCCTTTGGTTGTAAAACAAGCTGAAAAATGTTTTAAGTTTTTACTCAAATATATAAGTATGTTGGATTACCAACAATAATTAAGATTTTAATGAAATCTTACCATCATCATTCGCTGAGATAGTGGATGCCAGCATTGCATGGTCTTGATCTGGTTTAGGGTTTGTGTGCCGTCTCCTGACTCTCAGTTTTTTTCTAGAGGGCTTTAGATCAAACTCGCGATCCTCCTCTTCGCTGCTTTCGTCGACCTCAACGTAATCCAAGCAGAGTTTCAGTTGCAGTGGGCCTGTGTCAGGAGGGAGGGTGGACACCAACTGCAACTTCCACAGAGAGTGGTTGACCACCTTTACCAGTCGTTTTAGTCTAGAAATCACTACATTGTTTTTGGTATCTACCACAATTTTATCTTCTAAAGTTTCTAAACTTAACTTCAATGTGTTCAGTATAATCTGCATAGTCAATGCATTACACACAAACCCTGAGGTAGCAGTGATGTTGCTTTTTGGGTTTTTCACTAGTTTTTTTGCATAGAAATATGAGCAATCTGAATGTGTGCCACATGGAAATTCTTGGTTATCTTCATGACAGGAGAGGAACTCATACCTCAGAAAGATGCATGCAAAAATATTTTCGATTACTTCAATGCAAAATTGCATAGGTTGAATTGATAAAACAATGCGCTTAACCTCTTCTAGAGAAGTTGTTATCTCCACAGCATCCTCTGGGCCCTCAGCTGCATTTAATATGGTGTCTATAATTTTTGATAGCGCACAATAGCTGTTATAGGTCACAACATCCCAATTTAAACAACCCCCCTTTACTTTTTGAGTGCTCCCTTGCAGAGTCAGCAACTCTGTTATAATGTCATTGTTGGTATTCAAAACCCTAGACACTTTGTACCTGTCCACTTTTGGCAGCCTGCAGGCTTGTGATATTAAAGATAGAGCACTTTGTGTAAGAGCTTGACTAAATATTGATGTTGTCATAATTTTACAGTTGTTTTCTAAACAGAATTTTATTATAGTTAATTCTCTTTTAACCTCTGTTATATAGAACTGCAACTGTTCATCTGCTGTGGAGTATGTGTCCAGTATTGAGAATATATTGGTCAGTTGGTGGACTAGAGATGGCAAGTCATAAGTCTCTGGGCTGTTGGTAAGGTCTATGAGGACCATGATAAGTATTTGTTTGGTGAAATTGTTGATTTTGAAAGTGACATTCTTCATGTCATGTAGCTGGTTCTTGTAGACTTGGGCAGCTTTTAGCAGCCAATGCGTTTTGTCTTGGTAGCAGAGCTCCAGCATGTACTCAGGAGTTAATTTAAATTCTTTCTGGGGTTCATTTTGCTGTATGAACTCAGATGTGATTTTTAAAAGTTCTGGCCGTTCCTGAGGCACCAAGCTGATCAAAATTTGTTTTTTATATTGTCTGTATGTGTCATCAGAGACAAGCTTCAGCACCTGTTGAATAAACTGAGGTAAAAACTGATCTTCCCATTTCACAAGGGACATCAGTGTAATAGTTTTATCTATTCTGTCAGTTGATGATAGCTCATTTTTGACCACTTCTAGGTAAAGCTCTTGTATTTTGTTCGAATTTAATTTGTTTTCTGCAAGATGAGTCTGCAGATATCTTAGGATTATAGAAGTGGTAACAGGATTGCTTATTAGGTTTTGTTTCAAAAATGATAAAGTTTCATTTGAAATATCTTTAGATGCTTTTTTTTCTTCCGCATCATAGAAGAACTGTATAAGTTCCTGAAAAAAAACATAAAATAAGAATGAATCTTGATTTATCAAACAATCTGCTTAATTTAAAATAAATTTGGATGGCATATAAGATAAAACTTCTACTTATAGCAATTGCATCCTCATTACCAGTGGTCTGAATAGATTGCTTATTTACCATAACTTGATGCATGATTATCCTAAAACTTATCTCCATCCAACTCACGCATTTATGAACATGCATCAAACTTTAGGTTCCGACTACTGCTCATTACTAACAGGAGACTCAGGAGAAGCTAGAAACTGCTTTGGTTACAGAATAAGAGACTCCAGTCAATTTTTTTTAAATCACTTTCTAATTATATCACTAGATAAATGTATGAGGGGTGATCCATAAGTTTTGATAATTGGTATTCAAAATGGGAGATATGTAAATCATTATAATTTTATTAGAATATGCACATTTTCTATATTTGCAAACACTTATTGACTTCATTCAATTGTTTTAATTTACTGGTTTATATATATTTTTACTATTGGAAGTCAAATTTTGTACCTTCTATAAGTCATCACGAGCCCGTGATTTTTATGTAGTCATTAATGAGAAGTAGTAGTCGAAAGTTAGGGCTAAATAACGGGGAGAGTGGTTATCAGGTCTGATCTTTGGTCGAAGAGCAGCACCCTTGTCAATTAGAAGGCACTGAAGCAGAATTCCTGATGCAAATTCATTTTTTTTTTTCTTCTGTATATTTTTAATATTTTCCCACAACTATGATAGAATAATGTTATATAACTCTCCTAGATTATTTGAACTCAATTGCTAATAGCTAATGTCACAGTATTTATTTGTAGGCCTCATTAATCTTGGAAAAGGCTGAAAAAACGACCCTAATAGTTTTGGCAACAGAGCTGGAGATAAAAAAATCCACTGCAAAGATAGCTTATTTATCCTTTAAATCATAATGATAAATCAAGGTTTCACTTTCAATAACAACATTTTTTATTAGTGTATCAGAACTTTCTCCACATCGCTCCAAATTACAACAAAACTTAACTCTTATTTTTGCCATCTTGTAAAATAGTTCATACAGATGTGTTTTGTTTACATATTACAGAAAAACAAAGTAAAAATTTTTTTTTACTCTGCTTTAAGGTTGATTAATGCTATAATATATTCTACATAAAAATAATAATAATGATTCCCAAAACTTATTGGTTACCTCTCGTAAGTTGTATCAATAAGTCAGATACTCATTAGCTGATATTTAATGTTGTATACTATAACTCCCACCATTTTTGTAATATTATTAAATTTATACCCATTTGCACTAGTGTAAAAATATTTTTACCTCGAAGACTTCCGTCGAAAGGTCGTCAAGTAGGCGTAACACATATTTCAGCTCCTCCTCCCTCATTTTCTCACTTCCAGACATTTTATTGATACATCCCAGCTACCCCTTCATTAAATGCAGTGGACTTCTATTATCAAATGGGAGTTTCTTAATAATCTTTAGGCACTGCAAAACAAATTGTATATTATATCCTCACAGTAAACAGATTAATTATGTCATTTGTTTATCATTGCACCCTCCTTAGGGTCAAAAGTAATTCATTCACTGGCGGTATATTCTATTCCTATATAGATAGTGCCAGTAGGCGAGACAGAAAATTACTGGAGCGTAAGAAAACAAACACAATCCGAACAAAGTACTTACGAAGAGTGTACAAAACAAAGATATGAACCAAAACAACCCGTATAAATACAACAAATTCACCCTAATTTAATTAAATAATATGAAAATGTAATGTTGAAATGCGCTAACAGTTAAACATATCACACATTTATAGCAATAAGTCTTATCATGGTAAAAGTATTTATTTTATTTTGTTATAAATAAACTAGGTACATCACTATCAGGAATTGGTGTTCTACACAGAAAAGAAATATCTGTCATAGTCTTAATCCGAAAATATATTGTTCAGCTACAGGTTTTCCTGCTTGAAAGTAAACTATTATATACTATGCTATGTAAGGTCAACTTAAAACTAGCAACAAAATAAGAAAAATCCAAGATGCAACTAAAATAAACTATTACCTTAAAACCTCAGAACTATTAATATGAAAACTCAAATGTAGTACTTTAAAGAGCTTAGAGAGCGTTTTAAATATGTGTCTAAACATTCTCAAAGCCTACTTCAAAAATGACAATTTGACATTGACATTTTGTTCCTCTATTTGACGAAAAATTCACGATGTGAGATGAAACTTTAATTCATTGGCGTAAAATATGTAAGTTCAGTTACAAGAAAATCAAACAGTTATATTCCGTTGACACGTTGCTGCTGCAGTGTTATTTTTATTCATTATCATGCGAATAATCCAGAGATATTTTTCCTTGAAACAAATATCAACTTTGTACTGTAAAACAAACAAGAATAGTTATCGCGAATGTAATGTATTTATAAGGGAATATAGGTCTGTTCTCACTAGAAGCCCATTGAGACTTCTACCAGTGGGCTGCAACTATTTCTCCGACGACAAAAAGAACTTCATTAATTTGGAAAAAAAAGCTGAGGTATTTAAAGATGTATTTGAGCATAGGAAAGAACAGTTGAAAGATACTGAATATCGAATTCGACAGAGGGGTGAGGAACTGGTGCGAGATATTAAACATCAAAGGGAATTAACAGGCCAGCGACTTCGGGAAAAAAGTGAGCACTTAGTGAAGGATATTCTTGAAACTAAGGCCAAAGTTAAAGAGACATTTGAAGAAGTGGTTGAGGTGAGAATCACTATAAAATTAGTATATTAAGGACTCATTTCATTACTTCAAGTATATTTTTTTTTTTCCAGAGAGATAGGGTCTACACAATACCCAATTTTTTGTGTGTTGCCAGGATAGCAATGTCTCCCTATTTGGGCTATGTAATATTGCAAGATGACTATAACTTAGCCCTCGGCCTGTTGGCCTTCGCTGGAGTCACAGACTTGGTGAGTTAAATTATATTACCACATACAATATAACACATACACACTTTGTTAAACACCAAAAAAGAGAGTAAATACAAATTTTACTACAATAAAATACACACAAAGTAGCAGATTATTTTTTCCATGAGATAGTTATATATTACCTGACATGCCTGTAAATCACTCGCACAGTAAGTAGGTGGGTAGGCAGATTATAAACTGATATTAAATTTCTTTGCTGAAATATTACATTTTATTTTGTGTTTTATAATATGGTACATTGAGAAACAGGTATGTTATAAAATATGGTAGTACTAAAAGTGGGTATTTTTTATATATTTCCTATTACAGTTGGACGGGTGGATAGCCAGGACGTGGGTGAGCCAGTCTTCGCGAATGGGCTCGTTCCTTGACCCACTGGCTGATAAAGTGCTCATAGCCACCCTATTCGTGTCTCTCACATGGCAGAACCTTTTACCTCTTTCGCTCACAGTTCTGATTGTAGGACGTGATGTTGCTTTAGTTGCTGCTGGATTTATTATAAGATACAAGAGCTTACCTCCTCCAGTAAGTTGGTATTTATTTGTGGAATAACAATAAAGACCTTTTATCCTAATTCATTAATGCATGATGAGATATTCCACAGCTGACTGCAGATGGCAATAGCAGATGGCAAAAGCAAGCGTCCAACGCCTGGTACAGCCATCTGCCATTGTGTTGTGATGCTCGCAACGGAAGGTGCATCTGCAATATGCTGCGGAATGACACTAATAGCCACTTGTATGTAAAAGATAAATCTGTATTTAAAACTGTCATTTCCATAAAGTTGGACAATACTAAAGTAAACTTAATTATATAACTATATTATATCTTTTACTGCAAGTGGTCCTTACTGGGCTTTAAATCGTTATGCTGTGGCCTTATCTTTAATTAGTCAAAAGGTTACAGAGCAAATTTTTCCTTAAACAAGTTTATAAGTGTACCTATACCGTTGCGCTTTTGCGCCGCGCTGTCATAACGCGGGGCGCGACCCGCGTTTTTTATTGCACTTCTTCCCAGGCAGGCGGCACGCAGACAGTGCCACGTGAGCGCGGCGCGATGACATTACGCCAATCGCAGCGTGTGTATGCGTCTCGCGCTAAAATCACGCTATGAACATACGCTGCGTAGCGCGTCGCGTTTTCTTAGCGCGATGACGATGCGTATCACGCTAGGAAAACTCGACACGATTCGCGTCACGCTAAGAAAACGCGACGCGATGCGCATCACGCTAAGTAAACGCGGTGCGCCTGTTGTGAGACCGTCGCGCCGCGTTCACGTCCCGCTAAGAACACGCCGCGTTACCCTCGCGCCACGCCACGCCGACTCATTGACGGAGCCTTGGTCATTAAGAGTACTTTGGATGATTTTAAAATTTCCTCCAGAAATCTCAAAATAACCAATTTTAACTTCACAAATCCGTTAGATATTGTGTTAGTCTTACTTTTATTGGCTTCCTTTGATAATCACAGGGAGATTTTGTTTTTTTTTTAATTGTTTGTATCTAATTTAAAGTTAATTAACATTATCAAAGTCAACAACTGTATCTTTGTTATGTTACATAATATAAGACTAGTAGTGTTTCAAAAATCATCAACTGAATCGTAAAGTGTAGTTATAGAAGTAATAGGTGACTAATAGGGTTTAATTTATTTTTCTACCGATTTAAAATTGGTTCTTTACAGTTTTTTTTGTGGATAACTCAACGGACTTAAATGTAGCGTTTTTAGCCGAGACGGAAACCGAGAGAAACCGTCACTTAACTCCAGAATCCATACTCCACCCACAATAGAAACGCGAAAGTAACTCTGTCTGTCTGCCTCTCTATTACGCATTCACCGCTAAAACACTTAACAGATGTCTGTGAAAGGTATGATGTTGCTTAACCCCAAGGAATAACATAGGGTACTTTTTGCCCGTGATAAACGATATCTTTCGCGAACGGAGTCGCGGGCAACCACTAGTTGACAATAAATATTCGCACAAGGACATAAGGCCTTCGCCTAACACAGCGGAGAGCTCGGTCAAAAACCTTCCTTTGCCATAAAAAAAGCCTTCCTTTGCCATAAAAAAAAGCAGCCTTCTCATTGCCATAAAAAAAAGTATGAAATGTTCGATAGTACGCATTCATTCTTCAATTTATCTTTTACAGTTTACACTGAGCAGATATTTCGACGTGTCGCGGGCCACTGCTCAACTTGCTCCAACATTCATCAGCAAAGTGAACACCGCTATCCAACTATTATTGGTTTGTATTTGCTTATTTGTTACCTTCTTAATTTCAATAATGATTAATAGTTGACCTACAGTCTGACCAGCGAATCGTGACACAGGCATTTCATAGTCATAGTCATATACTTTATTGCCTTTTTATGTAGTTCTTTACATGGCAACAATTTTAGCTATGAAACAAGCTCTCACATTTATGAGTACCTATCCATCCAGTCGCTACGCATTTCGTGTTACCAGCTAGTGATATTTAAAATTTGCTCCCATTTTTTTTCGCCACCACTCATTGGTCAGACTCGAAGTCGAATTAATTTGCATAAACTGCGCCGGCGGCCTTAGCCTTTCTTGATCAGGTTAAGCGAGTTTGTCTTTCGGCGCCCTTTTGTAAAAGCTTTCACATGACATACATTTTTCGCTCAAAATTGTTATGTATCCAATCCAACTGGTGCCTAGAGCGACCGTTCTTGCTCTATCCTAGGACCAGCCCTGTGCATTTTTATAATAAACTATAATAAACTAAAAATATATGCTTTTTGTCTATGACATAAGTGTTCAACTCGGTTCCTACACACACATGCGGGAGAAAATGTGCGCGAGTTAAGGCACTTGTCCCACCGCCGGCGATGAGCGGGGAAGCGAGTAAAACCAGCGATCACTATAAATATATGTCTCTTTTATTGACACAGGAGGTATATCTTTTGTTAATTTGCAGTGGGATAAGTGCCTAATTTAGGGACCACGCGGAGAAATGGTAGGTAAGGGTCACTGTATGAATGTTTCCAGGTGGGCACAACCCTCGCGTCCCCGGTGTTCGGCTTCGTGGACCACCCCGCCGTGCACGCGCTGTGGGGCGTCACCGCGGCCTCCACCGTCGTCTCGGCCGTCAGTTATTTAGTTAGTAAGGACACATATAAAATATTAAAAAAGAAAAAGTGAATGTTTTGGTTTGACAAACGCCGATTCTTTTTTGTCCAAGTAGTCTTCCTCAACTTTTTTAATGGCAGCAGGTGTAAGGAAAGTGTAATTAAACTGTACATAAATATTGAAGTTTTATTTATACCTAGTGCCATATGACGGTTACTGGTGACTTTTTACGCAATCACTTTGCATCAAGTCGGCGGCGAATGGCGGGCCGACTTAAATGCATTTTAAAATCACTTAAGGCCTCCCCCGAGTCGCTCAGTTGCACGAAGCGGGTTGCACGCCTATCATAGTAGTATGAGCAGCGCAGCGCTTACTCGCGCGGAAGCGTGCAACGGATTGTATTCATACTATTTTTCGACGTGCGCACCCTCTTCGTACTCGCGCTACAGCGGAGGCCCTTAGAGATAGCTAGGACAGAGTTCAAAAAAATACATATAGGTTTTTGCCCAGCAGAACGACATTCGGGGTCAAAAAACAGTTGTGAAATAATACAATGATTACAAATATGGAATTGATTTATTTCGTTCTATTCATATGAATAAATTGCAAGTAAACTATTATGATAAATTACGCATAGTTATTATAAAAATATATGATTACAAAATTATACTTAACTAGGCAAAATGTTATCCATAATGTATCCGCTTCTGAAATATTGAAGAATAAAACAGAAGGGGCAGGAGTAGATACCTACAGGCTTAATAAACTTAATTACTTAGGACAGGAGTTTCTTGCCTAAAATTCAAGCTATTTTGAAGGCCTAAAGTTGGGTAAGCAGGAATAAGTTTTATGTTTTAAAAATACTGATCGACTATAATAGCGGGTTTCACTACTGTACGATTCCCAGCGAAGAAACCGCGCTAGGCGCACCAGTCATTAGGTTGACTTCAGTCGCAGCCGATGCGAAACACTGGCGACATAGGTGATTTTCCGCCGGCCAGACGAGTATGAATTTGAATTACAAATAAATAAACAATTCCCTCCTTGCATTGTTTTTTTTAATACAAATTTTAACTCTCACGCGGCGCACATCGTCTCGCCTTGCTTCGCCGGTGGAAAAGAAACTTTACGCTCCGTGGCAGATTCGAAAAGCGGTAAATACATGCGTTACCGTGATAAGCGTTAAACGTCCAACAACTGAACCAACAGAGCGCGCGCTTACCACGGAAGCAGCGCCATACATTTTTATGGTCTCTACGCATATTGACCAATGTACCTACTAACTGTAATGAACAAAGTACCTACCTACTACGCAAAATGACATGTATACGTAAATTTACCAATACGCTTTGTGACCAAAAGTGCATATATGAGGTAGGTAGGTTTAGGTTATGTTAGGTCTGCAGCAGGCTCGGAGGGCCAAACCACCCAGAAATAGGAGCTGTGCTATCACGGAGCTCCGTCGACTCAGATAATTTCGAATTGAAAATAAGGACCATTCAAATATATTTATATATATATAGGGCAAATTGTGTTTGGTCATTTCGCGTATTATTTAAGGTAAGTCATTTAGCGACCGCTACGAATGCTCGTGTTGGCATTATGCTCATTGGGCAATTTGCGTGTCGTTTATTGGTCAATATGCGTCGAGGATTTTTATAGAATATATTTCGCGCGATAGTGGCATCTGTCGCGACCTACGGAAATTCACCTTTACCGGTCCGTTCAAGGGAAATCTTACTTAATAACTTCCGTAAAAAAATGCAAATAGCAGTGTCCGCGTCGATAAAGGACCTGGGTTTAGTACGTTGTAATATAATCAAGTAACACTATAGAACCTTGTCACTGAACGGAGAAGTGACTATACGTCTAAATAAGTACGTCTCTTTATTACAACAAGGTTCTATCAGAATGCCTTGACTAGTCGCCCATAAATATCGCGGTAAAGGAGACTGTTGAGTTAAGTTGCTGACCTGAGCAGTTACTTGTTTTCAAAATTATTCAACCCCGTTAACCATTGTGGAATGTCGAATATGTTTTGAGTTAGTAATGAGTTAACATTAATCATTATCACATACATATTGCAACAAACAGAAATTATTGTTAGACGTCCCGAATATTACAGACAGACAGTTGTTAACACTCTCTCAGAACGAATACTATCTTGCAATTGGCTTCAAGTTTGGAACCAATGCTATATAACTAACAGACCGGTTTTTAAAACCTTAATCTAACTTGATTAATATAAAAAAACCTCTAGCAAACATTATCATCAAATTCTTGAGTAATGTATGAAATACCATTATTGACATTTAACATATAGTAATGTGTTTTAAGACTACTTATATAAGTTACAATTATGAATCTCAATCATATTTCATTTAATGGACCGGATATATGAAGAAGATATATTTCAAAGGCACAATGTACTCATGATCAGTATTGCGATAGTGAAATAAGATCTTTAGTATTTATTTGGACAACATTCAGGCAGGATGGGCCTAACTACAGTATTTGCAGACCAAAATGATTTAATTATAGATGATAGGTTGAGTTATTGTGATCCATTTCCATACAAAATATCATATGATTTCATTAATTTTGATACATTACTGTTAATAAAAAATGTTTGATAAAATATTATTTACGCTAAACTAAAAGGACAAAAACCTATCTCTGCAGCTCCAGGTGGAGTTGGAACTCTGAACTCTCTGTGGCAAAGTCTCTGCTTTACATGAACATGAAATTGAAATAAACAAACCTAAACCCTATGTTTTAAATATTACCTCTGCTGCATCACAAGTAAAATATATGGGTAAACACCAATTACAACATTACCTATGGGAGGTTACACAGAAACAGACATAGAATCGTACACATACAACCATACGTCCGCAAAGATCCGTCTGGTAATGTCTAAAATGTTATTTATCACACCATGATAAATGAGTTCACATTTTGTATGGAAATTAAGATCTCTTCTATAAAGCTAGCATGTAATGTCTATTAAGAGGAACAACTCACTAAGTACTTAGTAAGTTATTCCTCTCAATAGGTATTTTTTACGGATTTTACATTAAGAAGTCTCATTGTCTCATTTAGTCTGTTTACAAGAAATTCTTGTAGATGTACAGAATTCCCGCTGTGTCTACTGTATATCTCACTGCTGAATGAAAACAACCTTTTACATTTTATAAAAGTTGTCAATAGCCTCCATATTATAAGCTTCTATTTCAAACAATATGTCTTGATTATTCTTATCTGTTCAACACACATGTCTGAACCCTTAATCATTCATTATCCTTTTAGGAGTTTCGCACCTTCTAACTTTGCGTCTAGAGTACATGTAAAAATTAAATTAATTCTTCTCATAATTCTACAAAGAAGCTATTGCAAACAAGCTTTCCTTAAGCCAACATAACATTATAATAATTATAAATAGACTAGAAACTATTAAATTGTATTCCGAGGATACACAATACGGCAAAGTAATGTTAGGATTAGCTTTCGTTGTTTCAATACTAGTCCTCCAAACAAATTTATAATTTCAAAGCAAAGTTATGTGAATTCTACAAAATATAATACTAACAAAAATAACATTCAAATAAAATATGGCAGGTCTGAATGTTATACAGTTACTCCAGGATGTCTATCCATTCTTGTTTTTAGCAACCCAGTGCCACTTTTACCTAAATCTTTGGATTTACTATTTTATAAATGAAGTTATTCTTAATGAAGAAATAACCAGATCATAAAATAATTAAGTCTCACAAACAGAGTACCTACCAGGTTAATTACTTATGACAATAAATTACAGGAAATACAAACACAATACTGAATTACAAAATTATAAAATTTCCTCATAGATAATGCAATCTCTTCTCAATGTCAACATTCATTAAAACTTAATTATAAAATTATAAAAATTGTACAAAAATAAAAAGGGGACACTAAATGTTGATTGCACAGAATATTTACAATATACACTTGATAAAGAAATGGTAACAGCACTAGCTCTCATTACAATTACATTGTTAGTAATCTTAATTAATTTCAACATGTTTAAGCAGTTTAGTTTTTACTTTTACATACATGTTATAAATGCATGTTAGTGTAAAGAAAATATGGATTACCTATAAATACATTAAGTATTAAGGCTGAAAGCTTTCTGGCAGTTTCCATACCAAAAGGAAGGAGTCTAAAATCATAATTTGTAAAGATTTTTTTTCTCTATATTGTCAATTAAGTACATAATATTACTTAGAAAGACTTCTTATTAAAATGCTTTCATTTTATCTTGTTTAAAAATATATTTGTTATTAAAATTAAATACAGCTTTTTTTAGTATTTTCCCGAAAGCAGGAAAAAATGTAAGACCAATAAAACAAAAACATTAAAGTAAATGAGATTTTAAACTGATTGCTTTTGAATGGAAACAGAATACTGGTACTTCCTCATAAGAGTCTATCCAACCTTATTGATGAGCTCATCGCAGATAGCAGTCAGCTCCTCATTGTCCTTGATTTTCTGTCCAAGGGACTCCTGCAAGGAGGACGCATGCACTTCACTCTTCTTCAACATGGCATTCAACTTAAGGATCTCAGACTGGTGGGTTTTTTTCACTGAATCTAATTCTGCATTAGCTTTGTTTAACTGCTGCATGGCATGCTGTCGTAATGTTTCATATCTTGCTTCCAGCTTCTGTATCGCTTCATTATTCTCTTCCACTGACCTTTTAAGAGTTTCCTCATTGCTTTTATATCCTTGGATGATAACTTTGCATCTTTCATATTTTGTATGTACATCATTGAAAGCATGCTCCATGGATGCTAAATGTGATGCAGCTTCATCTCGTTCTCTGACAAGTGTGACTCTCTCTTCAGCCCATCGTTTTGCTTCAGCCTCCCGTTCTCCTATGAGGGAAGAAATTGTTCTCTCATATTCCTCCATTACTACACTCATCTGTTTATTATTTTTTACTTTTTCAGCAACACGCTGCGAGAGAGCTTTTTCCTTTTCAGCATATTCCTCATTTTGTTCTGACAGCTTTTTTATTTTTGTCTCAGTCTCTTCCAAGCGGTCTCTTAACTCACGGTTAAGATCTCTTAGGTTCTGTGCTTCATCTTCTTGTGCTGTAAGTAATTCCTTAACAGCTCTCAGTTGCTCTACTGTGTGTGGGTCCATCTCTGACGGTCGAGTCACCACTGGAGGTGGAGGCGTGTTTCCACCTAAGGTTAGGAGCCTGTCAATTGTGGCAATGGCTGGTGACACAGTGTTCACCTTCACAGGAGTGACCTTCGTAGCCGACGAATGCTGACTTCTATTCACTGCAGGGGTGACCACCTGGGTAGGCTTCTCAGTGTAACCACTTTGATTTGGTTGGACAGACAATTGTTGCAGTGAGTTCACTATATTTTGCTCCGTACCTGACATGGTACTGCTCAAAAGTTCACACTATATTGTAAACAGTGTTCATTGACGGATCTTTTACCTGCAACAAGAACAAAACTATTTACAAGAGCTCAAGGTAAATCTACCAAAATCTTTGACTCAGTGTCCTAATTAAACGAAGGCTAACGTGATACTTACACGACAAGGAATTGATACGAAGCATCTTAATGAAAAGGTCAACATCCTACGCTCGGAAATTTATAACTCTTAATTCGATCATAAAGAAACATTAGCCAACAACAACTTACCGCATGTCCTTGAACAACTGCGTACTTTGATGATAGCACGCACAAATTATGAATGATGTTTAAATCGTTTGTAAATGTCCTCGCGTTATAATTAAATAAACATTCACCACAGTCATCCGCAGTACAAACTTATAAGGAAATAACGATGATGACATCAGTCAAGTCCACTACCAATTACTGCTAGGCTAGTGCTAAACCATAGACATAGTGAAACTGACATTTCAAACTATGGTGTTGCCAGTGCTTCTTTTATCGTTATCGCTTAAAGGGAAGGGGATAAATAGTGAGACCGCTATTTTCTCAAACATACAAACAAAATTGTCCACACAGAACCTTTTTTAAATGTAATCTGTATTGCTTTGGTTTGTGTACGGTTTAAGACAGCCCGTACAGCCCATGGCTAGTCTTTATTCTCGCTTAACGCCGTGTCTCTTGCTTTACTGATCGCGCCCTATCACAAAAAACTTTACATGTATACAGTATGCAAGTCGACTAAATTGTCAACTATTTCTATGGGAAACTACACTACACTACACATGTAAAGTTTAAGGCTTGGTCAAACACACGGCGCGACGCAGCGCCGCGGCCGCGCCGCGCGACCGCGGCGGCTTTAAATACATGCTAACAGGTTAGCGACGTCAAACAGACTGCGTCCCGCCGGCATCGCGCCCCGCTTCTGTCGCGCTCCGCGCCGCGCGGCCTCTTGCGTCCACGCGGCGCGAGCGCAGCGCAGCGCGGCGCGGACGCGGCGGCACGCTGCGCCGCGCTGGGTCACATCAGTCAGGAATGAGCGAGCGACGGCCCGCGCGCGAGTCACGCCCGCATCGCGCTGCGTCCGCGCCGCGTCCGCGCGCGCGATGCGGGCGTGTTGAGAGCGCGAGGCCGGCGCGATCCGCGCGCGCCCTGTTTGAACAGGCATCGCGTCGGCATCACGCGGCGCGGCCGCGGCGCTGCGTCGCGCCGTGTGTTTGACCAAGCCTTTAGTGAATTGCGGTCTGGGGCCCGTTTCACGAACGCTTTTAACTTGTATTACAAGCGGAAATGTCTTTTTAACAATATGCTAGAGAAGAGACTTCCACTTGTAATACTAGCAGTGGCGTAGCGTGGGTTTTCGCCGCCCGGAAATTCGCCATCCTCTATTTTAGCCCCCTCTTTTTTAAACATTGTAAGGAATTATTAGTTATACATTGAAAGTTTAAATATTATCCGTATGCCGCCCGGGGCCATGGCCCCGCCACGCCACTGAATACAAGTTACAAGCTTTCGTGAAACGGGCCCCTAATCTAGGTGGCAGGCACAGTGGTAGGTAAACATAATGAGGGTATCTACTACAAGTTGTGTTATAATAAACGTTATAAAGTCTATAGCATTTGATGCCATCACGTCGTATCGAATAATACATTTGTGTGTGTGTAGGTACAATCATGCCGGTGTGCGAAATATTATTCAAATCCGTTTAGCCGTTTACGCCTGACTGTATCACAAGTTACCTACGTTTAGGGTTTCTGTAAATACAATCTAGTAACCAGGACAGTGTGAAATGGGTACCGGGATTTTGAAGCTTACAACCCGAAAATGTCAACCGTCTTGTTAATTTTAGGGTCTCCCCACATCTATTGACGCAGAATCAGCGTTACCTGATCAATAAATATGTCCATGCAATTAGAGCGAAAACGACGTCGTTCCGTTCGCATCGCGGAATCCGACCGAGCAGAGCCGATTGACATTTGTTCTTATTGCGTAGTTTTTTGATCAGCTAACGCCGATTCCGCGTCGACAGATGTGGGGAGACCCTTACTCAGTGATATAATATCACTGATATTATAAAGAATAGGTATACTTAGTTGAGCTGCGACCGGTGACTTAAAAACTGAGCCTAATTCTAGGTAAGGGTGAAAGATACACAGTTTTGCGACTAAATATTTTATTGGCTAAATTACACACCGACAATGTATCGTTCTGTTTTGTACATTTCGTAAGCGAATTCCTCGTCATGTGTCGGGTCAAACTCTAAACCTGAAATCATAAACGTTACTAAATGTTATGCATAAATCCCTAGGCAAGAAGTGTTAGGTTGAACCAACTAATGAAGTTAGCAACGGTTCAAAGAATCTAAAGTAACTTGGATAGCCACATAGGTACATAGAAGGAAAATAATGCAATAAATACGTCGAAGAACAAGATGTGAAATGAAACTACTTCTTACCTACATACTCTATTTCTAAATTAAATTCTCCGTCAATTTTATCACAGCAAGTGATACCGAAATGCGTGACTTTGTCCAGCCGCATCCTAGTTTGTTTGTCTTGTACCCGGCCTTTAGAACCAAGGACAAACTTTGAGAATGGGATCTGTAAACAAGGAAATTGTATTGTATTGTATTGTATGAGAGTAGGTACGCCCATTCTCTAACATGTACAGTCTGTTCTCTTATTCATAAATGCATATTAGCTAGTGTGCTTAGAACACCTACGCTTTTTTGCTTTGTTCTTATTCTTCAACGTGACATTGGAATTTGACAGAAACAGAAAGTGACCGAGAATATACTTTAACAAAAGTAGTTTTACGTACTGTGCGTTTATGAATAATTGGGTTATACTAAACATATGAAACAAGTATCGTATAAAACGGGACTCAATCGCGTAATAATTAACATTTACCTCGACGTTTCGACCGTGTTACATAAACGTGTGTGGTCTCCTCGTGACCACAATTAAAAACTGTGTTATAACATAACTTAATATTACAAAGATATAACGTTTACAAAGTATATAATAAGTGTGAAATCATTACAACAATCAAATCAACACAGATTTCAGATTTCATATTGTGACGAAAAGCTAGACAAAGAAATAAAGCGAAAGTAATATCAGGTTTATGCAGCATATTTTTCCGTGTAAGTCAGTATCATAATTGCTGTGCATTTTATTACTATGTCACTTTAAAGTCATGTTTAAAACAGCCACACGATGACACGAATATCTTGAAGGCGTTAAAGCGGCAAAGTACTAAAGTAAATAAATAGTAGGCCGTACCTTAGCAATTTGCCAGTATGGCCCGCCTCTCGTATACAACACGTAATGATAGATGTCATTCCACGTAATGTCGTAATAGCCCTCGCAAGATAAATTGAGCAGATAAGACCGGCCGTCGCCCCGCACTTTCAGCACCATGGTGTTGTAGAGATGCCAGTTGAATGAAGACTCGCGTTTGAAAGATTTCTGCAACGATTTCGTGGAAATGAGAGAATTAAAAAACCGGTCAAGTTCGAATCGGAATAGCGTACTTATTTGTGCAACAAAAGGTCATAGGTGGTTTCGAGATGCAAATAACTTTGGTCTTTAGCATACAACTATTCACCTCAGCAGCGAGAACATAATACCTAAAGGAAAATAACTATATAAAGAGCAAACATTATAAAACCCGACTGACTTTTGATACTGTCGTCGATAATGTCTGTTATGTTATAATTGACATTCGATATTTCAATGTTAACAGTTTAGGTATCCTATGTCACCCGGGATGGTGAAAAGATTCTAACGATACCACACATACCTAAATCGGCTCAGTTGTTTAGAAGTTATGTCGGAATAAAGAATCGTACATACATACATGAAAAAACTACACTCTTTTGTTTGGGCAGTCATGTAAAAATAAACGGCATGGACCTATACTGCCCTCCTAAATAAAAAAGACGTATGAGCAATTTGATAGTCAAAGCAAATTGAACCCCTGTCTTAAGAAATAAGGTCACTAATATATACGTGGTTCT
This sequence comes from Acleris sparsana, assembly GCA_923062465.1. Lineage (NCBI taxonomy): Eukaryota > Metazoa > Arthropoda > Insecta > Lepidoptera > Tortricidae > Acleris > Acleris sparsana. Next base: position 7,176,595 of record OV281303.1, read on the forward strand.
ATGAGACATACACCCTTTTTCTAAGGAGGGCAGTATATTAATCCACCCAGCCACCCCACCCATTTATATCGACCTAGCAGGCCAGCGCACAACCGTCGTTATTTATTTTAAATTGAAATTTACTTTGTCTCACTCTCACAGCTGACAAAAAACCGATCAAGAACGAGTCGGACTCGCGCAACGAGGGTACTTTTTAAAGTTACTTGATACTTTTTCCTAAACTGTGAACTTTGACAACCTTATTATATTATTCTCGTAAAATATAAGTAATTATCTTTAAGTCAGGAATTTTTCAGATTCTTTGCTTCATAAACTTCGGATATAAGGGGATGAAACACGGTGATTTTTTGTAAATTTTGACGTATAAAGCTAAAAGTAGGTCCTGAAAAATCAGTTTTTTTTTAAATGTGCCTACTGAGCCCTTTCAAATGACACCCTATTTGCTATAATGAAATCACTTTCATTTTTCAACCCCCCATTCTAGACCCCTTGCCAAATTTCAAGTTGATAGCTTCTACGAGTATCGTTTCTGGGAAAACCTGCTCTGACATACAGACAGACAGACTCCGAAGTCTCACCACAAGGGTTCCTTTTTTACCATTTTGGTACGGAACACTAAAAACGAAGACTGACAATGACTATATTAGGGAACTGGTACAATGTACTTAGGTCTATTATCCCGCTTGTAAACTTCATAGATAAGAGCAAAGGGGAACTAGTTATTTATGTGACCGGAGCATATTGCCTAATTATGCGTACAATCGCTTACGAAACTTTATCCACATGCATATCATAAGTTTTCCACAACATGTACAATATGGCCTACATTTTCATAACTTTATTTTCTGTTCTTCGGAAGTATTCGAAAGTTCGAAACAAATGAGTAACATTTAATTTAGGCACAATATAATGCACCTATGAATGTCAAAAAGCATTACCTGACACCAGCATTATTCGATAATCAAAACCAAACATGATTCCTTATTTTTAAAAAGATGTTCGAAATTTGAATGTGATTAAAGTTTTGATAACCTGTTTTGGATACTGTAATTTAAGCATTACGATGCCACCACAGATACAGGTTTACTAATATAAGTCATTTGCTTATAGTTTCTGAACATATTAATAGGGAAGTTATGCCATGGATGTAGATAAAGTCCTTGTTAGCTTTACCATCCTCTTTACTGTGTTGTTTAAAAGTTTAAATTAAATATTCTGACCCGAGTCCGTTGCGATCGCATAGCACAATAACCAGCCTTCTTGATGCGGCCGTCCTTGGGCACCCTGGTGTCAAGGGTCCCGTGGAAGAGCGCGCGGCCGGCGCGGCTCATCTCCAGGGAACAGGTGCTGTGGCCCTGGTTGTGGTCACTGTCACACGTCGTCACGAATTGTTCAAGGACCTTGGGCTCGTTGAAGCACCACACCAGTTCGGTTTCACCTGGAAAGTTCAGCTTGTATTTATAAATAAATAAATAAATACATAACATAACACATAATCTCACACACATTGATCTATAGTCCCAAACTAACCTCTAGGATTGTCGTTACTATGCAAACTAGACTACGATAAACATAGGTACTTATACATATATATGAAATAAATACTTAAATACATAAGAAACATACAAGACTCTGAAACAAATACTCGCGCTCATCACAAACATATTTGCCCATACCGGGAAACGAACCCTGATCGTTGTCTTCGTAGGCCACCACCAACCAATTAGGCTAACGCGATGTATGTACAAGGCCATAGAATTTTACTTTACTCACTGTATTGCAATCGCAAAAAAAAACAAATTTTGGCCTCTGTCTTTAAACAGATAAACCTGTCCATTTGTAGGTGCTGAGTTGATTTTTTTTCAACTCATCTGATTGAAATCCTTATATTCTACAAATCCTTACTAATCCTTATATAGCTTATGATCTCGACGCCGTCCGTGTAAAAGTCATTTATCGCTGTTTCCTCGGGAACTGTCCTTTTTCCAGGGTTAGCGAACCTAGGTATGTATACGTTTCCGGAGTTTAGCCTACCTCTAACGTCTGTATGTAATGTTACATCGGTTAGTCTGGATTTCAACCAAAATAAAAAGCGGCTAAGAGGCGCGTCTATAAGGGTTCCTTAATTGTTGAATACGGAACCCAAAAAAAATGCGTCGTAAAAAAGGTCGGTAGGTAGTGCCGCTGAGCACAATTTGGTAGAAGAGTATGAGGGTCACCTGGGCTGGGGCCCTGCGTTTATAGCGCGACAAAGTTTGGATAAAGCATTATCTGCCACCTTTTGACACGTAAATAAGTACGACAGTGACGAATTCTTTATCCACATTTGACACGCGATATACACGCAGCCATACTAGGCCCACTGATGGTACATTTACCATCGCAAGAATCGTTAAGTGGTACAGTCAAAGTCAAAAATAACTATACCTACACCCGTCACTGATAATAAGGTCTATGTATACTATATTTGGCGAGAATGGCCGTATAGATATTAATGCCTTTGACTGTACGTAAGTAATAAATTTTTTACTAAATATTATCAGTAACAAAGAATGCCAAGGATTAACCTGAAGGGTTCGGCACATCAAACGCGCGTCAGGGGCAGCGCAGGTTGAATGCGAGCCTTAAAACTCGGGACAACAAAAATTTGCGCGGTCCCGCGTTCGAACCAACCCGGTCTCTACCAGGCAGGTGGCAAACGTGCAGAGCGGCGCGTGGCGTAAACAGGTCAGGCGCAGCGCGTGGGGCGCGCGAATTTGTTTATAATATAGCCGCTATATTTTCCCAACGCGGCAACACTGTGGACTGCAGCCTGCACAGCCTGCAGTAGTAAGTAGTGCCGCCAGCCGCAGTGTCGCCTGCGGTTGCGGTCTACAGGCCATCTCGAGAGGCTACCTTTAAGACGCCAGCTGTGATAGATTGTCGCAATTTTGTGTACATTGCTACAGTTAATAATTTAAAATGCAAGAATAGCTTCAAGTGTTTATTATTAAAATGTAGTCTAAATACAAAGAAATAGACACATTCAGCTTAGACGGATGTCTTCCATAAACATTAAGCACTGATATTACAGAACGAGAGCTGTTGCGTAGCAGCAGAACCTCAATCTCATGTTTAAGCCATATTGATGGTCTAATCCGTCTAAACAACAAGTAGGCGGTAAGCAGGACGCAATAAGAGTTAAAAATATCAATAATATCATTAGTACAAAGAAACTTGTTTAAACAACACAATGAAATAAATAATTTAAGTCAAACATTTAAAAAGTCCAAACAAATAGTATTTAACAATCAGGATAGGACATAAACATGATTAGTATACAACATTTGTTAGTAATGTTTAGAAATAGAATTAGTAATTTTATCTCTTTTCAATGTTAATATTATTTCAAAAATAATTAGATGCCATCTTCATAATTTCTAAGGAATTTAGGTATTAAGTGAATACACAATATACATTTCTAAAATGAGTTAACAAGTACCAAGACCTGTGGAAAATAATTAATAGAGCTTAGGACAGGGCAATAGCCCTTACAACCACCTTCAGTCTTTATAAGAATCTCTTGCTCTCATTATGCTCTGATGCTAGTCTAACCAACTTTACTCGAACCAGAAGGATGTTTCAAAAGCTATTGCATTGTACTCTTTTCAAAGCTATAATCAATTAATCAAGTTAAAAATGTATCCAAAATATATACAAACATCTACCATAGTCACAAGAAAGTCATAATGTTGAGATTCATCACAGAAAGATTTTCAAGACCACAGTATAGAATTAATTATCTCTAAAATCCTATAAATGCATATCAGTGAGTATAATCAGTGCACTTCATTTATGAGCTGGTCACAAATCCTGGTCAACTCTTCATTGTCCCTAGTTTTCTGAATCAATGATTCCTCTAAAGACGAGATCTTAATTTCATGTTTCTTTATTGTGGCATTTAACTTAGTTAACTCAATGCTATGATTTTTCTTGACAGATTCTAGTGTTTCATTTGCCGTGGATAAACTTTCAGAAGTCACTTGTTTCAGCTTAGTGTATAATTGTTCAAAATTTTTCAAGCCTGCTTCATACTCAGTAATCTTCTTTTCAAATATTTTCTCTCTCTCCTTGTCTTCCATAATAATAGATTTACATTTCTCGTATTTGGATAACAGGTCATTAAATGAGCCCTCCATGCTGGAAAGATGACTCAATGCTTGATCTCTTTCTATTGTTAACTTGTCCTGGAATTCTCGGGACTGGTTTTGCTCCCTTTGCTGCTCGCCAATTAATGATGATATAGTTTTCTCATACTCCTCCATCACTATCCCCATCTGTTTGTTGTTAAGGTGTTTATCATTGAGTTGTTGAATGAGCTGGTTCTCCCTATCAATCAGATTGTGTTTGTCCTCAGTAAGCTTCTTCACCTTCAACTCCAGGTCGTCTACTGTACTTGAATACTTGTTTTCAATGCTCTGCAACATTGATTTCAGATCCTTGTTCTCTTGTCTGAGCATCAAAGCCTCATTGTCTTGTTTCTGCAGTATCATTCTAAGGGAATGAAGTCTGTCAATTTGATGTGTGTGAGAGCGGTGGTGAGGGCTGCGGGGTGCTGCTACTGGTGGGGTGCTGCCAGCAAAGTTGATAAGTCGTTCAGTAGCCACATGGCTAGATGATAAAATAGCAGAAGCACTACGAACCAGCATAGGTGTTGTCCTAACCTCAATTGGATTGGTTTTAGGAGCTTCATGATTCATTACAGGTGGGACCACTTGAGTAGGCTTTTCCCATCCACATGTTATAGAACCTACAGATACTGAATGCTTCGGAGAGGCAACACTATTTTCGGCGAATATAGAGGCAGCGCTACCAGTTTCATAACCAATATCACATTCTGTAGAATCTGGCAGAGAATCAGAGGGCGTGGAACCTGGACGACCATGTTTCTGCACTGCATAAAGTGGGTCGAATTTGATGAATAGACTTTCTTTGCCTCGGTCAACATGGTTGTGATTGCGGTTGGATTCGGCGCACTTGACGAGGTAGTCCATACTCGTGGGGTCGATAAACAAAGGGTCGTCGTACACCGGGACCTCCTGCATGGTCACGTCGCAGATGCTGTCGAAGTCAGCTCCCGTGAGCAGGTCACTCGTCATGTCCGGGTCCGCGCCGCGCCGGCCAGCTTGCGGAGACATCGACATCAGGTCTCCCGATGACGACACCGGTGTCATGAAGCTGTCATCGGATGTCACCGTGCTCCCTCTTGCTGACAACATATCGTCTTTAACACAACTGCCTATGTCTATATCGGCTCCGCGGCCGAGGAGGCTTTGGATCTTCTGGTATATATTCTTCAGATTCCTATTTTTGTTAAATGCCGGCGAAGAATCGAAAGTAACAATATTTGACAACATTCGTCCTCTGCTTCAGCCCCGTGAGAGCTTTATTACAGGCTTATTCAAATATTCGCATACACATAAACAGAACTGAACAAACGACCAGTTTTTCTATTTTCGTCATCCACGCACGGCCCACAATAAAAGGAGTAAAAACAAAAACAGAAGTTTCAACCGATCTTATTTTATATGGGTAACGGATATTTTTAAATACCATATGACATTCGCCTTAATTTTTTTCTGCACAGCCACAGATGCTTTACACATTTTTTTAGGTTGATAAGCGTTCAACCGTTTAAGCTACACAAAATAAACGCTGTTGCGAGAGTTGATATGCCAGGCATCAACTTCAGGGAAAAATAATGGAAACATTTAGATTTCAAATTCGTAAACTCAATACAATTGTCATAAATTCATACTAATATTCTAATGTGAAAGTGTGTTTGTATGTTTGTCCGTCTTTCACGCCTCAACTCAATTACTGAACGGATCGAGATGAAACTTAGCACACATATTGTTTAGGTCCTGGAATAGGACAGGATAGTTTTTATCCCGGAAATTTTGACAGTTCCTGAGGGAGCAGCGATAAACGACTTTTACGCGGACAGAGTCGCGGGCTAAAGCTAGTAACTATATAGAGAGAAGCTATTACAACCATATTATAACTCTACCCTTATGGAGCAAGTCTTATAATTTGCTTTGTCTCTGTCTCTCAAACATGTCAAAATAGTAAGATGAAAAGGATTAACTTTTTAAAGTTTTCGTTCTTTACATGCTCACTGCATCAATATGGTTCGTATAAAACTGCCCCTCAAGATGAAAATCACTATTTCATACCGGCTTTCTTGCCCGTGACTATGTTTACAGAGTTATTTATTCCATGTAGCTATAAATAATCAGTAATGAAATATATTCTATGTCCTACCTTGGTTATATTGGCTCAGCAGTTTAACCAAGAAGCCATAAGGAACGGATAATAAACTCTCTTTTGCACATATTATAATAATACCTAGAAGTGTTAGGGATAAGGATCAGTTTGAAATTGAATATGATGCAGGTTGGAATTCTAACTATTTCAATTTCAGATCCAAAACTTGGAGTTTTTTTTCAAGAGCCAGTTAACAGAACATTGAGACGCAGCCAACAGAACAATGGTTGAACCTTAAACTTAAAGGTAACATACTTTCTGGTAAAAATACTGGAGTAGATTTGGGGGTCAAAGAGCTCTCAAGAGTAGACTTTGGGTAGGTATTTTCACCCAGGCTGTATTCCACAATACTAAAATATGTATGTCCACTCAAATAACTCTGTATCTTACAATTAGTAGGCCTTGTGGGGTTAAAAGTGCTCAATGATAAGTTGTTCAATAATCATCATAAAGAGGATTAGACATGAAATTAAACCCAATAGTGGTGCAGTACTTTGATTCAGTAGGTCAATACTTAACAGAAGTGTTTATGGATGCTATGTGGATGTAGGATCCATGCAATAGATTATCCAACCATTCTAACCTTTCTAACTCCAGTGTAAGAAATCTATGTAAAACACCTACAACACAACACAAGCATAAGTCATACCTGGTCTAGCAATAAGAAGTGGGTCCGTCACAGCTAGCTCCTTCATTTCTTGCAACCATAACTTGACTTCTGAGTTTATTTCTTTAAAACCGCTCTTGATGTGGGTCAGTGTTGATACCTTCTCTTTGGAGTCATATCCACCTTTGCGTCCACTCTCCCAGAACAACCAACGCTGGGTAGTAACAAGTATTGGTGTCACTTTTCTGAATTTAAAATCTTTACCTAAGGATCTTTTTATGACTGAGTATGCCCGATAGCATTGGCGTAAATTTGCAGCATTGTTTTTAAAGAGAAACATTCTCTACTAAGTGTAGATAATATTATTTAAATCTTCAACAACTGCAAAATATTATTTAAATGTTAAAATTTTAACTACATTTAAGAAATAAACAATCTCGCAACTCTGTGTTTACATAACCTTTAAAACATATGTCATTTTGATCAGCTGTTTTTAGGTATTGTCAAGATACCTACGGTCAGTTTTTATAATGCCTTGAATGGCTTTTGCTGTCAAAATGACGTGTAACTAGTTATTTTTCAATGTTTCTCGAGGTTGCAGGGGTATATACACTACTTTCACTTTTTGCCAACTCGTGCAGACCAAGAATCGGTGTATCTCTAACCACATAATAATTTGTCACGTCACACTATTTGGGGATTGTCGACGTAGTGTGTAGTAGTTAAACGATAAGGAATAATCGGCTATTAAAAAATGCAGGTTGTTTAAACTTCTCTAAACCATAACAACTCTGAAACTTCGCCATGGGGATGGAAAGAAATACCTCGGTAAGTGCTTAAATAAAAGTATTTCAAAATTAGTTGGACATAATTCAGTTATTAACAGTGGCTTCTGCTGGATCAGAGGTCTAGATTCAACGCGTAACTCTTGCGAGGTACTTCGCCTATGTTAAGTTGGTTTATTGCTCCTCTTGCAGGAATTGTCCAATATTCTAGGAGTAATGCATATGTTTATTTTATATGATCTATCATTTACAAATGTTAAATCTATTTAGCCTGTGTCCCTTGTCTGAAAAACTACCAAATCCAAACATCTTCACAAAGATTTAAGTATTTTTTTATTGTCACTTAGATCAGTGGGATTTTTATAATTGTCCAATCCTGATCTAATGATTATTCTAATACTGGTTACAACAACAGTATTTAAATTTAAAAACCTAATAATCATTGTTTTGTGTCATTTCTAACATTAGTCCTGAGGACCGTCATGGCTACCAACAGCACAACAATACAACGTGGTGATAATCCCATTGCTTCAATATCACATTTTCAAAAGCCAGTGCTTTCAGTAGTTGGATTTCTCTGGAACAAATAACACACCTTGGCAACTCATGCATCAGACATACTTAAGAATAGGCCACGAAGGTCTGAACTTAGCTATAATAGAAACTAAAAATAGCCTCCTATCCTAAGGCCCACCATACAACAAAATTTGCCAATGGAATATGAACCTATTGTGAATATGTTCAGTCAATTTTCTAATTCAAATGTCAGTAATATAAACAAGAAAATCCATTTTATCTCCTTTACAGCGGATCTTTATCCTAACAGATGTATTATAGATAGTTAGGTACATTCTTTATTTCCAATCAATGCAATAATTTATAATATTTCACTTAGCTTTTAGTATTTAATTTATTTTAGGCAGAATCAGTGATATAGGAAGGAATAATTGGTTTTACAATATCAAGTAAAGCTTTATTATGATTATTGAGCAACAAATATACTGATAGCACTGATTACATGCAAGATCGAGATTAGATAATAACTGTTGGGACCATATTAAATCTATGCTTGATAAGAATTATTTATAAACCATCAATAGAAATGGTAGTTTATATAGAACATTCCTCATCCACTAACTAACTATGTTGACTCTGTAACATAAAGCGCTGGTAGACTTTGATGTGTAAAACTGCTCATGCAATGCTATGTGATAATATATATTTTTTTTATATTTCCAGGGTGCCAAACCCTCAGAGTACCTGTATCCTCCGGAGCTTCTGAAAAGATTAGATTTCAGCAAGAGTCCAGCCACATTCAAGCCGAAAATTAGTGCAGCAGAACCAGGCGAGGATTGGATGGTGGTGCGGCCATTGCAGCGCTCCGACTATGACAAGGGTTTCCTACAGTTGCTTGGTCAGCTGACAAGCGTTGGAGATGTTTCTCAAAAACAATTTGATGGTAACTTTTGAATTAGCCCCTATTAGACACCGATAATGTGCGATGATGGCTAGCTGAATTATAAAGAAATGCAGATAGCTGTGAGGTAGCTCAGGGCATCATTAGCCGAGTAACTTTGAATAGCAAAAATTATGTATTGAATATAATGTAATCAGGAAGCGACAATTAGATATTAGTATGTACAATCACGAACTTATATACGTACATACATAAAATAACACCTTCATTCTCAGATTGGGGTAGGCAGAGCTACAGAATCACGAACTTTATTGATTGAAACTTGTTTTGTTGGAATGTGGAGTTATTTACGCTTTATAAATGTCAGCTTGACCAACTGGGTGACCTTGGCAAACCGACGCTGTGTTATAAATTATAATAATGATAACCTTTCTCTAGACTAGACCTTGATTTTCTTCCTGTTCTTGGTTTTCGCATTTTGCAATGTATCCTGTGCTTATCATTAAAGATTAAACTCGTTTTTAATGTTTTATTAATTGGAATATGCTACGTAACTAATGATTCAATATTATAACAAAAAATCCATGATGACATTAAATAAGGCGTAATTACAATTCTCGCAGCAAAGGTCTAGGATAGTCGGAGATTTGTACCGTCAGATTTGATTTACCCGAGATGGCCATATTAAACTTCGCGATATTCAAGGGCCCTTTATCGGGGTGGTGTGATAAGAGAAAGGGAGGCACCGCCCAGGCCAGGCCTCCATAAATACCGGGCTCTGAATACCGCATAGTGTAATACGTCTTTTAACCTGTGTGATCGTAATAGACACGCTGTTACCTAGAGCGTGTACGGCTCAAGAGAGGAGAGAGAGCCTAGTTCGCCATGGAACGAAGAACGACTAATTAGGGTAGTATGTCTTCACCAATCACGGGACTATGGGAGTCTCGGACCTTTTGAAGGCGTAAATGGAGCAGAAGCTAACACGCAGAGGCCCTTTAGACAAGTTTAATCTAGTAAAGTGATGGGACAGTAATTATTAAAGTTTGTTTTTATTTCAGAACGCTTTACTCAGATGAAGCAATCTGGTGGGTACTACGTCACAGTCATAGAGGACACCCGCATATCCAAGCTCATCGGCGCCGCCACCCTCACGGTTGAGCAGAAGTTTATCCACAACTGTTCTCTGGTATGTACGGCCAATGTACAAAAAAAGCATAGGGGTTTGTTTACGCTTATAGCCGGGTACTCACTAGCGAGCTGTAACTGTAACCGTAACATTACATCACGATTTTACGTGCAACAGTGAAGAGAAGAGCGAGAAGGAAAATTCAGATTAAACACAAACAAATTATTCAAACAGAGTGGTTACGAAACTTCGGATACCCTTCGTAGGAAATGATGAAGTCGAAACTTTTAACTTTGATTGTCAAAGTAGGTCGCCTGAATACTTGTTAGGTATAGCTGAACAAATTAACAGTGAGCTGATGCCTCGGTAAGTTACTGCCACTTCTCGATTTAAAGTTTTGCAGCATCAAAAACAGGTTACGGTTATTTACCGTAGTTAATTTAACTAAACCTATCTGATGACAGTGGCATTGAGAGGGAGCGTATGGCGTTGTCGGTGAGGAATAATATGCTGGCTCATAGATTCGCTAGATGCTCTGTAGAAGTAAAAATAACGCTTTTCAAAGCATATCGCCAGTCTTTTTACTCTGGCGGGCTATAGGTTCGAGATACCAAACAAGCTTACAACGCCCTGCGCATACAGTACAACAACGCCTTTGGAATGCTGTTAAGACTCCCAAAATGGTGCAGTGCATCGGAAATGTTCGCCGAGACGCACACGAATGGTTTCCGCGCAGTAATGCGTAAAAAAATGCGTCCGTGATGGGTCGCGTCAGGGGTAGTAAGAATGGCATTCTGAAGGTGATTGCTGGCAGATTTAGCTGCCCGATTTTGTGGCATTCGATTGGACTGGTCAGGACTACTTTGTCGTACGTCATGCAATCATGACAGTCAGTATCTATCTATACCTAACCAATTTTGTAATTACTAACTTTACTTAGCTTTTAAGTTTCTAGATGTAACTAATAATATATGAATCTGGTCTGAAATAAATCATTAGAATTATAATTTAACAGCATTGTTTAATGACGAAATCTCAAGTTTTTTAAATTGATGACAGTTAAATGTCGCTTATTTGACTTCAAACGGCGGTTTCATTTTTCCAAACTATGTCAACCTGTTCTTTGTTACTATAATGTTTTATGTTTGGTTTCAGCGCGGGCGATTGGAAGATGTAGTTGTCAATGACACTTATAGAGGAAAGCAACTGGGCAAATTGTAAGTATGCAAAAGAATGGGTTATGTCCACCTGTTACCACCCAGCGTTCTTTTGTTACCACCATCCATTTATCAGTAATAAGCCAGCAAAGTTGTGCGAAATACAAATATTTTTACCACTAACTTAATTTTTCTTTATGAAAATACTTCAGATTCCACACGAAATCGATTTTGACAGTGGCGCCTTCATTATCTAGTCTTTTTGTATGATTTCCAATCGTTCGCTGTATATTGTTCGATCATTACACGAGTCTATACTATTTTTAATCTACGGAGTCCCGCCCCACTACTGAATTTTACGTAAATTGTCACAACCATGCAGCGAAAAATGTGATGGGTTCAAAACACTAGTCTATTTCACACGATAACGACACCTAAGATCTCGCAGGGTTAACTTTTACCTAATTTTCAGGATCGTGGTAACGGTATCCCTGCTGGCTCAAGAAGTGGGCTGTTACAAGATGTCCCTGGACTGCAAGGACAAGTTGATAAAGTTCTACGAGACCCTCGGCTACAAGATGGAGCCTGGCAACTCGAACGCTATGAACATGAGGTCAGTCTCAGAGACATTTTGCGAAGGATTCTTCTGCAGAACTTTTGTGAACTTCATATCTGACCTCGGGTTTTTAATGTAAACATTCATTTTAAAGGTTCAAAGTTATTTGTGTGCTCAATGTCAGTTGTACTTGAGGTCTCTACTATTTCGCGCTGGTCAATGTTTAATTGACTATAGGAACTTTTTCAAAAGGTGTTCTAAAAAAACCATAGAGGTTTGTCTCAAAAGCATACAATTATTTTTCGGTCAATTTCTGCTCATGGCTAAGAGGTTAAACGCCAAATGGTGCTTGCTAGGTAACAGCCATAGATAACACAACAACAGCCACAGCCACAGGTAACAGCCAACAAAACGACGTCATTCCGAACACTGATAGATAATATTTGATTACTTTTTCTCAGTAAATAATAATCAATAAAATCTGAAAAAAAGTATGCTTTTGAGACAAATCTTCATAGATGGGTTTTTTACGAACACCTTAAAAAACCTGTTGTCAATTGTCTCGCGACTAACTAAAATGTTTTGTTAAAAAGATGGAAACACTGGGGATCGATCCCAGGATGACTATCTGTGTTGACAGGGTCAAAACCAGCCAGGCCTCGCTTGACACTCACCCTAAATCGACTCAGGTACAATAATCGATTGAATCTCAGAGCGAATTATGTAAACATTGCAGATTCGAGGATCCCTCTTGACAATTAGCCGCTGGGGTGTCCGATCTGCGCTCTAAACTGTAAGTCACGCCGTCGGCCGAGCAGTCTTCGCAACACCTGCCTCACGTCATGCCAAGCCATCTCCGCACGCACGCTATACCCATTCAACTTTTGTATTCCTATCATCAAATGTCAATAACTCCACCTGTTAACACTTTGTATACTACATAAACATGTCTAACAGAAGGCCTGATTTAAAAACCAGACTTCCTTCTTCCTCAGACTCTCTTCTTGTCAGATGTGTTTGAGCACCTTATGTGTTACGATATATTTGAATGCGACTGTAAACCCTGTTCAGAGTTATTTGTCTTATAAATGGTAAACAACTTTCTAACCTCAAAATGAGTCTTTTTTGGAGAAAACTGTTCTTTTATCGTAAATAAAGTAAACTGAGAAAACATTTTGGACATCACTTGCCCAATGTATGTCCGTGAAAAAGTTGCATTTTGAGGTTAGAAAGTTGTTTACTACTTAAGAAAAGTAAGTCTGAACAGGGTTTACACACATCCGAGAAACATTACCCTCTTCTTAGGCAGTCTGGTTAAAGTTCAACATTCTTTAACTAAATAATTGAATGAAAAAACAAAGATTCATGGGCTTCATGGCCATGGCCAAGGCATGGGTTACTTATAAATTTTGCCAGAAAACCGGTTAACTACAAAAACCGGTTGATTTTTAAATTGTAATAGATCTTTATTTGCACAATTTACCCTGTTTTACTCCAGTCGTTGAGTTGTGATTTCTGCTTGGTTGCTTGTGTCTACAGTTTGCAGGGTCAATTCTGCTATCCATCAAAAATGTTGTTCCACGCCACGTGGAAAAGCGCGTTCGATGGGGTGCTTAATTGACTATGGATGTCCTAGCATAAAATATGTTTTTATTTTTATATTTTTATCGTTAGCTCGCAAGATGCTTGCAATTGTCATTGCACGTTGTAAAATTATGTTTATAGATAGTGCTTCAGTAAGACACGAAACTCATCAAATAAATCGTGTGTTATATTTTATATTCATACCCATTAGTTATAGTAAATGTTGTGCAAAATTCATGTACTTAATATAGTTATTTAGTTGCTAACATTTGATTTATTTTTTTGCTATTATAACTTGTCATGCTTTATATTTTGTTTCATTTATTAACGTCACCTCAGGGCTCGCGAAGAAAGACAACACAAAGGAAAATTCAAATATTTTTATATTTTATTTACAGAAGTGTAAATTTCAGTAGCAGATTGAATAATATTTTTACCACGCGACAAATGTCCGACATCGAATCAGCTTCACAATATTAATGAGAGACTTATCAACGAACACACGATAACAGTTTCAATGGTTTCATAATTCGACTTCCTTTAATGCTTCGAAATCACAACACGTCACAAATATTTCAGATAAAACCACTCGAATAACATTTTTCAATACAGTTGATTACATTGAAATTGATTAGTTCCTGTCATGGATTAAAATATGAAGACATTTTCTCAATTCACGTTAACGCACACTGAATTTACTCTTACAATAACGCCGCATACTTCTGTGAAATATATTAATGTTAAATAAATCGTCCCCATAGAGGAAAACTCACTAAGTATATAAATATCATACTAATAAATTAGTGACTTTTCCACTATATAAACGAAATAATTATGGTTACTAGCTGCATAAAAATGTATGGGAAAAACACGTAATATCAATTCTGGGGCACCAGCGTGCTTCTTGGCTAAAGTAATGCCGTGTTATACAATCCAAGTTCGGGAGTCTAAAGCGTATTGGATAGGTTAAAATATTTCTACAGGTTTTTTCAATGAGCAAATCCATGTAATGATTATTTTTACAGAAAAAATATGGTTGATCCTAAATGTTCTAGTAACATCGAATAACTTGTAAAAATTCTTGATTTAATAAAAAATAATTAATTAGTAGTAGTCTGTTCTGTCCACCACATTATACGATGATTCATTTACTAACCTTCCTAAAGCAAAAACTGGTTCGGCACCTAAGTAGTTTTTTTTTAGAATACGAGACAGAGTAAAAAATCTTATATAGGTATAACTCGTTACGGGAAATTGACAATTTGTCCGTACAGTTAAAACCCTTTGACCGCAGGTAAGCAGGAAACCTAGACTTGAACATCCCTTAGATACACTGAAGTCCCACGTTACAGTTAACAACAAGCAGAGAATCATCTAAAAAACGAGGGCAATATATTGACATTAAAATCGTAGCCATTCTTTTGAGATTTTGGCTGCTGCCCTTGCTCGAACGCGGTCAAAGGCAAATACTGATTTAGAATACAGGCAAGGGATATACACGCGAATTGAAGGACGGCCGGGACACACGGCAACACACTCACACAAGCACTTACACCAAATTGACACACTCATTTGACCGATTGCACTCGACCCCGTCTCACCCGACAAAGCTTGTGTACAATGCCAAGTTACAAGCTACACGAAAACATGGCAATGGGTCGTCACAAACTGTCAATAGACACGTGACAGAAGATATGGAGTCAACGTTCTTTTCACCTATCTAATAACAGCTTAAGAGTCCGCTAAAATATCAATTACAATTTAATAAATTACCACGTCGGGTCCAAAACCTGTTTGTATTCATAGGCGTTGCGAAGATCATCTTAATATACGAATTTAAAATATTAACGCCTTAATGGCTTCTAGTCTCACTTGAACGCTCAATATTTTGGTGCATCAGTTTATTCAACACTTGTTCCCGAACATCCAGAGTTTGACAACATTCATATAATAATTTCATGCATCGTAATGAACAAACAATATGTGGTAGATCTAAGTACAATCATTATAGTTACCTATACAATATTTAAAACTTTTATTTAAAACTAAAAACTAATAATGCCATTGAGTAACAATAAATAATTACAATACAATAGAATATGTCTTTAATTTAATAAGAAGAGGTTACAATGTTTGGTCGGACCATTGCACGAGTTCGTTTTCATTCAAACAGCGATTGCGTCCTGCAGAAAAAACTAGATTTACATTACGATGTTGTTTGCTCTAGACACGATAATTTTAACGACGTCAGTTCATTGGCTGGCGAAACCAAACGCACAGAATTGAACTGACACGATATCTAACTATGGTTCCTAGCATTCTAAAAGGCAGCGTTGTTGTTAGACTCTTTCCACCACTCACTTTGCAAGTTAGTAGAGTTTGGTATCTATTTATTCTCCAAGTTACGTCTCGCAGTCGATCCACGAGGCGTCGTGACAGGCAACAAACCTTAATTACAGGTAAAATGCCGTCCGAAGCGAAAAAGCCTTAAGATCATATGGACTTCATACTCTTAGCTTAATCTTGGGCGGCAGGTCACACATTATGTATGCTGCCTCTATTGCCCATACTTGGTAGTGTCCGGTGACAGGTGAATATTTGTAATACATTATAAGCTCCGATACAAAAGGCCGTTAGTCTATATACTCTTGTGTTTATTTTATAACCGTAGTATGGTCACTTGTAAGGTTGACGATTAATAATACATAGTAAGGTCAATAAGTTCCTACATCTCTGGGCATCATATAAACCTTGAAATGTACAGTTAATTATCAATTCGACATATTTATAAACTAGGGTCCTTCTGGTACACTTCTCACTAATCGGTCGGAGGCTTTTTGTTGACCACATAAGTGTTCCTTAATTCACAGTGCGCTAGCTTCTGCCCTCGACTTCGTCCGCGTAGCTTTCGATTATCGTTATACCCTCAGGAACTTTTACATTTTCCGGGATGAAAAGTAGTCGATGTGTTAATCCAGGGTATAAGCTATCTCATTCCAAATTTCATTTAAATCCGTCCAGCCGTTGCAGCGTGAAGGAGTAACAAACTAACACACACACACACAAATTTTCGCATTCATAATATTCGTAGGAAAAAACCCAATTCGCTAAAATTGGAGCACTTCAAAATACTTCGTATCAAAAGGGTTCCATCGCCAAAGTGGGAACCAAAGACAACATTAACCTTTCAGTCGAAAGACGTCCACTGCTGGACATAGGCTCCCCCAAGGTTTGCCACAAGGACTGCGGATTTTCCCTGCGGATCACTCAGAGAAACTTCGAGCATACACGGCTGACGAGTTACAGGCCCATCTCACGTCTAAGCCATGTTTACAAGCTGTTCTCGTAACCCATTACGACCCGTCGCGCGTAGCTCTGACTTCCGAAAAGGCCGTACCGTAGACTACATACATGCGTTGCGGCAGGTTATAAAGATGCAGAAATGGTCAATCATCGAATCCAACTCGGTTGGGTAGCTACGCAATGTCCTCTCGTCCAATATACCGCGGTGTCAAGTCAAAAGCACATATTAAAAATAGCTAAAGCAGTAAAGAAACTACGTGCAAACGTTCGATAAGCACGCTTGCACGCTTCAAAAAGACCCCTAAGCGGACATGGCAGTACTGACAGTCACGGCCTGCGGGTGCCGCGTCGAGACGAGTTTTATCTTTCTTTATAAAGTTGCCAAGTGTGTTTGAGCGGTAAGGCATCTTGAAGTGTTAAGTTATTCCACCAATTGCTTTCAAAATCGATATCTGGGGATATTTGTGGTCTCAGACAACACTTTTGGTTATTATAACAACAAAACTTTATTTAATTTCACAAAGTGGACAACCCTAACGGTCAATTGGAGAGTAGGTATTTATCTCAACAAGTAGGCCCGGTTTACTGCTTTAGCTGCCGTGTGCTTTAAAAGAAACCGTAGGTGCATACCGTAATATAGGCGATCGAGAGAAATGGAACGTGCTAACGTAGTTTCAACATCGTGGTAAGCCCTTATAACTCTTATTCTAGCTGCAAATAATTTGTAGATATTGAAACGAAAACAAGTTAATATTTTATATTGTGCATATAAAGCAAATCTCATCATGAGTATGTTGAATGCTTATGTATGGATGGATGCTGTACGTAAGGGAAAACACTCACTCTTCGGCTGACACCGATATTCACGTGAAATCTTGGAACTTACCAACAGATGCCATACCTATTTTAATCGCAAAACTATCTTACTTTATAAGGGTCAAGCCAATCTTTCCTAAAAGTATTTGAGAGTTCAGTTGAATTTGGAACCTTTGAGCAGTTGGGCATTATAGATTTTAAAAAATGAATTTGATTTATAATAAACGTGGAAGAAATACTAAAGGACAATTTATTGACTTAGACTTTACAAGTAAAACTAGTAAGTGACCGGCTAACGCCTAAAAATTTCTATTAGCAAATCAGCTACCGAAAAAGTCAGTGGTTCTGAGTTAAAAGTCTCAGGCGGAATTCCATAGGGGCACACGCTACGCACGCACCGTGTTTTAAAATCGGTTTGCATCTAAATGTATGAAGATACTCCTACAGCCGCAGGCACGTACTGACGTCAGTGCCACACGCCTAACGCAATTAATCCATTTGGCTCACGTGTGCAACGTGTGCGTGCGTACCGTGCGCGGCAGTGAAATTCCGGCTTTACTGTTACCATATAAAATGTTAATAGTTCCACGTGCATAACGCAAAAGCGCTTTGTTAGTTTGAAATATCGACAAACGTTTCACAAAAGTATCACATTGTAAAAGTTCAATTTTACAGTTTATGAACCCTCCCGCCAGAGCCAGAACTTTGGGGCAAGACGGCAATACAATTTTATACATGAATTCATCGTTACTTATCAGCCATATTACCTCATTACAAAGTTACTGCACACACATTAGAAACAAATATTACCAAATTTTGTCCCAGTCTTAATTGCACTTAAATGCATTTTCAGTTTAAGACTTTGTTTACACGATTATACTATAGTTAACTAAACGTAACAATGAATACCACGTGACTCGACGGTATGCTAACCAGTCAAGACAGGCCACAGATACAAAATAAAATGTCTGGTATCTGTGGTCCGTCTCGACAGGGTAAGACAATTAGTCACGTGATTTTGCTAGTCGGTTAATGGCCCACGGAGACAGCATAGTAAAATTTAATCGATTACAGGTTTCTATAAATATATAAAATATGAAACCCTTGTCGATATTTTAGCCTCCTCGATTTAGTGATCATTCGGCAAGTCAGCGCCATCTACCGGAATGTACTGCCGCCCGTACCAGTGCAGCGTAGTACCCGGCGGCTAGAAGGGCGGCGGCGCGGTGGTGAGCTTGGCGCCCAGCTTCATGGGCCCCTGGCCGCGCGCGCTGCGTCTCGCCTCCATCTCTCTTTGGCGCTGTAGTTTCCTCTCTTCTCGTTTGCGTCGCAGCTCTTCCATTTTTGAAGCGTTGTTTTCTGTAAAAAATAAACATGGATTTGGATAATCATACGGTTGTGTTAGTCTGAACCTAAGACAATAGGATATGCGAGCTTAAAAAAAAAACCACTCCTTAGGGTTCACAATGGCATCATCTGAACAATGCATAGGCCAAATCCGGTAGCTTGGGGAATATGTATGTACATATTTGTATAGCCTCTGATGATGGGTACAAGCTCTCGATTTCGTGGAATCCGGTGTTAGCAAATGCAAGCGTCGTCATATATTTTCGGACAAATCCGCGGACACTCGCACTTGTGTTGCGATCAATGGGTATTCCGATAAGACAAAAACAAGACCAAGTGCGGGTCGTTCGAAAAGTACCACCCCTCTTCAGTCTGCTAGTGACCACGATCGTTACAACACGATCGAAACGTCGAGAAATCTATAATGTTTTCACGCGCTTAAATCCCGTTGTAGATTTATAACTTATAAGAGTATGTGTGAACACTGCGGAAGTTTAAAACAAGCTATCAAGGAATCAGAGTATTATGGATACGGCGTACACAAAACAAGAGTTTTTAGTTATTAATAGGCTACCTGAGTAATATTACTTCACGGTTTGTGCGCATTCCTGCATTGTTGCGTTTTGTGAGATTTGTTGTGTCATTTGTGTTAGCAGGGCAGTATATTACGGTTGTTGCTCTGTTCTAGTCACTGTCTGGCAAGAGTGGATAGGTTTTTTCTGCTACACGGTAAAAGGTTATTAAACTTTGTCATATACCCTATAAATTGTGTACTCATTTGTACAGTCATAATATGTGAATGCATAGCCACTTGCTACTCTTCGTAATTTAGCCGAGTAATAGGACACACGAGTATAACCGACTAAACCAGATTTGATTTACACGGCCAAAATACGAACAGTGGCAAGTGGGTCAACAATTTCGTGTCGTGACTGTACAACAAAAAGCGTCGTTGGATCTGAAGAGAATAGTTAGTTAGTAGATTTGTGTGGGTGGGTGTTACCGTCGACGTGCTCCTCGATGGGCTCGAACTCGCCGTCCTCCCAGCCGCCGAGCGAGTCGGCGCTGGTCTGCGGCGCCGCCAGCCGCTGCGCGGGCCGCACGAACGTGGCCTGCGCGCTGTTCGCGGGCTCGCTCCACACCGCGTTGTTCCACGTCTCCGATGGACTCGCCAGCTCGGATTCAGCCGCCTGCCAAAACAAAATCGTACTTATAATTCAAGATGCTGGATTCTTTGTTTATTTATTCGGAGGAAGTGAGGTTCATTATCAATTTTTAACAAATTACGTCTCCGAAAGCATAAGAAAACAAGCAAGCATGCGAAAGCTTCATAAAAGATAATATTTTTTTCCAATGGCAATTTTACCAGTCTTTTACACCTTGCCTTTAAGCAACTTCTCTTGACCCAATTGTTTCATTTAATTTAAATTTAAAAAAAAACTTGAGTCTCTCCATCGTTACACCCGAAACAGCTACTTTTTATTAGTTATTCTCTCGTTATCGCTTCGATACTTTTAATGTGTGTTCAGGAAAAGAAAATATTATCCAAATAGTACACTATTCAATTGTTAAATTTTCCTAATTCCTTATTAGAATATACCTTAATATGAGTTCGTGTAGCACCCGAAATGGTGGAATGACCCTTTTGTATAATTTGACTCACTTATGGTGCCTATTTTTCTTTCAATAAAATTAATTAATCCGTTCACGAAACCAAGTCGATCTGCAATCTGCATATGTATTATTTTTTAAGTATGACCAAATGTTTCAAACCACTCACAATTGAACATAAACTTGACCATACCAAAATTCACAAAAAATACCTTTAAATGTAAACTAAGAAAGTTATCCCGTATCAAGTATAGTTTCTGATTGCCCCTAATGGCCCCAGTGCAACAAATAAGACGGCATGGTTACCGGTTGCTCCTGCAGCGTGCCCCACTCGCCGTTGTCCCAGTCGTCCTCGCAGAGCGCGGCCAGCGCGGGCGCCGCGGCGCTGCCGCTGCTCGCCGGCGACTTCGCGCTCGCGCCCGTGCCTGCGCCCAACACACCTATCAACCACTCATTCACTAGTTTCAATAAACCAAACTATTTTTTGACCGGTCTGAGTGGAAAGCCTTGGGGGAGGCCTATGTCCAGCAGTGGACGTCTTTCGGCTGACATGATGATGATGATGATGATGATGAAACTATTTCTTTACCAGATACCCTAAACAATACCCTCATTTGAATGTTTAGTTATGTGTCCCAGTATATTAATTGGTATTTTATTTTTCTCAAAAATGACAGGAAAAGTTGACATTACTATCTATATATTGGGATGCGAAGTACATAGTTTACGAACAGATCTCAAATTAAAAAAAAAAACATTGCGTGCTCGCTACACAAGCACGCAATGTTGCATACAAATTTCATTACCATCTAGTATCTAACTTTTTAAAAAGTGAAAACGGCCTTAATAAAATGAGGGCACAAGTCTTATTACATCCAAATTTTGTTCGGAATATAACTTTTTTATCTGTATCTCGAATAGCTTGAGTAGTTTTAAAAAAAAAGCTTGCGTTTCTCCTTGTCATAAACAAAAGACGGTAAAGAGTAGGTAATAATATTGTCTGTATAGATTGTGTGGTATTTCTTTCCTTAATAAAGTACTTTACTCCAACATAATTTTATTCTTGCGATTTTTGAGAAAAGCACTATATCGTCGGCTTAGTGCAAGAAGTCATTAACTAACAAAAAGTCAAGTCGGAGAAAAACGGGCTCAAAGTTTTGACACAGTCAAATGACCATAATTGTAATAGGTTCGGTACTAGATTTAAAAATTAAACATCAATGGTTAGCTAAATGTATTTACTATTAAATCCAATTAAAAACTTTGTACAGTAAAGTCAAATAACTTTTTTAAAAGCCTAAATATGTAGTTAGTGACTTTTGGTCTTTCTCGCTCTTAAGGGAGCTTACAATTAGTTATTTTTTATTTTCATTACAAATAAATCGGGTAACATAGTTTTCTATAACAAAATTGGTTTAATCAGTCGTAATTATTAACTTAGAAGCATTATAAATATTACTTATTAATCAACAACGAATAAACAGATTTATTTAATTCTACTTCACAGATTATAAAGTCTGCAAGACCACAAAAATAACACAAAATTCTCGTAATGACGTTATTTTTAACTTCAAACTAAAATAATAATGAAATATTCATTGTTGATAGACGAACTTAATATTATAATAATCCCAGACAACAGCAAGCACTATTAGTATAGGTAAAACGTGAAAACTTCTAAAAATTTAAATAAAGTCATCAGCTTTTGATTGAACTAATACAGTAGGTACGAAAAAGAGTAAAAAAAAACCCTTGACGTCCATCTTTTTTACTCTACGTCTTCTGAGTTAGAAGACATTTCTTCAGGGACATAATCACGACACTCTTTGGCTGGCAAGTTCCGGTACCAGTGGTGAAGTTCCGCGGGTATTATTTTTTCATTGCACATTTTTAGCAAACCGTAAACTGTTCTACTTCCTTAATATTCGTAAGAAGGACTGGCGGCGTATCTTTCTGTGCTTGAATGTGTCTAGGTGACTCTAAGCCATTTTTAATATCCGACAAAGACTGTAGTTTCAAATCAGCATTCTGATTGTCACCCATTAAGATCAAAAGTAAAATACATTTTATACAGGATGGCCGGTGGCAGATTTTTTATATTTTCAAAAAGTCATTTTTATAATTAAAAAAAATGGGTTTTGACATTTGGTGGGATTACACGGTTCAATATTGCGAATTTTATTTTCATCTTGTTTCAATGGTCAGAACGCCGTCATTCTTACGCAGATTCGGTCATGGGTGCAAAGGTTCCGAGAAACTTCTTCGGCACATAATATACCGAGATCAGGCCCCAGCACACACGGACGCCGGAACACATATTGAGTGTGCAACGGAGTTTACAGGAAAATCCAGCACTTTCAGTGCGGATGAGAGCAGCTCTCTTTAAGACTCCTAAATTGCATTTTTTGTAGTGACAAGGCCCATTTTCACTTGAGTACTCATGTCAACAAGCATGTAGTAAAGCAAAATTGTCGCTACTGGGGCCCGCGATCGTCTAATCCACGGTTAAAACACCAAAGACCTTTGGATTGTCTAACAGTTACTATTTGGTCTACCTCATCCTTGAATAGAATTATTGGGGGTTATTTTTTTGAAAATGCCTAGCAGTAAAATGTATAGGTAGTGAAAACTATAGGAAAATGATAGCTGATAAATTTTTGCCTAAATTGCTTGTACATCTGTCCTATTCATCACACGCCTGGCTTCAGCAGGATGGTGCTACACCACACATGGCCACAGTGTCGATGAACGTGCTTCGCGAACATTTCCCTCGAAAATTTATAAACCGCTTTGGAGAAGTCCGTGGCCGCCGAGATTGGCCGATTTGACCCCTATGGATTTGTTTCGATGGGGGTATCTTAAAACCAGAGCTTTTAATAACAACCCACGGTCTAAATATAGGTGATTTCCAAAAAAATATTGCTATCGAAATCAACAACATTACGCAGAATATGCTGCGAGTGGTACAAAACGCGAGGCTCCGTTTTGATGAATGTGCACGTGTAGGGGGACGACATTTAGAGGACATATTTTTTAAGTGATTAAATCCGCATTTGTGATCTTTATTATGAGATATAAATAAACACTATTCGCCTCAGGTGATGGTCAAAACAAAACCTAGGTACCTATACAAAATCTCGCCCATCGTGTAAAATCAGTCTTTTGCAAATGAAATACTTAACTAAGTACTTACTTACCTACACTATAACTTAACAACATAAACAATTTGAACGTATCTTATTATAATTTAATGACAATAGGTACAAACGCTCTTCATTCGCTTTATTTAGAATCTTTTCTAACATCAAAGATCCTCGTCCTGCCTTAATGTTAATATTATTTCGCTTCATTTTGTAAGAAGTCACTACCATCTCGCATAACGTCCATCCCTGGTCGCAGGTGCAACGGTATGACTTCGATCGCGATGACCGAACGAGTGGCGGGTTACCGCGAGAGCAAGACGTACTCGTAGGTAGGCATAAAAGAGTTGAAATATGAACTTATCAGAGCAAGAATAATTTCACTAAAGATGTTCAAATTGAAACAACTTATTTGTCAAAAGTCATTAACCATAATTTAATCACTTGAATTACGTATCTTTGGACACAACTAAAATCGATAACTATCAGTGGCGAAGCGTCAAGTAAATAAATAGACAAGCCGGAGCAAAAAAAGGTGTATGGCGTGTGTCGGTTTTACGTTTTGTTTGTATACCTACTCTATGCATAGGAATTTTTGGTAAAGCCGTAAATAATCGGCTTGTACGAACGCCTCGCGACTGATAACTATCATTGATTACTTTAAAAAATCATTCTGGCTGCCATTAATGCTGTTTCCTATTTTTTTAAACTGTATAATGTACTTTAGTTATTTTATACTTAATTAAAAGTAGTAATATGCATCCAATGCTTATTTTGTTAAAAATCATTAAAGCGTTATAATAACATTTTTATTCGTTTTACTGTTTGCTAAAAGTAACTATATGCATATAATGAATTCTAGCTCAAATACTTTCAGAGCGATATTCATATTATTTTATTTTTTAAAGTTAATAAGTAACATTAGTGAATATTCAAACGTAATAAAATGTGTAAAAATAAAAAAAGATGTTTTGATTAAAGTAACTAATGGTCATAAACCATTTCCGTCAAATCAATAAAGCAAAAATTGAAATTAATGACTTAATGTCATTGCTGTAACATCGAAATTACTAAACGTAAAAAGAAATGGGTCAGTGCGTTAGAAAGAGTAAGTCGTGGCGAATCCGCCTGTGTTTGTACCTGTACTTAGTAACTTTATGCCTTTAATGACTTCTTGCACTAAGCCGACGATATATGCCTCGGCAGGAACGGCAATTGCGGGCCTCGTATTTTTAAACCAATCCTCGCCCCGCAATTGCCTACTTCCGTGCCTAGGCAATAATGTACTATTTTTGTTATTTCGAGTATGAGCTCTTTTGACCTTTCTCCATAACTAGCTATTTCCCACGACTCCATTCGCGCAGAAAAATAAAACAGCCTGTTACTCAGGGATAAAGTAGCATTTTAATGGTAAGAGAATATTTGAAATCGATCCACTAATTTTTGAGTTTATTCGTTACAAACATACAGATCTTTCCTCTTTATTACATACAAATTGTAGATAGGTCCATTTTGAAATTAAGTGCCGTATTTAACGGATGTTGGTTGAAATGTTCGTCTCAAAAACCATCAAAAATGAAAGTTTCATTTTTAACGTTGATTTAGACGTGTCTTCAGACGAGAATTATAGCCAAAATCATTATACCTGTAATGGGTAAAATGGGGCATACTAGCAGAGCTTCAGGCTCGCGAGAGATTCTATATCTCTATTCTGTTCCACTAAAGGATCGATCAGGGTAAATTGACCGATTTCCGCCCGGGTTATTTAACTCCGTGTGATTCCTTTTTGTTGCACTAAACTACTTGGTCGTATTGAGGTATGACGTAAAGTCTGTATCCGACGAAATTCAATACAAAATTCATGGTTCTATTGAATAAATGGGAAGCACCTCATGTTCAGACAAACAAAGCGTGTAATAATGCTATAATGTATGAAATATCATCGATTCGATATACATACAAGATGGCAGATAAGAAGTGAAATCGGTCTTGATAAATTGCACAACCATGAAGTTTCCTCATTATCAGCAGTAGGAAATTTCATGGTTTTTCTGGCGTCCGCGTTTTACAAACTGGGCATTTCCTTAAACCTTTGATCATCATTTTTGCCCATTTCCACCCACCGCAAGGTAAAGGCATCTTTCTTTTCACGCCATTTTACCCGGTTTCGAGCAAAATTTTGTTGGGCTGATGACATTTGGCAGACAGTTGGGAAAGGATGGACTACTAATTTTAAACACGAAACCTTTAATCATTCTAACAAATGTGTTCATTTATTTCAGGTCGTTGGAGGAAAGTTGTGACACGCCAAAAGGAAATAATTAGTACAATGGATTAATTTATACTTATGTGAAAATTAAAATAAGGATATTCAAAACATTTTATTTCTTATATTGATTTCTTTAGATCGATTGACGTCACGCTCATCAAATTTGCCCAAATCTTTATCCGACTGACTGCAGTGAATTTTATGTGAGAGTAAATATCGGTTTGATACGATTTCACGGCAAACCGCTGAACCGATTTTAATGAAATTTGGCATGGGGTACTTTTATGCCGGAAAATTAAACAGTTCCCGAGGGAATAATCCAATTAAGCTATTGGGGAAATTCTCAAAAATTCACAATGTAAAAAAATGCAAGTTGTGCAACGCAGCGGCGTAACGGCAAGGGCTCCAGTGTTTCTTGCCGTTACGCATCTGCGTTTAACAAATAAGAAGGCACAATTAAATAAACAAAGATACATTCACATATCTTTACTAACTTAAAAAAAAACTCGCATCTGATATGTCGAGATGTTTGAGTTTGAACTTAACTCTCTCCTTTTTTTATCTCAATAAGAAGGCACGCGAGCACTCAGCCCACCTGATAGTAAGTGGGATCTGAGACCCATAGACATTTGAAATCTCAAGACTACAATCTCAAAACTGCAATCCTAAGACAAATGCGTTGCCAACCCTGAGGACTGAGATGGAATGCCTCTATGCTAGTAATTTCACCGGTTGTCTTATCCCCACAACGGAACACAGCAATGCGACCACAGCTGCGTGGCGGTGGGTAAATGGATAAGATGGTGGTGGCGACCCGCACGGACCCTGCACACGGTCCTACCACCACTGACGCTTCATTTTTAAGTTAAAAATCGTACGTCACGAAATATGAGATACGTGGTTTATTCAAAGCAATTAGATATAACAGTGGGTAGGATTGTGGTATTACTGACCTGCGCTGGAGTCGATCTCGCCCCAGGCGGCCATGTCCCAGTGGTCGGGGTCGTAGTCCGAGGCGGACTCGCTGTGCTCCAGCGAGGTCATCGACGTCACCGACGACGTCGTCGTGGACATGCTGCTCGACGACGGTTGCTCTGCAATAACACTACCGTTATACCATCGACACATTTTTCGAAACTCACTAGACTAATAATATTAGTTCACTCAACACAATCTCCTACAAGTCTACTTGTGAAGTGTACCGCATGGACAACATCATTACATTGAACTAAATAATCTGCGTATATTTTTGAATCTTTGATTTTTAATGTATGTATTAAAGACAGTGCAGCAGTGAGGCTCGCAAACCTTCTGTTTTAACTCTCTAAGTAAGTAATGAAACAAATGAATGTCTCAAATAATGTGAGCGAAAATATGTTCCATTGAATATATCAACACATTATTTCATGAATAGGGCATGCAGTTCGACTAAATATATGGAGTAGAACCGGGATTTACACGATTTTTGTGACCAACTTTACTTATGAACGCCATATTCAAATGGAGTGCCACATAGGGTTGTTATGACAGGTCATTACGTCATATTACCACACAGACGTCCACTGCTGGACTTGAGCCTGACTTGTGGATTTCACTGTGCTACTCGCATACGTCGATTTCCAGGTCAAAACATTTATTTCCAGCAAATTGTTAACTGCAATTTGAACGGAACGCTATATACCACACTATGTTTATATTAAAGGTTATGGCGGGCTAGTTATCTGATTCAACTACTTATATAAGCGTCTTTTTTGAAATACTTATGTTCTACGATAGTTGAAATAATATGTTTGTTTAGCTATTTTCGTGTATTAGGACTCTTATTTCGTGGTCAGTTATTAAGTAATTAGTTTATACAACTGTTAATGTACCTATTTATATGTGCTTCAGACGCAAGGACGTTTCGCCATTAATGTATAAGATCAAGTTGGGTAAGTGAAATATACTTTATTTGTTTCTAAAGAAAATCAACTGGATTTACTAAAATGTTAGGTCTATCACAGTAGCAATATAAGGCTAATATTTATAAAATTAGCAAAATAATGTCTTCATAACAGGCATATAAAAGAAACCGTACGCACGCAAACTGTTTCACTTGCCTCACGATCGGCCCAAGTGAAACAGTCGTGTTTGTCGTTCAGTACTTGTACTAAAAGTTATTTTAGATGCAAAATACGTTTTGTGCGTAAGTAATTAAGCTATTTTGATCTTTGCAACCTTAAAAAAAGTTACTTTTTGCATAGAAAAGATAAAACACACATATATCCGTTTGTATACTTTACCCGCAAACCACGACGATATCTCTTTTTTGGATCCAATTATGACTATAATTGCTTGACCGACACGTCTGTGCTTTAAGCTATTATTTTAAGAGATATTTTGAAAGTGTTTCACTTACCCAACCTGACCTTAGAGCTTATAAGAACTTACTGACAGTTCGCCGTCCGCGGCACAAAAAAGGTTAAAGTAACAACGGACGACGCTGTAGTTTTTGTTTTAATACTGCTTCAGTGTACGGACTAAAATCTATTTTATCAAGTTACTATAAAATGACGTAAATGCGTGGGTTTTTAACATTGAACATAAAACGCCAGAAATCCATCAATTTCTTATCACAACCATTTTACGTTGGGAGAATTAATTTCGAGAGAACGTTTTGAAACAACTAACCACGAGAGTTATATTTACTTCATTTGATATTTAATTAAAATTGTTTACATTGCATTATTGTTTTCTATAAAGTCAATTGATTAAAATTAATTTGTGGACCGCGCCTTTGTAGATTGAAAACAGTAAAATACTGTTCACACATACTTGGCTACTAAACGACATTACCATATCGCGAGCTTAATCCAACAGCACAACGAAAAGGAACTCAAATAAAGCTTTTTTAGTAATTTAGTGTCACTGTTGGATTTCAAGTGCGACATGCCTTACAGGGATAAGTTTACTTTTGTACTTCACTACTTTTAACATACTGGTGCATGACTCTAAATAGGCGATTTAAAAGCAGCTCGCTGCGTGGATCGCCAGCCTGGTCGTTTCAGAAAAAATGCAAGACATTTATTACCCGACTGCCGAAGGAGGGTAATGTTTTTGACCCGTATTTATGTTGGTTCTTTGTTCTCTTGTGAAGAGAGAGAGAGAGAGAGACACAAGGATACTGAGTAATTTATTTTACACGTGAATCCTTAATTTCGAGTCGAAGAGTTTATAAACTTCGCTGATTCGTAATGATTCTAACAATGTAAGATACCACTGAAAAACTTAAAACTTTGGAAACTAAACATGAAATGAAGGATTTTTCGTGACAAGGACATAAGGGATTACAAAAAATCAGATTAGCATTCTCAATATCTTCGAAACTAGTAAAAATCGTTGAACATACATAGGGGTTAAATCGATTGCTTTTTAGCTGCTCTATCAGCCCTAGGATTACCGTCGATCATGATAACTAACACGATATTGACTAGATTATCCTAACAGCAGTTGGGTTAATAAAGCTTGCTAGTGTCCGTTGAGGTACTGTAAGGTTCGTCGATGTTGCTCACCGAGCGAGCCGGGCTTGGACAGCACGGACTTGGCGGAGTGCTGCGTGCGCGTGTCGGAGTGCGAGCGGTAGAACTTGGCCGTCACGGCTGTCACCGCCCAGCCCGCCCACGTGGCCGCGGCGTTGCTCAGCGAGGGCGTCGCCGTGTGCACGTCCGCCTCTGCGTACATAAAACACAAATATGGACTAGAATAGAATAACTTTATTTCAGGCAACATCACCCATATTTACAAATACCTTACATACATAATAATAAATTAATTAAAGTTAACTAACTACTAATACAATTTCACGGTGTCACCGGTCAGGAAATTGCCCAAATATGACACCCCTCGGCCAGGATTCCTCCTTTAAAATGGTCGTCAAGTCTTTGGTTGGTACTCTCACCACAAAGGACTTAAAATTAAGCTTAAAAATAGGTTTACGTGCACATTTAACCTTTTCAACACCATTGATTGGTTATATCCTGTGACATTGTCTATCCTCGCACAGTTTCCTCAATAGTGGTCAGGTTTGGATGAGATCGCTTAAAGGGATAAATTCGCCATTGTACTTTTTAATCTTAAGTTTATGTACGAACTAACTTATAATTCTTTTTTTCCGTGTAGTAAAGGACCCCGGGCCTAAAATATGGAAAATGTGGTTTCAGTTAAATATCCTGAGATTTTGATATTTTATAGATTTCAAAGTCCTGAACAAAAAGTCTCTAGGGGCGCTACCACTGTTTCCTAGTCCCTTTCAGAGTTTCGATTGGCTTTGTACCTAACAAAGTATTAGACTCAATTTTCGACAATTTATTTTAACAATTGATATTAGAATGAACCTTTATTGATTACATAAGTCAATAGTTTCAAGGTGGCGATGTACTTTTGATGTATCGAGGATAACGAGATGCTGTGCCTTATCTCAAAAATAATAGATGGTTTCTACTGTTTTCAAGTGGTCAAGTGGGGTAAATTTCTATATTTGTCGGCGCAGCATATTACTCTTTTATTGTACTCACTAAGGCCCGTATTAATAAACTGATCTCAACTCAAATGCTAGTCTCGAGATGCGTCAAAAATGACAGTGTTCTATGGTTTGCCGTTTACTTTGACGTATCTTGTGATGGGCCTCACAGTCAAGATGAGTTTATTAATACGGCTCTTAAAACAGTCATCTCAGTATTCAATCCGTGTATGTAACATTATTTCGCAGATAGTTGATCCATTTCAAAAAAATATTTAAAATCTTGTCGACTAGAGGACGCCGGCGACTTCACACACTTAGACTTAGTTTCGCGCTATTTCTTCCCGTTTTGGGTCGATTTTCGAAGCTTTCGTTGCGCACCCCAAGGGTGCCGACGGAATATTTCCTCCTAATTCCAAGTCCGTAGCTCCAGCGGTTTAGGCTATGCATTGTCTGACAGGCAGTCAAACAGAAGAGTTTTGTGTATAGATAGATAATCATCTATCTTATCTTACCTAGCAGTTTCTTTTGCTCAGATGTGGGACAGATGAATAGAATTTCAATTTTACCTATGTATAGTAACAATAATCTTGACATTTGTACTAATATAAAATGAAACTTACACTAGTGGCACACTTACCCATTCCTTCTTTCAGACTGGGGTCTTCAGAGACCTTTTCTAGTTTGCCCAGGAAGCCCTTGATGGTCCTGAACGCAGCATCACGGACCTGGAATACCATAGATCCATTTATAAAAACGTCATTGAACTCGTAATAAATAGGCACGGCACGACGTAAAGTGAAATAGGTCGAAGGTCAAATTAATTGAACGTACCATTAAATCACAAGCGGCATAGCTAGAAATATTAAAAGTGCAATTTTGAATCTACTTTCATCGTATTACGGTTCAAATACGAGCGGTTTGGTCAAATAATTCCATTAACGAATGCAGTATCAACGTTTAAAGATAAATGTCATGTGAGTTCGGCAACCTAAAACCTCAATTTGATAGTACAAGCTACTTATCTCGCTGGGGAAGGAAGTCAGATAAAAGTACTTCAATTCGTTACATATACATCATCACAATACAATAATGCCCTTACGTGGAATAACCGTAGGGTAGTTAAACCATGCTTTTTTCTTATCTGTCAAATTCAAATGTCACAATGACAGATAAGGACAAAGCATGATTTAGCTTCCTCACGGTTATTCCACGTTTATAAGTAAGAGCATACAAACATTATAGTGAATGCTACAAAGAGGAGAAAAGATTGTCTTCTGATCATGGAGTTTACTCCCCAACGATCAGTAGCCAAAAAGTTTTGATAAATCTGGAACACACAAATACACGTAAAATATGGAACTTATAGAGTAACGGTACTTTATAATTTGATCAGCAGATATGCGATGTGGCTTATAGCTCGATCATAAACCTCCGATATTTTCATGGTCTAGGACTACAGCACTATGCCACTCATTGACTGATTCGTCAAGGGCCCCCTCCCGCGTTCCGCAGACCTTACGTGAGACATCAAGGAGTAATTGATATCTTCCTAACGTACCAACCAAACATTGTCAAAAAACCTAGCTAGAAACCAGCTCGAACAACCAATTTTATTTAAAATATATCGCATCCAAATCGTTCAATTCGTGTAGAAAACACAATGCCACAGAAAACAGACAGTTACCAAAAAAAAAAGGATTTTTATAGCTTTTTTGATTAGGTAGCTATCTATTTTGTTTATTATACTCACATTATCTTTTGCTGAGTCGCACCTTTTACCACATGCCATACCTACTATTTATGCTCTGGTTTCTTTTTAGTTTTTATAAATGATGTTTCTTTCTTTCTTTATCTTTTTCGCTCGGGGTTTAGTGATAAATAAGGTTAAACTAAACACACCTGTTTCTCCGGGTCGTTGGTCAGCGGGCACAACGCGGGCAGGACCCTGTTAGCCACCTCAGCCAGCAGGAAGTACTGCTGAGTCGCCGCCAGCGCCAG
The DNA here is from genome assembly GCA_923062465.1 of Acleris sparsana. NCBI lineage: Eukaryota > Metazoa > Arthropoda > Insecta > Lepidoptera > Tortricidae > Acleris > Acleris sparsana. The sequence goes on from OV281303.1 coordinate 7,209,121, forward strand.
CACGCCGGCCTGCCTCGCAGGCGGAAACGCGTCCCTCGTTGCCCGAACGAACGCGGACACGAGTACCTTCTGTCGGATCTGCGGGTGTAGGTGGGCCGCCACCTTGCCCAAACACACTGTTGTGTTTGTTCTGGAATTTTAATTTTACAAAATCAATAATTCGAACTCAAAAATCCTATATTGCCACATAACAAACATATAGGTACAGTACCAGTTCATAAAAATGTGTACACCTTAGTACCCAGTATATATGTCATGTTTAGCCTGCCATAATATATGATTTGTCACAGCGATTAAAGTGAAAAGGTAATAAAGTGTACACATAATTATAAACTCAACTTTTTAAATTATACCATAAGAGTACAAGCATTTTACATCCTACCATCTCACAATCTGACAATCTAAATATTAAAAACATAAACAATACAATATAGAGACACATAACATTGAGATGGCAAAAAGCTCAGGTAGGCCGGTCTACAACAAGTAATAACGACATCCAGGTTCGCAAACGCACATGTAACCACGGTTTTTTTATAGGTGCCTTGAGAGTTGTTAACACCTAAGTTTGTAACCCTGAAAACCCGTAGCACGGGCGCTCGAAAAACTGTGCCCAGAAGTGCTCTAAAAACTGTGCCCCATAGTGCTCGAAAAACTGCGAAATTTCGGCACTTGTTTCAGTTTTTTCCGCCTCCTAAGGAAGCGTTTTTCAAGAGTCTCGTTCTTCAAGTTCCATTCTTTAATAAAGATAACTGCTACAATTTGAGCGTAGGTAACTTGAGCACATTATGTTTATTGGTTGCGGAGATACAGCAAGTCAAAAACGGGCAATTTTCTTCAAAAAGTGAAAATGTGTTGGTGTGGTCATTTTCCTAGACGTATCTGACGACGAAGGGTTACCGTCATCGTAACATATAAAAAAATCGTTGTTACATGCGCGTTTGCGATATTTTTTATGTTGATACAGACTGGCCTACAGCCTGTGCCACGATTTATATAATCGCAGCGCAGATTTTCAGCCTGCACCTTGGCTCACTGCGAAATTTAAGAAATAAAGTAGTAGGGTTAGTGAGATATTTAGAATGGTACAATTCAAGAATTTTATTACTGTCATATAATCTATGACAGTTTAATAAAAAAAATAAGTACTCTTAAGTAAGTTGTTGTTTTAATTATAGCATCCTAATTGGTTGAGCTTCAATTAACGCGCGGAACGAATATAAGCGTTCTCCTGCGTTTACAGTATGCCAGTTTTATCTATACTTATATCATAAAGTGATAAAATTGTGTTGTTTATGTGTATGGTAAATATAACCTCAGAAACAGATAAATAAATTAAAAAATACATTTTGCTAATCGAAAGCAACATTATCTCTAGCTAATAAAAGCTATTTAATGAGAAACTTAACTTATTATAACATCAATTTGTAATATATTCAAACGATTAGATTGGCGCATCTTAATGGATGTGTCAATGGGTATTATATTATCGTGTATGAGTCAAGCTATCGTTATGTATGTACCTAAGAAGTGAAGTAGGTATCCCTGTCATGTGGATTGACAATTAAATCGCATCTTACGATTAGATCATAATTTTCTATAGTTACAATAATCAACAGTCAGGTGGAAATCTAACCTAGAAATTGCAGTTAAATTAATTTAAAAAAAAGTAAAAAGTCCAAACTAATGGCAAGGAGGCTTAAAGAACTCTTGATGATTTATATTACCTTATACCGCCCTGGTCATCTTTGGACTGTAGCCTGGCGAAGTGTCGCAGCACTTCCACATTGAGATTGTTGTAGTTAAGTTTCGATGCCAAATGGACAATGGACTTTACAGTCTGCTCTCTGATGACGGGGTTAGTGTCCATAAAGCCATTCACTACTTGTGGGAATATTTGGTCATTCACCTGTACAAAACACGTATAGTCAAAGTCAAAGTCAAAGTCAACCTATCTAGTCACTTCAAAAGAAGAAATAAATTTTAATACTAAAATTTAGAGTTTGTAATGAACTATTTTACTTACCAACCTTACCACTTAGTTTCAGATATAAATTTAATATAACTTAAAAAGAAACCCTGTACACCAAAATTACGTACAGAATTTCATGGTTCCTAACTTTGAAATGGCTATTTTTAAAAGTTACTATGTGACTAGACTGTTCTTTCCATGTACCTTTCAATGGTTATAGTCAAATATTAAATAAATTACTTACTGTAGCATTCTGTAAATGCATTATGAATTGGTCTAATTGCTGTAACAGCCGAGATCGAGTTGTCCGGTCATTTGAAGCAAATAGTTTTACTACACAAGGAACTATTTGCTTCTGATAGTCGGCCTCGTCCAGCAGCTTCCCCAGCTGAAATATAAAAAACAGTAATGAATGAACTAGGGGAAAGTAACCTTTTGAACGCCTTACTTCATATACAAAATGTTTCACTCACAGATCAAACATGTTAGCAATGCTATGCAAATTACTGTGTAATGGTAGTGTGGAGATGAGCATGTTGGCTATCAACATTTTTAATTTCATATTAGGATTGTTTTGAGGCCACCAGCAGTGGTCCTTATAGCATCCAATGTTTTAAGTTGATGTGAGACATACCTTGAACATTGGAACCAGAACTGCAGAACCAGCATCGCCATAATGAAATGATGTCAGTAACTGAGGCAGAATCTTATGAACACACACAGACTCAGGGAAATTGTCTAGATATGAACTCAGTGTTGAGAAAAACCTTCCTCTCTCCACTTTATCTTTAATTTGGATTTCTTCTAGAAACAGCATGGTATCAATCAGATCATTTTTAAAGTAGCCACCCATTTTACGACATCTGTGGAGCAAGAACGTAATTATTAGTTAATAGCTTAGGCACAGTCTATGTCAGTGCAGAAGTGGTAAATTGATTATGTTGATCAGTTGAAAAGTTGAACTGTGAAGGTGGGAAAAACAAACACAGCTTCCGATATATAAAATAAGTAAAGATTTTCACACGATACAATAGGAAATATTCATGACCGTTTGATGATCATGAAAAACTGATTCATGTAACAAACAGTTGAAAAAGTAATTTTTTGAATAGGTATAAAAGTAACCAAGATAAGCCAACAAAGATTTGTTCCTATCTCTTTATAATAAAACAGGATTTAACATGCAGTTCATATGGCCAACCTCTGTCTAATTGCTGTCTAATTAGCAGTTTAAAATGCTTGTACAGTAAACAGCACAAATAAGTGATAATTTATGTACCTTGTTGCTTTCAATTGTTTCACAATCTTGGATGGCATTTCAAACACGACGTTAAACTGACAAGGGACATAAATGATCACTTATTTATGCTGTTGACTGTACCATCCGTATTTCTTAGCCGAATTAAATTTATTGTTTTTATGTGAATAGAGACAATGTCATTTTCAGTCCACACTGGTACACTACATTCCTTTTGGGATTGGAAAAGTTGTCATGCTACTATGGTACTGGCAGTTTTCTAATAGCTATCGGCAATATTCGATTTTCTATTAAACTCGGAGTGACAAGTATATTGTCAGTTAAGAGTCTAAGTATGATAGCTAGAGCCACCCAAACTCTATTAAAAAGCTGGGAGTACTTTACATAGGACAGCCCGTCATTGAAATATAAATAATGATAAATAAAAGGCACAATACCTTGTAATTATATCAGCAGGGTTTGGTCGTGATGTAGGGTTAGCACTGACCAGCTCACAGTATAATGTGCATAGTTGCTTGGGTATGTAGTCCAGTGTTTTGAGCGCTGGTTGTGTTTTCAAGGGACCATTGAATGCTTCCCAGATGAGGCACCCTAGACCCCACATATCTGATGAGCTGTTGATAAATATATGTTTTAATGCTTTTATACACTGTACCAAAACTGGACCACAGCCTTATTCTCATCATATTCTGCTGTGCAATCCACTGCTGGATTAGGTCCTCCTCTCTCATTTACTACTCGCATCAGCTCCGGGCTGTGCACATCCAGTCTCTTCCTGCGACTTGGAAGATGTTGTCATGCCATCTAACGGGTAGTTGGCCTAAACTTAACTGTACTGATGATAAATCTACATGACTGATTTAAATTTTGTCATAAATATTACACTTAAAACAATGAAAATTGGTAATGGTGAATATCAGTCCTGAAAGAAAAAGTTCTTGTTTTGAAATCTATCACTTTGCAGTCAGAGTTCAAAATTGACAAACATTTTTTTTACGATTTCTATTACATACATTAAAACATATATTTTTTTATTACCTCAGCAGTAAAATATCAACAGCACAAAATGTGCGCACATTTGAAGTTCCAAAGTATATTTGATTCACTAAGTTATACAGATAACTATGTGGCATTTTGGATTTTATATTGAAACGGCACTTACCATTTAGTGACTGACTTAAGTTTACTAGGATCTTTCTTCTCAGGAGGGTCATAGATTTCTAGGGCTGGTAAAATTTTAATGGGGATAGGGTTTGATGTGTCCTGCCCTTGTGAGGCTAAGAATTCAAAACCGCCAAGTTTCCACTCCCCCGCTTGAGTAACGAACACTGAGTACAGGCACACATTGTTATGTCGCATATTACCATCATTATTCAAAAATGACAATGCTCTCTGCAAAATAGAAATAAAATACTCATATACTTTTAGAACACAGTTCAATAACTTGATCATTTTGTATTTGGGAGTCTGTTTTATCATCTTAAAGTTTTTAGTTATTCTCTCAGTGGTCTTAGTATACACTTTTACAAAGCGATTTTTTTATTACACAAGTTAATGACCTAAAAATTTACTTACAGTAATTTGAAAAATGCCCCAAGCTAAGAACAAGTCTTTTTGTTGGCCTTCAAGTTTCATATCATCTATATGTGTAGCTAAAGGCTCTACGTATTCTGTAGCTAAATATAAAAATTTCTCCGTTTCACAGCTATCTAAAAAATGTAAAAGGCTAGGGTGTCTCATAGTCTTAAGTTTCTTGAGAGAGGCCTTTGCAACGTCGAACATAGTCTCCGAATTCTTCTGCACATCGAACAAGAATATTGACACCTCATCCTGCGTTCCCCTTTTCTTGCCCTTGTGCAAAGACCACACAGTCTTGTCTTCTAAGCCACGAACTGGATCACCCACTTCATAAGGAAAATCCTTTGTAGGATCTCGCGAGAAAAATGACCACATATTGCGCTTAATATCAACAACTTTCAACTGGAATACATAATTAGTATAACGGCCCGGTATTTAATATTTCAATAAATAAGGTTAACGTTGCTGTAATATAAAATTATTTGATTTTAATTATAACACTATTTAAATATCTGATAAACATTTACGAGAAAAATAAGAATAAATGATGGACGTGAGTGAAGTGATGACAAAACTCAACTGACAGGTCTCTTTTTTATTTGACTATGATCATGATATAAGCTAATCAGCGTGTTCTATTGGGCTTTTATAGTGGTATCTGGAACAGCTCGAATACTGATTCTGACGTTTATCAACTTTATCACAATTTATAAATTATAGGTTATGTTATGAAATAAATTAAAAATTTATTCTCCTCTTTATTTCTTCTATTAAGAAATATAATAACAGAAAGTTACTGTTACCTAGTGCCGTGACTATCTAAATATCATGTCGAAATCAGTAGCAAGATTAAAGTCCATGAAAAAAGTAGCTGATAAACTTGATCATTCTTCTAAATTACGAACTAATATTCCAGCTGGTATGGCTGCTGCCGGCCCTCCTCTGGGACCTATGCTTGGACAGGTAACAATAGATCCTTTTCAGGAAATTAACAAATTAATTCAGTCGCTTATTAATGTACAAAATTTCAGCGAAACATTAATATTGCTGCGTTTTGTAAAGACTTCAATGAACGGACAGCTAACATTAAACCTGGTATACCACTGCCGACAAGAGTCAAAGTTAACTCAGACCGCTCCTACCAACTTACCATTCATCAGCCTCCAGCCAGTTATTTTCTAATGCAGGCTGCGGGGATAAATCGTGGTGCCATGGAGTCCGGTAAGTTTACTTTATATTTATTTTTTATTATGTATAACTATATAACGGTATTTTCTTGTAGTAAAGGTGCAAATACTGTTATCACTACATGCGGTGTGCGCTTGGTCTAGGACATTTCGTCTATGTTTATGAAATACATATAATCTTTATTGCAGGCAAGGAGGTTAGTGGCAAAATAACACTGAAGCATTTGTATGAAATAGCCAAAATAAAGCAACAGGATCCACCCCTTGAGTGGAGGTCATTGGAAGAAATCTGCACCATGTTAGTTGCTACTGCCAGAACTTGTGGGATTGAAATTGTCAAAGAATTGGATGCTAAGGTAATATTGGGTAGTAAGTTACATAAAAACTCTACTTTAATGCATAGGTAACGATTTGTATTTGCAATAATGAAGTGCCTGCTGGTAGCCCATGTCTCTGGGCTTCTTTTAAAGCATGCGATTTTCATGCACTGGCCTATTTCAAATTGTTTTATGACAATCAATAGGAATGGAATGATTCAAAATAATAATAAGCTTTGTAACATATTTTAGGAGTACGGAGACTTCTTGGCTGAGAGGAAGCAGGCTGTAGAAGACCAGAAGAAAATGTTACAAGAAAAGAGGGAAGCCAAAATGTTACGGACAGCATAGTTTCTTGCTGGTAGTTGCATTAGTTATTTGTTATGCATTGATATTTAAATATAGAATTCAGATAGTCTAGCAGTTTGTTTGGTATTTAGTTCAATGAATGCTCTGTTTTTATTAAAACAGGTCATGTGCAAGTCCAAACTTTGCACCAAAGGTTCCGTAGGGGCTGCCTCGCATTTGGGTGGTTAATTTTTGTTTTTGTTAAGAAATGCCGTTAAAACAGATATTCTGTAAAGAAAAACAAACTGCCATCTACTTGTGTTATTGGGTATGAAACCCCAAAAGGGTGTAGGTATGGTAAGTGCCAAGTGTTTGTAAATGGGTTTTAAATAATTTTGGAAATGAAATGCATATTGTAGTAAAATATCATATATTGTTCAACATTCAGAGAGTAATAAGGGGTGTACTCCCTGGCACGAATTATCTCTGGTGAACTAGAAAGTATTTTTTTTGATATGGCTTCTTCCATCAGCAATTCAGCAATTAAGTACCCTGTTGGAGTCGCCTAAAACACCTGTCTCAACATCACCACCATGTCATAAGGTACAAGTTAAGTAAATAATAAATTATTGACCCACCAAACACTCAATCAAAATAATACAATTGCAAATCTGAAATCATGTTCAATTTCATACTTGATCAGTATGAGAAGTCAAATTGTACACAAACATACAACTGGTAACAATAAAATAAAATAAAGCCTCTAAATAACATAATCATACTTTGTCAAGTTACAGGTGAAGTCCATTTTACATAAATATACAAATGCAGCAGTCCAAATCAAAATCATAACCATATAGGAACACTATTTTGATTTGGGCTGCCGCAAATATCCTACATCTATAAACAGTCTACCAGGTTCAATTACAAACTACATATCAAAAAAATAAACAACACATTTAACAACCTTGTACTTAAATACTTTTGAAAGGGTATCAGGTAGCAACCATCCAGTCAGTCAAATCACCTTGATAAGTCTAATCTAGTAATAGAACAAAACACTACACTTACATCCTAAAAGTTTGTATCACATTCAGAAAGTGGCCATTTTATGCATACGGTCCAAGTCAATACTATTAAAAATACAAAAAAGCTAAGCCCCGTACACATTCCTACCATTTAAAAAAATATCTAATAACTCTAATATTTTCTTTATACAAGTCTTCAAAAAATAAACTATAATCATCTCTCTGCTTTCAGAACTCAGATCTCTTAATCCAGGCTTACATTATTTCAAATTGCAACAGATTTGGATGGTAACATGCTCTGGACATTAAAAAATAAATACATTTTCACAAAAGAAAATATATTTACATTCTAAACCTAATTTTGTACTTAAATGAGTCGTGAATGTGTGATTACTCACAATCTAACGGGACCTGAAAACACCTCAGCCTTTAGAGATCTCTTCTTTATCCTATTAGTGGTAAAGGTCAGATATTATCTTAGTCCCATTGCATATGTGTTGCCTCACAGCCCCGGATCTTTCCGACCAAAGTCAGAATTAAAGTGGAGCTCCCTTCCCTCCAGCTCTAGCGTTATGAAACAAGTTTTTTTCTATAAACATGCATTAAGTGCCCCTAAAATTGCTGCCAGGGGCAGGATCCTCCAGATACCCCCGACCTAGATCCGGGGCTGTTGCCTCATTACATGAGGTGAGTTATATGTATAATTATTATTGTACAGTTTCTATTTAAAAGTAGGAAATAAAAGTTGAGTGTTGTACAGTGGAATGTGATCATTTTTACCCCATTAGGGGAGACTAAATCACAAATTATAGAAAATACATAAAGAACGGGAAACTAAATCACAATAACGATGCCTTCCAACTACGGTTAAAAAAACAGTAAAACTTTAACTTCAATTTGAGCTGTGCATTTTTTATTTACTTACTTACCTACTGTATTTGGCATTTTGGCCAGTGCGTTTATTTGTATTATTTGTACCTAATTGGCAAACCCCTAAATATAATAATTTGTCGCAACCTATTTGTCACCTCATGTTATGATAAACAATAGTTATTTCACTAGGCAAATAACCGCTCGGTTAATTACCATGATGAAATATCAGTGTAGTTGGAAGATAATATATAAGTACTTATATACTTATGGGTAATAATTTGACTAACATAATATGTTGATAGTGTACTCGCAAGTCTTGCAAGTTATTTTCAACATATTCAAATTATAGTTTTGCAGACGATCATCGACCCCGACGCATCGCATAACAAGTTCAAGAAGTTAATAATGTCGTCAACAAATGTTGACTTTGTCAGTAGCGCCAATAGACCGCTTTAGTCTAGGTGAGTTTGGAAGCACCTCTGGTAACTCTGTCACGTTATCAATGGTGAAGTCAGGCAGATCTGATGACTCTTCATCCTTTTGTAGTGGAATCCACACTGTGCCTCCCAACTCGGCCTCTTTACCACCCTGCAATTAAAATTCAATGTCCAGGTTGAGAAGGAGTTGTTCCGAGATTGAAACATGTAGATTATTTCATAGAAAATTTTTTTTAATCAAATAACACCTTATTACGTGTGCTCTTTGTCATTTAATTTATATATCCAAATGCATCTGGTCACACTGGAAATAGACTTTAGGTACGATCGTCCCACGACGTGTAAATACAAATCGCTAGATGTCACCTAAGCTAGGGACATGTCATGTTATCATCATTAGCCTATTTTTAGCTAGTCTATTGATGCACGATTCCCGGCTGAGAATTTCCTGTTGGCACATATTAAAGTCTACTAATTAGTAACCCGAAGACACTTAAGAGGATTGTGAAGCTGGAACGTTTCTCTCCCCTTAAACCTAGTCAGATGTGTAGGTACGGACGTTTCCATTTTTTTAAGTTGTTTCTATCCAATACATATTTTCTTGGGACGGAAAACCTACCTACCTACCTAATTTTTCATAATATCTACAACATATTCAGAAATCGTGAAATCTGACTTGATTTAGGGGGTGAGAAACGTTATACCCGGAGTTAAATTTTTATGGCCATTTTTTGACAGCTGTACTATTAGAGCGTCGGTTCACAATCCTTTTAACCCTTACAACATGCATGACGCATGTGTGGCCTCATAAATCCATAACATACAATAGTAGTGAAGAGAGTAGAATGGGTTAATTCTTTTAGATTAGTCACCTTAATATCGGTTTCGAGTTTGTCGCCAACCATGATGCAGTTGCGCGGCTCGACGTTGAGCAGCTTGCAGGCCTCGAGGAAGATGTGCTGGTCGGGCTTCTCCCACGGAAGGTCGCCCGACACGAGCACGCAGTCGAAGTACTTGCGCAGCCCGAGCCGCTCGATCTTCTGCCACTGGGCGCGCGAAGGCCCGTTCGTGATCAGACCCAGAAGGTAATCCGCCCTGTACCACATTCATTCAACCCCCTTTCGTTATTGCGAGCCCGAGGCAATAATGCTGAAACTCAGCACACGGTATGTTTAGAAAATGGTCTTGCACGCGATCATGCCACGTTTTCAAAATAGCAAAGTTTATTGCTGTTTCATTTTGCGCCGTGCAAGAGCATTTAATGAGCTGAAATGACACATGAATTATTATTTCACGCACAATTTATAGCATCTATAAATTACTCATGAAAACACAGGTTATAATGTCATGTTTCGCAACGTAAACTAGTAATTTATAATATAATGCACACACGGCCCATTTACGGCTTTTGAATCGTTTATTTAGTTGTATAAACAAGACACTAGTTATAAAGACATAGGGTTGCAACTATAAAGATATTTTAAATATTTCACACATGTAACTAAAAACGGGTCTAAGAACTGAATCTTGAGATAGAATCAAACGTAATAACGGCCTTAAATATCTTCATAGTTGTTATGAAATTGTTGAGGTATGGTGTTACCTTCGCCATGATGTACTCCCTCATATATTTTACAAATACAATTCAAACCTAAGGGTGGCGCACGCGGCGCCCGAGTTTAGTCACTCGATGAGCAACAACTGAACTGTTGAAAAACAAGTAATTAATTAGCAACATGCGCTTAAAGTCAGCACGACACGGTTGGGAAGGCATCTTGAAATTTATCAGTTCATTACACTTTATTCAAATATTAATCATGTCTTCCCAACACTTCGGTGCTGACTTTATCGTGGTAGATTCTAGAATCATTTAGCAAGTGCTCTGACATCCATAGTATTATGTGGCATGCGTCTGAGCGCTTTACGCCAAACATCTGCATGCTTGATGGTAATCTCTGAAAATTATAGTTAAAATGATTTATGATGATTAAACACATGTAGGTACCTTAGTGATTTAGACTAAGTAGATACCTGCAGATAGTTATACACCACATAACACCATGCAAAATTTATATCAGATTTACCTCCGTGATCCTGAGATTGTTTAACGAGCATTTAATACTAGATTACTTATTCCAAAACTATGTACTTGATCATTCGGTATTGGTAACGCCATTATCCAACCCAACTCATGTATGACGTCAACAGTACGTACCATCAATTTTGCAGATATAAACCATTTGTAGAGTTTAAGTGCGCAGAAACTCTATTTCCGCAAGGTGTTTCTCAGAATAACGTCGGTGCACCATACATAACATCCGACTATCTCTTTGTTTATAGTTGGTAATAATATTGTGCGTAGTTAAATTAGTCAAACATTACGTTATCGCAATATTTAGGTAACAACATAACAAAGAAATCGCCTTATTAACGTCACAAATTATATAATGAACAAGATGAGCTAGTATAATTATATCATGGAGAAATAATGTTTATCAACGAAGTCCAAAGGCGTCTACCGTACGTCGCATTGAATATTTCTGCATAATATAAATAAAATTACACAGTATCGAAAATAACTTACCTCAACGTCTCTAGTAGATGAATAACATCGGGCGTTAGAGACAAATAGTAAAATCTCAATTTTAACCATTCGGTAGATATATTTTCTGGAACAAGAAAAAACGTTGGGAATAGTAAATAACGAAATAATATTATAATCGGCGTGGAAACCGAAGTGAGTCAGGTCAAACATGACTCCGTCGCCTTGAGTTAATAATAGTCGTGGAAAATCACCGCGATGCTGGAAAATGCGTACGCTGGAAACATTTTCCAGCTAACATCCCTGTTATACCCATAAACAAGATAAGCGTGATCACGTGAAGATCTTACAAAGTAATTGTTAATAAGTCAATTTAATCAATTAATTAAATAATGATAACGAAACATATTTTTATATAGCGCTTGGCAATCAAGGACTTCCCTTTGAATGAAATTCATTGTTCAACAAACTTTGCAAGAACACCCATTCTTACAAAGTTTGTTTACATTCAAGCGGCATGAGCGCCCTGAGGCCCTTCGTTATGTAAGTAGGTGCGTAAATTAGTAACCTTAGAAATGCCCAAGTTTTTGCAATGGGAAGCAAAACATTTACTTGTAATTAAAGAAAATCTAACTGTAGGTAGGTACAATCGCGTCCATAAGTATATATACAGTACAGGACGACTGCGACTACGTACGCGTAGAATTAGTTTCCCGCTATACCCCTATTTTAATCCCTTAGGGGTGAATTTCCAAAAATCTTTTCTTAGTGCTCACTTACGTCATGAAAGGAACCCCTGTACCAAATTTCAAGTTCCTAGGTACAGTCAGATTTGCCTTTTTTATATATATGTATACATACATTAATAAGGTTTCAGAAATATATCTATATACTCCCTTATTACCTTGCAGTAGAGTCGTTTTTACATATTTTTGAAAGTTTTACTGTGTCCATATTATTATTATTATTGGACGTGACGTATTATAACTTCGTGTATGAATGAAGTAAAGCGTTATTTATTTTAAGTTTTTTTGTTAACATTTTTTTTACTAGAGGCCTGCGTAATAACAACTTCGCGTTTTTTTTTAAATATTTTTGCTTTGAGCCTTGTACCGTTCGAAAAGCATGCACAATACATCTGCCTTAATAATAAACTCAACTGGTATTTTTTAAATTAAATATTAATAATAATAATAAGTATACTTAAAATTAGGTACTGATATCAATTACATAATATAAGACCAATCCATCGCATTCACACTAGCTTGTAAGTAGGTATATCACTGTTTACAAAATCCCATAATAACCTATTCGCGCGGGGGCGCATGCGTCTGATGAAACTGTTTACGTAAAATGATGATGGAGATAAAAAAAACTACGTTGTAGTGGCTTCGGTCTCATAACTCGTAACTACGTACCTACTTTAATCATTGTTGTTCAGTCATAATCATAATCCCAACTCTTTGTCCTGTTTATACCTACCGGCTACCTACACCTAGGTACTTACTCTACGCGCCACAAAGACCTGGACAGGTGCCACAATGTGCACGGAATAAACTTTACCATCTAGGTAGGACTGGTAGGGATCTTCATTAATCGGAATCCAAATTATTAAGCTGGGTACTGACCAACGTTACGAGTTGTAATGTTACATGTTACACAGTTACCAGAATCTAAAAATTATGTGAATTATAAAAGAAACCTTGAATATAATGGTATAAAAAATTATAACTTTTTAAACGAGGACATAAAGCAATGTAATAATATAAATGACTTTTCTAGGAAATTAAAATCCTACTTGATTACTCGACCATTTTATAAGATAAATAAATATTTTGATAAATTGTATGAATAAATAATAGTAGTTTTAAGTTAGATTAAGATTTTGCATGCCAAATGTGGCAGAGCATACCTTCATGTACTGAAATCCTACTGACATGTATATATATTTAAAACACCTGTGTATGTTCTTGCAAAATAAACATTTCATTTCATTTCATTTCATTTCATTTCATTTCACTGCGAGCATTTATGCACTCAGTACGTAATTGCTCGGTTGTTTCCCCGTAACATTAAGTACTGACTGCATGAATGCTCGCTGTGTAACATGTTACATTACACCTCGTAACGTTGGTCAGTACCCAGCTTTACCTCTAAATCTGGCAACGGTGGGATTTTAAGATAGTCAATTTTGAAAAAAAAACCCTTATATGTAGGTGTGTACTGAGGATGCTAACGACTGACAGGACTATGGAAGGTGCACATTTACTTAAAATCTTTAGCACCTGGTACAAAACGCGTTTGCATAATTAGTAATTGATGTCGCGCGTCTTTTAATAAAAATAAAATAATAATAATAGGGAATATGCATATTTTTTCAAATCGCATTTCTTAACAAAATATTAAAATACCATAATTATTAAAATGCATCACCAAGAGCCAAAAGTGAAATTAAAATTAAAATCGGCCATGAAATACGGATGATACAAGCATTTTAAACTGAAAATTCAACAGCGATTAGACGGATACATCCGATATGCACTGTGACGTCATGTCACAGGTCGGCCATATAAACTCCATGTTAAATTCTGTTTTGCTAGAAAGAGATAGGAACAAATATTTGTTGGCTTATAAATCGGTAACTTTAACCTTTTCAAGAACATATTTTTCTCAATTGTTTGTTACATGTTTCAGCTTTTATTGAATAGTGAAATAAAGTCTTTAATATTCCCTATTACGATAGGGCGCTGAACAGTTTAAAATGTAATAGCCAATTGGCAGTAGGACACAAACTAGTCCTAAAGCCAATGATATAAGTAGGTACATGTAGTTAATATTATATTTTTAGAGAGTCGTGTTGTAATCCTCATCATGTCATCAGCGCGGTTTTTTCCAGAATAAGTTTAATTACTGGTACCTATTTTTAATTACTCCTACGAAGTTCGATACTGGACGACTGCCGTCACCTAAATTGACTTGATAACGATTACCTAAAGGTGAATTTGCACTATGTAGCATTAAGTAGGGGACAAATAAAATTACTATAGTAAAATACTTACTTGCAATATGCCTATAGTTCTTGGGTAGGCAGTTGCGCCACAAGTGCGCGGGCCACTCGTCAATGGCGAAGGAGTCGTCATCCGGGCGCGCTCTGAAGGCTCGCAGGAAGTTAGTGGCGCTCTCCGCGGCTGCCTCGCGGGGCAGGCCGTACTGGTGCTCCAGGATATCTACGAGCTGTAATACAACACAAATTAGGTACTAAACGTTTTCCCGAGCCCGTCCCTCTCGCTTCTCATTCTTAACCGAATGGAGTAGATAACTTGGAATTTTGATCAAGATTGTCGGGGACAGTGCACTGTTATTCAATCACCCAACATTTCGCATACTGATTCTTTTCACAAACTTATCATTTTGCACAACGCTTTTTTTTTGTAAAATGATATGTTTGTGAACGTTTTTTTAGCAAATTATGGCACTGCAGTGCACTACAATATGTACCTACTGCGTACTGCGACAAAGCAATTAAGAAACGTAGTAAATAGTTATTTCTTCAAACAGGTTGGTGTCCTTGACTAAATGCGTTGCCATAGTAGGCGTACTTACTATAAAGCAATTCCTGTATGCGAGTATAGGTGAAAAACTTTTACTTGAAAATGACCTCTTGCATGTAGTTTTAACACATCTGTATAAACCGTTCGACATTGTGTATTTGAAATTTGACTTGCTTGCTATTAGTTAGCTTGTAAGTTATAGGTACGCATCCTTTATAGTGGTGGCGGCGATTCGGATAGACACTGCGCGCTAAGTAGTGCTGATTACCAGGTAAATAAATTTATTTCTAGCCCACTATGGAACTATTCAAAGTGACACGCTAAAAAGTTCATTAGGATTTGATGTCGACTCGTCTCTAAATGCACGGCTCGGACAAAGGCTAATTCGAACACGGCAAAAAAACCGACAAAATATGTCTCGGCTCGCGGCGACGAATTTGCCTCGTGTCGCGGCGTGCCTTTGGTTGAGGAAGCGTCTCCACTTGCGCGGCCTCGGAGCGAGGCAGCCGCTCGGCCCGAGACTGCCTCTAGTGGATAGGCAAGCGGCTAAAATAAACAAAGCCTTGTTGTCTCAACTCTGCATGCCTAGTACACTCGGCGTCAAAAATATCGCCCCTCCTCGGAAAATAATTTCAACCGACTTTAAACCCTATTTGATCAAGGACAACAATATGATTGTTAGGTATCATTTGAAAGGTAATAAAGGGTTTTTTTAGGAAAATTAAAAGAAAAAGGATTTTTCCTTGGGGTCAAAAATTAAAGGAAATTACATTGCGAACAGTTGAAAAATGTTTATTCAAGTTTAAATTTACAACAATAAATGGATAACAAATTTTTACAAAAAGTGCCTAAAATTAACTTAAAACCTAGTGTTACCCCCCCTTGCCCTTATCACTGCCTCTAAACGGTCTTTCATTGATCGCACCAACTTTACGATGTCCTCTTGTGGAATGTTGCCCCATTCTTCGATGACTGCGTCCTGAAGATCTTGCAGGGTGGTAGGGGCGGCATCTCGTGACCGAACCCGTCGCTTCAGCTCGTCCCAAAGGTATTCAATCGGGTTTAAGGCAGGACTCCTGGCTGGCCACGGCAAAACGGGAATCCCGACCTCCTCCAGATAATCCCGAACAATTAATGCAGTGTGGGAGCGAGCGTTGTCGTGCATTAATGTGAACCCAGAGCCGACGTAACCCGCATATGGCGTCACATGCTCTTCCAGGATCTCGGCAATGTATCGGCGAGCATTCAGGGACCCTTGGCCGCGAGTGCCTCCAGTCCTGGAGACGCAGACAAGGTCGGTTTTGCCGTCTATAGACATGCCCCCCCAGAACATGCAAGAGCCACCTCCGTAGCCCACTGTCTCTTCAATACAGGCTTGAGCAAATCGTTCGCCCGACCTTCTGTAGACTCTGGCCCGCCTGTCGTTGCAATAAAGACAGACTCTCGTCTCATCGGTAAAGAGAACCTGCCTCCATTGCTCAAACGTCCAATCGACGTGGTCGCGGGCAAATTGCAAGCGATCTCTGCGATGCTGTGCGGTCAACATTGGGCCTGTAGAGCAGCCCTGTGAGCCACGATATCCTTCTCCCGCAGTCTTCTTCTAACCGTAGAGATGCTAACTGATGTTGTCCGAGCTTCTCTGAGGCGTTGTTGCACCTCAACAGCACTAGCGAAGCGATTGCGTAGAGATGATGTCACGATGAAGCGATCATCTCTTTCGGATGTGCAGCGTCGCCGACCAGCCCCATGTCTTCTGATGTAGCCCCCAGTCCCCTGGAACCGCTGAAATACTCGGCGGACAGCATAACGGCTTAAATTGAGTTGCCGAGCGACATCACACTGCCGAACTCCTGCTTGCAGTAGTGCAACCACTTGAGCTGATTCAGCAGCAGTGGTCTCCATGTTCGAGGGTTGTTTTCTTGCTTGAGTTCCTTAGATGTGTTCTCTTCGACGTCTGGATAGTGAAGGGTCGGCTATAGGCAATCGAGGGTCGGGACTGTAATAGAATTATACAGAAAACGATGCTTCATAGTCTTGAAAAAAATCACACAGCTAGCCAATGAAAGGTACTTGCGCTTGAAACATTCGAATTTAAGTTAATGCTTATGGATAACTGAAATTTTTTTATCGGAATATCACTAAAAACGTGTAAATCGCACTCCCGCACTGTAACAACTGAGTCGTAATTAACAAGAATTATTAAATGAATTTTATTAAATAATAAAGTTAAAACCATAAGGAAGCCCATACAATCTTCATTTTTTAATAAATATATACCTATTTTACGTAAAAAAATCACAAACTGACCCAGTTTTTTCGCTCAAAATCTTCATACTAATTAATATGGAGCGTCGCGCATCCTACAAATACAAGTGCGAGCGCGCGCGGCCGTCAGTAAGCCACGCACCTCCAGAGAGAGAGCACGTCGCTTTACGCCGCATCCAGAGATCGCGATCGAACAGTGTACTTACACGAAATCAGTGCACAGTGTTCCCGTTCTTCAGTTGAGTAAGTACAGTGTATTCAGTTGAGTGTTGTTTCCATGCTGTGTGCAATAAAGTGTTTTTACTTACTTATATTTATTTTATTATTGTATGTGAATAAGCAATTAATTTGATAGTGAGAAATGTTTGTCGTACGTATTTCTAATTGTTTTTTTTTCTACCTACCTACAGATAAAAATGAGTACTAAGAACAACGGTACATACGCCTGTAGAAAAAGAGTGCATTGGAGAAAAAAACGCAAACGGTAAGTCAACTTCATAATCTGAGGGTACTTGAGTTTAGACTTGTTTGATTCGTATTGCAAAAGCGCTTGTCAAAGTATGCCGCCGCCGAAAAAAAATCACGCCTTAGGGGGTAGGCAAATGGACAAGGGCTTACCTACAACCCTTTTCCGATATCTTTTCGCGCTGAATCTTATTCTTCATACGGTACTTATATCAACTTTAGAAAAAATCACGCCTGTACCCCTTAGGGGGTAGGCAAATGGACAAGGGCTTATTTACAACCGTTTTCAGATATCTTTTGGCGCTGAATTTCATGGGCTGGTTTTACCCCTTGAAATATTACCAGATATTTTTTTACGAGTATCATGTACTTTTGACGTGTCCGCTTTTTGGTGTCCACATAGGCATAAAATCACACCACCTCACTTAGGGGGTAGGCAGGATTGTAGGGTATGGGTAAGGTATGGGTAGTATGGGTAATGGGTAGGGTATGGGTATGGGTAGGTTATGGGTAGGGTACGAGTAGGGTACGGGTAGGGTACAGGTAGGGTACGGGTAGGATATGGGAATGGGTAGTATGGGTTGGGTATGGCGGCTATGACGTGACAGGTGTGTAGGAACAAATGATAGATCTTGACGAAATCTACATTTCGGATGACAGCTGTCAAACTTAAAAGGGAAATATCTCGGAAACTATCGATCCTAGAGTACAGGTGTGTAGGGACAAATGATAGGTCTTGACGAGATCTACATTTAGGATGACAGCTGTCAAACTTAAAACGGGAATATCTCGGAAACTATCGATCCTAGAGTACAGGTGTGTAGGGACAAATGACAGATCTCGACGAGATCTACATTTCTGATGACAGCTGTTAAATATTAATAATTCTTAGTTTAATATTTGTGGCATTGAGATGAAAATAAAATAAATTATTAAAATCACAATGGAATACCAAATTTTTTTTCGAACTACCTTAATACCTTAACACAAATATAAAATCACAGTAAAGTACCAGGTGTAAAGGACGGTCTTCCGAAAGCTAAAAGTGTGTATAATGCAACCATTCCATTAGTATTTTTTTATGACGCTATCACGTTCAACTATTATCGTCAGTAAACCGACTTTACAGACAACCAATTTTTTTTGTTTCAGGGTGGTTCTTGGCGCAATTGAAAATGTTAATCAATGTGATTTATATGATCAAGAAGTAAGTACACTTACCGTAAAAAGACATGGCGTCTGAATGCACGCGTGTGTAAGTGAATGCATGCGTGTCTGTCTGCATTTTATTTTATTAACATTTTATATTTATTGCAGAATCATGAAGTATCTCCGGCACTAGTAATCGAACCAGAGCTGCAGCCTGATGAAGATGAACTGCTTGTCGGTCGCAGATTGGTGGACGTCGACTTTCTTTTCAAACAACTGCAGGATATTAGTGAACACGGTCCTCTTGGATGTAATCTCAAGTGTTTGCAGATTGCATCTGAGTTTCGGAAGGGTCTTGACTCAAACCTTACATTTAAATGCAGTATGTGTGCATTGAAATTTGATGTAAGTCTGGTTCAAAAAGAAGAGACTGGAATGAATGTCAATCAACAAATAGTTTCTGGCGTTATGTCATCTGGTAGTGGCCATTCTCATTTGCAGACCATCACCGCTTCCGTAGCTTTGCCCGGCATTTCACCTGAGTTATATTCCTCGGTCCACGACCAAGTATGTGATTGGTGGGAAACAGCAGCAGCACATTGCATGTCTGAGGCCGTGAAGGAAGAGGCAGAATATGCAATGTCTGTAGGTAACGTTAATAAAGATGGAGTACCACTAATTCCGGTATCTCTTGATGGCTGTTGGAGCAAACGCTCATACGGAAAAGGCTATTCTGCACTATCTGGAGCCGCTGCAATCATTGGGCTACAATTTGGAAAAGTTTTATATTTTGGAGTTAAAAACAAATATTGCGTAGTCTGTGCACGAGCTGCAAAGAATGCTGAGCCTCCAAAGCATACATGCTTTAAGAATTATTCAGGGCCATCTACCGCGATGGAATCAACTATTTTAGTTGAGGGGTTTAAACGTTCATTGCCGGACCATGGTGTAATTTATAATCTATTTGTTGCTGACGGCGATTCCAGCACATACAAAAAAAATTTAGATTCCCGACCATACGGTGACTTGATTGTTGAAAAGATAGAATGCAAAAACCATCTTTTAAGAAACTTCTGCAACGCATTGGTCAAGTTGTCTCAGGACACCAAATTTCCACCAGGACTGCGGAAATTTTTAAAGGATAGGTATTTGCGTTTGCGTACCGGAGTGATTTATGCCATTAAACATTGGAGTTCTCAAAATTTATCGTCCGAACAGAAAATTAGTAATCTAAGCACGGATATCCTGAATGGTCCACAACACGTATTTGGTAACCACGAAAATTGTAAAGACTACTTTTGTGTCCCCGGAAAACGCAAACCTGAGTCGATTGGTTTAATGGCACAACTTGATGGCAGCGGGCTAATGAAGGCAATCGAAAATATAAGTAAAAAACTCTCCTACCAATCACGTAGCTTGATTCATGATAGTACAAGCAATTTGGTTGAAAGCTTCAACGCTCAGGTTGCCAAATACGTTGGCGGCAAGCGAGTAAATTATTCGCAACGACGTTCTTATGCAGGCCGTTGCGCTGCAGCTGTTGTGGCCTTCAATACAGGAACACTTCACACAACAACTCATAAAGTCGTTTTTGGAACGGAGCCCAACCGTTTGATTGCAAAATTAGAAAAAAATAGAAAACGTAAAGTAGAAAAAGCTAAACAAACCCCACCAACTTTTAAAAAACGAGAGGTTCTAGTATCGAAGGACGCCCATTACGGTGAAAACTGCCAACAGCCCGACATGAGCCCGAATGAGTATGAGGATCGGAAGATTTCCTTTTTGAATGAACTGAGGTTGTCTTCAGATGAGCGACAGGAGCTTGAAAGGTCGACAGTTTTACAGAGACATAGCGCAGAGTGGATGACCAGGAGGAGAAAATTACTAACCTCATCAGTATTTGGTGAAGTGTGCAAAAAACGAGAAAGCACAAGTTGTGCTTCCCTCGTAAAAAAAATTATCTACGGTGGTAATCTCTCCACAGTTCCTGCAATACGGTATGGCATTGACAACGAAGAAACCGCAATAAGACAGCTTGAAAAGCAGGAGAACATACAAATCGAAAGTTGCGGGTTGTTCGTTGATCATGAATATGAATTTTTGGGAACCACACCTGATGGCAAGTATGCAGACGGCTTAGTAGAAATAAAATGTCCAGTATCTTTGGCAAAATTCTCTTTAGAAAATGCAATGAAAAAGCATCCTTTTTGGAAGTTGGATTCAACTTCAAAGACTTACTTAGTCAATAAAGAGCATCACTGGCATTACCAAATTCAAGGCCAATTAAACATTACCCAAAAAGACGTCTGTATGCTTGGCATTTGGTTTGGTGAAACTGTACCTATGAAAGTGTACTTGATTCAGCGTGATGACAAATTTTGGAAGACAAAAATGGAAACCAAATTAGTAAAATTTTATTACGATTGCATGCTTCCAGAATTGGTCGACCCACGCCATTCTCGGTGCATGCCAATACGAGATCCACCTTATATTATTAAAGCAATAGAAGAGAGGAAAGCAAGGGTGCAAATAATTTAATAAATAGTTTAGAAAATCAATTAGTTTTATTTTCCTTATATTTGAAATAATAAAATAATTAATTAAAAATTAAAAACACGACTGCATGAAAAAACTGAACTAAAAAGATAGAAACAAGTTTCAAAATAAAGAACCAACTTAAAGAAATCTATTTTGTTGCTGTCGGGGGACCTCTAATATTTTGGTATAGTGTGTTGTAGGTCCCCCGACTGCAACAAAATAGATTTCTTTAAGTTGGTTCTTTATTTTAAAACTTGTTTCTATCTTTTTAGTTCAGTTTTTTCATGCAGTCGTGTTTTTAATTAATTATTTTATTTCGCAATTTTTGAATTAAATACATACATTATATATATTTTTGGAATCGCCTTTTCAAATCCTTTATTTTGATACCCCACTTGATAAGATCGAAAAAATTTTTTTTTTTCAAATGTCACAAAATGGAGTATATTGTCCGCCATGTTATTTTTATCGCAACGTCACATAGCCTATGTTACTCGGGCTGACGTAAGGAATCTAACGACACCTCAAACATCTAAATCGGTTAAGGCGTTGAGAAGTTCTGGGGGAACGAAGAATCTCACATACATACATACATACATACATACATGAACCCTGAAAACATTACACTCCTTTTTTTGGGCAGTCGTGTAAAAAGTAGTGCTTGCCACGGATAAAAAGAATCAATTCCTACTCGGACTATAGCCGAACGAACGAACTACCTCGGGAATTAATTCTTTTCATACCTTGGTTTGCAATCTACTATTTCAATTAGATCTCCTATTTTTATTTCATAGTACGTATTCAATTTTATTTAAATAATAAAATGTTAAAGGTACCCCTGAAGTTCTAATCAATATTTTATTATTATTTAGTAATTAATTTAGCAGACAACAATTTTATATGGTAACGAAATTCAAAGTTACAATTTAGTTGGCGAGTCAAAGTCCGCTGTTCCAAACCACTGTGCATCCGTACATGTGTGCGTGTGCGGCGCGCGAGGCTCGATCGTTGTGAGAGTAGCGCTAAAAACCTAAACTTCGCTCGGCGCGGCTCCGTAGCCGACCCTGAATGATTGACATTTGACCTTGTACAGGCATTTTATACCCCTGGAAACGGACACAACTCGCGACCCTTGAAACGAGTATTTGTGCACTTTTTTTTCGAAACGCTCTGATTCACAAGCCATTACGTTTTGTTTAAATTAAACATTATTAATTGAAAACACATTAGACGTGCTTTTAATTGATACTAATATTAATTATGTAACATCATTTCGCTAAGGTCTAGATTAGCTTGAATCTGATTTTCGCGGAGGGGCGATATTTTTGACGCCGAGTGTATACAAAGTCGCCGTCCCGCCGTCTGTATGTAGGTACGTGATAATTTCAAAAACTACCCAACGGATTTTGACCGTCTTAGATAATGTTGCTGTGTTGTTTTATGTACGAGTGTTACAGAAAACTCAAATATACCGAAGCGAAGCGAGGGCGGGTCGCTAGTGATCGATGTAACCGTGGGCGTGTAGGTGACCAGATGGTGTAGGTAGGTGGTTTTAATATACACTCAGAAGCAAAAATAACGGGTCAGAGTGCGTTTTTCATACTAAAGAGGCTATTTCGAAGCCTTGGTTCCTCGCCAGGGAATGCTTTACGTGAAATCTGATGATGAATACCACGACTATCGATACAGGACTTCCAGAGTGCCTAGGATACCCAACAATAAATCTGCGGTTAATGCCGGAATTGTGCATGTTCAGAAATTCATCTAAAATGGCAATAAAATGTAAGGAAATCCAAGTGCTGACCCAAACTCTCCCGCTTTGGTGTTAACTGATTGTGCGATCAGTTAGGTATCTTAAGAACTTTTGACCTCCTCAATTGAACCTCGCAGTACCCACCATTAAAACTCACTCAAAACAACCCCTGGCGAGGAACCAAGGCTTCGAAATAGTCTCGTTTGTATGAAAAACGCACTCTGACCCGGTACTTTTGCTCCTGAGTGTAGAAGGATAGTGTCATATAATAACCGCGATAGTTTAACAGGAAGGAAGGTAAAATATACAAGGAAGGTAAAAACATGAAAATAAACAAAAAAAACCCTTGTGCGTCAATGAATTGTATGACAGTAAAGTACCTACCTATTAGTCATTTTTTTCCCAAATTGAAGAATACTTAGTCAGTCAGTATAGATAGAGAAGGCAAACGAGCACCTGATCGGATGGTAAGTAGGATCTGGGGCCCATAGATATTTCCATTCTCAAGACTGTGTTGCGTATGCGTTGCCAACCCTGGGGATTCTTAGTCCTAGATGCTTCTATGCTAGATTGACCCGTTTTCTTATTCCCACATCGGAAATTCGGAACACAACAATGCGAACACTGTTGCTTCGCGGTAAAAGATAAGATGGTAGTAGCGATCTGGACGCACAAGAACACCACCACCACCACTATAGTAAGTACCTTCTTAGTTTTATCATGGAAATACCAACAGTCCCGAAAGCGATGTATACCTAACTTCTGCGCAAACGGAGTCGCGAGCGAAACCTAATAGGTACTAAATGACACTAAGGTAGTTAGTATAAATTGATTTGTTAATGGGTTTTCTCTACCTACTTAATTTGCTGCGCAATAGTCATCAGGGATCTATCTAATTCAATTAACTATGCAATATGAAAACATAGTTAAAGACCGTTTATGTCACGTGTGTCTGTAGTTCAACATGATGTCAACGAAGAACTAATACCTAGGTATAGGTACTTAGTACTTATCTAACTTGCCTACTTTACGGCGTTTACGCACGAAACTGACTCACTGAGCTTTATCTGTTTCGTAAGACAATGTCACAGTCATTGAACGAGGCAGTTTATGATCTTTAAACCCGTGCCAAAACACATATCTATGACTAATTAAATTCCTTTCTCATGAGACACTAAATTACTAGGATGCAGCGCTTGAGACAAATATCCAGTGAGAATAGGGATCTTGATACTAGTAACTTTACCTAAAACCTACAAAAAGGTGGCAGAAGGTAGTTTTCTTTATTTTGTTACTTATTGTAGGCATATTGTGTGGTGGGTAGGTACTATTTGATGATAACTTGCGTGTGCGACGTGACTATGAGAGCCTTATCACATCTAAACCTAGCCTTCCTCAGGTCTGATCCCGTTTTCTTTATATAGGGTTAGCCTAGGTCTAAAGGCACTCCCCTCCTGGAACCGCCTCAACTATAGGTCAGAATTTCATATAAAGTTTCATACAAGCTTTCGTTATGACACTTTCTATAAGGTATATGATCAGACCTGGGCTTCCTCTTAATAACATGATAATAAAGGTTACTTTAGCTAGGTATATCAATGCAAGAAGATAGGCAGTCAACATCTTTATTCTGGCGGAAAAAAAGACTTCTGGTAGGTATGAACATTACCACTAGTATTAAAACGTCTGGATGTCGGTGGATGGCACGTTTATAGGGATAAATACGGAAGCCATACTCCCGGAATAGCTTCAGGTCAACGTTCGTCGGAGTGGTCCGCGGCTGCGTTCACTCACCTGTTATTTGGCACAGCTTCCTAACCGAAAGATGATACTGCCTTTAATCACTGACATTGCTACTTGTTTATGAGCATCACTAGTCTAGAAAATCTAAGAAAAGCTTGTTCGGAGTTTTAACATTAATTGCACCTTGCGGGATTATTTGCAAATGGGGTGTTTTATAAAGATGCAATCATCCCTGGTCTATAAATTTTATTTTTACATACCTGTAGTTGTGGTAATTTAAGTTATTTAATTCGACCAATGATCTTATTTTGACTGGAGTCTACCTACACACCAAACACTGGCTAGTAATAACAGTTTAGGAACAGAATATATATAATATAATAATACTACATAATGCTTGTGTCATTAAAATACCAATATCATTATATGAAGTAGATGTATTGGTTTTGTTATATAGTGGTCAGTAGGTATGTAGGTGGTACAGTCTGCCTTATTCATATTCATTTATTTGCATAACCATGGTATTACAAGGTGGTCTCAAAAAATAAAAGTACATACATGAGTAGCAGCACACTTTAACCTTAACTTACCTTACCTTACCTTATCGCTTTAATGCCTTTGACAGGTAAGTCTAGCATTTCAAATTCAATGTGATGTAAGTGACAAAGCACTTTTAAATGTGCAGCTATTTGTAATTTTAGTAAAAAAAAAATAAGTTTTTGAATTCAGATTTTATTGAATACTTCCACATTTATAGTTTTATTAAAACAGTTTTGTGAATCTCTAGATACAGTGTTGCAGCTGAAGAAACAATATTACTAGCCAAACATATAAATGCTTTTTCTTATATACATAGTATTATGTAACCATACAAAATCACAACGAAGAAAGGGACAGTATTTTACAATTCAAAATTAAGTACCATTAGTATAAAAAATTATGTGAAATTTCTAGCTAATAAGTAATAAAGTTATAAATTTTTATCTTTATTAATTATTAGTCACCAAATAATAGTTTGCCCAGTTCCATTAACCGATGATTTCTGCACATTTTCAATGCACCTGCCTTCTTCAGGACAGGTATGACAGTATCATTTGAATCAACTAAGCGACAAAGGAAGTCTTCAAACGCTGACTTAACATTGGCTGGGAGTGTTCCAACCTTAACTTTAGCTAGCATTACTACGATGCCCTCTGCCCAGCCACTCTCAATAGCAAATTCTGATATCCAGGGCACAATGGTCAGAACTCCACTCATGGTTTGCATGCCCAGGAACCATAGATCAGCTATTTCCCCCCAGTTTTCTTTATAGCTCATGGCAACAACAAGTGCCGTGGGATCATTTGATTCATCAACATTGTAGGCATCCCAAAGGAACCTAATTGTGGACTGGATATATCTACAGATAGAGAAATCATTCTTTTTCACCTTACTAGCCTGCTGTTTGAGTAAAAGAAGCCCAAGCACAGCCAAATGTCCATATAAAACTAGATTTTCAGGAATATTTTTCAACTCTGGCAAATTGTTGAAAATAAACTTCAGCAGAGTGTTAAAAAGAGCGCTGTTGTCAACAACCTTCGGTGCAAGCACAGTAAGGTTCATGAAAATGTTACAAAGGCTGACCATAGCTGCCCTAGAGTCCTTCATGTCTTCTAGTACTCTAGGGTCAATTTCAGGTTCAGGTTGAGTTTTTACTTTGCCCCTCTCTGATTTGGGTACAGGGGGTTTTACATAGTGTACTATTGACCAGTGAAAATTAGTAGCTTCATAAAGAATGTCCTCTTGTTTCAAGTTGAACATAATATCTCTGGCTTTGTCTTCTACAGCTAAATGACAAAGAGCTGGCAGCATCAGGCGCAGCAAATCAACTTGACCCATTAATGTTGAGTCAGTATCCATTGACTCTCCTTCAGATTTGTTTTTCTCTGATAGTTTTCTTGACCGATAAGCATGAAAGGAGTCATTAGCAAGGGAGAACATAAATGGAAGTAAGGCATATATTTGTTCCCTCATAGCTGTAGTTTCTTGTGCAATCCATGCAAACAGAACTCTTACCATGGCACAAACAAATACCTTTTCAGCATCTGGCAATTTGTCTCTGTTCTTTTCATTGGATACTTTGCCCAGTATAGATACTATGGCATTAAATGCTCCCTTAAGGCTGGTGTAAACAGATTGTTTCTCCTTTTGTTCCAAGTCTAGCTGGTCCGTAGCCATGTAGTTGACAGATAATTCCAATACAATAAAACATGCTGTGACCAAGTCAGCATTAGCAAAAGCTTGTTTGAAACTCCTATCATCTAACTGCATCCTTACTTCTATCGCACACAGCTGCAGTAATAACAGGAAGAATTTCTTAGGATTCTCTTCATCATTAAAAGTCCACTCGATCCCAAGTAGATCCACAATATTGGCTGCTAGCTTCAAAGCAGGGTCACGCTGGTTCTTCCCAATCTTACTGGTAAGAATATCATGCAGAGCTTTGTAAATACTCAAAGGCCATGTTTCTTCAGAAGACGAAGGTACTACTGTGCTTTTGTTGCAACTGTACAAAAGAGCACTCAGTATTGTGGCCAATTCAAACTTCCTCTCTGATTGATCAGTAGCAAAGTCTAGTGAAATTTTGTTCACCAAAGCATGAAAAGGTTTTGGGTCGTTTCCCCATGCCTCGGGACCATATCTGCTGACTAATTTCACAAGAATATTAAGAGCTTCATCTGTTTGGAAGCTTTGATGAGAGTAGATCTCTGACATTTTAGTTATGGCACCAACTTCAATGAGTGCTTTTTGTCCCGCTTGTTGTTCAGCAATGCACTGAAGACATGTGTAAGCTTCGCTGATGATAATGAGGTTGTCATCGTAGTCATCATTGTCGGAGGTCTGTACAATGTCCAGGAACACTGGTATGTTGGAAAGCATATCCGGGTGTACAGCAAGTTCCGGCTCATTGCAGAAGCATGTGAGTACAGAGAGTGCAACGGATTTGTACACATTAGGCGGGCAATCATCATCTATGCTGGCATTAGTCAGCAGTTTCTTCAGGAACTGGAAGCCGATGGCCTCAAATAGCGCCTTCTTAGCGTTTGCGTTGCAATCTTTACCTTTCACTAATTTCGTCACCATGAAAAGTGCGGCGAACTTCTCTGTATCGCTTTTCGCGGACTTCAGTATTAGAACGCATTTTTTAATTGGCTCCGATATATCACCCATTGTCACAAAACACTTTTGGCGAACACAATGCGTCGCGGTTCGCGCTCCACTAAAACCCACTGAGAGCCAACAAGGAGCCGCACGCCGTTGAATTTCAGACCGACTCGATCTACATCACGTTTAAATTTAGCTCGAGTTCTCTACCAAACTATCTAAATCTGGACGTAGAGCTCACGTTCTCCAACCAAGAATATCCTATTTATAAACATACATACTGACTGGAACGTAAGCGATCAACACGCGGTTGCAATCAGCGAGCTCAACTACGTAAAAAATACTCGATGACAGCGCGCGCACTGGGTCACAGATGACCGTGACAATGTCATGTCATGAAATCGAAATTTTACAAACCTTATTGCAGGATCTGCTATCTCCATTCCTTGTCTGTATGAGTGTATTGTCTAAATCGAAAAATATCGCTGCAACATCACTATTTTCATTATAAGCTTCTACAGCCATGATACAATTTATAAAAAAAGACAATAGTAAAACACAAGGATCTCATGCAATTTAGTTCGCTCTCACTCGCGCACGGCACAGCAAGTAATGTAATGGAATGGAAGGAAAAATTTCATTTTTATTGAAACGTTTCATACAATTGCGCGCCACCTAACGGATTTTTGCCAAAACAACAACCATGACCATAGGTCATAAGACAGCTCCATAAGTGTGCAGACAGCAATGATACTTAGTTCAGGGATTAATCGTTAGGTGGCAGCTTAATCAATTATTTACAATACGTGTAAAAAGTCGAAACGCAGAGAAACGATTTGATTTGACGTTAAAATTAGAATTAACCGCGGCTGCACACTTGTGAAGAGTGACGCACACACACAAACCATGTAATCTTTTTTTAACAAAGAATATTTTGTAGCAAGAGCGATGACTATGACTAGATATGAGCCGATTTTATACTTCGTCTAGGTATATTGTACCTAGTTAGTTTGAGATCGGCATACAGATGAAGATGACGCAGATAGGTCCGGAAATTCTGTCCGTTCCCAGAATCTAGGCAGAAAATTACCAATATTAGTAACTGCACAAATGACTAAATGTGCGTCAAACATATGTGGCAGTGTTCCGGGAAAGGGACCACTTTGCATTGCGGGTATTGCATGCATATCTCTATAAAGTACTAGATAAAATTTGCCATCGTTAGAAAAAAAAACATGACTCTAGATGTAACCATTACATTTTTTTTAATTTTCAAAACGCACAAGTCGATGAAATTTCGTTTAAAGTCTTGGATTAAAAACTATACTTACCCTTCTTATTCGAAGTTAGGTACCTAGTGAAGGGGTGAAATGAATGTTTGCACATTGAAAAATAAGATTATTAATAGTCTATTGTCTCATAAATATTGATATTTTTTTTTTTCTTTGGGTACGTTTTTTTTTTTTTTTTATTGTTAGTTGCGTTGCAGTGTATTTTTGAAAAACAAGTACTTACCTAAATCTTCTGGACCTGGTAGTGATGTGAGACAGCTTATCCTTAATCATTCGATAATATAATATAAACTTATTTAACCCTGCGACTGTACTTTGGCAGGTTTTTATACGGTTCCATAGTTACCAAATACTTTAAGTGTAAAAATAAACCGATGATTTAGATTAGATTCGATTATTTATTAATGAATTAAGTCCATGTCAAATTATATAAATTACGTTGAGCTCGTCATAGTTACAAATAAAAATATTATTTATAAGGAAGCATGAAATAAGATTTAAAAAAATAGAAGTCTGTCATGTTAACAATAACACAATTAAGTAAGTGGGAAACATTGTCACATGCATTAAATTAATGCAACACAACTAAACTAACAAAGTACCACAACAATAACTTAAAACAATAATAGATAAATAAATTATATGTATACAAAATCACGAACCTACATCAATCTACATGTCAAGATCTAAATAATAGTGGATTTTCCAACAAAAGATTTCTCAGATAGCGCCTAAATGTTTCGTCAGATGGTTCGCGTTTGGATGACTCACTTGTCCGATTATATTGTGCCTGTCTATAGAAAATGGTTCAACATATACAGGGTGCCCCAGAAATTGACGTAAATAGTAACTGATAAGGAAGCCCTTTCCTTACGGGCCTAGAATATAGTATTACCTTTTCAATCTGTCAATTAGTATTGGAGTTATTAAGGTTTTAATGATACTGGTAAAGAACGCTTCCTTGTGGAACAAGAATACTTCAAGTAGGTACCTACCTCAGAAGCGCAGAAAATTAAATAATTAGCCATAAATATACTTCATTATTAGTAATTTTTCAAGAAATAGGTATTATACTATTTTTATGAACTTTGAAGGTAAACTCAGGGAATTTTGGTTCCGGCCGTTTACTGCAATGTTTCACCTGTTTTGGTAAAATTGCATCAAATAACCTCTAAGTATTTACATTTATCAGAACTCTGAGCATTTTTGTGTGTGTATGTTGCGCACGAGTATTTGTTTCTGTGTGTTTCTGAGCCAATGATGTTTTCTATGAATCTTAGTATTGGTCTTTCTATATGCTTATCGTTGTCGAGTACTCATAGTACAGTCAGTCTTATAATTTGCTGCACACTTTATTGCTTTGTCACTCTAACTTCATGTTTGAACTACTCTAATCGGTTTTGACAAACAAACGGCGTAAAACCGAAAATGTGTGTAACTACTAGATAAGGACTAAGTTAATTCATGAAAAAAAAACCCCTGATATATAATTATAATTTTCAAACATCAAAATGATTGCAATTGCTGGCTAATGAGCAGCGCACCGCCTTGACCACCGTATTTTACCTGAGTAGTCGGTACGTGCGAGACGGGGACGGATGCGACCCGTGGCGTGCAGGCGCTCTGGTCCCGCGGTCCCTGCCCGCCCCCAAACCATTTATCTACACGAGCCGTCTCTAATTTTACACACACCTTTGGTTTGCGTGCGTGTCGCATGGATCAATCACACGTACGGTCACGGACTTAAATTGATGATCCACTATAGAACCTCGTCGCACAAAAGCAACGATTAATTCCTATGTAATTTCTATCTCGTCACTTGACGTTGTTAATATGACAGGGTTCTATGTTGGATCAACAATTGAAGTCCTTGATGGTACATACGTAGGTCTATGTCTATTAAAAGTATACTTACCTATGCATAGGTATTGCACTTAAGGATATTGAGTTACGGGTGAAAATTTAAGTCCAATATTAATTTGGTTACCTATACTATTTTATTGACGACCCTGTCTAGGAAACCAGCGGTCCTGAGTTTGATTCCCGTTATGGGCAAATATTAGTGAGATGAGTGCGAGTATGTATTTCTCTATATAAGTATGTCTATCGTTGTCTTTTACGTACCCATATTACAAGCTTAGTTCGGGACTAGGTCAATTTAATTATATTATTTCTTCTTTCAGACACATTGAAGAAGTTTTTGCTCGACATTATATAGGTATGTGATGACAAAACACGTGACACTAAGGGCCGTATTAATAAACTCATCTTGACTGTGAGGCCCGTCACGAGATACGTCAAAGTAAACGGCAAACCATAGAACACTGTCATTTTTGATGCATCTCGAGACGAGCATTAGAGTTGAGATCAGTTTATTAATACGGGCCTAAAGTACTTATTCACCAACACTAAGTACCTTGTTTTTTTAATGTAGTTAAACATTTTATTCTAATTCTGGCGCCAAAACCTGCGCGTCAAACTAGTCTTCCTGGGTTTATAATTATATTAGGCTAATTAATAATCATATAGCCTGGGTAGGCTCAAGTTTTCCATATTAGAACTAAAAAACCGGGCAAGAGCATGTCGGACCATGCTCAGTGTAGGGTTTCAAAGCCGTTACTACAAACAAATTAGACCTCGCGACAAACTTAACTATGCCGTTGGAAAACTGTTATCACCATACATCGACATAGGTCGCGGTCAGTTTACCAACACCGCAAATAAGTTTTTGGTAGGTATAAACATTTGGTAGGTATAAAGCTTTATCCTGCTTTTTCTTGTCTGGGGGACACCGTTGATGCAGGAAAACATATAGAAACTTTCATGTGGTCATCTTGCACCATCTCATATACACATATATAAGTAGTTGATTCCATTTTATTTTATTTTATTCTTTTCTATCTTTCTCTCCCGTAAGATTTTTGGCATGTTTTCCTGCTGAACTACTGTTATTTGATATTATATTTAATTTAATACTTGTAGCTTTATATAATGCTATACTAAGTTGTACCATTGTAATATGAAATATGAAATATGTTTAAAAAATGACTGACTGCTGAGTTTCTTGCGGCGTTTCTTCTCAGCAGTGGTCTCCTCTTGGGAAGCGCTGGTAGTATCTTGACGTGTAAAAGTGCCCGAGCGGCCTACTTACTGAATAAATTTATTTTATCTTTTATCTTTTATCTTTTTAACCTTTTGTAATTCAAGAATCAATGAAGTCTTCTTAGTCGTGATAGTTTTCCTATTAAATTAATTATATGTGCTTTCATTTAAGATATTTTTCAGGTAATTAGTATTTGTAGTTTGGCTGTAGGGGGGGACACTTGATTCTAACAAAAAATTGCGCTTTAAAGCTTACAATTTCATAAACGGATACCTTAATCAAAAAAAAATTTAAAAACCTATCCAATGACACCACACTACGGGGCAGACGTGAAAAAAAAATACATCCCCACGTTACGTGTAGGACAGCTAAAGTAAAAAAGAATAATTTTATTTTACCACTTTGTGGGCGTGCCGTGTACGAGTATATTTTATGCCAAATGATAGCTTTCTAGTACTAAGAGTCTCTGAGCTAGGCTGCGGACGGACGGACGGAGGGACGGACATGGCGAAACTATAATGGGTTCCTAGTTTGACTACGGAACCCTAAAAAGGGCCATGAGGAGTCACAATTTACTCGGCTAACTTGGTAATTTGCTTACAGCTATAAAGATTTTTTTCCGTGGAAAAGAAAATTCAGGTGAACTGTCGTCTCAATGGAGCCATTTATATTTTGCTGAGATAAAGGTTCAAGTTAATTTATTGAGAAATGGCGGAGGTGTGTTGACGCATTTCAAGGATTCTTTTCAGTTCTTATTCATTAAACTGCCACTTAGTAAGAAATTAGGGTACGATAAGAGAAGGGATGGCCTACAAGTGTGGATACTCTAGGGCTATTAGATTTCCTGTCACACGCAGTCGCAGAACTTATTTACCAAACATTACCGAACCAATTGCTTACGCGTTTAAACACTGTCGACTCAATATTATTTTTATGGCTTTTATTGGGGATGGAATTCCTACTGTGTGGTAATTTCATGATTTACTACAACGTCGCCAAACGAAAATCTGTTCTATCCTCGTAAGGTCCACCATATTGAAAACCGGGAGTTTTTTTGTAAGAAGGACTTTGAATCTACCATCAAGGCAATAAAGTTCAATTACGTTTTCAGTTTATGAACATAGGAAAATACACCTAACAGTAACAGTTCATATTGAATTGCCTTGATTATGTCCATCCTATTGTAACGGGACTTACGAGGTCTTGTCCAGGCCATACATTTTTATGGTCATTTGAGACGTTCGAGATAATCTCTAACAAATTATTGTGTTTGATCCTTGATGTTTTTCTTTTAGCGTTGTTTTGTGTTAAATGTGTCACTTTCCGTTTTTTCACCAAGCGGTTCCAACGGAAGACCAGTGCTGGCTTTACGGCTAGCGAATGCTGAGTTGGGACCGTTTCGTAACAATTTTTCTGTGTCTTGATTTTGTTTTATCTGTGTAATGTGGTTTTATTTTGCTGCGAATAAATGTCTCTTTATCTTTATCTTTATCTTTAAAGCAGGGCCTCTATTCCACCAGGTAAAACCATATTGCGTTTGAAGTACTTCGGCGTTGTTTCTAACTCAGCCGCCATTACCGTCAAGTAAATAATAGAGAACGCAAATAACCGGTTATAACCGGTTTTAATCGGTTATTTTCATACAAAAACGTCTATTAACCGGGTAAATTGCATTCCCTAGTAAATAAGAAGGTTAAAGACAATATAGTTTTTACCGCCTAGATTCACAGCCTAGGTCGTAGAATGAATGACAAAAGTGATAATGAGATAATTGATTGACAAGGATCTAAGTAAGTTCAACAGTAAACAGCAAAAAAGAACCTGACATGAAAGGAACAGAACTTAACGATGTCATGGTAACCCCTAGGTTCTGACGGATTCTCGGAGATTATATCTAGGCGGATAGTAAATAAGTATAAAGTAAAATATCAAAGAAATTCAGATAAGTAAATCATATAGTTTGTTAAATAATCTACGTATATACGCAACGCCATTCTCGGCGAAATGTTTCAAGAACCCGCACAGCCTTGATTCTAAACTATTATATCTTCGACCTCATCAAAGATATAAAAAAATCTTGGCTACGTTTTCTTTTCATTGGGAGTTCCTTAGGGTTGAGCATTGTAGTCTTATCAGCATTCAGGGTGCCCTGACTGAATAGTGGCGCCCCCTCTCGGCAATTAACGGCGGTCCTCATTAGCAGCTCGTTTTCATTCGGTGGCCGTAATCCTACGGACAGGGACCGACTTGGGACTTTCTTTGCACCTCGATTTACTGTATCACGTCCTCGCTAATGTGCTGACGCTACCGGCGCCCAATTGTGATCTGTCTTTACTGCCAATTGCGGCGTCTAATGTGTTTTGTTACGGTCTCAGTGAGACGTCACTTTATCGGACGGACGATTTAATTTGCTGAAATATTTTGTAATGAACTTCTCTGGAATGAAAGAAAACGCAGTAGGAACGATTTTTATAATGTACTAGCGACCAGCCCTCGCTTAGATTCTGTTTGTCTAAGTTTTCTGTTACACCCGTACATAAATCAGATTTTTTTATACATAATACATAACAAACGAGAAAAATTATCTAAATAATGGTGAAAACCGCATGAAAATCCGTTCAGTAGTCTTTGAGATCGGGCTTGGTTTTATAATAATATGTAGGGATGACGTTGGTATAATATAATATGAATACACTGTTTATTGCACAACTAAATATTGAAATAAAATTTACATTTGCAAGCTTCTCCATAAAACCGTAATTAGACGTACCATTCATGTTTCGAACAAGAACTGTACGAAATGAATACGCTGGTTAGTTTATGTTTTTCCTAGAATACCTGTTATTACAGAAGCCAAGTACCTGAATCTACAGAGCATAGTTGAAGTGGGATTCCCTTACTCATGACACATTACGAACAATAGAGAACCAACTTCTGAACAAGTTTCTAGTAAAGTGTTGCTTCGCTCTTCCGTATTATACCTACGAAGCGCTCTTTGCGAACTTGGATCCTATATTATTTTAATACATATTACATTCTTCTATATTGACAAAATTTCACGACACGACCTGAGGAATTTTATATTTATCTCCCGACTGCCCATACATATGTAAATATGTATGTGAGTTGTATGTATATGTATGGTTATTTAATTTGCTCCCATGTGGAACTGAATAGCTCGATCAACAAATGGTGTTGTTACATTTGTCTAGCGTCGCGAGCCGTGTATTGACTAGCATAAAGGGAATTACATCCTAGTCCTCAGGGCCAAGGCAACGCATTTGCAATCTTAGGCTTGCAGTCTTGTCAATGCGAATGTCTATGGGTCACAGTTTCCACTTACCATTAGGGTGGCCTGTGTGCTCATTAGTCTTCTCTATGCCATAAAAAAAGTGTGTTGCAAATGGTACGTATTATTAACTTACATAGACGACCATATTAAAATTAAGCGGTCGGGTTTTTGAAGTTAGATTATTGTTAGTAATTTAAACTATTCGACCAACACGGTAATAGCTACAGGAAACGGTTGTTGTTTAGGTGTTCCCGCACACAAATCCTCAATTAGTCTTTGTGAAGGTTTTTAAATGTGTATTCATATTGTTTTATTTCCTCTTCTCTGTATAATTGTCCCTAGATAGTGTTTGTTCTGTTACCTGTTTACTGTTACCCGTTTTTTGTTTAATTTAGGTTAGTTTTAATTCAATGTCTCTCTGAAAATCAGCGCCACTGTTTCACTGCGGCACAATCCTGAGAAGGATCATGTTCAACGTGTAATGTCTTCTTTGTACTACTATAAATATTTTATGTTCTATTCCATTCTATTCTAAACTTTGGTTCTAAACATTCCCCAAGAATGTTTCTTTTTAACATATTTTAAGCTAAATCATCGAGACAACTGGACCATGGAATTTACTGCTGATGTTGCATGTGTTAGGTTAGGATATATATTTAAGTACTTTTTAATATGTACTAAACCTATTGTTATAGGTAACATAATGGAACCAGTAATAGACTAGAACCAATGATCGATACTTGACTCTGACTTCACAGAAGATAAGGGTTATTCATTTGTTTCGTAACACTCAATTTAAGACTTATTAAAGTCTCGAATACTGGTGCCATTACGCTCTGGGAACGAAAATAGTTCGAAATTACAAAAAAATACTACAGCCACATCGAATACAATACAACGGAGCGAAAGGTAGCCCTATTGTTACGATTTTCACCCGAGTGAAAGTTAAACTTACCTCCGGTGACCATTCGTTATCTTCTTATGTTTCTAACTTAGATAACAAGGAATTCTTAAAAACCTTGGCAAAAAACCAGGACACCATAAATCCCAGAAAACAAGTTAACGCAGCACTAACAGACTTGATAAATTACCTGCGACAAAGCAAACTTTCCGGCGGCGTCGCGCCACAATCCTGACATTTCGCATGCATCAAATCGTAAAGCGGCTTAGGAGAGAGTGCATCGTCACGGTCGCACCGGATAAGGCAGGTGCAAGGCGCTGATAACGGCGAGGATGTTTGCCTGGTATACATCAGCTAGGAACCGATGGATTGCCTACGCTTAGGTCCGCCGCGCACGTGCTACTTTTCCAATCGTTTCGACAACTTACCATAATTTAAGTCTACAGAGCTACAAATAAGTATAATAAAAAAGGAGGATGGGCAGTAATGTATGAACACTGCCCTATAAACCAATAACAATAAGCACTATATCATTGGATATGCTTTTTAATTCTACAACGATTTAGTGTAGCGGGTAACCTCAAATAACTGTGAGAAATATTTATAAAATTGGGAACATCGGGTCGCCTACATAGACGACCTCAGCATAATTACTTTGAAACACCGCTGTCTTTGCACGTCGATAACTTTTTTCCCACAAAGATTTCGAACTACCTGCCATAGTATTAATTTTACAACTTCGAGTCACCTACCCGGTGACATATCGCTTGTTGTTATTGGTCATATAGGCCAATTTGCCCACCCTCCTTTAAGTTTAAGAAGGAATGTAAAAAAAATAATGTATTTTTTAAGCTTTGCTTAGAGGCGTATCGATCTAAGCACAGAATAATTGGTACTACTTACTTATCATTTCATAACAACTTTACGGGATGTTGTTTTCTGAGTATTTTTTCCATAATTTCTTCTCATCTCATTGTATAAAAAAGTATCTAGATTTGTGCAAATTTTCACAGTA
This sequence comes from Acleris sparsana, assembly GCA_923062465.1. Lineage (NCBI taxonomy): Eukaryota > Metazoa > Arthropoda > Insecta > Lepidoptera > Tortricidae > Acleris > Acleris sparsana. The sequence goes on from OV281303.1 coordinate 7,246,812, forward strand.
AATATAGCTAATAAGGTGTTACAAATTTTGTTGTAAGTACCACTATATTTTACCGCTAGGCATACAAATATGTCAGGTCATGATGCGCATGCACAGAATACAATTATAATAATTCGGATAAAGTGTATAGGACAACACGAAGGTAATATTATATTATAGTCAGAGAGTGTCAGATAAATATTCCGATAAAGAGTCGTATGTTTTTTGTCGTAAGAAATGAAACAGAGATTTTTTTAACCTTCTATGTCATCATTTGCATGCACAGCTGACGTCCTTAATATCCTTGAATATCCTGATTAATAATTATATTTCCTGAGAAATATGGGTTACAATTTACTGTCAGTTATTTGCAGTTTATCAGCCCTGTGTTATTGGAACATAATGAACATACTCGTAAAACTCTTATTTTAAAATTAGAACATTATGGATTGTCCAATAAAGTTTTCATCACACTTTCACGTAAACAGTATCTAAACATACAGGTTAACTGGGCCGTAAGCCCCATATAAAACCCTCGACCTTTTTTTTTCATGAAAACCTAGGTCGGTAAGTAATTTTTTTTTAATTTATAGCGCAGCACACCGTTCATGCAAGTTCAAGCAAGGAGTTTACACGAAATTGAAAAATTGTTTTAAAATGTTATCTAAACAGTAATTTCATTGCAATCTCGCTACATGTTATAAATTTTAATAAATAAGTTTTTTCTGCCCTATAATTTCATTTATTTACTCGCAAATGTGATGAAAAACATTGTATGTTTCACGGGCGGTACGGGAATTACGAACCTCGACTCAGAAAGCCCTCAGTCTTCGACTTCGGGCTTCTACTAGAGCCTCGGTCGTAATTCCTTACTTACCGCCCTTAATACACAATGTACTATTTAAGTCTCATAAGCCTTAACAAGACATATCTTCTTATCTAAGTGATAGAACTCAAACAGTTGTTGTAAACAAAACGCAATCTGTTGGAGCTACAGTGAAAATAGGTGTGCCTCAAGGCTCTATTTTAGGTCCTTTTTTATTTTTGGTTTATATAAATGACTTACCACCAACAGTAGATAAACTTTGTGATATTTTAATTTTTGCTGATGATACTTCACTAATTTTCAAGGTAGATAGAAAATCCGTAGATTACAGTAGGATAAACGCCACACTAGTTAAAGTACTTAATTGGTTAACACTAGCAACAATTTAATACTAAATTCTAAGAAAACGAAATGTTAGGTTCGCTTTGCCTAATCTTAAATCGGTAGATTCTATTATCGTTCTAAATTACCATTGTTTGCAAATTGTAGATAAGGCAGTTTTCCTAGGCATAACAATAGATAAAAAATTGCAATGGAGTGCCGATATAGTAGTGCTAGCAGGTAAATTAAGTTCAGCAGCTGACGCCGTTAGGAAAATTAGACATCTTACAAATGTTGAGACAGCTCGCTTAGTTTATTATAGTTATTTCCATAGTGTCATGTCGTACGGTATTTTGGTTTGGGGTAAGGCAGCTGACATACAAACTATATTTGTGTTACAAAAAAGGGCCATTCGTTCTATTTACAACTTAAATTCCCGTGACTCCTTAAGAGAACTTTTTAAAGAAATTAATATCTTAACTGTAGCTTTTATTTATGTTATTAAGAAAATACTTAATAACATAAAGTGAGAATCCAAATAGATTCCCACACAAAAAATCTGATAAGAGTAATTTAAATACTAGAAAGAAGAATAAAATCATTTGTTAGTCAATGCATTCATTTCTATAATAAATTACCTGATGTAGTTTTAAAGCTACCCTTTCCAGCACTTAAAAATTACTTGAAAAAGTCGTTAATGTCTAAAGCGTATTATAGGGTCGAGGATTATCTAACAGAGAAAAATGCATGGCCTAAACCCGATAGTCATTTATTCAAATTCAAAGCTTTATCTTGTCTAGGGGACACCGTTGATGTAGGAAAACATATTGAACTTTTATGTGGTCGTCTTGCACCGTCTTATATACACATAAGATGGTTTTTTTTTTCCTTTTCTCCCTCCTCTATCTCTCTCGTAAGATTTTTGGCATTTTTTCCTGCTGAACTTACTACTTTATTTGATAATATATTCAATTTAATATATTTAGTTTTATATAGGTTATGCTAGAAATAAGTAAAAAATAATAATTGCCTGAAACGGATAAATACACACACAAGAGAAGAAGAGAAGATAAAATTACACAAAGACTTAAAAATATACAGATATTAGAAACCCTGACTTACATCATCACATAGTCTTTAGTACATTCAATCGTCCAAGTATTCAAACAATTAAATTTAGAGGAAACACACAGATAAGATATAATTAAACTAAAATTATTATTATCGAATTAAATTATAACAAACACAAACACAACACAAAGGCAAAGGGCTCGGGCTCAGCATTGAGCTGTGCTTGCTTGCACACAGCGCTGATTTTCAGCCCGCGCCCGCTCATTATGATAAAGCATATCTGTAGTAGATAGGGCATTTGAAAGAAGAAGTAGTAACCATTGTAATATGTTTAAAAATGACTGACTGCTGAGTTTCTTTTCAGCAGTGGTCTCCTCTTAGGAAGCGCTGGTAGATTCTTGACGTGTAAAAGTGCCCGTGCGGCCTTACTTACTGAATAAATGTCTTTTATCTTTTATTTTTTATGAAAATTATGTGCTGAACCCGAAGAGATCAAATCTCGACGCTTTTAATAGTCTACCTAAGTTTTTATTTTTATTGCAATGAGATGCGCGAGCACTCAGGCCACCTGATGGTAAGTGGGATCTGAGACCCATAGACATTTGGAATCTTAAGACTACAATCTCGAAACTGCAATCCTAAGACCTCAAATGCGTTGCCAACCCTGAGGACTGAGATGGAATGCCTCTATGCTAGTAATTTCACCGGGTGTCTTATCCTCACATCGGAACACAGTAATGTGAACAATGCTGCCTGGCGGTGGGTTAATGGATAAGACGGTGGTAGCGATCCGGAGGGACCTTCCACCACAAGATAAGTTCCTCTTACAAACAAGCATTTACGGCGTTAATCTAACTTACCGTTTTTTAACTTCCCTCGGCGTAATAAATCGTTATTTCTATCAACATATACAACCAGTCTCACGGCTGATGCAGGTAGAAGTAGTAGAGGCCATCTTAAATTATGCTGGGGCCATTGGGCACACAAGAATTTAGGGCCCTTTTGGAAAGTAAATAAAGCGAATTATGCTAACATTATTCTACTACGAGTATGATCTCGTGAGATAAATTGTCGGTCCTTCGGGGCTCCCGAGGATGGAGGGCCGGGGCACGGGCCCCGTGCGCCCTTATGGTAAAGAAGTTATTGGTAGTAGTCCAAGAAAGTAAACAATAACCATGCCTTCATGTGCAGTCAGCCCAGAATTGGTAGATTTGGTTATCATTTGATCACCTTGAGCGTGAGCACCTTTCATATATGACCTCTGTAACCTTTTTGACGTGAAGACCCCGGCCAAATGGATCACGGTTGTACATATACACGTTCAAGTGGCCCAATATGGTTGCGTTTACGGCGTGACAAAATATGGACAGGTACAACATCCGTCACTTTCTGACACGTATATAAGTACGTGAGTGACGGATGCTTTATCCACATTTTGCCACGTGATAAACGAAATCACACTAGGCCCTCAGTGTCACTATTCTACTCGGTAAAACCATATTTCCTTAAGCAATATCGTTCTATCTAGTAGAATAGAGGCTTACGGTTACGGGTAAGAGTGACCACTTTCCAGCCAGGACTGGTAACTGTCAGGACAGTGATTACCACTAGAGTTCAGAAAAACTTGGAAACCGCTGAACTTCGAACCTTTCATCTACGAGACACCGTATGGCATTGCGCCGGCAACGATTCATCGTATAAATCAATGCTGGGAATTATGCTAAAAGAGCATTTTCAATGGTTCAAAGCCGGCATGCTTGTGACAATATATCGGCGAAATAATGTGGACGCTATTGAGTAGGAAACTATCGCAGCGAGATAATGTACGATCGAAGTCATTACAGACGTGTCATGTATATTGTATTGAGTATACGCCACCGCCGATAAGATTTGTATCTCAATATTTGAAGCGATAGCTATATCATATTAGTAACCGAACTGCACTGGGATGCGGGATGTTCGACAATCGTGCGTGTACGGCGTCTCATAGGTGGCTGAGCCATGTTTACCCTCAATACCAGATCGCCGAGCCAGACTACTTGACTGACGCATATGAATTGTAAATGCGTCGACACCACAGATCGTGGCACTCCAAGAGTTGGCACTACGCCATGGCTTATTATTCATATAATCAATATATTGTTTAACGGTTTATCAAAATGGCATCAGGAGGGATAATGAATGTACTAAAGGTGCTATGTTCTTAGCTTATACACAGTTGCATTTGCATTTAGTAGATTGAATACGCGAAAAGGTCTCAAGAATGTGATATTTTAGAGGAAAATAACATAGGCGAACAATATCGAATCTGCTTACAGTCGTAATTGTGTGCTACTTATGCCCAGTGCCCCCAGTACTCGCAAATTAATTTGACTAACAAAAACCAACTTTGCCTTTAAAATATTAGTGGCGCAGGGATCAAAAAAGTTTCAGTGCCTTTTCAATTTATAAACAATCCTGCGCTGAACCGCCGTAATACCGTTTATAAATAACTTATTGAAAGTTGGAGGCCAAATTGAGGTAGCTTATATTTTTCAGCGGATTCAAGGCTTGAAGTGTGAGCGGGGCAGGCGGAAGTGCGCTAACTCGAGTCTCCGCCGGCCATATTTATTGGTCCCCGATCCAGGCAGCCGCGGGACGCGGCATATTCCGCACGTTCCTTGCAACTTGCTGTTGCGAATAAACTAGCCCACGCTTACCTAAAGCGGAGAAACGTTCTATCGATTTGAATATGTTTATGTTAGCCTAGCTTTTTCGCTTGCTATGCATTAGTACGGCGTTATCCTTAACTTAAGTTAATGCGGACGTGGATTTGCTTTTAACTTAAATGGTACGACGTTATCAGTTTTAGGGTTCAAAATGTATGCGATTGATGATAGGCAGTATGCAGACTGTTTTTAGGGTTCCGTAGTCAAATTAGGAATCCTTATAGTTTCGCCACGTCCGTTTGTCCGTCTGTCCGCAGCCTAGCTCAGAGACTCTTAGTACTAGAAAGCTGTAATTTGGCATGAATATACATATCAGTCACGCCAAAAAGTGGTAACAAAAAATCTTGACAAAAACAATTTTTCGATTAAGGGATCGGTTTAGGAAATATTAAGCCTTGAAGCACTTATTTTTGTTAGAGTCAAGTGTCCCCCCCCCTCGTTTTCCAACGGCAAAGTTAAGCTTGTCGCGAGGTCTAATTTGCTTGTAGTAACGGCTTCGGAACCCTACACTGAGCATGGTCCGACGTGCTCTTGCCCAGTTTTTACAAGGTTACGTCAGTTTGGATACAGTTACTAATTATGTCTTAATTCTATTTTTCATAGCGATGGGTCGAAAGCAACGTGTCTTATCTTACAGCATTTTAAAAACTTCCATATTTACGAGTATACCGTGAGTTTTGTGTTGATAGCAGACAGAATAATGGTCGGGCATCCGAGTAATGGATGGTTGATGTAACCGAGATGTAAATATTGAAAACAATAGTTTGTTATGTTAATATAATATAAATGAGTCGACTAATTTACCTACAAAACGAGACAGCGCTTGCTTCATACCTTAAATTTTAATAAATCACGGCTGTTTCCGAGTAGAGAACATATAACATGAAAAATATTCCGAGTAGTTATTATTTCAGCTTTTAAAAACGTTCACAAAAGGCGGTTCTTCCACAATAATGTATTTTATCTTGATTCTGTTTATGCGAGTCTTTTATAACTTTGTTTACATTTGAAATATTCATGCTCGTCGGTTCTTTGACTTTGTCTAGATGTGTGTGCAAGCAGCAAAAGTTCCGTCAGTTGGCTCTTATTCGTGTAGTATAATCAAAACAAAGGAGAATGCTAACGAGCGCCGGCCTAATTCGGTGCGTTGACAGAACTTTGCTGACGGTCGACGTACACGTTCAAATTTACTTTGACGTCACGGCTATTCATGTAAAACTAATTCAAATCAAACTAGCCTACCCCGGGGTTGAAAGCAAATGGGACAGTTGTTGATTTGAAATGACGACCGCAGCCCGTGCTTGTGGCATTTTCATTAACCCGACGAACGGATGGACGTTCATTCAATTCGTTCAAAGACAAATACGGGGGCAAAAATGAGAGAATACGCCACTTACATCTCGAATTCTCGACATGCAGATTGAATTGGATTTAGTTTGCGAGTAAACGGTTCTTGGAGTAGTTTAGAGTTTGGGCGGAGAAGAGTGGACAGCTCGAGTGTATGTGCCTTTTAGAACAGCGCCAATATTAGCTTGCGCTTCACATGCAATTTTGGCAAAACTTATTCATTTGTTGGTTGGAACACACTAATCATATTAACGAGTCATAACTCAAACACGAATGTGTAATATTACATCAGAGGCATCAGAGTCCGGTTTGGTTTCCTATCAGCGTCGTATAACGTTCAGATGAAGAAAAAACTATTCGTTAGCATCATACACAAAATAAATTAAAAGCACCAACTCAAAGCGAACAGATCTGAAAGGACGCAAAGAAACTTGGCAATATGAATATTTCCCTAAACAAGCTTTTGAGAAGTTGTTGAATAAAATTTCTCTTTTGAAAAACCTAATAAACATAAGTACGTATGGGTTTAAATGTTTCTCAAGGCCGGTATATTTTGTTTATTTCACGTGAATGATGGGATAGAGGCAATTTCTTAAAAGCGGTTCACAATTTATTATCGCGAAACATCTCAATAAGGACGGAAATTGGGATATTTCGACACAAAACCGGAGCTTTGAATGCGATATTACGGGTATAAATATCTTTCAAAGGTAGGTTTACTGGCCCACTCTACTTTATACGTTCACAAAGCGGTAATGTGTAGAGTTCATGTTAATGCCTTCATTTTGAGAAAACGTTACTTTGTCGCGAACATATTTCTGCGTGATTGGAACACGCTTAACTAATTTTAGAACTTAGCTCTACAATTTACATAATTATACCCCCATAAAACAAGCGTTTTTCGTGCATTTTCAGTAAGCTAATAGTGAAAGCCGTAAAAATAGAAAAGTATACAGAACTTGCAGTATTTTCCGCCATAAATTTAGTGGGCGCAGTGAATGCAGCGCCCGCGGACCGTCATTACACCACCGCGCGCGGCGCCGCCGTAAAGAATGTAGCGGACGCAATGTGCGGCGGGCGCAGCACCAACAAGTGCGAAGCGTTGCACGTCCCTTGTTCCCTGGATTTCATTAAGAGACTTTAATTTGCTATGTATGTCGGTTGAATTTCGTCGCTTTGATCTTATAGAGGGCCCTGCCAAGATGCACTACGCTATGAATGACTTTTCGTATCACGTGATCTACCAGTGACGATTGGTTTAAAAACGAAACGAATAGAAACGCTAGTTAGCGTAGTTTATCTTGGCACGGTAGATCATGCTAAAACTAAACTCGATTACTAAACTTATTAATTACACAAAGAACTATACTGGACCGCAAAACTAAGTATCACACTTTATACGACATGTTCTTTAAAAGTGTGATACTTAGTTTTGCGGTCCAGTGTATATACAACTCTTGTGAATTTGTACGCGTAGAGTTAATTTCTCACTATAAACCTCGTTTCTTATTAACAATGGTTGAATTTAGAAAAAAAAACATAGTGCATCTGCAGCTGCAGCAGCATACGTGTGAATTCCACATTGCATGTAGGTATCTACGTGCGATCGTTTAGTTTCGTCTGTCAGAGAGCAACGGAATGTATTTGTATACAGAGATGAAGCCAATAAATATGACGGCAATATGCTGTAGTGTAGAGTATTTCACCGCCGAGCGGATCCGAACGGTTCGAAGCTCCGGCGAGGCAGATTATCCGTTCGCAGTTAGCCGACGAGCTCAGCCGCCTTGATCGCCGATGTAATATCATAAGTACCCAACAGCCCATCATTTAGAAAGCCGCTAAGTGCTTTAATTTCAAAGGCCATGGATTATGGCTGAGGTTACGACGGATTAATCAAGAAGTGTTTTTTGCCCCGGCGTTGGCGAGTGTAATCCTTTGTTGGACGGACTTTGCTCCGGATTAGACTACTTAATTTTACACTTTAATTTTATTTCATCAGATGTGTAGAGCTAGAGCTCTTTCTTGAGTGAGTTTTCTCCAGCGAGCGCTCAAGGTGCTAAAGTTAAACTAGTGATCTTAAAAAAACAAATTGTGTTAAAAATCGGATCATAAAAAGAGTTCAACCACATTTTATTATGTGTTTAAAATTTGATTGTCTTATCTTACGGGCTCAAAGAGGGACGAGTCACGTAACTCATATAAAATTATTAATAGGTACCTATCACGTACTTTCAGCCATAACTTCGTGAAAAGCTTTAAAATGACATGCTTTGTTTATTTTTTCTCCGCTGCACATCACAACAGGCACGCTTAATTTTTCAATATACCACGTTTTTAATTACAGTGCTCTCTACTCGTAGCCAATATTCAGCCAGATTTCACTTTTATAACCCGATCAACCAATAAGCTACACTACTCTGAAAACTAAATAGCACTAAGGGAACATTTCTTTTCCTCTATTCCAAAAAATACTCAAATAGTGTAACCGCCCGTCCCTTTATTCTCCGTCGACCATACGCTTGGCATTACCAAAAAGGCAGGTCACTATACCCCTTTTCCTATGAGGCGGATTATGTGAAGTGTCCACACACTACCGAGATTGATCAAAGCTCAGCGAGGGGTTCACTTAACTCTCGAACATGTATCGAATCTGTAGATGGAAATTAATATTAGGAGAATGTATTAATTTAGGTATTGGTTCCATTGTTTGCTCTAATTGAACCCAGTTGTCCGTTATTTAACATTTGGATAGTGTCAGATTATGTGGGATTAATATTAAACGCGTTTTAATGTAATGCGGACAATTAATTGCTTAGCTAAAAGGATTAAAGGCTAACAAAATTATTCGCGTTAATTAACGCTTTGACAAGTGAGTTTAATGATTATTACTTTTATGTTCGTACTTGAACTTTTATTTATGTGTTTCTTTACTCGGGAAATTCTAACTTTTACTATTGTGTAACTTTGTACGGATTCAAGAGTCAAGATACTGAAATGATTTTACAATAAATCGAGAGTTTCTCAACGTACATGACATAGGTACTCGTCACATAAAATATTTTATGATGGATGTTAAGCGAAATTTGTTTAAGCTAGAATACATCATTTTATATCTGTATGATAGGCAATTTGCTTAATGTTTCATACTTTCAAGTAATGTTCAAAGTAATCTACGCTTAGCGAAATATTTCTTTAGGAAATCACATATGTAATAATAACGAGTTTAATAAGAAAATAAAAATGAATACAATATATGAATATATACATATATGTGAATGGTGATGTCTTTCGAATATTTTCATTGATTTCTTTAATTCATTTCTAACTGCTCTAGTACCATAACAATGTTTATAACAATGAATGAATATTATACACATTCCGAGGCAAAATAGGTTCCGACCCGCATTTAAGTGCGAGTACCTATTATATCTACTATGCTTTTGGTTTTTTGTAATTGACATTTCTTTAAAATTTATTTTTTTACTATAATAGACAGCAACGCGTCGAATTTTCGCTTCATTTTTTTTTATCCAGAGAGGTAATGCAGCCAGTGTCTTAGGGACCATGCCGCGAGCGGACCTGCTAGAGGGGGTGTTCTTTTTATAGTGGTGTTTATGTTTAATTTTTAATATTTGAGTAGCTTAGTTTTATTTTATTTTATTTTAAATAAGTTTAGTTTTAACTTTAACTTTATTTTTTAATGTAAAGTCCGTATTTATAGTTGATAATAATTAACTATGTATTGATTTATACTTATCTTATTATTTCTTAATAAAAAAATGTAGCCTTTTTATGCATAGCCTAAGGATCAACGTGCAAAAGTGAGGGTATAAAAACAAGGTATTGTATGGTTTACGTTGTGGCTATAATTGCGTATTTTAATCTACATCCGAAAACATTCACCCTTGAATAACTTGCCTCAAATTGACTGAAACCAAGCTGAATATTCAAAAGTCGAGTCGAAATGTCCTTACAAATAAATTTAAAGGTTTCGGCATAGATTGGTAGGCAGGTAATGAATAACATGCAAATGACAGCCTCTAATGAAAACCGTGGCTGGGCGCATTCCGCGCTCCACGCCCATCTGCCGCCTACGGCGAGTAAACTCTGTCATATTGGATAACCAAAGCGAAATGAAGACTATTCATTGCCTCACCTACTTGGTATACGTCTCGTAATGTTAAATTACGAACGTAATGGACGTGAAGATAGATTAATTCGGCGACACCGAAATTACTCACACAACACAAGGCACTGCACACTGACCATGTAGGTACACCATAATATTCAGTGTAGACACAGCATGTGTAGTTTAGTGTCAAGTGTCGCCGTGTACCTTAACACCAATAAAAATCACAATCACAATAACAAACAGGTTTTTTAAAAACGGTATGGACAGCGCCACTTGATGTTTTACGAGCTTTTTGCGTTGCATCGCAAAAACAGGCAAACTTTACGGTACGTTTAGAGTAGCGCAGCAAAACACAAAAATAGCGCGTGTAAAAAACAAGGAGTTTATTGAAATGCTACCCTGTTGTTTGTCTTTTCACTTAATGATAAGTTTAACAGTGAAGTAAATTCCTATACATAAATAATTAGCGTCCTTTACATAGTGTAGCAGTTAGGCTTTGGTAGCCTTAGCTAAGTAGCCAGCCGTGAAACCCATTGAAACACGGACAAAAGGTCGGCCATGAATAAAAGGCTACGGCGCTAATACAGTGAAACTGTAAATGCTAACTGATGTTTAACTCTGTGATTTAAATAACTAGGTGGGGCAGTAAACGGCAGGCTGGAAAACGGTACAACCAGTCGGCACAAGCATAGTACAAATATAAAAGTATAACGTCTCCGATACTTAGGGAGTTTCTGTTCTTATAGCACGGCTCGGGCATTAGGGTTTCGTCAATGCGCATCGCTCGATTTTTAATGGCCGCTCTACACGTTGGTCATTCATGGGCCCGCATAGGACAGAGTAATTGCGTTTCTTACGTCGGCCCATGATTGGCCATCGTGTAGAAGGCCCACAATACGTACACAATCAAACGCGTCGAAAAAACGGCGCGCCCTCGAATAAACCGGCTTGATGCGTCCTGTTGAGTTTGTTTGTTGCGGCTCGTGTTGCGTACCGTCGAGGTACGCACCCATGCAAGCCGCGCGATATACCTTTTCTTAAAGACGAACTACTGTTTATACTGTGGTACAATAAGGCCCGCAAACAAAAGTCACTCGTCGCACTTTTACAATTTACTTAGGTACTTCCTTTTTCCCTTTTGAATTTTGTTTTAAACATTTCCCCTTTTTGAAGAGCCGTTATCTCGGCCGCGCCTTCTGCTTCCCATTCCGTGTTCTATTCAAGTTGTTTTTTTCGGGAACGTTTGCACGCTCGTCAGATAGCGGCGAATTACTCGCGGTGTGTGGACTTAAGATAACATTGAGTTGTAGGTCCAATAGCTTAAATATTGTTATCGTGTTTGATTTAATTTGATATGTTATTTAATTATTTTTTGAATGTTTTGACTTATGATTTAAAGATATTCGGAATAAATGTAATTTACCTAAGAAACACGTGACGTTTCCTAACAGATATGTCGGTTGGGGCAGGGTCAAGCTATGGCTTGCCACAGGTATGCCGCACGAATGAATCGGGGTAAGTACGTGTGCCGTTCATGCTCAGAAAACAGATGTAATTTAGCAATATCACTATGGATGTTCGTTCAACGTTCGTTTTATTTATTGTCATCGATGGACAAACATGCAGACGGCATGATGGGAAGTGGTCACCGCCATGACAAATATATCTCCATCTAATTTTTTCCTTTCCACTTATTTCTTAGATTTCATGTTTAAATAGCAACAGCAACGGATTCGCAATTCGTTGGTTTTCTGTGTTAGTGACCAGTTTTCAGTCGACCGATTCCTTGTTAGCTTTGGGTCTTTATAACAATGAAAAAACACCGGTTATCACTGCGTCAAATTATAATGGCGGCGTTAAAATGGTGTCGCTGGTCATAAAACTGTTTATAAATAAGTAAAAGATAATTGGCTAATTCATACAGTACTTCCCTGGGGTAGGATTTTAATGGTCCATTCGGCAAACAGGTGTCGTCCAGAGAGCCCGGCAGGCTGGGAGCGGGCGGTTACTCTCGCGATTCTTTATTTACTGACAAAATGAATGTAATGAAGTTAAGGAAGTGTTTGTTTTGCTCTTTGCTAGAATTACTTACAACAAGTAAGTAATTCTAATTCTAATATGCGAATCTTTTTGTTTTGGGTTTGATTATAACTGTTGGTGATAAGATCGCCACAGTTTTGCACTGACTTTGGGGGTGCTTTTTTATTGTTTTCTAGAGGAAACAATTATTACTTAAAAGTTACAAATATACATCTGTTTAAAAAATACAGTTATCGTCACGTTTTCTATATTTACTTATTAATGATACAATCTTGAGCAAAAACTATGAACAGTTCCAAGTTCCAAAAACTGACCCAAGCAACAATAAATAAGCTATATATTTCAATCGAGAAAATAGATGGATTCTCATTATAAAAGTTTTGCGTTAGTCTCAATTCTAGTAAATCGAACGGCCTAGTTAGTTGTCACCAAGTATTTCAATTCAATTCAATTTATTTATTTATTGCACTCATAATAATACATAATACACTTACATAGGTGATATTCGTACACTATGAACCCTGTTGGGCGCAGCAACATAAGAGAGAGGAGGACTATCCAATTAATATTTAATCAATATTCAATATTTCCATGTTTCTATTTATTTATATATCTATCTGTTTATTTTCTTAATAATTACTCAGTGTAATATAGTTTATTATGTTTATCATCTTATTTATTATATTATAATTTATCGCTTAGATACTCTGTTATATTATAGTAAGCTTTTTCATATAGAATATTTTTTAGTTTATTTATATATAGGTGTTGATTTTTTTTTTACGTATTGTTTCACGAGAGGAGGGCACTCATAATTTGTGTTTATGGCGTATTGGTCGTGATGTGGACAGATCTCGTTTTGTGGCGTACGCTGGTAAATAAAAAACACCACATAAGCAGTAATATGGACTGTATTATAATATTTATTTAACGGGTTTACAATTTGACACGTCTTGCTACGAACGCTGTGATTTTGCGACTGGCCTCCTCTTACATTCTTAAAAGAAATTAATAAATTGACTAAAAATGCTACATGGTCTTATGTAAGTACGACAGACAACCCTGCTGACTGTTTATCGAGAGGGGTTGAACCCCATATGCTCAAACACAATAAGCTTTGGTGGAATGGTCCGATGTGTTTAAAGGATACAAAGCACAAGTACAATACTGAATTTCAGCTTCCCATAGACCTCCCAGAAACCAAGCTTTGCAGCGCTGTTACTACTGCTTCTACTCAAAGTTTCGAATTGCTGTCTAAATATTCATCTATTCACAAGTTAAAGCGAATAGTTGCTATCATGTATAGATTTTTTGCTAATTGCAAGGTAAAAAAAAATAGATAGAAATTTCAATAAAATATCTTGCAAAGAGTTAAATACGGCACTAGAAGTTATTATCAAAAACACTCAAAGAGAGCATTTTGCTACAGAGGCAGCAGCACTGTTGAGTAACAAGCCAATAAAAACCAATCTAAAGACATTAAATCCGTTTATTGACAACATGGGTGTTATGCGCGTGGGTGGAAGGTTGCAGCAAGCAAACTTACCTTTTCATCAACGGCATCCAATTATTTTACCTCAGAGGTCTAATATAACTAAGTTGATCATAAGTGATGAACACAGAACTTCATTGCATGCAAACGCAAAATTGATTATAGCTAATCTCAGCCAGAGGTATTACCTGGTTAATTGCAAAAGAGTAATAAAAAACATTGTTCACAGGTGTATAACATGTTTTAAATTAAAGGCAAAGGCCAGTGAACAATTAATGGGTTCATTACCTGCGGATAGGGTAAGACCTTCTAGAGTCTTTGAAAAGGTAGGTGTTGATTTTGGAGGCCCATTTTTAGTAAAAATGCATCGGGTCCGGAAGCCCATTATATACAAGGCCTATATAGCTTTATTTGTGTGCTTTACCACAAAGGCTATCCACATAGAGTTGGTTTCTAGCTTAACTACTGAATGTTTTTTACAATGCTTAAAAAGGTTTATTGCACGCAGAAACCGACCCTCAGTGATCCATTGCGACAACGCTACGACTTTTAAGGGTGCACAAAATCAACTCCGTGAATTATATTTGTTACAGAGTAGTAAAGATCATCAGGATACGGTTACAAACTTTGCGTCCACACTGGGTATTGAATTTAATTTTATACCGAGTTACTCGCCTGTATTTGGGGGATTATGGGAAGCGGGAATAAAAGGGGCAAAGTATCATTTAAAAAGGGTCGTAGGCCAACAGGTTCTTACCTATGAAGAGCTTAACTCTGTAGTGATACAAATAGAAGGTGTATTGAACTCTAGACCGCTCCTGGCACTCCAAAGTATGGATCCAGATGACATGTCATGTTTAACGCCAGCACACTTCTTAACAGGTGCTTCATTGTCCACTTATCCTGATCCTGATGTCTCAAACGTGCCCATTAACAGGCTATCCTTTTGGAAGCAGTGCACAAAAATTATGCAATGTTTCTGGAAGACATGGTCAAGACAATACCTCACCCAGTTACAAAACAGGCCCAAATGGCACATTGTCACTCCTAACGTTGAAAAAGGAACTTTAGTACTACTAAAAGATGACAACGCACCACCTCTAGTTTGGCAAACGGCTCGTGTAGTAAAAATCTTTCCAGGTTTAGATGGCAAGGTTAGAGCCCTATCTGTAAAAACAGCTAAAGGCACAATTATTCGCACTAGTGTAACCAAAATATGTGTACTTCCCATTAATGACAAAAACTAATTATAAAATATATATATACTTATTTTGTCTGGTGCTCAAGTGCCTGCTGTCACCTAGTTTGCACCGTGAGCACTCACATTTTCTAAGTGCATCATGCACTTCTTTCTATTTTTTTTTACCTTGCAATTAGCAAAAAATCTATACATGATAGCAACTATTCGCTTTAACTTGTGAATAGATGAATATTTAGACAGCAATTCGAAACTTTGAGTAGAAGCAGTAGTAACAGCGCTGCAAAGCTTGGTTTCTGGGAGGTCTATGGGAAGCTGAAATTCAGTATTGTACTTGTGCTTTGTATCCTTTAAACACATCGGACCATTCCACCAAAGCTTATTGTGTTTGAGCATATGGGGTTCAACCCCTCTCGATAAACAGTCAGCAGGGTTGTCTGTCGTACTTACATAAGACCATGTAGCATTTTTAGTCAATTTATTAATTTCTTTTACTCTGTTAGCTATGTAGACAGACAACCTCGCAGGCTCCGTCCCTAGCCATGCTAAAACTACCTGTGAATCAGAATGCAAATGAACCCTTACATCAAGACTAATCTTGGAAAATTGTTCTCTAACTTTGCAAACTAAAACTGCCAATAACAATGCACTGTTAAGTTCCAAGCGAGGAATAGTCAAGGGTTTTATGGGGTTGACTCTAGACTTTGAACATGCTAAGTTTACTTCCACTTGACCAGCCCTGTTGAATGTCCTCAGGTATACACAACAACCATAAGCCTTGGAGGAAGCATCTGCATATCCTACAAGTTCAACTACACTTAAATTTTTAGTGTTAATGTTTCTGGGCACAGATATAGTTTCCATCATATTTAAACTTTGAAGAAAGCATTTAAATTCATTAGCTAAATCATCTGGGATGTGAGAGTCCCAGGATATTTTTAACTGCCAGGTTCTTTGCATAATTATCTTTGCCGCGACAGTGATAGGACCGGCTAGCCCGAGAGGATCAAAAAATCTACCTATTACACTAAGAACTTGCCGTTTAGTATACTTGTCGTAGCACGGCAATTCTTTGGGACAACTAATATTTAAAGTGTCTGTTTGTAACTTATATACAATACCTAACGTTTTTACTTGGGCATCTTCATCTTGACAAAATTCAACATCCAGGATGCTCTGCAACTGCTTAGGTATGTCCTTCAGGAGCTGCTTATCATTGGCGCACCATTTGTGCAAATTGAAACCGCCCAACTTTAACAAACCTATCAACTGGTTTTTTGTCTCAATTAGTTCATTTAAATCATTACTGCCGGTATTTATGTCATCGACATATGTATTGTTTATTAAAACCTTTGCTGCCAATGGATACTGCTTAACATACATGTGAGCGAGCTGAGTTAAGCACCTAGTTGATAAAAATGTCGAGCTTTTTAAACCATATGTTACGGTCTGTAATTGAATGCAATTTACACTTTCCATCACCGAGTCCCTCCACAAAATGTTCTGCAAAAAACAATGCTCAGGATTCAGTTTAATCTGCCTGAACATCTTTTGAATATCAGCAATTAGTATGTACTTATGTAACCTGAATAAAATCAGTATACTGAACAAGTCATTTTGTACACAGGGACCATTCAATAACATATCATTAAGTGATATCTTTGAACTAGTAACCATGGAACCGTCAAAGACCACCCTTAGCTTTGTTGTTTTACTATTTTCGTTATAAACCGGATGATGCGGTAGAAAGTAAGCTTTACCTTCCTCCAAGTTGTACTGTCCTATATCTACATACTGTGCATGCCCTAGTGACAGATATTCTTCAATAAAGGCTTTATAATTTTTAAATAACATAGGGTCCTTTGCAAACCTTTTTTCCAAATTATGAAAGCGAGAGAGTGCGCGCGATAACGAATCGCCCATATTTAAATCATCTACACATTGCTTGAGTGGTAGATCTACCTGAAACTT
This sequence comes from Acleris sparsana, assembly GCA_923062465.1. Lineage (NCBI taxonomy): Eukaryota > Metazoa > Arthropoda > Insecta > Lepidoptera > Tortricidae > Acleris > Acleris sparsana. Next base: position 7,263,897 of record OV281303.1, read on the forward strand.
ACCATTTTTAAGAATAACAGATTTAGAAAATATCTGTTCGGCTAACTCATTGTCTGTTGTAGCTTCTCTATAAGTTTCAGGTACATCCTCACATTTCCAAAACTGTTGCATGATATTTTCCATTTTATTAAAAGGTTCGCTTTGATTGTCGAGCTTTGATGAGTTTGCACAGACATGACCACATAACTTCCCAACCCTCGGCTGCCCTGCATTACTGTCATGCGGCACCTTGCCAGCTATGACATACCCGAATGTAGTATTATGTAAGTACAAGCCTCCAGGCATAATAGGAAGGTGGTCGCGACGCAATATCTTAAAAAATATATCACAACCTAAAAGAATACTTATGGATTGGGTCTCATCAAATTCTGGATCTGCAAGAGGTATGTCAGAAGGCAAATTCAGACTATTTCTGTCTATTTGAAACTGTGGCAAGTCACAAGTGATATTGTCCACCACACAGCAAATCGCCTTTGTGTAGCTGTTATTTGCTGCATAAATCCTTAGCTCTGCCTTTTGCATAACTGTATTTGTAGAATCACAAACACCTATAAAAGAGGTAGGTTCATTGTACAATTTACAATTAATTTTATTTGCAAGATCTGATAAAATAAGAGATACCTGACTACCAGAGTCACAAAGTGCCCTAACATGGATCATCTTGTCATTTTTATCTAACAACCTTACTTGAATTGTAGGCAATAAGACATTATCAGTCCCACTCATTGACAAGGAACTCACTTTAGGTAACGGCATTGGCTCGCTGGCATCATCTTGATGAAGCAAGGAATTGTGTTTTTGTTTACAAATTGAACACTTAATTAAGAGTCTGCATTTGTTACCATGCTTATTTAGACACAGTTCGCACAAACTATTCTGTTTTACAAAACTGATTCTATCCAATAAGGCAGAGAGCTTGAATTTTTCGCACTGGTGTAACCTATGGAACTTACTGTGACAGTAACTACACAATGTTTGTTTTTTGTCTGGTGCTGGCTTGCTCGCTGTGGTCACCAGGCTTGCTCTGCGGCTGCTCACTGCATGGCTGGGATGTCCCTGACTGCTGTCGGCCACTGACTCCAAAGCAGTTGCTCGTTGCTTTCCCCATCGAACTTATGTAGCGTTATAGGTGGCAATTTGCAATTATCTTTGGACGAGCCATATTCCTTGCTGCCTGCGACTCCTGCGAGGGATAAACGGTCCTCTAGAAACGAGAGGATACAATAATATTTGTCCTCAACATCGGAAAAGTCTTCGGCGTTTGAAGAGTCTAGAATGGAAATTTCAATGTTAATATCACAGTATTCGGTGAACACTTTAATTAGTCGGTCCCTTTTAACACTAATTTCACTTCTCGTACATTTTTTCGCTTCCGGGTCTTCCACAAAATTGAATAGCTTGGTTATAGTTCCTTTTATTTGACCGCGTGCTGCGATCAGCCTTTTAAGCTCCTCCGCCATCGTACGTTGCGAAAGGAGTAATTTAATATAGGATAGTAAGATAAAGCAGCGTAGAACTGAGACGATACTTTAGTAATTTTTAACTATTAAACCACTTAAATAAATAAAACCAAGATACCAAGAAGCCGCGACACGTTGACGATTTTGTTAGGTGAAAATTAGTGAAGTGAGGAATGCAATGCACCAAATGCGTAAGCAGCACAAAACATATCACACTAAGGCGCTAGTGAGGGAGAGCGCGTATGCACCAAATGCGCGAGCAGCACCAAGCATGCTAAATGCCTCGCGCGTGAGCGAGCGCACATAACACGCCACGCCACGGGGTTCTCACGCAGCACAATCCAGGCGATCGATTCGATATCGATCACGATCGACTTCACTTGCAGCTTTTTCGGTAGCGTAGACAGCGCTTTGCCTGAGAGTGAAGGAGATGGCAGCATGCGTCTTCACTCGGTGAGCTGTTGCGGAAAACGTGACGTTCCGTCGCAACAGCCTGACTGGACTGGATAACCACAATCCGCTTCGTTCGCTAACAATGGCGAATATAATTATAAATGTTTTGAGTCACTTCACTCGCGAACCAGCATAATGACGATGTACAAACGTTTTACTCGATGGACCAATTTATGTGGCGTACGCTGGTAAATAAAAAACACCACATAAGCAGTAATATGGACTGTATTATAATATTTATTTAACGGGTTTACAATTTGACACGTCTTGCTACGAACGCTGTGATTTTGCGACTGGCCTCCTCTTACATTCTTGTGTGCCTTGTCTCGCACACGTTTGTTAAAGAATTCGTCGTGTTTGCGTACGAACTTACAGGCTTCCAAAATGAAAATGCTAGTAAGTGTCAGTAATTTATGTTTCTGGAAGAACGGTCGGCGCCTATCAGTTTGCTTGGTGTTCACTAATATTCGTACGGTGCATTTGGACGGTGCATCCGTGCTGTTTCCCCATAGGACGATTCTGTAGCTGAGCCAGGAGTGCGCGTACGCATAGTAGGTGGCCAGAGCCGTCACAAAGTTGGTGGTTTTCTCTATTTCGCGGAGAGAAAAGGTAAATTTCGATATTTTATTACAGAGTTTTTGTATATCTCAATCTCAATTTATGTGAGTATCAATGTTTATTCCTAAAAGTTTAAAATTATTTACGGTTTCTATTGATATATTCCAAGAATAAAAACAAATAAATCTAGATCTTTTTGGATTTATTAAAAACGTTTTGTGCTTATCAAATTTCCAAATTTGATAAGCATAAAAAATTACAAATGTTCTTGCATTGTGAGAGTCGAGAAATGTATTAAGGTGCGACCCGACAGCTGCTTAAAATACGGCGACGGTAAGGAATCGCAGTGACGCATTGTATCCGTACCGTTTTTATCGCATCCCCTCCACACTGATATAATAAGAATAATAAATACATACTTACTTGAAAAAACTTTTTATTTTCATCGCTTCTTTTTTTTCGCACCGACCTTAGTCTTTTTTCTGTTTCTCCTACTGGTTGACTGGTAGAGAATGTGCCATTGGGCATTACGTCCGCCTTTTGTACTTTATTGTATTTTATACAAATAAGTTTAAATAAATCAATAAATCGCTCAACCCGTTTGGGAACTACGATGCCTCAGACAGACACCCAGAAACACAGACATCCACTAACACAGACACCCGGAAACACAGACATCCAGAAACACAGACACTCAGAAACACAAACACCCAGAAACACACACATTCAGAAATACAGACACACACATAAACAGGCACACACAACCTATAACACGCCTCTTATTTTGTCACGGGTAAAAAAAATGCTCTGCCAAAAATGCAATAACTAGCAAGCGCAGATTTCAGAAGATTATAAAGCGCTGCATGCATTCGTTTCGCGCGGGACCTCCAATAATTGCAGCAGAACGCATGAAGCTCGCTTTTGTTCTGCAACGGAACCAATTACAGTTTTCTATTCTTTTTAAACGCTCTCTCCGCGTAATTTTTCTCTGCAATTACTTTGTATCTGCAAAGGAGGTATTGTTCTGTGTGGAAGTCGGATACACGGTGTTCGTTCTCTGTGGTACATTTTGTTTTTTTAAACGTTGAGAAAACACTCCGACATTATTCATCGATATGCTATGGGTAGTTTTTGTGTATAATGCATTCTTTGTAACAGTATACTTGCGCAGCCAAGGAAATTGATTCCTAGACTACTTTGGATTATGTCATAGTGACACTGTAACTAAAATCATAAAAGTCTCTAACGTTATTGTAATCATCACTTTAGCTCTTATTTACTTGATTGATATTAATGGCGGCCGAGTAAACAACAATACGATGCAGTTTAAATGCAGTGTAAGCTGAGAGCAATACAATGAGGTTAAGAAACATCATTTATAAAAACAGTTCCTAAATCATATAAGTGCAATACAAACATCAATAAAAATAAAGTCTTGAATTATTTAATTGACTCTTAGAGTCACTTGAACAATAAATTAAGCAAAGTAAACTTCAGCCATTTCCGAAATTTTAAACGTTGGCAATACAAAGAAAGTCCCCGAGGATAAAATAATGCGGGAAAAAGTAAGAATCGTAAGGGCCGGTATTGAAGGGGCGGTGCGCTGCCCGCTGGCCCGTCCGTTCGTTTGTTATCTCGAAAATACAACGACTTGTTTACTTTATAATGCAATTTTTCCCATGTATTGTTATGCCTTTATGTTCCCCATTAACGCAAAGGGCTTCCGATAAGCTTGAATTAAAATTAAAATGATTTCAAAAGTGTGTTTAACCGCGTCGTGTGACCTTTCACCCGAGCTCCCAGAATTGATATCAAATTAAAATTCTCACAGACTCTGGAAGTAATCATATTTCTTGGTAATTTAATCAAATTAAATTCTAGAATTGGTTTGCTTTAATTATGACCGATAGAAATGTAGAAATATTATATTTTATTGTACGAGATGGATTCGCGTCTGTCTAGCTGGACTCTGTAGACACTGTAGATGTGATTGCGTTGTGCTACTTGTGCTACGCCATGAGCGTAGAGCGTAGTAAGCTACAACTGCGTAGCAAAGTTGTGCCGTAAAATGATGGGTACACGGAAAGAACACGACTATCTAGTGTTCTTAGTAAGTTTTTGACACATTTCCTAGTTAGGAACCCATAGGAACCATAACATAATTTAGTAAGTACGTAATTTTTATGTAGAGGGTTTTTATAAAATTCATGAAGAAAAATTACACTAAGGGTCTATTCACAAGCGACGCGACGACCGCTGCGAGCACATGCGACTCAAAATATACTTTGTTTACTACACAAGCTACAAAAGCGTAAAAAAATCAAGTGTAGCTTGAGCAGGAAAATGTATCAAAACTCAGAATTTTCAAGTGACTAATAAGTAGTAGTAATAATATATATATATATGTTTATATATAGAACATATACTTACCTATGAAAGTGCAGTATCTGACTTAACCCGCGGACTGACGGACAGGTGGACATGACGAAACTGTACCCAACCTTGTTGACGAGGAACCCTAAAACGTCAACACAAATATCTGCAGCAGCTTTTTAACTGTGGTTTGTAAAACGCATCATGGCACTTATTGTTAGAAAGCCCGACATCATCCGACTAAAACTGCTGTGAAGGGAAATAATTTCAGAGCCATTTAAAAGGCGGTCAGGCTTTTAATGAAGTTATTGGTTTTCAATACAGTTATAAACGGCAACCAGTAAAACACAGCTTTTAGTCAAAACCTAACTACGAGTACAACAACGTTTTTGTCATTCGTGTCAACTGTGCTCCATTGTGTAACTTTGAATTTGGAGTATTTATATTCATTCATTTATTCCTTGCAACCATAGTATTTAATTTTGAGTAAGCTCGAGATAATATTACATTTCTTTACTTTACTTTTCTGTACTTTTATTTTAAGTCATGAAGAAGGCGAATGTTAAGTAGACCACCTGATGGTAAGTGGGATCTTTGACCATGGTGGGTGGGCCAATGACTATTCATTTGCATTATCCAGACTACAATCTTAAGACTGCAATCCTAACGCCGTAAATGCGTTGCCGACCCTGAGGACGCTTAAATTCAAAATACAAAATATTATTCAGTAAAATAGCCACATGAGGGGTCTTTTACACGTCGGTAATATGAAGTGAACCTACTACCGCTTCGGACAAGACCATCAATGCGGAGAAGTGCCGCAAGAAACTCCAGAAGTAGGTAATTTTTTCTAATAATAAAACTACTATGGAATGCCTGTTCATATGCTGGTAATTTCACCGGTTGTCATATCCAGACACCGGAACACAATAATGCGCACCGCACCGCAACATTTTATAGTAAAACATGGTGGTAACGATGTTGATGGACCCTGCACGAGGTCCTACAATTACTAAAACTATATCAACTGGTAAGTAAATTTAATACGATTAACTTGGTAAGAATGAATAAATTAATTGATTTGTCCAGTATAGATAAAGATAAAGATAAAGATAAACAGACATTTATTCGCAACAAAACAAAACCACATTACACAGATAAAACAAAATCAAGACACAGAAAAATTGTTACGAAACGGTCCCAACTCAGCATTCGCTAGCCGTAAAGCCAGCACTGGTCTTCCGTTGGAACCGCTTGATGAAAAAACGGAAAGTGACACATTTAACACAAAACAACGCTAAAAGAAAAACATCAAGGATCAAACACAATAATTTGTTAGAGATTATCTCGAACGTCTCAAATGACCATAAAAATTTATGGCCTGGTAAAGTATAAATTTAGTCATTTGTCATTTTGGCTTCGTTCTGGGTAACTGTGTATCAACTCTACTCTACTTCGTCGTCACTTAAGATCAGGTGAAACTGAGGTCAAACGCAATACATTTTAGATTAAAAAACCGGACAAGTGCGACTCGGACTCGCCCACCAAGGGTTCCGTACAAATTTGTAGGTACTTTTTTCATTCTTTGTCATAAATTGAAAACCGTACACAACATAAAAATAATTAAATATCAGTTTAAGCCTGTGGCAATGAAGCCCTTTCATAAGATTTATTTTAATTGGGACCTCCGTTCCTTGCATAAATACCCTGTTTTTTTATTTAATTAAAAATGTATAGTTTCAGATTTTTCCCTGTATTTGCAATATACGACGGTATTACTTGCCAAATTTCGTGGTTCTAGGTAAAAGTAAAATACGCTATAAAAGATTCCTTTTTTTGCGACATAAACGGCCGTATATCTTTTTTACGAGTACGTTAATTAAGCAGTTTGATTTTTGCACAGCTTCAAGGGACTGTTAGACCTGAGTATATGGTTTTAATTTCAACTCTATACCTCCTCGTGTTCCCGAGATAAAGGGTCTTGATAGACAGACAGATAGATGGACGGACGGACGGACGGACGAACGGACGGGCGGTTGGACGGACGGGCAGGCGGACGGACGGACAACAAAAGAATCCGAAGAAGTGTTCAGTTTTTTCCTTTTGAGGTACGGAAGCCTCAAAAAAAGATACAAGTAAAACCCCCGATATACTGGCGACCCCTTAAGAGCTAGGATATCTTAAGGCCGCATTGACACTTGCAAGTTATTGCTGTAAGTTTTGAAATAAAGCTATATGCAAGACATGTATGTATATGCATATATTTGTGAATCTTACCCATAGTTGTCTCAAAACTTGCAAGTGTAAATGCGGCCTAACACATTTAGTGCCAGCGGTGCTACGAGTGCTACGCTGTAGCAACTATGTAGCGAAAATCTGCTATGAACAGTAGACTTGAGTATCGGGTCGTTGGCATCCAATTGATGTTCATAGAACTTGGCTAAGAGTAGCCCCGATTAAACTAAATTTCATTTAAAACTACGACTAAATTGGTCCATTCGATGAGAGCTACGATGCTACATACAGACACACAGGTCCTCTACGAGTATTCCCGACGGTAAAAAACATATCGTCTGACGTTAAAACAATACCATAACACATCAAAGACGATATGTTGTTGGAATAGAGGCCCAGGTATACATTGTTTAAATTATATTACGGTGTTGAAAAAAAAGGTCATCACTCTGTTAGCAACTTACAGACCGCACGGCGGGACATTGGTTCCATAAATGTCAGTTATTGGTTGAATTCTAATCCTTGGGACCACAGCGACCAAGTCTCGGTGTCTATTTAAAACATGAGTGGAATTTAAAACCAAACACAAGAAATTATAGCTATAAATGTACCAAATATAAACTAAACATTTGACATAAAACTAAACTAACTGAAAAAACAAGAAAATTCGAGTGTAACTTTCTTTTCATTTTCACGGGAGTTAAGGTTTTTTCTTGGCAACTCGTAAAAAACTTAACATATTTCTATAGCTTATAATACAAATGTAACCTGACCTACGTATAGCAATGAAACTATGCATTTAACGTAAAAATATATCTAAACTAGAGAACGCCCGCGACTTCCCATGCGTAAAATTTGTTCCCCGTTACTTCCCCTTTTTTTCCCGTCGGGGATCGATTTTCGGAAAATCATTTTCTTAGTGCACCTCCAGACTTCATAACGAACCTATAGACGAAGTTAACCCAAGCATAACAGCTATGGGAAAAATAAAAATTCGGGCGAATGAATATTGGGAAAAAAAGAATTTGGTAACACCCCACTCGTCACGGTCATATCGATTCATGTAACTGAGCATTTTTATCATCATTATTTTATACTTAAGTAGCTCAATAAGTATTGATTAATATAATTTTTACTTTCTTTCAGTCATACCTACCTTATTAAATTAGATAGGTAGATTATCCATAAAGCTTGATACTTTCAAAGCGCTTTTGAAAAATATACTCATATCGTAAATGTTTCGATATTATGGAACGTTAATTTATACGCTTGACAGCTAAGCGCCGCATTCAGAGTAAGTTAATGCCAGTCGTCATTCTTTAAGTGTTGATTTTTCATACGCAACTTCGAAAAAGGAACGATTTAATTGTTTTGAAAATGTCTCTGAGTACGGCGTTAAGCATAGCAGTTCAAACAGCGCCTCTATTCAACACGGTAAAAACAATATAGTTTTTGATCTGTTATTGTATTGTCACCGTTTTGATAGCTCTTATTTACTTGACACTAATGGCGAATGACGTCAGTATAATACCATAATAGATGAAAGACGATTATGTTATTTACCGTGGGGAAAAGAAGCCTTGTCTGTTAAAACAACAAGCGAAAAAGGTGAGGTGTTACTTCATGACCTTGACTATAGGATGACATCGTGTTCCCGGCGTCGACCACGCGAAGCCGCGACCGCGGGCGTCGCCAGTGTCGCCCGCCGTCGACAGTCGACACTCGACCGGCGCGAGTCAATCTCGCCCGAAGTGAATCTGCGAAATGACGGTCGGTATAATTAATTACCAACTTCAATGGGCACCGACAACAAAAGACGATTGTTTGCCTTCCGCGCCGTTGAATCGATGCCAGCCCTAAAATCCGGATAATCTCCCTCTTTGTATCTATTTTATACAAGAAAATAAACTTTTTCTCTTCCCCAGCATTAGCTGCTCCGCGAGATAACATCGGGCAATCCCGTCACCAACCGGTTTTATTTGGAGACGCAATTATTCAGACTTTTGACTGTATAATTATATTTTCCCGCCGGTAAATCGCGGGAAATTCGTTTACTTTGTGTTTTTTTTAAAAGATTTGATTGAAATCATTTTTGGATTGTACTACTTTACTTTGGATCCTGCTTTGATTAACACTCATATAAATTGGAATATCAGCTTATTGAATAGGTCATCGGGACACTAGACAATCGTGGTTACACATGGTTACGTATGTTTGTGAGAAACTGTTTAATCTATCTTGTATGACTTTGTTTATTTTGAACCTATTATAGCTATAAATAAAACCGGCCAAGTGCGAGTCGGACTCGCGCACGTAGGGTTCCGTACCACTATACATCTAAATAAATGTTTTTCTTTATTCTTTATTATATTGGAGTTGATGGAATGAAAGGTAAAATGCGGTTTACGATTTATAACGTATTAAAAAAAAACTAATTATTAGATCTCGTTCAAACCAATTTTCGGTGGAAGTTTGCATGGTAATGTACATCATATATTATTTTTACATTTATCATTCCCTTATTTTAGAAGTTACGGGGGGGGACACATTTTTCCACTTTGGAAGCGTCTCTCGCGCAAACTATTCAGTTTAGAAAAAATATATATTAGAAACCTCAATATCATTTTTGAAGACCTATCCATAGATACCCCACACGTATGGGTTTGACGAAAAAATAATTGAGTTTCAGTTCTAGGTATGGGGAACCCCAAAAATTTATTGTTTTTTTTCTATTTTTGTATGAAAATCTTAATGCGGTTCACCGAATACATCTACTTACAAAGTTTCCATAGTATAGCTCTTATAGTTACGGAATAAAGTGGCTGTGACATACGGACGGACAGACGGACGGACGGACAGACATGACGAATCTATAAGGGTTCCGTTTTTTGCCATTTGGCTACGGAACCCTAAAAACCGACAATGTTATTACAATGTCATTAAAATTTTGGTCAATGATCATAAGCGGTTAAATTTTAACCAATAGTGTCAATAAGCTACGTAAATATGTATGAAGAATAGGAATATGTCTGGGGTTGTGGTAACGACTGCTAAAGTCCGCTCCGCCATCCAATCAGTCTCCACCGCTGTCGGCTGTGCCACTTATTACCACCGAGACATATGCCTCCAACATAAAACGAAGCTGGTCGTGTGAAACGATCGCCGCGACTCGCAAACTGTTTCACAAACCGCGGGAGGCAGTCACTTTGTTGTACAAAGCTAAAAAGACTGGTCTGCAGATAACGAGCCGAGCACAAAGGCCGCCCCTTCCCGCCCACCGCCAAATATGAACTCTCATTGTCTACTTAATTACAACGGGTGTCTTTGAGATATGGCCTGTACACATTCCACCACAAAGCCTGTCACACACAAATAATATTTTATCACTGGAGCAATGTTTTCTCCTCTTAAGAGGCAATTATAGCGTCTACAAGTGAATATAGGTGGCGTCAATCAAAAGAGGGCGTATTGAGCTCGCCTGGGAGGGACTGCTCGGCAGATTGCGTCCGAAATAACCCAAACATGCTCAATTTAATGTTCCGATTTAATCTCGCACGGAATAATTGACATGTGGAAGTTCGTTAAAAAGTTATCGAGATACCAACGGGGTTCGGTTATTGTGACGTTTTATCGAGCATTTTGCGCAGTGACGGAGCGGCTGAGTGTCCGCGTTGTTTAATGATTCATTTGTATGTCACTGATAAAAACAAAAAGCATAAAAGAAACGCTCAATCCGCCAGTAAAATAACATGTTCGCTTTGTGAAAAAATGTTATGATCGCCCGTAATAAAATTAAAAGGTTTGCTATAACAATAATTTTAAATTAGATCAATTTAGGACGATAACGGCCCCAGTTATTATTTCCATGGCGGCGATAAAGCTTGTAAATGGTTTTCCAAACGTCCCGGCTGGGCGGCGAGCCTTTTTATTAGGGTATTTGTCAAGATATACCTCGGCTAAAGGGACTATAATCGAAAATTTTACGTTTGGTTACCATACGCCAGGCGCTCAGTTCGAGTGGATAATTTATTGAACGAAATAAGGTTTGGATTACGGCTGTCTGTCGGCGCGGACGCGTCGCCGGCGTTTATTATTCTAACAATTGTTCTTTGTTGTCGCAGACGAGGTAGGATTAAAGCGGAACGTGCGTCAACTCGTCACCGCTAACTTTCTTGATTCCAGACTTATTAACGTCGTTCAGACACCAATTTGACAAGTAAAAGACAGTAAATTACTTAAAGGATAAGTTCAAATCATGCTTATTGCACGAATTTTGGAAGTTTTGTATAATAATAACGTTAGTAGAGGGTGTTGATAGATATTGTAATATCACGGCGTTAATACATGTTCTTGTCGGCGTACAACGACGCAAACGCGATTATACACAATTTGCATGCTTAATGAAATCATTCTGCACGATCGGCACTAATTGGGCCACTAAATCCGAGCACTTGTTTATACATTCCCCACACTCGCAGCATCGAACACATGATACTCGCTAAACGGTATAATTTAGTACAAATTGATATTAAGAACGTTGGAAATGGCTATCTCGATCATATTTTGGTATCAAAATCATACCACAAAGTATGGTCAAACTGTACGAGTATTTGGGTCTATCGTACAGTCGAGTTCATAAATATGTGAACACTTTAGTCGCTGTGACAATTCATGTATGGCAGTTTAAACAAACATTAAATAGACAAGGTACTAAAGTATATACTTAATTATGACTGTACTAGGCAGATAATTAGAAGTCAATCCGGACACACTACACAATCATGAAGTTACAGAATATTGAGAATTTTGACAGCAGTAAAACAGTGCTGAACAGCGCCGAATGTTTCACGTGAAGAAATAGTAACAACAGCATTGTATTACCGCTGTCACCATTATGCAATGTAAATGAGGATTGCTCGATGCGAGATGAAACTGAATTCATCATTGATTTTGTTGTATTGTTTTAGTTTATTAATTACCTATTCAGGATAGAACACTTGCAACGAGGAGAGTTAGAATATCTTCATCATCACATATATCGGAACATTTAATACCCTCAGAAATACCAACTCTATTGTTAAATGTGCTAGAGCGTGCTCTTAAATGCTCGATGGTACCTAATTATACATCTCCATAGCATTGCTATACTTTTGATGAGAGTTAACTTAAATTTCCCGTATTTATGTGTTAAGTTTCTGATTAAAATCGCCTTTCTACTTTCCCTTACGAAATAAATGATGTTCGATTTGAAAAAACGACTCGCTATAACACATTATACTGTTCAACAGCAGCAGCTTTCCTGTGGTATAAATAAAAACCCTTCATGGACAATAACGTACGTAGGTATAATGTATCGTGCTATGACCGGACAGATTATGAGGCACGGGGCCGGGTCGGGCGGCCAATATCCGGCCGAGGTGGGTAGGAAATCAACTTCTGCCGGCAGATACCGCAGGAAATATACTCGGCGGTGACCGATAACTGCCAGGTAACACGCTCGTTCAGGGACTTCATTAAAGAGACATTTCATTTTCAGGAGTTTGTATGAACAAAGACTCTAGTTATGCAGCATTTAAATATACCTAAAACTGCTCCAGATATAATCATAATTCCTCCTGATCATATGATATCATACCCCCTTGAAGGAATTCTAAGAAATATTTCGACAAATTTCTACTTTGTTATTGGGTATTCATGGTAACAAAATAATCACTACCTGCTGTGATACTAAATAAGAATTCATTGATCATAAAATTATAAATATATTTCCTTGTTGGCAATAGTAAAGGTAGAAGTTTTATCGAAAACTTGTTACCGACTTTTTCTTCTTTCGAATTCACTGTTAGATTGGAACAACTATGCAATCAACTTAGTCGACCAACGAAGCTGGAAGATCATTAAAGTTAAAGAGTTTCTCTTCAAATAATGCTGAATGAATTGGGAAAAAATACATCCCGAGTCAGTAATAAAGTTATCTCTGAACGGATTTATAAGATGAATATAATCCCTCTAAAAGTGATTTTTGATTACTCTGAGACCTGATAGCAGAGCAGGAAGCCGAGGCGAAGTAAGGGGCGAATTAATTAAACGTATTCAAAAACGGGGCGCGGGAAGTAATAAGCTTAAAGTTTTAATTGGGCAATCTAGACCCTTTGAAAGCAAAAAAGATTATTTGAGCGTAATAATATCCAAAATTAATTGGTTCGAATGAAAAAAAACTAATTTTCCATTTCGCAGACGGTACATTCGGCTTTATTCAAATGATTACGGTGCTTGGAAATGTGTCCGTAACGTCATTTTATTAATTTATTCGGCTTTGTTGCCACAGACGTTTTAATTAAGGCTTTATGAATTTTGAACCGTGTGTTGGAATAGTTTTAATGTCAGTGTGTCATTTTGATTAAATATTATCATTCATCATGTCCATAAGAAATATAACTAAAACTAATATTGTACCATAGCAAAAATCTGATCTTAGAGGTAAGATAATTTCACATCAGATACGGACAGCCTGTCTGATACGCGCTTGGTGTATCTGAGTAGCAAACAATCACTATTTGGCAGCAGGGAAAGCTATACGATACGAGTAGCCAATCAAACTCGTAGCGGTTAATTAAAGCAAACATGTAAACTCTGTAATCGTAGTCAAAACGCGTAAACAGCCCACCGTTAAACATTTGACGACGCGTTATCCTAGATGGTAAGTGGTCCCGGTTTCGTTTCCCGGTATGAGCAGACATTGCACAGATATTTAGTTATTTACTGCACTTACATTTGCACAGCGAAGTAATCTATAAAGCATCAAAGTTTGTTAAATACTCAACGTGGCTCAATCCCATATAACGCTAATAGGTAGTTAAATAGAACTAAATCGCTCTGGCCTCGCATCTGGATATGTGTGTTTAAGTATATACAATTAGATGACAATGGAAACTGATAGTGTATCTCACACAAGTTCCGTGAATGTGTGCGTCAATTTTGTTTTATATCAGTCGTGTTGGCGTTCCACTACACTCCCAGAGCGCATCCCTCAAGTGATCTACCTATACGTAGGTACGGCTGGCTCCTCTAGAGCGTTAATTAGAAAGTCAACACCACGGGGCCATTTCCCGGTGCATTGTTCCCGACAAAGGGCCGAGATAGCAATCTGCGGCGATTATCTTATCCAACCCAAATATTTGGCAGCCCATAAGCCCCGACATTAACTCAATTATTCCATCCTACGGCTCCTTCTTAATGTTTTGTAACGTAATTGTTTTTGTAATTATTTATACTTGTTTCAAAAGAGATTTGCTTTAAGAAAATTTACGACCAAACCATTATTGAGATTAGTAAATAGAACTGTTTGTGTACCTATACTTATAATATTAAGTCAGTCGTTAGATTTAGAGATTTTTAAAATATGGAAGTATGTATGTAGTGAAAAAATGACGTAATTCTTACAAGATAAGAGCAGATTTTTAAGTAAAATACTAAAAGATGGTTAAATCAAAATTGGTTACGACTATGTCGACCAACTTGCCCAATTACTGGTTACTTTTCATCACATTCTTCCAAATAACTTCACGTATATATATATTAGTCTTAGGTAATGAATGATGCTTCTCTTGGGCATTGCTTTGACTAAGTAAAAAAATATTCAATGTTCAGGTGGAAAGTTCGCAAGGGCGGTCCAAATATTTCCAATTCGGGCGATCGTACCAGCGCGCCTCCGAGCGCAACAGCACATGAATCACATGATTCATGGGAATTGCATCGTAATTGAAAAAAATATGTTATTGCTGTTTGACGCATTGCCGGAGTGTTTTGCTCCGCCGCCGCCGGTAACGGATTTATTGCTTTTAGATAATAATATAATTGTACACAGATAGATTAACCAGGGCAGACAGCAAACATCCTGAATATGAGAGACTCTCCACCACCTGAGTAAATTGAACACTCTGACATTCAGAGGCGGGAAGAAGAAGAAAACATTTATTTGATGCATTAAATGATGATGATCATCAATAACTGATGACTACAACAATCAATGATGATCAAATCACGAAAATGTACTTTAATTCAGCAATAATATACTATTAAGTATCTCATCAAATAGCATACAGCAGTACAGCACGCAATCATAAACATGATCTTATGTTAAACAAGATACGCGTTCATTATCGGAACCACTTTCGCTAATTGTATTAAATATAACATCAGTAAAAGTATGTTTTGTCACTACGAGAAGGTTTTGTTTCTTCACGGTCGGGATAAACATAAAAATATGAGCAACAAGTCGGCATGGGAGTTCATGAATCCATGCCGCGCATAATTTAGTTGCGAATTGATTTGTTCGTTTTCCCCAATCGAAAACGGCGGAAGTATTTTTTCGCATATTCACTGATCGTTGAGATTAGGAGAATTCTCATAAGCTACACAATAGACATAAACAGAAACGACTAGCTCTTTACATGCATGTACCATGTAGTGGTCGCCGTTTAGTAAATTTTGACGACAAAAAGTACTTACTGAATGAACATTATTATCTTTATAAAATGAGAGTAATGCTTTAAGAGTGTTTATAAAGGAACAAGAATACTTACAAAATCTTTGTTTGAAGTTCTTCGTTATCAGAAATTCATTTGCATTCCACTATGCTATTGAACATTTTAACATTTAAATGAAATAAATAATGTTTCATAGAACTTCTGTAGACGATCAGGAATCTTTGATGTTCAGTGTCGAGCGTTCTAAGGCTTTGGTCAGGGAACGGCGACGCGATGCGCGAGGCGTCGGGTGGCGCGATGCGAGAGCAGGAGCGTTTATGGAGAAGAGCCGAAACAGACTAGTGAAAAGCGCCCCGACTCAATGTGTCGACGCGCGACGTGCACCGTGTTCATAACCAACGCGTCGGTTATCTATTGTATGATTCTGGTCATAGAAACAATATACTGACATAGACAAAAGGTCTGATGTCACGAAATGTTTCCATCTCAGCGTTATTTTGGCGTTAAATCCCGCACTGGTCTTTCCTTGAACCATCCAATAAAACCACAGCAGAGTGAACTAAACAAAATAGAAAGAAAAAAACCACAGTAAAAGTAAACAATTAACCACATACATACATAGGGCCATATGGGCCGGAGCTCCCCAATATCAACTTCTTCCACTTGACCGCATTCAGAGCAGAGAAAGAGCAAAATCGTGATCCACTGGCCCTGTGGAGGGATGATGCTTCCCTCTGTATCTTTTATCGCATTTATCACGGAAGTGCTCCGAGGAATTATTCGGATTAGTTAATACCAACCCTGCGTACAAATCTTACCCAACTATAATTTCATCACCCGCCCCCACCTGTTTTAATCCACCACCACGCGTTTTTCGAGAGCCTTTTTGCTAAGCACCGTATCTATGTGGCCTTAGCTCTCGGCGTCTGTATTTCCGAACCAATACGACAAATAATCAGTTAAAGGAGTCTTGCGGTAAAGAACCCTCGGTGCGCGAGTGTGATTTGCGCTTGACTGTTAACCACCAGGGCTCTATTCTACGACGTTAAACAATATTGCTTTGGACCTGTTATCGTAATGTCGACGTTTTGATATCTCCTATTTCCTTGACAGCAGAGTTGGGCATTATTTAAATAATTTCTTATCTAGATAATTTATCTTAAATAAAATCATTTGAAAATAATTTATTAAGATAAGGTCAATGTCAAATAATTGTTTTGTCAACTCTTTTATTTAAATAAATTATCTAGATGAAGATTAAATAAGTGTACAGAGAATGTCGTAACGTAAAAAACCACCTCCACTTTACGTGTAAGAGAGGTACAAAAAAATAATAATTCATAAGTATATTTTACCACATTGTCAAATAACAGTTTTGTCGTACTAAGAGTCTCTGAGCTAAGCTGCGGTTCCAAGGAAAAATACGCAACCCTAAAAAGGTCACATATATTTATATTCCGCCTATTTATTTCTAAAAGATTTATTACTTATGTTATTGATTATTTTCATTGTGCCCGACAACTTTTACCTCTACATGACTGTACTACTAACATTCATCTTTTGTTTAAAAGCTTAAATAATTTAGCTGGATAACAATAAAGGTCATCTAGATAAATTCAAAATAACAAATGATTGATTATTTGGTTATTTCAAATAACTAATGATTTAGCTATCTTCCCGGTTATTCGTAAAAAGATAAATTTAGTCCAACTCTGCTTGACAGTAATGGTGGCCGAGCTCGAATCAATTTGAAAAATTAAAGTGAAGTAAAAATTATTCTCTGCCTCTTCGTTTATGCAAGCATAGGTAAGTTATCAAATAAGTCTAAATACACGCAGTGCCACTATTTGTTAATTGTTCTCAAGCTGCAAGCAAGTTAAGAATACGATTCGATTATGATTTTCGAAAAACCCCGTATATAGAGCTATCGTCGTCAGAGAAAAAAAAAACATTTGGGCTAGACTTACAAACTGATACATGTATCATTTCTGTTCGAGGGTGGGGACATTTTTGCCCATCGTTATTCACAATTGCAATTTGTTTAAAGACAGGACCATTTTTTTTTAAATTACCAATGTATGTGTGAGTATGTTTGTGCTACTGTTTGTGTGTCTAAATAATTAGATTTTATGGGATTATAGTTACCGGTTAATAGCAGTTACATCTGCGCATGGATCCTTTGTTCATTTTGCGTAAATTATCGACTTTTGGTATTCAAAATGTCCACATGAGGGCTCTTTTACGGGTGTCATTCGCAATCCATAATATCGTTCGTCCTAATTGTCATTTGTCCTAATTTAACGTTTGTCCTAAACTGGTTTTCAGCTGAGTCAGACAACATTTTAAGCTTTCCAAAAATACCTGCGGTTAGGTTAGGTTTGTGTTGTAATATAACAACACTAAAAAGTTTTAAAAATCGGGCGGAAATGGCTTTTAGGACAAACGATGAATTAGGACAAATGACGATTAGAACAAACGATATTATGGATTCCAATATAGACCCCGCTTTTACACGTCGGTAATATGGAGTGAAGCGCTGCAAAAAACCCTACTAACCTAATCTAATAATATCTTATAACCTACGTTTTGTCGTAAAAGAATCACAAACAGAGAAATGTTATTTTATATAACAAAATTAAATACACAAGACACCTACAAAATATCGCCTACATTCAGATAAATAATTAATTGAAATAGGATAGGACTTTGATCGTTATATTCTTATGTCCGTTAAGATCGCTCAAGAGTGCTCAGAAATTAAGGTTCTTCGTTACACAAATTGAAAGACATTTTTCGGCACTAAAGACAAATCCTTTTTATATTATTATCCGTTAAGTATATCTAAAATGAACAAAAAAGAATTGGAGCAGTCTTTGACAAGCACTCCGGCGCGGGAGTGTTGACTCAGCGCGCGCTCGCAACTGCTACTGATTGCCTGTTTGCCGATGTACTACATACAACTTTTTATTTCCTCCGTTACGCCCGGCCGGAGTTAAATCTCGGTTAGTTTATCTGCCCTTCGATTTCCATAGGGGTTAAGTATTCGTTTATGAGTATAAGCGTGAGATGAAGTGTTTTAAAATAATAATATGTGATCTGTCAGTGGTTTTGTCTCATGGTGACGATTTCAATTTTTGAACGATATTATCAATATCATTATATACAATCAGCCCATCGAGATATCAACCCTGACCCACCATAGACAGTGAAGTTATGATTGGAGTCGTAAGAATTGCCAAACAAATGGTTTTATAATGGGCTGGTAGTTCAAATTTTATATGGTTACGCTTCCTAAATACGGTACCAAAGTACGAGTATATATACATACCTACATACCTTTTTTTATGTCAATTTACGAATCTACATTTTTGTTTCAAATTAAGTTAACATAGTGTTATGTTAGGTACCTACTACTTGAATTGTTAATTAATGCGATAGTTAATATTAATTCTTAATCAAGTTATGTACTCCGCAATTGTCTGTATATTAGAAAATCAATAATTAGCCTGTAAGTGCTTAATATATGTGATGTGGATGTCCTATTTAATAAATCAATAAATAAGTTTATTTAGGCGGTACGACCTGCTACCCTAACAACAGACAGTATACTCGTATTTGCCATTGCGTGATGTGCCTTTTTCTTTTAGTTAGAGTATAGTGTACACTTTGGCCGATGACCAAATTATAGCGTTTGTCTCGCCTAAAGCATCGTCAACAAGGTTCATCGCTCGTGCCCCGCATCAAACCGCTCCTACGCTTCCGATATATTACACGTGCAGTCTTCCCCACATACGGCATAAATTTACTGTTACGTTCAATCGAGCGGGGTCTTAGGCGGTGTTTGCGTTCGCTATGAGGCGGAGTGGCGGAGTGGCGGGATTCGCGGAGAAGTGCGACTGTCAACAGCACCCGCATTGGCTGCGTCACCCGTCCTGTCACGAGCAAACAACCATTACCGAACGAACCTGAAGGTGTTCTGTTCTTGTTAACGTTTGTTCAACTTTTTAAAAACTATCTCATGGGTGTGTTATGTTTAGCATAACTAAAAATAAATGTTTAAAAAAACAAAAAACCGCCTTCAAAAATGCAAAAAATAACTTCTTATAAAATGATAGGTACCTATAGGTAGGTCAGTCCAACTGAAGTCGGCGTCCCACAATATTTTAATGATAGGTACAAACTATCATTCCTATAGTATAACGTCTAAACTGTATGCGCCTAGTCTGTAAACGGTACCTAAAATATACAGTATATAGTTTCTAACTTCGGTCTTTAATGGGCAGTTAAGTGTGTGGTTGTTTGTACCTATCATTAAAATATTGTGGGACGCCGACTTCAGTTGGACTGACCTACCTATAGGTACCTATCATTTTATAAGAAGTTATTTTTTGCATTTTTGAAGGCGGTTTTTTGTTTTTTTAAACATTTATTTTATTTAATACTTTTTAGTGATCCTATTTATGCTGTTATGTAGTTCCACTTTTCAATAAATGAGAAACTATAGAAAATTTCGAGCTCGCCGCAAGCAACGCCACTGGAAAGTTACAGTCATATTTCAACAAGTAAATATTCTTCGTTGTAGTCGCTCAACTATCTTAATCGACATATCTTATCGTTATCGCCACCCTTGAAATAGGTACCGTTGAGGAGTTCCGGTGGCCATCTGTGGTCTTCATCATCAGGTCCACTTCACCAAGTGATACTTTCTGAATGCAAATGCTAGACTTGTTACTAAAAATACTAAAATCGCTTTATGTATGCCTACAATATTTGAGGAGTTCCCTCAATTCCTCACTGATCCCCTCATCAGATTCCGTTCAGACCCAGCTCCTTCGCCAGTTGTGTAGTTATAGCGTACGTCTGTCTTATATTATTATGAGAATACGCTGTTACGTAGTCCCACTTCTTTGTTGATATGAAACTTTAAGTTATTTCAAGCGCGTCGCAAGCAACGCCGCGGGAAATACATAGTCATATTTCTACAAGTAAATAAACTTCGTAGTAGTCGTTCAACCATCTTAATAGAGATATCTTATCGCCACCCTTGAAATAGGTACCGTTGAAGAGTTCCGGTGGCCATCTGTGGTCTTCATCATCAGGTCCACTTCACCAAATGATACTTTCTGAATGCAAATGCTAGACTTGTTACTAAAAATACTAAAATCGCTTTATGTTTGCCTACAATATTTGAGGAGTTCCCTCAATTCCTCACTGATCCCCTCATCAGATTCCGATTTGGTGGCAATGGGACCACCTCGGAAGTATACCCTATCAAATCAAAAAAGAATTTTCAAAATCGGACCACAATTGACGGAGTAATCGGTGAACATACACAAAAAAAAAAAAAAAAAATACATACAGTGGAACGTATAACCTCCTCCTTTTTTTGAAGTCGGTTAATCGTTATCGCCACCCTTGAAATAGGTACCGTTGAAGAGTTCCGGTGGCCATCTGTGGTCTTCATCATCAGGTCCACTTCACCAAATGATACTTTCTGAATGCAAATGCTAGACTTGTTACTAAAAATACTAAAATCGCTTTATGTTTGCCTACAATATTTGAGGAGTTCCCTCAATTCCTCACTGATCCCCTCATCAGATTCCGATTTGGTGGCAATGGGACCACCTCGGAAGTATACCCTATCAAATCAAAAAAGAATTTTCAAAATCGGACCACAATTGACGGAGTAATCGGTGAACATACACAAAAAAAAAAAAAAAATACATACAGTGGAACGTATAACCTCCTCCTTTTTTTGAAGTCGGTTAAAAATGGTCTAATATATTCATTTCACATAACACAATTTGCATAATATCGATCTCTATAATAACCAGCGATAAAATAGTCATTATGCATAAAAGGAAAAGCAAAATTTCAAATACTGTAACATTCATATATTAAGAAATAAAAAGATAAAGATAAAAGATAAAAGATGTTTATTCAGTAAATAGGCCGCACGGGCACTTTTACACGTCAAAAACCTACCAGCGCTTCGGAAGAGACCACTGCTGAGAAGAAACGCCGCAAGAAACTCAACAGAAAGACGTTTTTTTTTAAATACGATATTATACAATTATAAAGCTTAACCTAGCATTATAGAAAACAATGAATTTAACATAAAACAAAAAATAAAAAATATTCAAGCGTAGGCGTAGCTTGAGCAGGAAAGTGTGTCTCCACGGTCAATTTTGGAGATGTAAAGAGTCTCCAGATGTCATATTAAAATAATAGGTAATCATACAGGGAGATGTATATAGTCTCCACGGTCATTAATAATTGTAATACAAAAAAAAAAAAAACAGTCCCAGGCATTGTCATCATTCATATAATCTTTGATACTATAATAAGCTTTAGAAATTAGTTTACGTTTAACGTAACTCTTAAATTTATTTACTGATAAATGAGTAACACTACTTGGGAGCTTATTATAGAACCTTATACAATTACCCATGAAGGAGTTTTTTATTTTGTGAAGCCGTGTAAAGGGCACTGCGAGCTTATGTTTATTTCTGGTATTAACATTATGTATGTCACAGTTCTTTCAAAAATTACTGATGTTCTTATGAACATGCATAATGTTTTCATAAATATATTGACTGTATACGGTTAATATATTCGTTTCTTTGAACTTATCTCTAAGCGAGTCTCTGTGACCCATCTTGTAAACAGCACGAATAGCCCTCTTCTGTAGAACAAAGATGCTGTTTACGTCAGCAGCACTACCCCATAGTAAAATACCATATGACATAATACTATGGAAGTAACTAAAATAAACTAATCGAGCGGTTTTCAAGTCTATTAGATTCCGAATTTTACTAACTGCAAAAACTGCAGAACTTAGTCTATTCGCTAATTTAGCCAGATGAGGACCCCATTGGAGTTTTGAGTCTAACGTTATACCAAGAAATACTGTATCATTAACTAAGTCTCATTTGTCATTTTTAATAGTTAAAGTAGTTTGTCTATTTTTCACATTGGTAGTCATAAATTTAATACATTTAGTCTTTTTCTCATTTAGTAATAAATTATGAACACTAAACCAATCTACTACTTTTGATATAGCATTGTTTACATCCACATTAAACTCCTGTTGTCGTTTGACTTTAAATACGAGTGAATAAATATTTGTAACGGCTTTCATTACTATTAATGTGGTCACGGTTCTAACCTAACCTCACCTAGTTAGAAGAAAATGACTAAAAATGCATAATAATAGTTATACTAAATGAGTGTTATGTTATTCGATCGTATGCCTGATGAAATTATACAATTGGTTTTTATGCTAGACGTTCATTATGCTTTTCGTGGTTAGTTAAATGAAATTATACCTAATGTTTTATCTAGGGATCTAGGGATGCCTGCGATTTTTGCGTGTCGGTAGCAGTCAGGTCAACGACAAAATTAACGGACACTTCTCACGGCCCTCGTAAGAGATTAAGTCGTCCACCTACTTATATTTACATTGTGAGTATAAGCCGTCAAGCTATTAGAAGTAGATATTTTACGTGATCTACTCTTAAAATGACCTTTGGGTTTGTTCTCTTACTCTCGCTCTCATACGCTCTCCAGCTAGTCTAATCAACTTTACCCAAAAACTAAAGTATTTTTAAGAGCGGTTCCACTACGCTTGGTGGCAAAAAGGTTCGATTATCACAAATCATATGTACCTAATTTACCAACGTCGATTTACGCGTCGAAACGCTTAAGAATACCCCAGATTTCAACCACTGAACCATATGTTCTCATTACTTTACCTCAAGTAAAGTAATCAATCCACAAAAACATAAAATATATACCTATTTAAAGCACATGTAATGTAATACCACTGTGTATTTATTACTTCTCTTGTGTTTTTTCCAAGATTCCGGAAGATACCTATTTCCGACCGAGCATATCGACAAGCGGCTTAGTTTAAATTGAAATAAATTGGCGGAGAAGGCAATCCTTACCTTGCGTATACAGCTTCCATTTGCTCGTACGAAATACTATTTTATAGACGGATATATTTTTAGAATGAGATTTGCGGATGTTTATTTTTCCTTTTGAAGATTCGTCAGAACCGTTTTACAAAAAAAAGGTAACTTCTTATTGAGTCACATAGAAGCTAAGTCAGCAACTTTTTTTTTTAATGTAGCAACATTGAATTTACTGGTTTAGTTAAAATAATCGTTAATAAAAAATATCTTCTGACGGATGTTGCTGACTTTGCTTCTATATGACTCAATTGATTTGCGGTTGAGATTGTTCTGCTTGCCTCTAATTCTAGGCGGTAAAATCTATATCATTAATGTTCATGGTATAGTTTTTAACTCGGCCTCCATTAAGCATGCATTACAAATCATCATCATCATCATTTCAGCCTATTGCAGTCCACTGCTGGACGTAAGCCTCCCCCAGGGTTCGCCACAAGGCCCGATCTCCCGTTTTCGCCATCCAGTCACTACCAGCCACCGATGATGATGAACCGATGATCGGTGGAGTAGACGGGTTCTCGAGTGGAGACCACGGCTCGGCAAGCGTAGCGTAGGACGCCCTCCAGCCAGATGGACCGACGACCTGAAAAAAGTGGCTGGTGGTGACTGGATGGCATTACAAATGTATAAACCTTACTGAATAAAGAATTAAGAATTAAGTTATCAAAACGTTGACAAAACGATATAACAGGTCAAAGATAATTTGGTATTTCTATTTACGTCTAGAATCTCAACTCAGTTGAGTCAACGGACGGTCTAATATGTATGTTTTGGCAGATTTAGTGCAAATGACGCGCAATAAATAACTGACCCGGAAAGGACAAAGGTACAAGAGTATTGCCCAAATGAATTGAAAAGGCCTCATACATAAAACAACAAGTCCGTCTCATGTAGCGGCGGATCGCGGTGAGAATCACGCCGTACCAAACATTTACATTTATCTTTGAATTATGCATTTGCTGTATATATTACATGAAAAACCTATCAGAGGGAACGTTCAATTTCATTTATTAAGTGACTCAACTGCGCTTGGTAATCCTTTGTTGGTCCATAGACAGCCATATATTACTAAGATGGCAATTCAGCGACCCCTTTGGCTAAGTAGGAAGTTAATCGATGTCAATTTATATAATGGTTCTCGCTAAGTTGGGTCTGATTTTTACTGTTTGTCTTTCTGTTAGCGTTATCATTTCCTCCATTAATATACTTTTTTCAAGCATTTAATTTAAGTCAAAAATTACGTACTTTTTTTAAAGTCGTTTATTAATAATGTTATGACAATGGATTGACCACACGCAAGTTTATTCAAATATACGTATTCACAACAAACAGTGAACGGTATAAAAGGTATAAACATGAAGATTCAATTCCACAAGCATTCGCAGTGATTGCCGAGTGTCGGTCGGCTTTGTTGATTACTGCGTGGCGCAGGCTAGTGAGCCGACGCAGAACAAATGGCCGGCTCGCCACACAAAGTATTTCACGGTACACGGAATTCACCGCGAAGGTTTTACTGTTTGCAGCCTGTGTCGCTGCAACTTTGTGATCAATTGATATCGGTACCGCTTCCCGCTAGAACGTGAATCTTGTTATTTTAACTCGCTTTGTTGCTACATTCGTGTCTACAACTGTGCCAAACTGGAAACAAAGTTGCTGTTGAAATTCAGTCATTTCGGCGACTTTAACATTACGAATCATGCGGTCCAGAGGAGGCTTTTTGTGGTGGAGCTGTTGTAGTCCAAAATAACAACGGTAGGCGTTTCCATAGATATCTTTCAGCTGATAATGAGGCATTGCCATAAATATCTTGCAGCTGAAAATGGGCTAATTAAACATGAAACAGCATTGTTTTAAAAGTTCGTTTGAAACAGCGTTTCTCGGTGGGAGATAAGGGGGCTGCTGCCGTCCCTGCGTGCGGTGGTGGTTACGAGTGCAGACTGTTCGCGGGCGCGTGTTGCGCGGCACGCCGCCGGGGCGGCGGCGGGCGGCGGCGGGCAACGCGCACATAAATTCACATTTATCGCTCAACCTGCCGAACTTTCTGGACGCCTCACTCACCTCGCTTCCCCAAGGAAACCCTATTTTATATAACTTCTTTATTCCGTTCAATGGATTTGGGGTTTCCGTCTACCGCTGAAAGTTAATTATACATGAACACAGATGTTTATTTTGCGGAAATAAGTATGATTTTGTTTCTTCTTCTGTTAAATTGCGGGGAAATTATTGTTATTTCATGAAGCTCCTTGCGGTTTGTTGGAAAATGTCGGCGCCGGTCGATTTATAGTCCCACATCACAAACAACATTTTTATTGAAATAAGAAACGAAATGAAAATAACACAGCTCCCTTAAGTCTATTTGATGTGCGAATTTATTATCTCGCCGTGCTGTTAAGTTATTTTTTGTTGAGTTAAAAAAAAAGTTGAGTTTTGTGTTTAGTTACTATAACAAAAATAACGTACCTACCACGTCTTGAACAGTGTACCTACTTACTATCTGGCTGCAGCATAACTAATAAAGCGATAAAAAGTTCAAGTTAAATAAAATCTTACAATCACATTTTGGTTATTTATTTGTTTACCCTAGCTGCGATCTTCAGGTATTTGATGCACGATAACATTGAGAAACTATAATAAAGCAAGTGCGCCGGCGGCCGCATCGCGGCGGGTAGTTGACAGGGCGCCAAGTTTTCGCACAAACAAACCAATAAACGTCGTCTCCGAGACATTCAGGGGAGAAGGAAATTTATTTATATTTCATTTAATGCACCATCGATGTGTGCGTATCCGCTCACCTGGGGGAACTTTGCTTGCAACCGTGTTTGTTTCTAAAAACCAATCCATTACGGTAGCCCTGTACGTGTGCGCTAGCTTAGTTCGAAACTATTTGAGTTATGACTATATTCATGAACTAGTTTTGTTAGTTTTAGCGTAAAGTGAATCAGTAGAGTTGTAAATGAATCTAAACTGTATTAATAAAATTAGGAATTGAACAAGTTTATAATAACTCATAATCGTAACATTTAAACTTAAGTCATGCGATGCGTTTAGTTGCATCAGAATAAATAAAAGTACAAGTTAAATGTATAAAAATACAAATAGAGACGAATAAAATACAGATAAAGTTAATTAAATCAGCATAAATGATATACCTAGTAACATTAATATGTTATTAATATGTGTATCTTCTCTATTCAATCCATGAATCTTTGATTCCGACACACATTTGAGGTTACTTCGTGGCTGTATGTTGCAAGTTGTTGAAGTACTAGAATTTACATTTCGTCCACATTTACTCACTTTAATTGGTTCCTTTCTTGCTCGTCGCCAATGCTATATCTTGATAAGATGGCTATAATTTACTATAAAAGATACAAGCTATTAATTACCGATTATTATTTCTACCTAATCGTAACTGTAACAAACCACTTAAAAGACATTAATAATGGTTTGATTGAGAAAACACTACCAGGTACTAAACCCGCTTCGTCACCTAAGTTTTCTAGTTGAGAAATAATCATAGCATATTATTTCTATGTTGTGACATACATAAATGAAGAAGGACTTTATTTACAAACCGTTAGTTAAAAATAATGAACAAGAAATAAGTATTGCTTCTAATATAAACAAAAACAACTGACAACCGACCAGCGTCTGCAGCCAGCACTGTCGAATGAGCGATCATAAAGGAAGATAAGAGCATACCGTATAACAGCGCAGTGCGCAAGCATTCCATGGAGATTCCTGAGGTTTATAAGCTGGGCTAATTTTATTTAGTGGTAACCTTCATCCTGCGCTATGGATTCTGAATCCGAATCTCATGAACGTATATTTTTGCTAATGTTAGTCCCCGAATAATGGATATCTCTCAACTAGTAGTGGTATTGTTGTATTCATATTGTGAGTTTGGGGTCCATTGTTTTTTTTATTTAACACACATACATTAGCTTCGCTTGTCCCTAAATAACCACTTCTTTCTGAGTCTTGAGCGTGTTCAATGTATTTTAGGGATTTATTTCTCGATATAAGTACATAATGGACGTTGTCTACCCAAAGTAGGTACATTGCCTAACATCGTAAAAAAATCTAGGAACTCGAATTTAACCTACTTTTACTACTATTAGCATGCTTATGCAGTTTTGATGATAATACATTAGATAATATGGTCGGCCTTATAAGCATCTGCACACTCCAGTGCTTTATCACTTTTACGTCACATTTGCAACGTCACAACTGCTGCACTTTTCTGTCAATGGCATTAAAGCCACAAGATACAAAAGTGTGCATCTACTTATAAGGCCGACTGTGCTATCAACCAGGTATGATGATGGCACGGAAGGTTGCCATATGAACTCACCAAAGGCTAATAGTAGATCCATCGGGGTTGGATTCGTTTAAATCTTCTTTTAATGGCAATTATAATCATTTATGAAACTCTACCCGTTTATAATTTATTTTAGCGTTTCCGTTGTTAAAGTAAAATAAATTAAAGAAATAGGATTTACTTAGTTTATACAAATTTAAGATATATTAAAAATTTTTTTTCTTTTTAACCATTTCGTTTAAGCAGAAAAAAATATCTTGAATGAATCAGCTGTTGGTTACTGTCTGTGGACAGAGTGCCCTCCGAGGGCATGACGTGGGTGGGTGTCATCTTTGAACCCGACTTACAGACCTACCCTTGTTAGCGGCCAGGTATCTTCAGGATAAGCCGCCGCCCACAAATAATACACTAACATCAACTAAAATGTTTGAAACATCGGATTTAAGGCCGTTATTTTGGTATAAGAGCGGCACACAGTCTTATTTAATATTACGCCAATCAATATGCATGGGACTTATCGTTGTGGCGAACCTTAGGGGAAGCCTATATAGGCTTGGACGGTTTCCGGCTGATTTGGTGATGATGATGATGATTAATAAATATGCATTTGGTTAAAATTGATTGTACGTATGATTATTGTTCTTTAGCACACTTAACGGTTGATGGCCTGAGATTCAAATAACACTAATATATAGATAAATATATTTAAGTAGCCATTGACCAAAGCTTCACTTCACATAATTTTTCAGTTTGTCAAATAATTGTTTAGATTAGTTTGAAAAATACTGCAATTTTTACACTGTAATTTAATCGTGATTCCCATCTATAAGTGACAATTTGGTTTAATCATAAAACAGTACACGTTTTTTTAAAGTGTGATTGCGTAACGCTCATCCAGAAATCTGTTTTAATCCCTACCATTTGATAAAGTTATGATGATGAGTGAAAACCATTTAATGAGAACGCTAGAAGAAATAAAACGATGGAGGCGTTTAATACCCCTATTCTTCCCGCGCGGCTAGACAACGATTTACTTCTCTCCCCGCATGGGATATAGGAGCAGCGCGCACGAAACTGACGCGCTGTTAAAACCACGCTGAACTAACAACTTCAAAACAAACAGGGAGATAAGCTTGCGTTTCTTCAAGAATTTCGTAAAAACCAGTACTTTCCTGATGTCCAAAAATCATCAGGCAAAAAGTATATGAATCACAAATTACCAATTACAAAACGTAATTGGTAGTTGAAATAACAATAACTTTTATCTAGTAAAACAACATTTAAAGATTAAAATATTTATAACCCTTAAACGGATTTTGTCCATTTTAAAGGACACATATATCAATTAAATGCTCACCCTTCTAATTTCAATGAACCGTCGCATTGATTCACTACCAAGTGACATTGATTAGTTTATCTCTTTCCCACTTATGCATTAAGAACACACACACACACACACACACACACACACGAGACGAGAACAAGACGTCAAGACGCGAACAAATAAAAAATAAACAATTTAATCACTTGAAAATGTACATTATGTTTTTCTTTTCTACCATTAATATCTTACTGTAGTTATAGTTTTAAAAAAAACATACTACTGAAACGTAGATCATTTAAGGGAAGTCAGGTTCAAGTTTAAGTTTAGGTATTTTTACTTCAAATTAGTCAAATCAACTCTCAACTCGAACACTTCGTCAGACATTTTGTGTGCTTTAGGTTTATTAATGCAACCAGAGCCTGATGAAGGCATTTTTGTGTTAAATTTCTTTATAATAACCATCCACTTTTTGTCAATATACAAGTCATTCCAGTTACAGTAATTCAATCAAATGCAATTCAATTGCGAATTAAATTTCAAAAGTAATTGTAAACACCCAATACTGTGTATAATGAAGAGTTTACACATATACATTTATTGATAAATTGTCAGGCAATGACCCTTAAACTACCATAATTGTGTAATAAAAAATAATCTTAATTTTCTTTATTAAATACGGCTCTCCTAAACCGCTATAAATATAAGTTCGCATGGTTCCCAGCGTCGACTGCGGCCCCCGACCTCCTTGGGAGCAGAGGTCCCCTGGGTGACGTTAATACTGCTTCCGTATCCAGAATTAAATCAGGAAATATCAGCAAGGGTTACAGAGTATTAGACGTAACGAGCTGGATAAACTTGCCTTAGATTTTAGTTTCGCTTTCTCTAAGGACTTGCTATAGCGAATAAAGAAATAAGAAGTTATATTGGTTGGGAAGTAAACGTCTAAGCTTTGTGGGTTAACTTAAGTTTTGTTCGGTTTATACCTAGTAAGTTATTGAAAGTTTACTTACTAAACTAGCGCATTAACCACATGATAGTTTACCGGGGAGAACGCTAAGTTGCCCATAAATAAACTTGATTTCCAGTGCTATTTGTACGGCTTTGACCTGGAAACAGCGTACAGATTGCTTGTATTCAACACGGTAAAAAAAATATGCTTTTTACGTGGTATTATCAACGTAACTCTTATTTACTTGGCAGTAATGGCGGCTGCGTTAAAAACTATACCATAACAGGTTAAAGGCAACATGGTTTAACCCAGTAGAATAGCCCAGAGAGTTTGTAGTATATTCCCGCGCATATATGACGAAATATATGACGAATTCGGATTTTAAAACTTTTTTGCAGGCATAGAAGCTCAAATTTATATATACCTTATGGACTAATATACATACTTATACATAAATTAAAAACAATTCAGGAGACAAAGCAACATGGTCCTGACTTGCTAAATTTGACGCCGTGGACGCTGCTGGTAGGCTGCCCCGGAACCGCCGGAACACTCTGTTGACCACGCCAGGACACTCACATACGACAGTCACTTAAGACAGTCAGAAATTGATAACCTACTATTATTTAAAATGTGTATGTAAGTATGTATGTATGATGTACGTGTGCATGTACTGGTTTATAAATTTTGTTGATTACACAGTGTGGAAGCTGCTTTCACGAAGCTCGCTCTACGCTTATTACAGTTACAACCGTCCGCCGAAAGTCGGGGCACCGCGATGGCCCGCCACGAGAAACTTTGTAATCTTTTTAAGTTTTTCCAAGAGCAACGAAACACATCCGTTTCAGCCACGTAGTAAATTTTATTTTCGTCGAGATCAGACGTTATGGCGGCAAACTTCTGCGGAGACATTGCGGGAAGAAAAATATCTATTTTTACTTTGTGACATATTATGGTACTAAATTTACACGAACAAAATACTAAAAGAAAATAAAATACCTAGTTAACAGAGCTGCGCATTAGTTTGTATTTTTTATGTCCAAGTTTATTGCAGAGCTCATTCATTCGTGACAAGCGCTCAAGTTGAGGTTTTGTTCGTTAACAATGTACACAGTTCTATTTTAGAATTAAGTGGAACTTTCGCCTTAAAAATGCAGCGGTTAAATGGCAGGAGTTTGGACCAGACAAACTTTTCAATTATCCCTCGCTACGTTCGTAGACACACAACTTGAGTCGCTATTGTGAAAGTTGATCATTAGAGGATCAAGTTATCGTCCTGTCCTTTTTGCTGCCGCCCATAATCTCGTCTGCGGTGGAGTAAAATGTATCTTAAGTTTAAGCAGGTTTAGATCAGCTTATTTGGTTAACTTGTTATTTCTAATAACTTTGTTGTTTTTGAAGTAAGGACTTCTGATTAACGTCTTTTATTTTTTCTTGATAATTTTCAATTGGAAATAATATATACAATACACAAGACGTGGTAAGAAGTCTTTCGGATTCGGTTTAAGTCGGTTAGATTCGCGATAAGAGTGTATAGGAGTGAGTGAGAGAGAATTATCAACCCGAATGAGGTTTTAGGATTTCATTCGTTAAAAATGGTGGCGCTATCTATGCTATCTATTCAAGAGTTACGATCGTCGGGGCACTGTGAAACACTATAAAAACTTTCGGTTCTTTCTGTCAAGGTGCTGAAAGCGAAATGAAAAAGCCATTCTCTTCATTTCATTCAATTAAGTCCCCAAATAAAGCAGAACCTTCAAATCCCCGTCAAAGGAAAAATGGAAAGTGAACTCCTCGCGAGACCGTGGTAATCTTCCTTCATTTGTATGCGGAGGCGACTTTAGAATAGTCACCTAATTAAAAAGAGTTGCCTTTGTGATGCAGATACGTCGGCAGGCGCCGGCGCAATCAGAGCCGCACTCATTCCGTCAAAATCCCTTAAATAAATAATTTTCTCAGCCCACTGTTCTCCCGCAGTTTTAGAAGGGAACAGTTTAAAACGAGAATTGTTTTTTCCTCACCCGCCCAGCTTTGAAGTTCTGTTGTTTCACAGTGGTTGGTACATCCCCCGCGGTACTAAGTAAATTGAATTTACGATGAAATGATTTCTTAAAAGAAAATTTAATGGAGTTTTTTCAATTGAGTAGCTTTTTACGATAAAATGATTTATGTTGATAAATCTTAACGTAAGAGACTGACGATGTTTCACAATTTCACAAACCACTGATCTAACAAATTCAAACAAATCAAATGACCATGGGTTCCAGCGAAGTGACAATTCGGCTCCACCGAGTCTTCTCCGTTTGAAGGTGCTGTATCCTATTACTTTAGTAGAAAAGAAGTTATTTAATTAACTGCATGAACGTGAGCAGATTGTTTTACAAAAGAAGTTAATCTGCGCGGAATGAAAGCGCAATGAATGAATAAAGCGCCACGCGGCGGGCGACTCATGTAAATAAATGCAAAAATTCACGCCACAGGTTGCGCCCGCCGCCAGGAGGGACTCCGCGGGGCACTTGGTACTACTCGCTGCCACCCTTTTAATACCATAAGGGAACTTTATTAAATCATATGAAAGAAAAATAAAACCATATATCTACGTAATCCGAGTGATGTTTTACTGAAGTAACTTCAAAGTAATAAAACTGACACAAATACCATAAAAAGGGATCTCATTAATAAAACATACCTAAGGACCGGCCTTTGTGAGCTTTAAAACTTCTGTTTTGTGTACATAACCGAGGAAATAAATTGTCCGGTCTAATATATCATTGTAAAGTAGAAAAGTTCGTGCATTACTTATGTACATAAACATTGCGGAGGCTCTATTTTGGATACAAAATAATAATAACCGAAAAGTCTAATCTCGACCAGCCCCACCTTGGGTGTAGTGGTGACTGATTTGGCGTTTGAAATGTATCTCCGGTGCCGGCGGCGTGCTATTCGCCGGTCCGGCGAACCGGAATAATGAATAGCATGCAAATGCCGTGACTAATGAAACCGCACCTCCCACTTTCTACCACCAACTGAATACATGTTGGGAAAAAACTCATGACTTGGACTTGGGATACTTTGTTACCTCAAATTATAATGTTTGCGAAAGCATGTTTAATCTTGTGTACAGAGCAAAGATTCAACGTGTTTGAACAAAGATAATTGAAGGGCAGAGAAAGCAATCTTTCAATTCTAGGATGACATCATTTTTTGGGTTATGCGACATAATTATGACATTTTCATTCACCTAGTATCAGATTTATTACCAAAATTGTACAAAAAATCACGGCTCCCTATTTTCTTTCAAATTTACGGGCCGAAAAACCTAAAATAATTTAGACTAATAACTTTGTCTATATTTTATAGGAAAATTGCAACGAGGTTATCAAACTCAACAGTCGTTGAGATATAAACTTTATTTAGTTTTAGCTACTTGACTGATGGCGCAAGCTGTAGGTACTCATATTGGATATGGAATCAAAGCAACACTTAAAATTGAGAAATTGTTATGATACGTATAATATTAATTACGGTGCGCGAGTCCGGCAAGCACTTGACCGTTTTTATTAAGAGTAAAAAAAATGTCCCCGCTTGATTTTAACTCATCGATAGCTAATGATCTAAGATCTCAAAAGTATTTTAGTTATATCAGATTTAATATGTTAAAAATATTAAAAATCACTTTAAAAACCAAATGCAATTACTTGTTTAATAAACAAATTACATACCAATCGAAAGTATGAAGCCAAAGTTTGGTGCAAATTATTAGTACGGACTTACTTGCTTTATACCTGCCTACCCAATAGTTATATGACGGCAAAAAATTTTAACCAAACGTTTGCATATTCTATTATAGTCTTTATACTTCCGATTGGTATGGGTTTTGTCTATTAAACAAGCAGTTGCAATTTAATTAATCAATTATATTCTGGATTATAAAAATCAGTCTACTTACCTATTCGCCATGTAATACTTACATATTAAGTTCAATATAAAATACTTTTTATCGAATAAACAGCCGGCCAAAGATGCTTTCCTATTCGTATCTTCTACTCTAATACGAACGGTTTAAAACAAGGGAATCATCACCGAAATTCGAGCAACAAGAAAAGCAATCGTAGGCATGTTTATATTTAATGCATACCCACCTAATGGACATAAAATCTTTATTAATTAAGCGAATTCGCGGCTCCATTTGCGTTTAAGCCCACCCAAGCCCCACTTTATTAACGTCTATCACATTAATAAACTGCGGAGAGGATGCTTATTTCAGATCATATTTTTCGCATGTTTTTAGTCGAGCGTAATTGTGAGGTCGGTCGGGCCGAATGTCGGTGATTCGCGAGTACAGTTTACTGCTGGGACCGAGTACTGTGGCACATGTAATTAATTAATAATTTAAAGTTAATTAAACTCTATGTAGATGTTTCTCCCTATACGACATTTTTTATAGTTTATTTGGTGACGCCTTCTTGCAGATCGCGTCACTTATTATACTCGTAAGGAACTCATAAGTATTGTATCTTAATGAAAAGTCAAAGTGAAAGTCTTACGATAAGTCTTTGCTAGTATCAAAAGTAAATAAAAAATGTTTGGCAAACAGATTGGCTTTCGAAAATATAATCTAAAGAAAAGATTGTACCCACAAACCAGTTTCTTCACAGGCCCAGAAAAAATCCGAAATTAAAACAAGTTCGATATT
The DNA here is from genome assembly GCA_923062465.1 of Acleris sparsana. Lineage (NCBI taxonomy): Eukaryota > Metazoa > Arthropoda > Insecta > Lepidoptera > Tortricidae > Acleris > Acleris sparsana. The sequence continues at coordinate 7,298,728 of OV281303.1, forward strand.
TACAAAAAAATGTTAGAAAGAAAATATATATTTGAATCACACTTAGCTACTTTCTGTCATAACTACATGTTCAAAAATCGTGGAAATTAGACTTGATTTAGGGGAAAAGAAACGTTATCGCCCGAACCTAAATTTGCATGGAAAAATAATTGACAGCTACGCAATTTAATTGTTCTCAATCCTCTTAATAATGATGGGCAATTGAGTTTTTCTATGAATCACGATTTAGTAGCAATATTCAACCGAACGCCATTAAGAAGCTGGGAGTGTCTCACCTGTATGTACTCTGTGTGTAAATTCAATTTTGAGGCCACTTTCAGGACAAGAAGCACCTTGCGAGTGAGGTCGACTCATTGTGCCCCCGGGCTAATCGGGTTAGTGGCCCCTGGCACCAGCCTCCATCGCTCCGTCTCGCACCGAAAGTTACCTTACGGAGAGAGCTCGTGTTAACCAATTCATGGATAACTTAACATATTTTAGCAGAACTCCGCTTTTCAACAAAAAATAATCTTGAAATAATAACCGTTCGTTTTGTGTAGTCTATTTTGTGGGTGTCCCTCGCTATCCCTAATAACATTTGTCCTAAAGTATTGTTTGTCATAAACTGGTTTTCAGCCGAGTCAGCGAAGTTTTCGACCTACCCGCACTTGGTCTTGTTTTTCACGACACTCACGAATCAGACGATTTATTCGAAGATACACTAAAAACTCGCTCGACAAGCATACGAACACCCACCGCTTCAGTCTTCTCGTGACAACGGCTGTTGTAACACAGTCGAATCGACTAGGTAAATATTTATTATATTATGCGACAGTGGCGAAGCGTCACGTAAATAAATAGACAAGCCGGAGCAAAAAAAGGTGTATGGCGTGTGTACGTGTTTGCCCCTTCCATTATTAAAAAAACCATACCTACCTACCTTAATAAAATAGATGTCATCTTTTAGTTCCCAAAAAGCAGTGCTGAAGTAAGTGCGGTAACTGTTTCTACGTGCGATCCTTGCAGTTAGTGTTCACCACCTTCGCCATACATGACATCACTGGTATTACATGAACAGTGTATGTCAAGTATGACAAAAGTGGCTTTGAAAAAAGCCGTTAGTTGCGTACGCACACATTAAACACACAGACAATATAGTTAATTTACGTTAGAAATCAAAACACAGTAAAAATTAGCTTGCTAATACCTATCATGCAAAATAAAAAGTTGTCCTTTGTTAAAAACAAAACAAAAATAAACCAAATTAAATACATGCACTGCAGGTCTGCACACAGAAACCAAAAAAAAGACTTAATTAAACATATATTTACAAATTCGTGCAACAAAATCAACCGAATAAAGAAAACCCACAGCCCGCGGCATGCGCCGTCCGTACCCGCCTTACTGTACCTATTAAGAAAACCATGATGACACGAATAAAGGCTTGGTCAAACACACGGCGCGACGCAGCGCCGCGGCCGCGCCGCGCGACCGCGGCGGCTTTAAATACATGCTAACAGGTTAGCGACGTCAAACAGACTGCGTCCCGCCGGCATCGCGCCTCGCTTCTGTCGCGCTCCGCGCCGCGCGGCCTCTTGCGTCCACGCGGCGCGAGCGCAGCGCAGCGCGGCGCGGACGCGGCGGCACGCTGCGCCGCGCTGGGTAAAGGCTTGGTCAAACACACGGCGCGACGCAGCGCCGCGGCCGCGCCGCGCGACCGCGGCGGCTTTAAATACATGCTAACAGGTTAGCGACGTCAAACAGACTGCGTCCCGCCGGCATCGCGCCCATGTTTGACGTCGCTAACCTGTTAGCATGTATTTAAAGCCGCCGCGGTCGCGCGGCGCGGCCGCGGCGCTGCGTCGCGCCGTGTGTTTGACCAAGCCTTAACATCAGTCAGGAATGAGCGAGCGACGGCCCGCGCGCGAGTCACGCCCGCATCGCGCTGCGTCCGCGCCGCGTCCGCGCGCGCGATGCGGGCGTGTGGAGAGCGCGAGGCCGGCGCGATCCGCGCGCGCCCTGTTTGAACAGGCATCGCGTCAGCATCACGCGGCGCGGCCGCGGCGCTGCGTCGCGCCGTGTGTTTGACCAAGCCTTAAAGCGCCAAACAATCCAAGTAAACCTAAACTATGTAATAATATACAACTCCGTATATGTTTCTCGCTTTGAACATGTTTCTTAGCTGAATTATATATATTGTTGATATCTGCAAAACCGGTTCGATTCCAAACACTGCTAGAGAAAACAGCAAACACGAATAGCAAAACAATTTGTTTAATTTGCAGCTGCCAGTCAGCCAATTGTATTTATCATATAATTCACTATGGAAGTGTTTGAAGAATCCTTCTCTACGCTTATAATCAATTTTTAGGTCTGGGAGAGCGCGTCCTAACTTAATGACATGTTTTTTATTTTCAAAGGATAACCTTGAAAAACTTGTTAGCTCATTAAGTAGGTAATCTGTAAGACAAGACAACACTCAATTTGAACCAATGCGGCCATATTTTGAGTACCTACAGACAGACAAAAATATTGAAAAACCACGAATATAACCTAAATTAGATTTGGGTAAAACCTATAGGTACCTAACGTATTAAAAATAGAATAGAAACACCAACCTCCGTCGTCGTGAACAAAAACAAATAATCCAAACAGTAGGTAACTACAAACACAGCACATGAACACAGAACGAACACTTAGCGAGCTAAATTTCACTAGTTACTTGAATCATAAAACACTAAATAAATAGGTAATTCAAAAAAACTTTCACAAGAATTACACTATCTTTGCGCGACGACGCGAACTAAAGTAATGGCGTCCGTCGCGTAATATTGCGTAATGAAAAAAGGATGCAAAATATTATTAAAGTTTGAAGGTCGTAGGTGGCGGCGACGGCGTCCTCGAGAAAAGAAAGTGACGCGTGCTATACACTTAAAGTTGAAAATTGTTTGAAATAAGCCGTCGTCCTACCGCGGACCAGAGCGTTCTCTCACTCTGATTTTTATTGTTTTCACATGCTGCCGTGTCTGTTGTGTGAGTTCGAAGCGCTAGAAAAATGTTTGAATGTTTGAATTCAAGTACAGGGGAGAGGGACCGCCGGACCGGCCGGACTTGTAATAATTTTGTGGGTGTAAGTTCGCGCGCAGTGAAATGTAACTGCGCGTGTGTACGAATATATTGTTATTGTTTCTTTCTTGTAGGTAAGTGAATATGTGCGAGCGAGTACTGCGATAGATTTCGGCTTAGTAAATAAATTGCGTTTTGGTTATGCATCGTATTATGAAGATGGTAATGCAAGGTAAAGCTATAGTATACCGGGTTATTTTCGGTTTTACGTTTTGTTTGTATACCTACTCTATGCATAGGAATTTTTGGTAAAGCCGTAAATAATCGGCTTGTACGAACGCCTCGCGACTGTTATGCGATTAATACCCGTTATATAGTTTTAGTATGTGTGAAAAAAAGTAGTAGGTAACACAAAATATACTCGACACCAAAAGCCATGCAGCATAGCGATGAAGTTTATTTACCTGAATGTAAGCATGAATGGGTCAAAGTGTGAGCTATCCTAGCTAATCGGCATTCAATCATTACGTACGGTATTTGGCAGTAATTCAATAGCCCAGGGTAGGTACTCGTCAATTAGACATCGAATAGCGAGTGGGTTTGCGTGTAATCGCTATTGAACAGACTCCATTTGCATATCGTGGACAATGCCTTCGCTGGATAGTTTAGCTCCATGACTATTGCCTGAGTGTATTTATTGTTAAGCCCTGTATACATCCTTTGTTTATATAGTGCGTTTAAGTTTTAGTGTATGGTGCGTTGTTTATTGTTTTGAAAATGGAAGCGCGTGATTAATGATGTAATGGGAACTTCTAAAACTTCTTTTTGTTTAAACAAGTTATGATTTATGCTTCGCCTTAAAAATATTGTATGGAGATAAAAAAAAGACAGTTCCCGAGACAAGCGATTAACGAGTTCAAAAGATAAAGCTCTTTGAAGTTGGGACAGCGTAGGTGTATAGGGTTCCGTTGGGTTCTATTTGGGTACAGAACCCTAAAAACGACATCGGGTTACATCTCACAAAGGAAATGCGAATTTGAACTCTCTGGTACATGGAGTAAAATTAATAATTATAAAATAAATATCACCAGAGAACTTTAAAAACAAATTGAAGTTCCAAATTAATGATGTATTACATTAGATGACGATCAATATACTTAAAAAGGGAAACCCAAACAAAAGTTAGTATCCAAAACTTATCAGACTAAACTAATAAATATCACAAAACCACGAAACTTATCAACATTTTTGTAAACGTGGTTAACCTAGTTGTTATTAACCCTGCCGATGAAAATCGCAGCGGTCCCCGGTTCGATTCCTGGTAAGGGCAATTATTTTATGTGTGATGAGCACGAGTATTTGTTCCTGAGCCTGTCGTGAATGTTTTAAATGTATATAAGTATGTTATCTCTATACAAGTATGTTTACCGTTGTGTAGGTTACAGTAGAACTGATTGGGACCAAGGACCATATATACGGTCAATTATTTATTTTTGGAATTTAGGTCCTTGATTGGGACTATTTGAATTTGTGACATTGTTTCCAGAAAAATATTCATTTATTTTATTTTATGTACAAGATACCTAATACCACGGGGTTCCGATAACCCTTCCGTAAAGTTGTGATACGGAACCCAAAAATGTTTAATTTATTCTGTATTTGCATGTAATTGTTGATTGGGGCATACAAGTCACGGCGCTATGGCCACCAATTTGCGATGCAAATGGATCATTCTATGATAATAATAGATATTTTCACAAACGAGAAAAAACATTTTACTCCAATACCCACTCAATCGTTTTGTTATTCTGAGAGCAATATGGAAATTTACACAAATATCAATTGTCATTAATTAAATAGTGAAAGGTTTTTTCAGTTCACTATTACTGTTCAAAAATAATGGCCATACCAAACGTTATGTGTCATAAAACAACAGATGGTTCGTATGCGTTACTTAAATGAAAATAACTAATGAATATTCAATTCTGATATAACATTGATATTTACTTTTATAAAATAAGTCTGGTGTTGGAGCGAGCATGTTCTAAATAGGGACGTATGGCGAAAAAGACGGGAGCCCTTTGAAAAGCCGTGGGACCATAAAAAAAGTGTTCCTAGCAGCAGCAGCAACAGTCACGAGCAATAATATATTATCCAACATTGAGCTCAAAAATATCTGACATACTCTTATACTCCTAGTAATAAAGACGACAGACACAGTGATTCTGTAGTGGTACAGAATAAACCTAATTTCAATTCGATTCAATTTAAAACTAACAAAACATTTTATTTAAGAAACCAGCGGGTGGTAGGACCTGTTCGCATTGTTGTGTTTCGGTTTGGGGATAAGACAGCCGGTGCAATGACTAGCATAGAGGCATTCCTCTTAGTCCTCAGGGTTGACAACGAATCTGCAGTCTTAGGCTTGCAGTCTTGAGAATGCGAATGTCTATGAGCCACAGGTTCAACTTACCATCAGGTGGCCTGTGTGCTCGTTTGCCTTCTCTACGGCATTAAAAAAAAAGTTCTAGATACATACGTCATAAAGTAGATATAAGAATCAGCTTAGTTAATAGAAGTCTTTCGTTCCGCCATAATACTGAAACGGTACACTTTATGGGAAAAATATCTTCTACACCCAACATGGTTCGTGCATAAGCTATACACGCGTCGGTATACTTGTACAGTATGTTTTATGCCGACAGTAAAACCGATCGGATTGAAAGCGAGTCGACTCAATTGTCGCGGGCTACGATAGATGCGACGGAAGGATACACAAGCGCTCCACATGGGAAAACCTGTTGCCTTAGCCCATAGCCGTTTGGTGACCCCAAAAACAAATATTACATTGAGCAAGTTTGTGCTATACACATAAACTCGACGTTTTAGTTGAGTTACATATTTAAACCCATAAGCTAAGAAAGAGGTCACTTCGTACCTAGTTCAAATATAGTGTAAGGAAAGGAGATGGGAATAAGATTTATTACAAAAAAACCGGCAAAGAGCGTGTCTAACCACGCGCAGTGTTGGGTTCTGTAATGACGTGTTCGACTATTTCTCGTTAACTTGTAAAGCCTACGTAGCTGTGGCCTCCATATTTTGCAAACGGATTCCTGAATCGAAAAATGGTCCTCACATGCCACCACTGTTTTTGAACAAGCTAATTAATGACATTCTACACAATGAAATAGACGAGTAAGAAAAAACCCCGTTTTGCGTGTATGCGCGGATAGTAGGTACTTTATAACCATGGCGGACGGACAGGCGGACATAGCGAATTTATAAGGGTTCCTTGTTGACTACGGAACCCTAAACAGCAGGACTTTGGCCCTTAAAGCGTAACATTCAAAGCAAAGAGGCTGACCTTAATTTCGGCGTTAAAAATCAGGGCACATTTAATTTAGCGGAGTGAAAAACGAAAAGATTAAAGGAAACTTATATTCTTGTTAAAATTAATTAAAAGTAACTTTTTCAAAGCAGCGAAAATGGGTAATTAAATACTCCAAAAGACCTTTTCTGCATGATGACTTCTGTGCAAAATATGTAAAAGTTTTGTTGCTTTTTTATATTGCAGGCATAATAGGCATGCAGGAGAACTACGAGTATAGTATCATAATGTCTAAATTAAATATTATTGCGCTATGGAGAGCTAAGTTTTACTAGAAATGTTATTAATAAAGAAAGTTATCTAAATTCCAAAAATCCAGCATGGAAACATTTTTATAAACAGACACATCTGATTTGCTGAAATTAGACATTATAAATCGTGAATCACAATTTATGTTCTGCCAGGAAAAAAAATGTAAACTTTGTTTTATGCTATCGGGCCTTGATTTGAAATGATCACCGCTGCCTATGGACACCTGCAACACCAGCGATCTTATCGACAGAAGCCATGCTGCCAAATTGAAAATGCACGCGCTGAAATGTGTTTTGTTCGCACTGCCGGGACTACTTAAACTCGCTGGTGCGACATTCACTCGTTAGTCCGTCCGACCGCCGTTGTTGAGAGGATCACACCCCAGGAGAGGTATTGCAGCTGCGAATGCTTGTCTCTAATCTCGGCTCATCGTAATACCTGCCAAATGATTATGATCGACGCCGTATGAAAGTTTTACGTTATATTAAGTAATAAAAAAAAGGTGGTGGTGTAGGTGTGCCGTGCCGCCCCTGTGTTTAATGTTGGCATAGCCTGACGTTCGATGGTACCCTAGCCGAGATAGTTTCCTTATATCTTTGTAGTGCAAATAAACTTGCTTGTATTAGAGGTGTGCTCTTCTGGTGTCTAATATTACAACTAAATTTATTTTCAACACACTTGCTCAAAACGACCTTTTTATTCCATCGATTTTTGGCTCATAAACCTAGATATTAAACACGCGTGCTTTTTCAGTATATTACGCACAAGTGCCTTTAGTTTATTAACCCAAACAATTTACATTTGTAGCCTAGTACCAAGTTGTAAGTACGAAGAAGAAGCGATATAATTTTAGTCGGGTTATACCTTTTTTTTCTTAGCAACAAACAGTTTTTATGCGGCAAATAACATTATCTACATATTTATTTCAATAAATTGGTGAAATCAGCTTTATTACTAAAAAATAACTCAATTTCATTAAAATCATTTAATTTTTTCTGTAATTTGTATTTTAAACATGAATTATTACATTTTAAATTTGGCTGTTGGCCGATCTCGTTCGCGCCTTAGCCTTGCGCGTGTTAGAATATTATGTATTTAAATAATAGTATGTAAGATTAACTGACCTGATTTAATTGTAAATCCAATGATTGTACCTATAATATCACTCTGCTAGAACACCTGGTTAAATTAAACAACAGCGATTGTGGACTACAGAGCTGTTACTGTCACAGAACCGTTTTTAATAAAACTGTACGGTATGATTCACTTTAGTCGTTGATCAACTAGTTAATTATTATAAAATAAGGTAATGTTTAAAATAACCACATAATTCTAATAATAATAATGTACTGATGTTTATTAAAAATGGGTTGTTAAAACGATTTCTATGTATATCTGTTAGCCGCCATTTGTGACGTCACTTGTTTGTTCGAGTGGGGTGATCGGACCGCTCAGGGTGGCTCGGGTATAAAAAGGGTTCCCTGGTATAAACCAGACACATTTATGTGCCGACCACCGACTGGGAACGACCGTCAGTTAAGTAACCTCTTATTAATAATATTTACAATAAAATAACTATGAAGCTGTGAGGTCTTTAAGTTCTATAGATAAGTAATGCTGGCTATAATGTATTTTTTATATGAAACTGTATTTTTGAAGTATTAATTGTATTATACTATTGTAATATAGAAAGTTCTTATTTACTTTACTATCACTTTTTATTACCTAACCTATATAAATACTGCCTATATACTGCTATCAAATGATCATAATGGATAATTGCTTTATTTAGCTAAATCATATTTACATTTAAAACGAATATTACATTCTTCAATTATCTTTCTCTCATCAGAAGTGGGATAATAACCTTACATAGCTATCTAAAAACATCCTAATGATTATATTATTATGTATATTTCAGGGCTTCAGTTCTTTCGCTATGGATAGCAACTTATTGGCGGGTTTCCTGACCGCCATACGCGATGCAGTGCAGTCCAATCAGCGGAACGACGACGTGGCGCTCCCGATCTTCGATCCGGAGAAAAATGACAACGGCGCGGAAGGATGGTGCGACAACATCCAGAAGCTCAGCGAAGATCTACGGTGGAGCAGCATTCAAACAGCTGCTAAGGCCGGTAAGGCCCTTCGGGGCTCAGCTTTACGTTGGTTTGAGGCATGGGAACCTGAATTAGGTCGAACATGGGAAAATTTCCGGACTGAGATACTAGATCTTTACCCAGAAAAGAGAAATTTGACGGAAAAACTTACAAAAGCTGTTAATTATAACTCTGACTCTTCCAGTTCTTACGCTGAGTACGCTAGAGAGAAACTTAGGCTCTTGCGAAACACTAAAGTAGCTTTTACAACTCCGCAACTAATTGAACTTGTATGTGGTGGCATCAGCGAAGCAGATATAAGGATGGCCTCGCTTAATAGTCCCATAAAATCTACATCAGAGATTATAACCCTGCTTTCCACTTACTCTAAAATATCCAGAAAGCGTCTATTAGATATAAACAGTAGACAGTCGACGTTCAATAATCCCGGTCCCAGTTGTGCTAAACGATTCAAAGGCCATAATACAACAGAAAAACTGTGCTACGTATGTGGTAAGGCCGGCCACCTCAAGGCCCAGTGCCAAAGTCATAATCATAAAGTCCAAACCCAACCAATAGAATTCACAAAACAGTACGTGCAGCCCATACGTTCTAAAATGTCCCTTGATAACCGGCCAAATAAGGTAGTTTGTAGCTATTGTAAGAAACCTGGCCATGACGTAACAAGCTGTTTCCACAAACAACGTCATGAAAATAGCTCTACAACAAGAGTAATTAATAATGCCAGTAGTAAATCATGACTAAATTTGACATCGGTTTATATTAGTGATTACAAAATAAATGCCCTAATAGACACTGGTGCTACATGTAGCATTATAAAAGAATCTATCGCTCGACGTCTTGACTGTCACTTGTCTCCATGTTTTATCAAAATAACCGGAGTAGGTTATGGCTGTATAAATACTATTGCTAAAATATTGTCTCCTGTTCGGTTTGAAGAAGCTACTCTAGAGTTAGAATTGTATGTTGTTAGAGACAAAGACTTTCACTTAGATTGCATCATTGGCATTAATGCGGTTCAGTTTCCAGACGTGGCAATAATCTCGGATTGCTCAAAAAATACGGTAGTACGTATTCCTAAACCTGAGCCTGCGGATAGTAATCTTAATTTAAACAACCCTAGTTTGTCAGAGTTTATTAGTCATTTGGACCAAGACTTGCAACATAAAATTATTGAAATCTTCCAAAAATATCCATCTGTAATAGACTCTGACAATATAGGAACAGTTCAGACGGGCGAGTTGACAATTCGTCTTAAGAGAGATGAAGTTGTTTACTACCGTCCATACAGGTTAGCTCCAGTGGAAAGGGATAAGTGTAAAGAAATAATTAGAGACCTATTAGATAAAAATATTATTCAGGAAAGTAATTCGCCATTTGCGAGTCCAGTCATTTTAGTTAAGAAAAAGGATGGTACGGATAGAATGTGTGTGGATTACCGAGCTCTCAATAAAAATATAGAAAGAGAACGGTATCCTCTCCCCCTTATTGATGACCAAATAGATAAACTCGGAACAGCCAAATACTTCATCTCAATAGACATGAAAAGCGGGTTTTACCAGATTCCTGTTTCACCTGACTCCATTAAATATACAGCCTTTATTACACCCGATGGTCACTATGAATTTGTCAAAATGCCATTTGGAATCTGTAACGGACCTTCAGTTTTTCAAAAGGCAATCACGAAATCAATAGAACATTTAGATTTTGTACAAGTATATATAGATGATTTACTTATACCTTTTTCAACCATTTCTGAAGGCCTCAAATATTTAGACTTGACACTTATGGCTCTAAGTAAAGCTGGATTCACTATCAATATTAATAAGTGCAAATTTTTCGTGACCAGTATCGAATACTTAGGAAGACGTATATCGGCTGGCTGCGTAGAACCAAGTGAAAGCAAGGTTTCTGCACTTGTTAACGCTCCAGTTCCATCAAATGTTAAAGAGATTCGCCAGTTTATGGGACTCGCCAGTTATTTTAGAAAATTTATTCCTGGATTCGCATCTCGTACCGCGTGTATTACAAAATTGACTAAAAATAACCAGGCTTGGGAATGGGGTCCTGAACAAGAAAAAGCACGGTCCTATGTATTAGAATATTTAATTACAAAACCACTATTAACCATATTTGATCCATCTCTTGTTACTGAACTGCATACTGATGCCAGCGCGTTAGGTTATGGTGCTATACTTCTCCAAAAATTAGATGGCAACAACAGAGTAGTAGCTTATTATAGTAAACGAACGTCTCCAGCGGAATCAAAATATCATTCTTACGATCTAGAAACCCTGGCGATATACAACGCATTGAAACATTTTCGTGTGTACCTTTTGGGCATTAACTTTAAAATAATAACAGATTGCAATGCTATTAAAATGACCATGAATAAAAAAGATCTCTCCCCACGCGTTGCGAGGTGGTGGACGTATATGCAAGACTTTTCCTTTGAGGTTGTATATCGTAAGGGTAAATACATTAGCCACGTAGACTATTTAAGTCGTAACCCAGAGGTACCCGTTCAACCAAGGTCTGATCAGAGGGAGTCAATTAATATTTTAACAAATCAAGAGTCCTGGCTTGAAATTGCACAAACCAGATGTCCCGAGACTCAGACATTGATTGAACAAGTACAATCAGGAGAATTAGATGAAACTCAATACTTATTAAAAAACAATTTGTTATACTACAAGGTAAACCGTCACTCGGAACCAAAAATAATTGTCCCAAAGGGGAGCCGGTTTAATATCCTAAGACTCTATCATGATGAAAATTGCCATGTCGGATATGACAAGACACTAGCCAAAATATTAGAATCATTCTGGTTTCCTGGCATAGCGAAATTCGTTAAAAAATATATTTCTCATTGTCTAGTTTGTGTTGAACATAAATCCCATACAGGACCCAAACAAGGTACTTTGTTCCCTATAGATAAAGTACCCTTACCTTTTTATACCGTACATTTAGACTGCACAGGACCTTTTTCCATAACCACTGAAAATTTTAAACATGTTTTGATGATTATAGATGGGTTTACTAAATTTTGTATTTTAAAACCTTTAAAGTCTATGACAGGGCAAGAGATAATGGAAGTACTAAGAGATACGTTATCATTATTTGGCACTCCCACAATCGTTGTAACAGATCGTGGCACTAATTTCAGTTCTGGCCAACTGCAATCCTTGTTCAATGAATGGCAGGTCAAACACCATATGATAGCGACAGGCACACCACGAGGTAACGGCCAGGTTGAGCGGTACGTCACAACTATTGTAAATATGTTAAGCACAGCGTGCCGGAATTCATCAGAATGGCCGAACAATCTTTGGAAGGTTCAACAATCCCTTAATACCACTGTACAAAAGTCCACTGGCTTTAGCCCGCTGCGCTTACTTATTGGTCGCGACTGTAACATACCCTCAATCCAGGCACGATTAGACGACTTACCTGGTACTTCCAAAATTATAGATGTACGATCCGATCGGGAAGAAGCTTACCGTAGATTATGTGAGATAGGAAATAAGTATAAAAACCGCTTTGATACAATGAGACGGAATAGTGTTGTATATAATGTCGGGGATATTGTATACGTAAATCAAGGCCACAGACGTAATGATAAGTTAAAACCTAAATATAAGGGACCCTATGAAATTATTAGAATTCTAGATAATGATAGATTTTACTTAAAAGGTAGGGGAAATTTACGAGAAATAGTGATTGCCAAAGATAAACTACGATTTTGGCCTGGGGAGTGGACAGATCAGAATGTTGAAATCAAGGACGATTAAACTAAATGTAATCTACTATGTATATAATGTATTATTGTCAAATAAATATGTAAAAAAAAAAAAAAAAAACACTTAATATGATTGTATATGTATGAATATTCAGATAACTGCTGGACATTGTGAATCTCCTGTCAGCTCGGTACTCACGCGCAGCAGGTGATTAGAGCTAGACAGACGAGAGAGCACAATACTGCTGAGGTAATTGGTGTTGGCTAGAAGGTCACGGGTCAGCAGGTGACAGAGCCATTCACAAAAGTGAAGTTGATTTATAAAACATTGTATACCTATTGTATGATCATACAAATCTTTACTAGCACACTGTACCGGATTGTACTTCGGGAACGTAGTACAAGTCAGTATGGCCGTGTTAGAATATTATGTATTTAAATAATAGTATGTAAGATTAACTGACCTGATTTAATTGTAAATCCAATGATTGTACCTATAATATCACTCTGCTAGAACACCTGGTTAAATTAAACAACAGCGATTGTGGACTACAGAGCTGTTACTGTCACAGAACCGTTTTTAATAAAACTGTACGGTATGATTCACTTTAGTCGTTGATCAACTAGTTAATTATTATAAAATAAGGTAATGTTTAAAATAACCACATAATTCTAATAATAATAATGTACTGATGTTTATTAAAAATGGGTTGTTAAAACGATTTCTATGTATATCTGTTAGCCGCCATTTGTGACGTCACTTGTTTGTTCGAGTGGGGTGATCGGACCGCTCAGGGTGGCTCGGGTATAAAAAGGGTTCCCTGGTATAAACCAGACACATTTATGTGCCGACCACCGACTGGGAACGACCGTCAGTTAAGTAACCTCTTATTAATAATATTTACAATAAAATAACTATGAAGCTGTGAGGTCTTTAAGTTCTATAGATAAGTAATGCTGGCTATAATGTATTTTTTATATGAAACTGTATTTTTGAAGTATTAATTGTATTATACTATTGTAATATAGAAAGTTCTTATTTACTTTACTATCACTTTTTATTACCTAACCTATATAAATACTGCCTATATACTGCTATCAAATGATCATAATGGATAATTGCTTTATTTAGCTAAATCATATTTACATTTAAAACGAATATTACATTCTTCAATTATCTTTCTCTCACGCGCGCATCGGTATCGCGGCAAGAAAAAAAAACAACGCGCCAGCCGCCATTTTTCGTAAATAATTGACGGCTGTGACGAAGATACTTTGGATTAATTATTGTGAAGTTTAATATTAACGAAAATGTCTTCTTTAAGTAAAGAAAATGAAGAAATTGTAATTTTACCAACTGTTTTAATAATTAATTAAAATTTGACTAAATTAAGAGTCTTGTTTTTTTTTCGCAAGTGTATTGAAAAACGTCGTATGTAACACGTGTGCCTGTGACCATAATATACGCGGCTTTCTTGTGGCGCCTAGCGCCTAGCGCCTAGCGCCTTGTATACAATGGTCAACTTAGCACACTTGTATCATAATGTACTATTAAATAATTAACCTTTTCAAATAAAAATACTAGGTAAAATTGCTGTCGCTACTTATGGTGCCCGGAGGCTGGCGAGGCCATTAGCTGCCAGCCAGCCCTCGGGTTACGCGAAACGTCAGTGAGGCACGAGGAATTCTTCACAGAGAGTGCCTTCGCGTCTAGCCCCCAACCCCAAGGTTCAAGTATCTCAATTCCAAACAGCACAAACAAAACACACCAACAAAACTTCTCTGGGGTTGATTTTGCATTATTTTTACAACCAAACCTACCGAACGTTGGTTATTGCTGGTTTTACCATTTTAGACTCATATCGATAATATTTTTTATATTATTTGGTCTCACTTTTAGTGGATTATCTGCTTCAGGTGGATAAGATTATCAATATTATCGTAAATATCTACTGTTTTGTCAATATTATCAACATTAAAGTAATATTGAACTGGGCTTTAGACGTTCAATATTATCACGTGTTAGTAAGCAGTTGATTTCAGCCATGTACCTACATCAGACTATAAAAACTATACTAGCGAAAAGAATAAAGCACGCTATAGGTTTATTACTCACCATGCCATTGAAAAATAATCGTCTCAGTAAGTGTAGGGTAAAAGAGCGGATTATAAAACGAAGCCTAGGTGTACTCACATTCAAACATTTCGTAAGAAATGCTCTTGGGCGACGATCTGGACGATCACAACACTTTTAATTGAGTGAAGATTTATATAAGAAACTTCTAACCACCGTTGCACCTTGTATTACTAAGATACGCAAATGAGACATTCTGCAACGCTAAGAGAAAAGCTTTGTGTAAAATGAGACATGCGGCAATGCCGAGAGAAAAGCTTGATGTAACATAAAGGTGCATTGCATCTGGCAGAAGCTTCAAATGCCAAAGGAACTGTGTTTTTTCTCTCTGTTGCTACAATAAGTTAAGCTGATATTTCCACATGCAGAGCGTTGATTTGCGTTCTTAAGACCTAGGTATAAAAAGGTAAGAGTCGTGTGATGTTTCTAACTTCATGTAAGAAATAATGAAAACAAAGTACGGTTAGAGATTTTTTATTTGATGACAGGTGGTGATGGCGTACATGGGTTGGTTGTTGATGACGAAGCCTGTGATGAAACTGGTACAAAACTATTGATCTGAACGGAATTTCGACTCAAATTGTTAAGTTCTGCTTCAAAAAGTACATCATTAATAGCTTTTTCGGCAAACAATCTTTGTGTTGGATTGAGATTTTTAATTTTTTCTGACCACAACAGAGCGAGTGGATTCACATTTTGTTGTGGAGATTCTGCTGGCTGGGATAATAATGTGCAGGCTCTACTAATTAATTCATATTGTTTAGATATCGATCCTCTCGTGGTCTTATTATGTTTTGTTGATGGTCCTTCATTTGTAAGAGACGACAACACAAAGGAACTGTTTTCTTTACTTATGTTCTCAGATTTTTCCTGTAGAAAATAAAATATTATTTGTTACATTTCAGATGCCGGCAACTGCCGTAGAATGAATCGAAATAGCAAATCAATTTGGAATATTGTGCTAATTCTGTCTGTACATTGGATATTTACACGGAAAACACGTCAAAAATAGTAAACCTGAAATTTCAGGTCCTTCATATCTATACTTATAAAATGCTTTGTCCTGAATGACTGACTGACTGACTTACTGACGGATCAACGGATAGCCTAAACCGCTGATAGTAGAGACCTGAAACTTCGAGGATATGTTCTTTGTATAACCTAGGGATCCGATAAGAAAGGATTTTCCAAAATTCTACCCTTAAGGGGGTGCAAAAAGGGGACAAAGTTTGTATGGGACAACGTAATTCCTTGGTCAAAAAACTTCAAATTACGCATAAACATTCTTCAAACAGAATTGATGGAAGACGTATTTCGTATTTTATTGAAATTCATCCTCTAAGGAGGTGAAAAAGGGGTAGAAAGTTATTTTGGGGGTTACTTGCTTCGAAGTTAATATCAATACTCCTTAGTGCTTTGATGTACATTACATTTTATCTTGACGCAAGTTTAAAAAATCAATTTATTCAAAAAAGATTGAATTCACATAAAAGCTGAGTGTAAAGATTCCATTTTTGGTATAGAGTTTCCTTATGAGGTCTAGGGCTGCAGTAAGAAACGATTTCGCGAAAATCTACCCCAACGGGAAGAAGCGTTAGTGGCGGGGAACTAATTCTACGCGTACGAAGTCGCGGACGTCCTCTACTTATAATTATAAAAAGCATTTCTCTGATGGCTTTAGTTAATGACAGAAACTAGTTCATCCTGTTTGATGTCGGAACCTACGGAAAAGACTCAGATTGTGAAATTATAAGTTAAACAATATTGCGGCATGCGTCTTTTCAGCTGATGATACCAATGTATGCTCTCGGCGTGAATCTCTTAAAACGGTATCTGAATAAATAGTCTTTAAAAAATGCTTATTGTTTGCTCGGCGAGTAGTTAAATGTGCATTTGGTTTGCTGGCTACAAAATTCCGTGTATTTCATACGCCAATTAACTTGGAGCCAGAAAATGCGACAATCGTGACATTCGTGACTACGAGTACACCTACTAGTTAATTGTAAAAAAAAATCTTAAACATAATAACAACCAACAACCAAGATTTGTAATTTTGCAGCCTCTTTGAATCGGGACGCTAATTCAAGCAAAAGAAGTTTGAGCGAAATTTCGAAAATGTTTCTTCGGTAAAAAAAAAGACAAATCGTGTCCTCTCGGAATGCTAGTTAATAATATTGATAATAAAGGTTAATGATATGAAAGTAAGTTTTGATTTTTATGTCATAAAGTCAAGGTCGTTCCGTTTCCATAGAAACGTTGGTGAAATTTTATTTTTTTCTAAATTTCTCTATTAAGTTAATACTCGTCGAAAATTCAACTTGTATCTATTTAACCTGTGGATGTGTACTGACGGTTTGTATGGAAACGCAACGTTAGACAAGAACTTACCCTCTAGTCCCAGTAGTTCGGTTGATTAGTCCGGGGCCGAACTACTGCCACACTTTTCTTCCCATTAGTTCGGTTATGACGTCAAACCGGACTATTGGGAAGTGGTGTGTAGTTCGGTTAATGATGTGCAAACAACTTTTATTATTAAAAAATCCGGCCAAGTGCGAATCGGATACGCCAAAAAATCTGTATTTTGGATTGAGGGACAAACTTAACTTCGCCATTGAAAAAATATTGTCCCTATACCTACAATATACATCGACATAGGTCGTGGTTAGTTTATAAACTGCAATTTAGATTGTAATTACAAACTTAACTATTTGAATTGTGATGTAACTATAAAATTACCATTATCGGATTATTTTACCCGACTGCGGCGGAGCCCAAAAGGAGGGTTATGTTTTTCACAGTCATGTATGTATGTCCAGTTCTATGTTCCCCGCTACAGTAAAAACGGCTTGGACGATTTTGACAAATGAGGTATCATTGGATTTGTCTTCGCAGCGAGAGTGTCATAGGTTACATTTAATCCCGGGAAAACGTCCCGTTTTTTTTTTGGGGATATAAATATATTAGTGTTGGTACAGAATGAACGATTGTAAGGCATAGATACCATTCCTTCTGCTCCAAGTTGAACACTTTCGTGCACTTGCTCGTACCTATTAATATTTAAAATTAACTAAAAAGTCAAAATTAAAATAATAATAAAAAAAGCAAAAAACCCGACTGCAAAAACGTTTTCTTGACGGAAAAGCAAAAAACAAGCAACGTATTATGCTAAATAATGTCAGCACTGCAACGTTTAGGCTTTATTTTATAGTCAACGCAGGCGGGACCCACCAATAAAATAAACATGTTGTTTTAAGCTTCTACAGCTGTGGGCGGGGCCCGCCTGCTGACATTATTTAGCATAATACGGGTTGGCAAATGAAAAAGTTGTGAAACGATACATTCGACCAAACGTATTTCGACCAAAAGGTAGAGAACCGTTTCAACCTTTAAAGCGTGAGCGATCTAATACGAAGAAGTTACTTAACCTTTTTTTTATTATTAAAAAATGTAATGAAATAAATGTCTCTTTGATTTTTTATTTAGCTGTGCTGTGTATGTGTGTGCATCCTTAACCGTACTTTTGAGTCATTTTAATTCTCAGTAGTTCGGTTTGACGTCATAACCGAACTAATGGGAAGAAAAGTGTGGCAGTAGTTCGGCCCCGGACTAATCAACCGAACTACTGGGACTAGAGGGAACTTACCTTAGTCAACAAAGGTTTTTCAATTTTTGCCAAGAATTTTAATAAATAAAACGTCGAGGATGTTGGCTTGTAAACATCATCAGCTCCCCTACCCGAATTTTTCGACTGTTCAATTTTCTTTAACTCCTTCCTGAAAAATTGACTTTTGTAATTACATGGTAAGTAAAAGATGGAGGCCCTGGCCCTTATCATTAATTCTATGCCCTAACCTTACAATAATTCGATAGTGTAAGTATTCATGTACAAACACATATTATATTAACACATACGTAGCTCTCTATTAAAATAAACGCTACAAATAGCATCAAAATAATTAACATGAGGCTGTGCGGTGGCAGCACTGGCAGCGGCCGTGGTAATTGACAGCAAACCATTTATAGGTATGCCGCTAAAACAACACCGAAAAAGTTGCATAAGTAACTTTAAGTTCGCCACAAAAACACAGTTTTTTTTTAAATTTAGTAAAAGAGCGCTTAAACTTTACAAAACAAAGTAAAGTAACATCAAAAGACGTACCTGTAGTTACTGCGAAGACTGTTTATTTTTCGCCTCAAATCTTCCCTCGTCGCGTCTGGTTTAAGATGTTTAAAGATTGCCAACAATTTATCCAAGCTTTTATTTTTTTTGTTTTTACTCAAATAATTTATATTTTTTGGGTCCCATAACGATGGGCATGCCTCATAGCCTTGTATAAACTCTTTTAAGTAGTTGCTCTGCTCTGGTGGCGACGAAGTTGTTTCGGAGAGTGTTTCACTTCCTTCCTCCATGGTTGTAGAACGAGTAATGACAGATGGTATCACGACTGGGCCCGATAAACTATCAATATTATCACGCGATACATGCATATCGCAATGCGTATCACACTTCCGTGAGAGTTACCCGTATATTTTGAAATTTGCGATAATATTGACATGCCAGTATGACTGATAATATTGATCGTCGCTGGCCACGTCCCGTAAAATCGCGGGATTTCAAAATATCCGCAAACGGGAATTCTAGCGTCTATAGCAATTTTCTTTTGATTGCTAATAATCTATTGTTGAACAAAAAACGAGGAATACTTGAGTAGCTTAGAATGGTTGGTTGGTTCATTCATTACATTGCTACATTATTGAGGATTGGGTATCAAGTTTTGATTCTAATTAACGTATTGAAAAGGTAATACTATATTCTGGACCGATAAGGAAAACACTCACCTCTTAATACTTCCAAATTTAAGTTCTGGGAAACTGCGTAAGACATTAATACTAATTATATCTCCAAGTTTTTTGTTGTGTATTGTTAAATGTGAAAGTTATTAACATGTATCTTTTGTGGGTAATTTTATAATCTGTCTGTCTACATAAGTTTATGTTTATGTAAAATAAAACGAACGTTAATTTATCTCTAGTTGAATATAACCAGTTGAGCCGCTTACAACCGATAGGTACTTAACAAATATGTTCTAAAATGTTTGGTTTGAATGACCCATACGTGCAACTTAGTAGTTGTAAAAAACACGAATTACTTTTTTTATTTGGGTCATTACTTGAACATACAAGACGCCTCAGCATGCTGCTGGACTCGTGTCCGTTTCACTCCAAACAGCGAAGACACACACTGCGTGCTATCCCTGTTACCTTCGCTGTTTTCTTTGTTTATTTGTATATTTGTTTGTCTTATGGTCGGTGAATAGATGTATTTCTTCTTTTTCTTCTTCTTCAATGTTTTCTACAAATTCGTATTTTTCCAGCGTGTGCGATTACAAGTTGACGCACACAACCTCTCGACGCCGTATCGGCACCGCCTCAACTAAAGCGATTCAGTATCCTTTGCATGAAACTCCATATTGTAACGTACACTTATCGGTATCGGAACGGTAACGCCTCGCCAGCTAGACTGCTATCTGCGTCCACTGAAAAATGTACGAGTATCGTACTAACACAGATCAAAGCTCACTTTTCAATGTCTCACTTTGGTCTGATCCGGTGTGGAGCGGTTATGTCTTCGCCAACCTAAACCGATCGACCAACCGATCGTTAATGAAAAACAATATCTAGTTTTGGACAAAAAGCAATGAAAATTGTAAATAAACGAACGTGACCTAATCTTGACTGCAATATTTACTTATTACATACTGATTTATAGCTAGGTACTCGTTCAATATTAACAAGCATGCGGTTCAATAGCTGAAAATCTGACTTCCTCTGAGCCGTATATGTTCGTGAAGAAATGAAAAATAGTTACATTTTGTTAATAGCACACATAAATGAGACATAACGGATGTATTAATTTGATTAAGTGAATCTATTTTTGGTAATCTGATCAATAAGCAACATCCGTAACAAATAATAAAATATTTCGGTACATATTTATAGCAAACGGAACTGGTGTGAGTGTCGTAATTCGTGTATCATAACACATTTATATGTGCGCTGGTCCCTCAGAAACTGTAAAATTTTCCACGATAAAAGTATTCATTGTCCTTCCTTAGGACTCAAGCTACCTCCGTTTCATTGAAATCGTTTCAGCGGACAGAGATACTTCTAAATTTTTAGTGTTAGTACGAGTAGATATGTACAACATTGCATCTTTGAAATAGAGCTTGGTGAACAGAAGAACATCTGCTTTAAATTTACAGCAGTCCATGTCCGTGATGCAATCTGGGTGCGTGGTATTAAGACTGCACCGAGCAAACGTCCACCGTCCAGTGGCCCCTTATTAGGAACTATTAGTGTTGTCTAATTAACTAAATAATTTCCTTGGAATCGGACGGTGCTTGTTAGTAGCGCAAGTAAAAACACAATTTATGCGATACGTATAGTTCAGGAAATATGATATGCGATCTTTTTTCTGCTTTAAGTTTTACCGGATCTAACCTGAACCTTTCAACACACCGTGTTGTTTGAAGAACGAGGGCAGTTTTTGCGATTACCTTTTGTTTCATATTAACATCTTAGTGAACATTACAGACGGAGAAATCATATTTTCTGAACTATAACAAACTTTATAACAATTACGCTTTGAGTAGTCAGCTTTACGGGAAAGGCGGCCGCTTTTTGCCGTTAGGTTAGGTTTGGTTAGGTTAGGTTAGGTTAGAGGTTAGATAACGAGAAGTTCAATTGATATTAGAGTCCTTATAAGTTGTGTTTTCATTCGTAATACAAAAAGCATCGTCCGATTTCAATTTTATCTTGCAGATGACACAGACTGGATGCATTATGTGAACGTTATCTTTATCGATAGCTAATATAGATTAAAACCCCACATATAATGGTGACTCCACCCATCTCTTAAACAGCTCAAGCGATTTTAATGAAATCTAGTTAAGAATTATTCCGCTTAAATTCGCATTTTAAAAAGCCGCGTGAAAATCGGTCAGTCCGTTTGGGAGCTCCGGTGCGTCAGACAGGTACACAGATACACGTGTTAAACTTACACCACCGCTATTTTTGTGTCGGGGGGTAAACACAATACAGGATTAACGTCAGCTGTCGTAGCTTTGAGTTGAACGCCTATGACAAATTCTATCATTTTGACAGTTTTCGAATGTGTTATGCATCTTGTTTAGGAAAGTTGGCTCGATTGCTCTGAATTTACTCGATTAGTTCAGATTTCGATTGATTGGCATCTGAACAATGTGCCGGTCTTTCCAGATCAATAAGCAATCGATGGCCAATGCAATGGTGGCCAATCATACTTCGTCGAATGGTTTTCAACTCTGCTCCGTCGATTGTATAATAATACACCAAACGTTGAATTGCATGCGGTAACTTCCTAATATTTAGACAGCTTCCATTATTATTCCTATGTCACAAGATAAGGAAAACGGATTACTAGAGAACACCTCCGGTCCGTTTATTATTAAGCCTCAGCTCTTTCCTTACCAGCGAATGCAATGGACCCTAAACCGTTATTTCTAAGGTTGTATTTTATTTCTTTTCTGTCACCCAGGGTGAGTGACACTGTCGTATAATATGGTAATAGAGGGCTGTGTGATTTGCGCTCATGAGATTCAATTTCACGCACCTGTATGATTGACGGGAACATTATGCAGGTGTTCGAGCCTCCACGCAATTTACTGTTATAAGTTGGGTTTGCTCGGTATTCTGAATATCTTTTGTTCCACGAGAATATCCGTAGATGTTACCTATCAGTCAATGCATTATTCAAACTGCTAAACTGTAACGAATGTATGGGTTTCTACGCTGAGGTAGATTCATAACGACTTGCATCCAGCAGGTATAATAATATATGATGAAAGAGGCAACCTGATGGTATGAGAGCTTTGATGTTCATGGAAATTAACAATAACATAATTGTAAGTATTTTTTGACACTGGACACTCGATGTCGACAGTACTGTAGTGTTCTCATGCTACTTCAGTCAACCTCAGTACTTTTTGTACTGTGACCGACTGAAATAGCAATAGCAAGATAAGATCATTACTTTTTCATTTCGCGTTAAGTGTGCTGAAAGTTATCAAAGTACCTATCGGACAATTCAATTAGGTAGCTAAGTTGCATTTTTTTACGATTTTAATTTAATGTAAAATGCATCTTGCCTAATTTAATAACTACAAAAACCGGGCAAGAGCATGTCGGACCATGCTCAGTGTAGGGTTCCGAAGCTACAACAACTCAACAACAAACAAATCAAATATAAACAAACAAACAACTACTTACAATCAAATTAGACCTCGCGGTAAACTTGACTTTGCCGTTGAAAAACTGTTATCCCCGTACATCGACCAAAAATTAGCGCTTTAAAGCTTAGTATTTCATAAACGGAGGCTTTCATTGAAAAAAAAATCTACTAACCCACAATATTTTTACAAGATCTATCCAACGACACCCCACAATATGGGGTAGACAATAAAAAAAATACATCCCCACGTTACGTAGGGAAGGTACAGAAAAAAAAAATCTTTTAACATTTTATTTGACCACTTTGTTGGCGGGACAATTATGTATATTCAAGCCAAATTACAGCTTTCTAGTACTAAGGTTCTCTGAGATAGGCTGCGGACGGACGGACGGACATGGCGAAACTATAAGGGTTCCTAGTTTGACTACGGAGCCCTAAAAGTGGTGGGATTGTTAGTACGAGCATGTACAACGAGTGATAATTAACAATAGCCTACACGGAAATACCTTTTATATTTTGATTTTCAGTACCATAAATTATTTCTGTAAATTTAAACTTGCAGCACTGCCCGCGGCTGGGGAAGATAATAAATGTCCGGGAAACAAACGTGTGTTACATTCGGTTTTAACACTAGTGCCAAGTGGCCTGCTTTCCAAACGAAATAGACCCATTATGGAGTCAATGGTTCTGACGGTATCAATCATAACCACTCCCATAATAACACTCTTTTACGGTAGAACTTGTTTCAAACGATTGCTGAATAACAAGCAATTTTTGCACCCAGTATTTTGTTTGCAACAAAGGTGTATGATTAAATAATGTTTGCATGAAGAGCTATTGTTATCGCAGGGTCTTGCAAAGAAATCTCAGACAAAGTGCTTGAAGCAAGCGTTTGTTCAACATAATATAAAATCACCTAGGTTCTTACGTGGCTGCAGGCAGAAGCTGTGTTTCGCCTTTGACTAGAAAAAGTGTAAATTTTTAGATTAAAGCTAAAAAGACAAAGTCTACATGAGAATATTATCTGGTGGGGCACCATACTACTCGGTAAAATCATACTACTCTTGACATATTATCGTATTGTTTTGTTAGGGTTCCGTACCCAAAGGGTAAAAGCGGGACCCTAATACTAAGACTCCACCGTCCGTCCGTCCGTCTGTCCGCCGCTCCGTCTGCCTGTCACTAGGCTGTATCTAACAAACCGTGACAGCTAGACAGTTGACATTTTCACAGATGATGTATTTCTGTTGCCGACAAATACTAAAAACAGAATCAAATTAGTATTTAAGGGGGGCTCCCATGCAACACACGTGATTTCTTGCCGTTTCTAACTCGATAATAAAAACGGCAACAGTTAGACGCTTGAAATATTTTATTATTTAGAATATTTAGTTGTATGTTCACTTTAAAAATAAATTATTAAATTAAAATAAAATTAATATTAAGGTGGCTCCCATACAACAAACGTGATTTTTTAAAGATAATGGTACGGAACCCTTCACGGAGCACTTTCTTCCAAAAATACTTAGAAGCTTAACTTAAATGACACAAACAGACAGACGATTGCTCCAAACCCTGAATTATGGATTACTTTAGCTTGTGACTGCGTCCTCGTGGAAGTTGGATATCGCTTTTCCCTCGGAAATCATACAATGTTTCGTAATAAAATCTGTCAAATCAGGATCCAGACTTACCGTATGCCCAACTTCATCCCAATCTGTTCAGTCGTTAAGGTCTGATTGAAGACACAAAAATTCAAATATCCATACAAACTTTCACATTTTATTTTAACTAACTTAACCAAAATTATAAGAGACCTCGAGTTTTCTGAGTTTGTCTGTATGTAAATAAGCTCTGGAACCACTGCACATAGTTCTCTCCATCCAATCCTCTAACCATATGAAAGGTGCTTATTTTAGATGGACGTATGCTATAATTATTATATAGATAATTATTCAAAATTATAAGTAGTAGAAATAGTGTAGTTTTTTCAGTATAACTTGCACACTTCAAATTATACAAATATACCTACGTACTTACACACTAAAAGCTATTAAAATGCATACTTTGTAGGTAACTAAAGAAAAATATATCCTGTAATTTAACTGAGTAGGTACCTATTTGGATAAGGGTATCGTTTACGTCACGTCAGTAGCGCGTTGCTCGAGAGTCGCCGGTTTAATTGTGGCCAACATTCGTCTAGTTAATGCGCATTACTGTGAGTGGGAAAGTTATCTTAATTAAACAAGGCTCGAGCTAGTTGGCCGCGGCCGCTGTAAACACAGGGCCGCGGGGACACCAACTGTTTACTACCAAGAAGTCTAACTTCCGAACATGGAGAAGAGTGTGCAAGAGTCCTAATTTGTAATGAACTCAGTTAGTGGCCAGTGATCGCTCTAAGTTCGAAATTCGAATTGGATTTAAAAGTTTAGGCCTATATTCCATTAAGCCCATCCTACTTAACTATTGACGTTATGGTGGCTCTTATATACTTGACATTAAGAGCGACCTATTTAAAGAAAAAACACTTGGGCACTAACCGGAAATCTAACCAATTTTTTCCCATACAGTAAGTAGTAAAGAATGATTAAAATACATTAAAGCTCTGTGCGCCTTAAATAAGCAAAATATTAATAAGAGGATCAAGGCTCGGTAACGTTCCCAGCTAGGTTTTAGTAACCTTTAAATGCATTTTTTCTCTCTTCCAAAATCGAGGTTTGCTAAGAAAAGATAACCATAACTATTTTATCTTCTTAATTCCCATACTGACCCATTAGGATTGTTCAAATTTAATTGATGAAATCATGAATAAGTAAGCTTATATATCTAAACTATGTAAATAAAGTTGGAATAAAATCCACAAAGAGATGTTTTGGAACATTTATTTATTGCTATCTTTGTTTACTATCACTATTAATATTCCAACAAGCGGTAAAATGTTTGATTCAAAATATGCCGCCGATAAATATGCTTTTATTTTTAAGACAATTGTTTGGTTTTGTAGGAAACAATTTTGTTCAGTAATTTTTGAATAAATTGTTTTAAATCCATGAAGTTCCGCCCCAATACTTATTTTTACGTACATTGAAGCAACTGCGAAACGTCTCATTATGAAAAGCGTCGAGCCGTCGTGAATTGGAAACATTATTTAATAATCGTTTATTATTGTAAATTAATAACCACTACGATAAGTAGGTAAATCATTTTTCTAAGCGTAAAGTTAAGGATAGATTCCATATCAAATTTATTTGCTTACGGCCAATCTCAATCAGTTTTATAAAGGTTCCGTCACGGCGCTCATTTCTGTAAACAATGACTCTCCAGGGAGACGGCTGAGCTGAGATTATGTGGAAATTTCGCTTGGAATTTTCGAAAGTATCTATCGAATGTTTCGATGTGAGTGAAATTCTCTCAAGTCCGATACATTCGAATACCCTTTTGAGATTGGAGTGACACAAAGCGTAGTGTTACGAAGAGGATGCCGTTGTCTGGTCGTTTTGTCTCCAAGCCGTTGCAGTTATTGTCTCCTTGTGCAACTATTTCGACGTATGGTTGTGAATTCTTTACTACGTGAGGGTAAGCTCATGGGACCGTTGGGTCCCATTGAAAGGGTAGAGTATTTGC
This sequence comes from Acleris sparsana, assembly GCA_923062465.1. Classification (NCBI taxonomy): domain Eukaryota; kingdom Metazoa; phylum Arthropoda; class Insecta; order Lepidoptera; family Tortricidae; genus Acleris; species Acleris sparsana. The sequence continues at coordinate 7,325,296 of OV281303.1, forward strand.
TTGTCGAAACGAACGTTTCGTCTTCGTCTCTCTTAAATTTGGCCAATGTGGGACGTAGCGTGACCAATGTAGTTGTAAAGTCAGTTCACACCCGTTTCTATGGTCGTATTTATTGAACTATACAAATTACGTTACTTCGTTATTTTACACCAAAATGTACAAATAAGCGTAGCCTTTAATCTTAGGAAAGGAACATGTCAACACCGGTTAACCAGAACCGTTGGATTAAACCGAAACCCGGAAACGCCTAACCTCCAAATGTGTGCGTAAGCCAGTGGCTTACACATAAAGGCAGCTAATGAGTCGACTGCAGGGAAACAGTACAGCGCTGATATTAATTAATTGGGCATGTTCAGTATTCACAAGACGCCGCGAGGTGACGTCGGCAATCAGGCGCCGCCATTATTTCCACGTTACGAACAATGTGCCACATCCCACTGCTAATATTCTTAATTTGTTCTATTGTTGCGGGATCTTGTCAAATGTGGGAGACAATAATCTGGTTAATTTAGGACGGTTTGTGTTATACGCGAGGCTTAACAAAGATGCGGAGGAGTTAACACAAGTCTTAGCGCTGTGAATACTACAGGTAGTTGAATACCAAGACACGCTTGTAAGCTGAGGAGATATTTGGTTCCTTAACACCACCTTTTAGTTGCATTTTGTATTTCTCTGTTTAAGAAAATATGTAAATAATTTGACAAGGTATGTAATGTTAACAATACATTAATTTGTAAAGCCTTAAGATGTAAAATACTCGTATTACCATGTTTTTGTCTACGTTAACATAGTTATTATTCACATTACCGTAACGGCGGCCGAGTTAAAAATAATAAGATAAAAGTCAAATGAAATATGGTTTTATCCAGTAGAATAGAGACCCACATCTTCTTCCATATTAGTACAAAGTTGACACAATAAAGTTAGTCACTGAAGTTGTATGTCTAACATAACTTTATCATGTAAATACTTCTACAGCAAGAAAACCGTTATGGAATTTTAAATTATTTCACAGAATTTTAAAGGCGTGTCTTAAAAATCAATAATTTGGTTGAATGAAAACGTTTTTCCTTTTTTCCAAAGTGTCGTTAGTCAGCAAAGTTTTCAAGTTTCGCCGGTTCCCGGATACGGAGTCGAGTTGGACATTGTCTTCACCATATTTCACGAAACTAAATTTATTATGCAACTTTTAGTTGAATTTACTACTCTATAATTTTGAAAGAAGATAGAAGATTTCCAAGTTCTGATTGTAGGTATACGGTGATATCTTGAAATTATGTTTTAAGTATACTACCATGACCAATTTTCAGTGATGAGGACTGTCCCTAAAAAGGAAACACAACGCAGGATGTATTGTACTTATATGCTTTTATTACAAATCTCAAAATCAAATTAACTCTGAACGGAATGGTTGGTAATCCGTCACTGTCATAGTTGTTTATATGAACTGTATAATCAATAGGTTAGTTTACGTGGAATCTTTCACGTGCTGCGGTGAAGGGAGTAGAAAAATGCGTAGACGTGCATGCAGGTGGAATAGAAAATATAAAATAAGAGAACGGGTCTGGTCGCTGCTAATGATGTAATGTCCACTAGTTCTCTTTATTATCTGTATTATTATTTATGAAAACAATACTGTTGAGTATAAATAGCAAGTCACTTTGTAAAGTCTTTATACAAAGTGGTGTTCAATTATTATAGCTTGTGACAATAGATATGGCTATTTTAAATATCGAACGTCTCGAGCTAAATAAGCTACAATATTTTCGATGGCACAGCTATAATTATGTTTTTATTTGTTCCTATTGCTTCTTATCCTTTGCAGAATATTATCATACCGGGATTCCAATTCGACATGAAAGTACCGTTAGCACAACACTACAACAGTACTTATAATTAATCATTTAAATCATACAAGACACTTAAATATATAGATAAAAGTTTAACAAAGTATTATAATAATATGGTTTTATTAAAAAAAAATTAATATCATATTTGACAAATGTGAGATTATTTTTGTACAAATCTGATAACGATGGGGGTGTGAGTGAATACTTATTGATGGTATTTCTAAAAGTACCTAATTACAGAATTTTTATTTTAATTAAGAAATTTTATTATTCTACTTTTATTTGATGTTTTTCTGAGCTTTAGAACTTCATCGCACTGAAATAAGTAGGTATTTTCATTTAGCTGCACTCTCTACCATTGACAATGTCATTTCATGTATTAATCCTAAAATGACATACGAGTACATATATGTGATCAATCGAGGTTTGAAAATCTTAACTTTAATATTATAAATGCGAAAGTCACTTTGTCTGTGTGTTACGCAATCACTAAAGCCTAAACTACTGAAACGATTTAAATTATTTTTAGTACATGAGAGACACTTCCCACTGTATATTTTTTAATGTTTTTGTGGTCAATAGTCTAACTTAACCTAAGTTATTTAATAAGCCCATGTAACCTATCACAAACACGTTTTTGCGAGTTTGTAAAATTATATAGTTGGTCAAATAGTGATTTGGTAAAAAGTCAGTATACCACACTAAATACGTCGTGTGTAAAATAGTACTTAAATACATACATCCATACCGTCACACCGTCATCCCAGGGTGGGGTGGCAGGCTACAGAATTACCAACAACTCTAACAACTAAATAATCAATTTGAAGTAGAATACTGTAAATATTTGCAGAATAACTAGACTAAAAAAATAAAAATGCTGCTGGCAGTCACAATAACGCGGACGAAGTCGCGGGCACAGCTAGTACTAAATATAAGTTAAATATTTGTGAGGGGTTGTCGTGTCTGCCCACCGATACCATTTTATTAATCTCCGATCGGTGTCGGAGTGAGTCAGCACGAATGTTAATGCATTCCGGTCGGTAGATATATCGCATTTCGTGAAATGTAATCGAAGCCTGCGATGACGGGAACATCCATCATGCCGTTGCTTTCCTTTCGTCTCTTTTAAATGGAATACCTATTTGTAAATGCAAATTGACATTTGTTTAGCTTCCATTAAAGCCGAGATGCAAATATTTTCTCGTAGATCAGTATTTCCTAGTTGCGCGAGGCATAAATCAAAAATGACAGGTTTGCAAAGCATTTGGGGTTGGAGGGATATAAATATCCAATAGTGTCATGCGATCATTTACATCCTATAGAGCCTGAGTACCTTTTAACGATTAAAAAAACCTATTCTAAAGTCCCCACGAAGGTCCGACGCGGATTAGACTTCTATGAATAACTTTAAAAGAGTGAGCTGGGGTTGGATTTGGACCGATCGATCTGGAGCGAGTCAATTCTTAAGCTCGTCTAAAACACTACTAGGTTATCATAGTTTCGCAATACTACAGATTTTAAGAGGATATAAAACGCTTATTTATACTTAAAGACATACCCCATATACACACCCATACATACATATTATAGCCCTAGCAATAGTAGCCAATCCGCAGATTGACCTTATACTCGGTGAAGACTGTTTTTTAAATCAGGAATTTTTCATATTTTTTGGTCCATAAACTTCGGAGATAAGGGAGGAAACGAGCATTTTTTTGTGATTTTTTGGCTATAAATCAAAAAGTACATCTCGAAAAATTATACAAAAATGGGTTTGAAATGTGCACACTGCGCCTGTGTATGCAAATTTCAAGTTGAGAGCTTCTATAGTTTCTGAGAAAAACTGCCGTGACGGACAGACAGTCAGGCAGACACCGAAGTCTCCCCACATGGGTTCCTTTTTTACCATTTTGGTACGAACCCTAAAAAGAAACAGAAACACTCAGTGCCATGATTCCAACCTTTCAAGGAACGGCTCAAGGATCGATTTTAGGACCGACTGAGTACTTATTATATGTAAACGATATGGGTAAAATATTTCAACATGGCTCTGTATACCAATTTGCTGATGACAAATGCCTGATCACGGCTCATAAAGATATTGAGACAGCGCAAAGCATGATGCAAATAGATTTCGATCGGTTATGTAAGTGGGCTCACGACTTAGGACTTTCTATTAATTACTGTAAAACTAAATTGATGCACATACGCTCACCATATTTGAAAACAACCACAACTCCGAGAATCGTGGCCCACGAGCACTCCTGCATGCATACGCAGAGCACTGCATGCAACTGTACTCAACTAGATCTCGTAACGGAGCACACGTATCTCGGACTATCTATAGACCATAAATTTAACTGGGGTCCACATATTGGCCGTGTGTGCAATAAACTAAGATCAATCTTGTCAAAACTGTGCATACTAAAGCACAAAGTACCTTACAAAACATTAAGACTATTGTATATGTCACTGGCTGATTCTGTGATTAGTTATGGATTGTCTAGTTATGGAAGAACTTTCAAAACTTACTTGAAAGATATCTATAACTCACAATTAAGATTACTTAAAACAATTGTTCCTCTTAAGATTAAATACAAATATAGAAATGACTATGATAACCTATTTAACTACTGCAGGGTGATGTCTGTATTCGATAAAGTTGACCTAGCAATCGTAACAGAGTATAATAACAAGTTAACTCATTTAAATAAAAAGCAAAGATCGGACAACCTACGGGAAATATCATATATTACAACATTTCTAATACCCAAAAGTAACAACGAGTACGGTAAAAGAGTGTGGACGCGTGCATTGCCCGGCATCTTAAATAGGTTTCCATGTCAACTGATAGGTAAACTTGAAAATGCAACATGTAAACAGGTCAAGAACATACTGAAACGATATTTACTTCATAAAAATAAATAATAATATAATGTTACAATGTTAATAAATAAAACATATTAATAATAAAACGTAGAACTCATGTATGTACTCTTAACTGATAAAATCTTTGATTAATTTAAGATTACAAGTTAAGATAAGTTAATAATATTTGTTTTTTGTGTAAGAAATAAACAGATAAAATTTTTTTTTTTTACAAAATGAATGAACTAACGCGAACTTAATCCTTTAAGGGACAATTAAAGATACAGAAAATAAGATAATAATAACAAAAAATACGTAAGATGCCATCTTGATAACAAAGTAAACTGCAGAACAGAAGTCGCAGCAGTTTTTGGCAAAATTCGTTTTAAGGTGTTTTGGTCATACGATATAAAGCTATATATATATATATAGGGTAGCCCTAACAATTAAATAGTCCTGTCAAATCTCCTATACTCGTCCGAGTCTTTGGATAGTTTCTGGAGCCGTACTTAGCAGTCGCTGTGACCGAAAACGGCTAGTTAATGATGACAACATAATTATAACAGTATTTATTTAGTGCCTAGTAAAAGGTATTACATAAAACATAAAATAAAACTAATATTAAACCTAAAATTATAAAAAAAGGAAAATAAGTAAAAGCTACTTAAATAATAAAAGATGGAAATAATAATCAAAGTCAAAGTCAAAGCTACACACACCGTCTAGTAGCATCGCCCACGCTATGAACTCTTTCTTGGACACTGGGTATGTAGGTATATCTAGAAAACGAAATTAAAAGCCGGCGCACTGCGCACATTCTCCTTCATTTCAATCCACATTACACGTTCTCTATAATCTGACACAAACGTTTGTTCCCCGCCGGGAAATCTCCAACGAGCACGTCAAAACCAGCTTTCAATTTTAATGCAAATAGTTTTATCGAGTACTGTCTAGCATAGAGTGTTTTAAATCTTTTGCGGCGTCCTGTTCACCGTTGTAAAAGAAAGCTTCACTTTATATCGGCGTGCATGTTGGCAATAATCCGCCCCAGTTTGATGAGCCCTGTTTACGACCTACGAGAGCGTATCGCTTAAGCGCAGAATAAAATGCTGACGATGCTAAATTTATAGGAGTTAATATATTTTTATGGGTTAAGAAACGCCCGCTCTCGATCCTGTACAAAATGGCGTGCCGTGCCGGCATCCATGAGCGCGCTAATGTCGTGTCGTGTCGTCGCGGGACTGATTGTGCCGCGATTTAGATAAGGGATTGCCGTATTCGCCTGGAACGGTGATTGTTTTCTGTTCGAGCAATTGTAATTTGAATGTGCTAAAATTATATTACAAGATGTTGCGGTTCATAATCATAATTTATTTGCTTCAAGAATGGTACAATAAGGTGTTACATATTTCAATCCGAACAAAACATTTTTCGCTAAATACTAGCATGCAAATTTTAAATATTGCGTACTACAGACAGAAATTATTTCAATTTTTTATTAAAATTACCTTCTTCTTATAATAGATGATAAGATTAATACATTTTTAAAAAAGCTTCATACGGATTAAAACAAACATGTAGTTAAGTTTAACCCTGATCTGTTTCCTAAGAATCACATATCAAGATTATAGACTGTGTTTACAGGGAATATTAGACGTCATGGGGATAGAATACATTACGCTTGCTAATAAGGACATGATGTCGGCAAGCCCCAGCCTCTCGAGACGACGTGTGGCGAAGCCGAGGGACCTCATTATAAACTGCTAAGTCGAGATCATTGCAACTGCTCCAGTGGGTAGCGGAATGGCGGCCACATCACGCCGCAACCATCTTAATATGATCGTGTAATTGTTTTGCTCGACTCGAGAACGAGTTAATTGATGTATCGTATTATACTACAGCTTTGTTGTTTTTGTTAAGTTGAGGATAATTCATAAACGGATACATTTACCTACACTAATAGTATTGATAAAGATTGTAATGGTGTTAAGAGCCTCCATTCAGCAATCTAAAAACCATATCGTTTTGATCTGTTATCGTATTGTCAGTGTTTTAATAGCTTTTTCAACTCACTTGCTCAAAACGACCTTTTTATTCCACCGATTTTTGGCTCATAAACTAGATATTAAACTAGATATTAAACACGCGTGCTTTTTCAGTATATTACGCACAAGTGCCTTTAGTTTATTAACCCAAACAATTTACATTTGTAGCCTAGTACCAAGTTGTAAGTACGAAGAAGAAGCGATATAATTTAGTCGGGTTATACCTTTTTTTTTCTTAGCAACAAACAGTTTTTATGCGGCAAATAACATTATCTACATATTTATTTCAATAAATTGGTGAAATCAGCTTTATTACTAAAAAATAACTCAATTTTATTAAAATCATTTAATTTTTTCTGTAATTTGTATTTTAAACATGAATTATTACATTTTAAATTTGGCTGTTGGCCGATCTCGTTCGCGCCTTAGCCTTGCGCGCGCATCGGTATCGCGGCAAGAAAAAAAAACAACGCGCCAGCCGCCATTTTTCGTAAATAATTGACGGCTGTGACGAAGATAGTTTGGATTAATTATTGTGAAGTTTAATATTAACGAAAATGTCTTCTTTAAGTAAAGAAAATGAAGAAATTGTAATTTTACCAACTTAATTAATTAAAATTTGACTAAATGAAGTCTTGTTTTTTTTTCGCAAGTGTGTTGAAAAACGTCGTATGTAACACGTGTGCCTCTGACCATAATATACGCGGCTTTCTTGTGGCGCACTCGCTGTCGCTCGTGCGCACTTAGTAGCGCCTTGTATACAATGGTCAACTTAGCACACTTGTATCATAATGTACTATTATTTACTCGACAGTAATGACGGCCGTTAAAAACATTACCATAACAGGTCAATTACGATTTGGATTTTACCGCCTAGAATAGAGGCCCAGATTCATTGATGCAGTTATTGACATGTGTGGGACTAACTGGTGTTTAGAAAATACGGAAAAAGATGAAACACGTAAGATGCTTAAATGTGTAGGTATTTAGGGGGACCAATTACGGCAACTACCAAAAAGATTCTCTAAGTTTTCGACTATGATAATTTGCACTTGTGAGAGCAATATTTGTTTGATGAGCGCGAGTTTCTTTCTGAGTTCCTTTACATAAGTATATTTTATCATTTTCTAGTACTAATAGCACAGGTTAGTAGCCTATGTTTGGGACTAGGTTAATTTGTGTAAGATGGTAACTTCTTTTATTTTTAGATTTTTTCAAGTCAAGTCTAGACCAACGTAAGCTAACGAAATTCAACAAGACTAGCAGTTTCTAAGCAGAAACGAACTAACGTGTTCTGGAGACAATATTGCGACATGCGTTTGTCAGCCGGCACCGGCGGCAATCGCATCCATATGCGGCACAAAACGCGCCCGACACGTTGACACGCGCAAAATTACATTATCCGCGGCCGCGTCGCGCCCCGTCTGTTGTAACCTTATGTTTAAATTTTACCACGTTTGTTTATAATCGTGTTACAATTTTTTTGTTATGAATTAAAACATATTTTTCTAATATTCTGCCAAAAAGTTAGAATGATTTACCCTTGCTTTTAGGGCTCTGTACTTCAAAGGGAAAAATAACTCTTATCTTATAGGATCACTTCGTTGTCCAATCTGTATGTCTTTCTACTTATCAGGCAGACCCCTGTTTCTCAGGATTGCGTGGAAGTATTAAGCTAAGAAATTAATATAACATATGCATTCTCTTCGAGTCTTCAAGACTTAATCAAAGCTATCAAAAAAGGTTCGTCCGTTTTCCTTTGCCGTGCCTTGTATTTTTACACTCGCAAGGTAATCGAAACTTATAGGGTCATCCCGCTGATCCAGAGTAAATAGCACATAAAAGTTACAAAAAAAAACATTATTTTGTGTTTTAAGGAACTGCAACGGAACCCTACACTGAGCACGGTCCAATAACTCTTATAGTTTCGCCCTGTCCGTCCGTCCGTCCGCAGCCTAGCATAGAATCTTAGTACTAGAAAGCTGTAATTTGGCACGAATATACATATTTGTCACGCCAACAAAGTGGTCTAATAAAGATTAAAGGCTCCGTTTATAAAATATTATGTTTTAAAGCGCTAATTTTTGTTAGAGTCGGGTGTCCCCCCCTCCCCCCCACAGGCAAAACTAGAAATAATAAAAATCTAAAAAATACCTTAAATGAAAGCACATATAAAGAATTTTAAAGGAAAACTATCACGATTAAGTAGACTTCATTGGTTCTTGAGTTAAGTTTGTCGCGAGGTCTAATTTGATTTTTGTTTGTTTGATTGTATTTTTGTTTGTTTTTGTGTTGTTGTGGCTACGAAACCCTTCACTGAGCATGCTCTTGCCCGGTTTTTTCATAGAATGTCACTTCGCAGAATTTTCATTTTTTCAACAGACTTTCTTAGGTCCAGGAGTCTCGGGCCCGTATTAATAAACTGATCTCAACTCTAATGCTCGTCTCGAGATGCGTCAAAAATGACAGTATTCCATCGTTTTGCGATTACTATGACATATCATGTGACGGGCCTCACAGTCAAGAGGAGGTTATTAAAACGAACATAGGTGTTTTTATAGTTACAACCTGTTACGTAATTAATATTGAAGTTAATCTGAAATGGTTTCGGTGAAAATAACTTTTGATGAAGTGAAATTCGGTGAAATGATGAAAAAGTTGTCGGGTAGACAAAGGGCGTCAATTAAAACACATAATACGCTCCTAGAAACTTGATATTGTTTGGAAAAACTGGATCGTTATCAGAACCTTCATAAAGCTGGCATAACAAACATCACTTTTTTTTAAATTAATTGGCTTCACTCCCTCTATTTCGCCTATGTTGAGGTATTTATAGACACTCCCATGGAGGGAAACGCACCACGCGTTTATGTCAAGTTTCTAACACAATAACTATAGAGATGTAATAAATAAATTGACATAAAAAAGGTAAAATAAAATAAACAAAAAAAAAAAAAAAAAATTGGTGTAAACCTGTAAATAATTTCATTTGCTTTACGGCATTAAGTTCGTCTTTTGTATATTACGTATATTATTTAGTTCTATAAAGATTAATGCAAATAAATAAATAATAACAGATGTTAGTATCATATCTAATTTATTGTTATTTTGTTTGTGGTCGGATTGCGTTACTTAGTTATTTATTTAAATACGTACAATTAAATCGGTACAAGTAGAAAATTGTTAATAAATACTACCTAAGCATTGTGTCGAGTCCTCAAGATAAATCAAATATTGTAACAAGGTTTTTTACTTAAAACGCATCAATATACTTTTTATAGAAGTAAAATTATTTCACCGCAAAAAGAACAGAACTGGAACATGACTTTGAGTAAAAAATGTTTGCTTGATATCTTTAACTTGACACTAAAATGAACATACCCTGAGTTAAACACAATCGGTTCCTCTACAGCATCAGAATTAGAGGATCAGAGGTGAAAGTTTCAAACACGTCGACGAACATTCTCACAGGACAGTATAGACAGAACACATACCCCATTAAAAACTTACCTACACACTGAAAAACATTACTCTTTCTAGGGCACTTAGGTGATAAATATGTATAATTTCAAGTGTCGGCCCCTGCCAATTACTTAAGTAACGCAACGTAACCTAGTTCCGTTTCATACAGTCGTAGCTAATATGAAAGAAACGACTGCATTTTATAGCGGGGAAGGAGCTCGCTGAAGTTTTTCATTCAATAAAAGAGTCACTAAGTGATGAAAGGGAAACATCTGGCACGACACAGGTCAGTGAACTCGCGCGATGGATTTTATCAAATAAAGAATTTAAATTTCGAATACTTACGACAGCACTGGCTGTAAAATTGATGGCCGACTGCTATAACAACTAACTAATCTGCCTCTCTATTCCACTGGGTAAAGCCATACTACTTTTGGTTTATACTGTAAATAAGAGCTATTGTAATGTATTGTTAAGATTACGATAACGATAAGTATAGAGACAGTGTGGAATAAGGCCCCTGCATATATATTCTAGCATTGGTAACTCTCTCTGAGGTCTCGTGTTTTGTTTTGCTACCCGAAATGCTCCTAAATCTGACAAACAAACTGAACAGACTCGTTCCTAAATTATCAAGTACACAATACTTCTTCAACTCGACTGGATTCAGGCAACCCAAGCCAACGTAAGGGAAATTACAGTGCACAGTGCACCAAATGAGCTAAAGTGAATATTCATCCGAAACTAACTAGTATTTAGAGAAGTCAAATAATATGATTGATTACTGCTATTTGTTCTAAAACATCCGCAGTACGCATTGCGAACACATTCAATTGCCGATATCACGTACAATTACACCGAATTTCTATTAAAAGGCTTTGTTGTCGGTTCAATGCAAGTTTGCTCAGTGTTGACACAATTGTAGGATTAGTTCGATGACGTGTTTTGACGAACCTTACGCATTACGCAGCGTCAACCGTGTTTTGTGTAATATTTGCTTTTATTTTGCCAACAAAAACTAAATTTTCTTATAATGTTTTGAACGTACCAACTTAAAAGTGTACATTTCTTAAATAGACGCTTTTTATCAAATCCTAGACAGTGTCTACAAAAAATAATTTAGAGAACAATAGGATTTCTTAGAAAGGCTGTCCATTATATTAGACGGTAGAAAGTTTTATACACAGAACCAAGAAGTGTTTATAAAAAAGATTCCACTTTATTTTTTATTTTGCGCATAATGTACTAGTTCTTGCTATTCGTTTATTTGTCTCCATTGGGACTTTGAAGATATTTGATTCTGTTAGGTTGTTGAGTAACACTTCTTCTTAACTAGTGCTCTCGTCTTGGAAAGCACTTGCACACCTATATACAGAATAAGTATTTCTTTTTATTATTTGGTTCCTGTTAAAAGATAAGAAATGACATGATGTGTTATGCTTCATTTTAAACTAATGCATAAGCTTCACTTACTATGTAACATAAAGAAGAAATTTGTAAACTGGGGGAGTTTTAGTTGTGGCAGGACCTTGTGCTGGATCCGTCCGGGTCACTACCACCATCTTATCCTTTAACCCACCGCCAAGCACCAGTGTTCACATTGTTGTGTTCCGATGTGGGGATAAGACTAGTGGTGATATGACTAGCATAGAGGCAGTCCATCTTAGTCTTAGGGTTGGCCATGTGTTTGGGATCTTAAGATTGCAGTCTTGACATTGTAGTCTTGGGTCACAAATCAGGTGGTCTGTGTGTAAATTTCCGTTCTCCATGCCACAAAAGAAATATGTTATTCAATCCGTCACACGGAGCGGACATCCTTGTCATTAGCCCTAGGCTTGTACATAATAGTGGTATATCTGTGTCGCATAGCCGAATATCATAGAACATTGATTGTAAGCTGCCATTACCGGCTGCAGCCGAATGGCTTAGCATTTGGACACGGGCGATTAATACGACTCGTGCGCTGTATGTTTAATAATAACACATATCAACGTGCATTGTCCGCTCGTGTCAGATAGCGTAGTAATCAACATCGAATCTAACGTGTAAGCAAGATCTGAGACATTTTAGACACAATTAACTCGTTCCTTTTTCAAACTTGTGCATGAAAAATCGTCAATAAGGAATGCAAATATCCGGTTATAACTGGTTATTTTCAAACAAAAACATCTTATAATCGGTTGAATTGCATTCCCTACCCATCACTATCTATTTGCTTATGAGTTAATGGCGAATATCTGTTTAGCCCACTTTCCCTCAGCATTTAATGATTAAAAGAAGAAGAGTATATTATTAATTTATTTAAACTGCAGTCATACACAATAAGGCTTAAGGAAAGAAACTAAGGTCGGTGCGAAGAAAAATGGCAATGAAAGAGAAACAGTTTCGATGAAATAAATATTTAAAAAATATCCGCAATACTAATGTACAGACTCATTCAAACTTATATAAATGCAATAATATATAAGTAATCAGATGGTGCTATGTGATGACAAATGAATTTACATCTGAGCTCGCTCCAGCAGATATTACGCTCCTGGTTAAGTTTTACCCACCCTTTACAATTCCGCCGACGTATAACATTCTACGTGCACGGGTATTTGCTGGGGTTTGCTTTATTTCCTTTGACGCCTCTTTGATACGGCCGCTTCGCTTTCTCTTGTAGAGTTTTCCGCACAGCACTTGTAAGGTTCGCGGTAAAGGTCGAGTTTCAAAGTTAAACTTAAAGAGTGAGACTTACCTTATAATATTTTTACTAAGAGGAATAGCTGTCAAAAATACAAATTAAGCTCCGGGTTTCTCACCCCCTAACTCAAGTCCGATTCCCACAATTTTTAATGAAAAACTATGTACGTTGCCGTTGCTGGTAGGAAAACTTTCAGACCTGGTTTTTATAATATCTAAAACATATTAAAAAATTGTTTAGATCGGACTCTGTTTGAAGGGAGAGGCTTCACTTTAACCCTCTTAACTGTAAATATAAAAAGTGTCCTACACACAATAGTAAAACTACAAAGTAAGGCCTCGTACCTCCGAACAATAGTAAAAAACTTTACGCAAAATACTAGTAACTGGTGGATTGTGCGGGAGACAAAAACACAGAGTTTAAAGTAGAAGTATGCCAAAATATGAGCGAGAGAGGTACGTATGCTCGCTGTCAAAATGTAATGGCGTCTCATCGCAATCCAGCCACACGTGCATACCCTTTCCTCCTATATTAAATAGCTTTAATAAAAACAGTTAGCAATGAAGTCGCGGTAGATGGCGTTACTGGTAAGTATAGCTCATAATTTTATATAAAAAAAGTATCTATTTGCATGTGTGTAAGTGTGTGAAAACATATATGTATCTATGTTTATTATCTAAGTAAGTTTATTACATTTATTTTTAGGTTAAGTTTTATGTCACACAGGTGTGCAGCAGATTCTAATGTCAACAATACTTATACTTCTAACTTAATATTATTTAAGAGAAGTAAAACTCACAGTAGTTCATGCAGAATAAATAAACTTTAGTGAGGTTTGTTAGTTCGGACATATCACGCTTTATTTGCAAATATAACTACGCTATTGCAAGACTTATCATTCGAATGCATTATAAATCATTACAGCCGCAGTTATGGTGTCATTATGAATTATTACCCACTGCCGCCGTTGGCTATCACAGTTAACTAGTTTCCTGACGATGTTTGCTGAGCTGAATAATTAAAACTAACCGTGTCTTCCAAATTATGAAAAGGTACCTATTGTTTGTCAATTTGTGTTCATATTGGTATTGCTTGAGATGTCTATGTAGGAATGTAGGTTAGTTAGCGTTCATAAATGAGTAATGACCCATAATCACAAAATAGTAATAAGTTGGTCGTTTCCATAAGAGACATTTAAATAAAATTGAAAATGCACGCATTCCATTATCACTAGTGATATTGAGAGTACAGTCAAGCAAATTGATTCCTCTACCACTATGGACTACGAGTATGTCAACGTGACGACGTCGTAAACCAATTCATAGTGGCCTAGGAATCAAATAAGATAACTGTACCTACACGCGAGTCATATCGTATGAGCCACAGTACTGCGATTCCATACAATTGTGATTTGAGCCACTAACGCATAGAGAGCGGAGGCGGCGCGTTGCGGAGCGGGATTCTTGATTGAAATGGCAGATACGGTATGTTTTTATTATAGGAACGAGTTGCGACGCATAGCTCCGTTCTCTGTGCTTTGGCGGATATTGTTCCTATCGCAAAAACTGACCGACACGCGTTGAACAATAAGGTGCGCACACGCCACCGCGGATTCAATCCCTCGTCGTCAAAGTAAACTTCTCACTTGCAACTTTCTTTGACTGCTTCCTTAATCGAGTTGCCTTTAACTTTATAAAATGCGCCCGTGTGCCTGGTTTATGTTTTCCACGCTGGTTAAGAGCTTTTCAAGAGTTTTCGTTTCCCTTAACAAGGTTTCGCCGTAGACGAGGTTACTAACTTATTACCCCCTCGGCGATCACTTTATTTAAATGTGAAGAAGTTTAACTGTAAAAGCGTGAATGTGCAAGTACCTGCATTTTTCATCTTTCGTTATCATATAATGTGGTTTTCTCGCATCGTAAATTAATCAAGCTTAGGTTTTGTTCCTACATAAAAAATCATCCACATATTTGGTTACATAATAATACGTTTTATGAAAACTAGCCATTGTTATACGAATTCCAAGTGATCAACAAATTGCAAGCTAATCGGAGAAAATAAATCGTACCTACACTTAAATTGGCACATAGGTAATTTGAAATGCCGACTACCAACAATATTATTAAGGCACATTAGAGTCACGAGACGCATCGCCGTGCCGTAACCGCTTTCATTACAACAAACGAACTGCAATTTGGTTGCAAATGGATTGAATGCGGCTGTTCGGCTCCACAGTGAAGGATTTCTTCATTTACATTATTTGTAGAGTCACGGAAATAGGCGAAGGTTATTTGATAAGTTTGCGGGTAGAGCCGGTAGGCCGGGGAACTAGTTTTGTCTAATGGCAGTTTAATTTTGCGGCCCTTGAGTAATGTCATAAACTTGTGGAGAGTTCCTCAAGGTGACTGGCACCGAGATCGATATCGTCTTTTAGCATGTTACATTAATTTAAGTTGTAGGCTTGCTCGTTCCGTCTTATTCACTATACCTACTGTCTTGAGGGACGCTTTAATAATAGTGTAGAAATAAACACAGTGCTTTTATGTAGATGTTACTGCTTTTCGCCTGAATGTGTCACAATTTGGTAACAAAATATTCCCCACATCCTTCTTTATTTATTTATTTGAAAAATGTTTTGTGGACTTACAGCGTCAGCCAAACCGCCCAGCAAGATAAACATCTTACTTAAAAACATGAAAGGGGTCCAATGTGCCCAAATCAATCAGCAAACATCTCAGCTAGATATAACCCTGCAGCATATTTAAAGGAAGGTAGGAAGGAAGCGGCTTATGGTTATTAAATATAGATGATAAACAACTTCAACAAATAATACTTGAGCCAAGCCCAAAAGTCATTGCACGATTAAAAGAAAATGAAGATCTGTACTACATGAGATTTCTTATTGGAGGTATCATTCATCACGTGAAATACTAACTTTGTGTTCATCCGTCCAACTCAAAAGATTTTTTTCATATATTTTCTTTTACAGTATTGGAATGCTCACTTTTTGTTTGACTATTATACGCCCATCTGGCCGCTCGTAAAGAAAAATCATGCTTTGATTTCAATAAGTCTCAATATTCATGAAATACAGTCGGAGTGTAATCTAGATTCTTCTTTGAATAACATTATAAGAAAAGCTCTCAATTACGCAGAATTATGTCTAAAATAGTAGAAGAGGGGTTGGTTTCAGTTCCAGTAATTGCATTTCACAATGGCCTTCTGCCCGCGATTTATATCGCGTGGATAGTCGACTCGAACTTTAATTTAAAATCGCTTAGCTATTTTTACGGTTTTTTTTCAAATGTTCGGCGAGGTGAAAATCTGGTGCTCTCTATTTTAAAACATGGTTTATTCGATTGAGATGTACCGGCCATTAAATTCTAACGAATCGTTCTACATTTAAATTAATAAATATTTTTTTGCCTCCACTCGTTAAAATAGAACATTGCACTTTATACTTTCAGGCGAAAATTAGGTCTGTACTTGTAATATCCGTATGCCCTATAGTTAGTAATTTTGAAATATTTAAGCGAGTGAAATACTTAATTTTACTCTGTTATGGCTCTAAAACAAAACAAACTGGCTTTTCTTAAAACAAATCAAACATCTTAACAAGGAAACATTAATTACCAATCATGAGCAATTTAATCTAGAACTTCATAATCAATTCAGCATCCTTGACACAGACACTGACGTACAGACTCAATATGACAATATTATTAGCAATATCAAAATAGCAAGCAGTAAAATCAGACAACCGAGAAGAAACAACAATAAACTAACCAAAGCAACAATTAATCTGATAGAATCCAGAGAAAAAAATAAATTTCACAAACAACAATACTCCATTTTAGACAAGCAAGTTAAACGTAGCATCCGCCGAGATATTCGAAATTTCAATACTAAACTAGTCGAAATAGCCTTGAAAAAACATACTTCTCTGAGAGCAGCCAAACATGGGACCACAACACAAAAGACCTGGATTACAAGCTTACGAGACGAGGATGGGAAAAAATATTGTAGCAGAGACAAAGTCAGTGAAATCTGCACTAAATTTTATACATCACTCTATTCGGACCCTTCTCTGTCATCATCAACCTCTAGCGAGCAGTACTCTTGCCCCGATACCATCTCTCCTATAACTGGGTACGAAACCAATATTGCCCTTAAAGACTTAAAGTACCAAAAAAGTCCCGGAGAAGATGGTATTACAACCGAAGTTCTCAAAACAGGAAAACAAGTTCTATTGCCCCATATTACAAATCTGTTCAATTCCATTCTCCATACTGGCCAATTTCCTCGAGACTTCTGCCACTCAAATATTACCCTTCTCCACAAAAAAGGCGACAAATCCGACATTGGGAACTACAGACCAATCAGTTTAATATCACATATTTATAAATTATTTATTAAAGTTATAGAAAACCGTATTGCCCCACTGCTGGACAAACATCAACCTCAGGAACAAGCTGGATTTCGGCCCAGTTTTTCTACTACAGACCACCTCCACACGATTAATCAAATAATTGAGAAGTCCAACGAGTTCAACAGACCACTCTACCTCGCATTCGTGGATTACAGCAAAGCGTTTGACAGCGTCAAGCACTCCGCTGTATTTTCCGCAATGCGTAATCAGAGCATCGACAACACCTATGTTGAGCTCGTTGGTGCTATTTACCAGCACAGTACAGCCAGCATCAAGCTGCAAGCTCCCGGCCCAAAATTCCGCATCGAAAAAGGCGTTAAACAGGGCGATCCGCTATCTCCAAAGTTGTTCACCAGTTGCCTTCAAGAAATTTTCAGACAGCTAGCGGCTTCGTGGGAGACAATGGGCATCGATGTCGACGGAAAAAGGTTAACAAACCTCCGCTTTGCCGACGACGTCGTCCTATTCTCTCACACAGCACCCCAACTTGAACGAATGCTCCAAGAACTGAGCACGGCAAGTCTTGAAGTCGGACTCAAAATAAATAGGATGAAGACCCAGCTGATGACCAATGGCACGAGACGTAGGGTCACGGTAGATGGGCAAGAAATACAATACGTTGACGAGTATATCTACTTGGGCCAGATAGTATCTTTCGACAACCGGCAGTTTAAGGAAATTGATCGACGGATCCAAAACGCCTGGAAGAGCTTCTGGTCCATGAAGGCGCTAATGAAGGGCCACCTTCCACTTTCACTTAAGCGCAAACTCGTCGACGTATGTCTTCTTCCCATCCTAACCTACGGTGCCCAAACTTGGTCATTGACTGAAGCCCAAAAATCCCGACTCAAGATTTGCCAGCGAGCAATGGAGCGCAGCATACTTGGTGTTCGCAGAACTGACAAGATCAAAAACACCGAACTGCGCTCCAAAACTGGTATTGCAGATGTGGGTGCCAAGACCGCTAAGCTGAAGTGGGACTGGGCTGGACACGTCTTCCGAATGCATCCGGAACGATGGGCCAAGGTTGCCACCGAATGGACTCCGCAAGATGGCCACCGGAGCAGAGGCAGACCAAAAAGGAGATGGCGGGATGACTTAGACGCGTTTCAAAGCGAATGGCGGGAGCATGCACTCAATCGGGACGAATGGCGGAAAAGAGGGGAGGCCTTTGCCCAGCAGTGGGACACACGACTAGGCTAAAAAAAAAAAAAAAATGGCTCTAGAATAACCATCGTCGCTATTGCCTAATGCACTCGCAATAACAATCAGCTTCAAAGTGAAACAATTGTTTTTATTTTGTATGCAAACATGCCTTCCATTTTCAAAATGAAAACGATCTTGATTGCGAGTGCGTTAGTCAGTAGCCCCTATTAATATTGAAATTTTATTAAAGTCCAACTTGCAAAGAAACATTACTGTGAGAAAGAAAACAAGTTGGATTCGCGGAAAGGTACTGAGTAATGCTGCATAGTGCGTCTCCAGTCGAACGACCGCAAAACGGGTTCGGGTTACAGTCGTATCTCCGAGGCTTTCGAGACAAAAACAAATGGAAGTATTACTGGAGACAATCTACATTTAAATGGATCTTTTTCCTCAATTCGTGCGAGAGTTCGGTGATAGGTATCGCCACAGCCGATTTATTCCCGAATTTGCATTAAGGCGAGTAGTTGTATGTTTGCCGGTAGGTGCTTTGTCAGCTTGTAACGCTATTAACCATTATAGATATTTGGTTTATTTATTTACTCGTATGGTACCCAGTTTGGATCTTCAATGTATAAATAAGAAGAAGAAGAAGAAGAAGAAATACATTTATTCACTAACCATAAGACACACTAATATACAAATGATTCAAGAAAACAAAGGTAACAGGCATAGCACGCAATTGTGTGTCCTCGCGGCAGTGAAACGGACACTGGCTCAGCAAAATGCCGAGGTGTCAGACACCTACAGCGCTGATTTTCAGCCAGTACCGGCAGTGACTCACGGAGCACTGTACAAACATACTATACTATACGTGTAAACTACTTACATAATACTTATAGCGGAAGAATAAACGTACAATAATAATAAAAATAAAACGCATACATAAATACCGATCTACAGCCTAGATAAAACTAAAAAAATAATTAAAGGGTTAACTTAAAAGCAACTGGTTGAAATAATGATGTGTGTAGGTAAGTGCTGGATGAGGACTAAGATTTCTGGAGTGTCAACAAATAGCCCTTTATGACTTAAAATTTGGTGAATAGGATAACGAAAAACTTGTCAGGTGAGACTAATTTCTACCCCAACTCGTATATGTTGACCTGTTAGTTTTTCGTACACCTATTTCATAACCAGAATTATTTTCTGGAATAAATGTATCTAATATATCTTGTTTCTATATTCCTCAAGATCTCCTATTTGCACTTACGGATTACGAAGCTCTTTTTGTTGCAACTAATATAACAGTGAAGGCGACTTAAATGCTCAAGGTCTATTTGTGTAAGTATGATGCTAGTTTTTGTTTTTATTTGTTCTACCGAAAAGGAAGAGGATTTTCGTAATTGTATGAAGCTGACTGTATATTATTATGGCGGGGCGTCGTTAGGAATGTCAAAGCATGTAGTAAGCGCCATTGCACGTTTTAGAGCGAAATTACACGTTTTTGCGGCCATTGCCGACCCCTTGGACAGGCGCCAAGTGTTTACTCTTTACATAATGTTGTGCGATTTCACAGTCGTCAAGACCCATTTTATTGCGGCACAGAAATAATCAGCGGCAACTAGCATACTGATGCGTTTGCGCCGAAAACATGCTTTACGAGCCGTGAGTAGAGCACCTTACAGGTTTACTGTTCATGAAAACCATTATTTATTCAAATCATAGAATGAAATATGGTTTTTTAACAGCGAATAAATTGAATTTACTTGAAAATAACGTTTTTCAGTTTTATCACGATTTTAACCCTACTGAACACGTTTTAAGGAATTATGATTAAATATTTCTTTGTTAAAAAGTGGATATATTTCAGAGTTTTGATTAACATTTTATAGCTATTAGGTAGTTAAGTAGATGTTGCGGAATTTTTCATTTGATTTTATAAATATTACAATCTAATCAACTAGCCACTAAAGCCCTATCTGTCTTAGCCTAACGTGGTGCATAAGCAAATGTATCTTGTCATCCAGTTTAACACGCGAACCTATAACGTAGTTTCTGATTCAAAAACCTTGTTTTATATCGGAAACGAGAACGGTAACCGTTCTGTTAGATATTTTTAATTGAACATGGAAGAGAAATCCTGCATTGCCAAGTAAGTCACATTAAAAGAAATGGTTAGCGCTACCAGTATTCCTCCTCAAACAAGCATTGATTGAGCTATGGAGGAAATACGACATCGAAACAACGCAATGCGTGGGACTATAATATGTAAAGATGTTAAAATACTACTAAAAACATCATCGGTCTACACTCAGGAGCAAAAAGAAAGGGTCAGAGTGCGTTTTTCATACTAAAGAGGCTATTTCGAAGCCTTGGTTCCTCGCCAGGGAATGCTTTTAGTGAAATCTGATGATGAATACCCCGAGCATTGATGCAGGACTTCCAGAGTACCTAGGATACCCAGTTGATTGAATCTGCGGTTAACGCCGGAATTGTGCATGTTCAGAAAAACATCTAAAATGGCATTAAAATGTAAGGAAATCCAAGTGCTGACCCAAACTCTCCCGCTGTGGTGTTAACTGATTGTGCGATCAGTTAGGTATCTTAAGAACTTTTGACCCCCTCTATTGAACCTCGGAGTATCCACCATTAAACGTCACTCAAAACAACCCCTGGCGAGGAACCAAGGCTTCGAAATAGTCTCGTTTGTATGAAAAACGCACTCTGACCCGGTATTTTTGCTCCTAAGTGTAATAATAGTATGCAAAGCAGTGTGATTTATTTCTGTAAAAAAGAAAGAAATCTCTGCGCCTGCGTATTCGTCTCAATGTGTGAAACTATAAGTAGTTGTTTTTCTGCAAAATATGTTAGTGAGCAGTTTTCCATTACCGACTAACTATGTACTTACTTCGAATGTGCATCGAATGACGAATCGGTACCGACAATACGCAGGCGGTGATCGCGACGCCACAATGCCACTGACGTTATTAATTATTCCGATGTGAATAGAGCAGACAAAAGGCATTAGCTGAGCAGATAATGGCGAGGCTCCAGGAACAGGCGGCTTCCGTTTCCTCGGCGTGCTCGCGATCACTCATCTCAAGACGCTCACGTTTGTAAGGCCGAGTTCAGCTCAGTGCTGGATTAATTATTGCTGTTGCTATTGTTATTACTTGGGAAATGTCTGCCGATGTTCATACGGTTTCCAAGATAGAAATCTTTAATTTAAACTTGAAGACAAGAAAAAAAAATCGCCTGTATAAACCGATGTCAGACCAAAGCATCACTGATTTTGCACAGAAAAACCAAGGCAATTTAGCCCGACCTATCCTCACTCATTGGATATCCATTCACGTAAACACACACGAACATTTTAAATTTTGCTAATTTAGTTTTCAAGTAAGTGCTTACATGTTTCTAAAATATTATGTGATATGATATGAGTATTGATACTGGATGTCCGAAATTAATATTTTTAATTCATTCCATTGAAATTAAGTCAGTCAGAGACGGTTGCCATGTTGTTGACTCAAATTAGTTATTTATTATTTGTTTTCTACAACGTAATGAAATGAATGATTTTTTACATAACACACTATCAGGTATGCGACATAAAAAGTAATTCTGTAATTATATAACTTAATGACATAAGTACAAAGTGTACCTATTTGAAACTTTACTTTTATTGCCAACAACGTAAGAGCTTCATTACGAGTCTTAGGTATACCGCAATAGTTAATTCAAGATGCGATGCAGATGCAGCTAATGAACGCTGGATTGCACCCAATGACGGGTGCTTTTCAAGCCAGTCCGCCATGCTTGAATTTCCACCGCTTTCTGTAGCACACACTAATGATACGCGATTCGAAGCAGCCTTTCTATTATGGTGGACTGAAGCAAATTCCATGTGGTATACATAAAACAGACTAATGCATTTCGACTCTTCCCCGTGCGCTTGAGTCTGTAACTAATTTGAGCTTCGGTAAATCGACGAAGCTTGCGGTTGATTTGATTATAAGATCCTAAATTCTGGAACCAGGTAACTTGATCCCTAAATCTCAGTATTAGCGTCGTACAGATGTCTAACTTTGTAATTGCGTGCGTGCTCCGTTAAACACGTTCGTAATTAACTTTTTTAAAGCGTATCATTAAGCGTAAAGTTGCAGAAAACTTCGTTTTTATTGTCTACCCATTATCCCCGTTAAGTAAACGGCTAAGAAGCTTAATCCGCCAGTTGTCTGCCGAAGAGGGTAATTGGAGTACGTTTTACGGCGCCCGGATAATCTTCGCTCACGTGTGCTGACGCCGAACTCGTTTGTACTCGCCTTTAACGCTGTATTGCTTCGATAATGGCGTTATATAAATTACTATTAATGACGGCGATGGCACCAATGTTGGGCGCTTAATTCAAAGATACGGTTGTTTTTGATTCATGCGAAACCAATGAACAACCTTCGTTAAAATAAGAATCAAGTGTCCATCATTGGTCTTTATCCTTTATTGTTTCCATCACCGAGTAGGTGAGATGCTTTGGTTGTTTGTATTAACCTTATAACATGTGTTGTGATTTTGTGAATACGTCCTAGTGCCATTATCTCTTAAAGGAAAAAGAGACGCCTACAGCTCTTTTTATGCCATGTATCGTTGTCTTAGTTGGAAGGTGCATTTGAAGGGAGTTGCCAATAGAGAAGCAAGAATTGAAATTCAGGAGCCGAGCAACGAGTATGCAGAAGGAGCGGTAAACAACCTCTGGTAATCTTACATGAAAGATTCTAGGGACGGCAGAATGAAATTAGCAAGGGCAAATAAAATAAACTCTGATTAAAAAGCGCCATTTTGTACACATTAAAAACGAAATACAAATAAGTGTTCCGGCATGGTTTTGGAGCGCTACTGTAAATACCGTCCCCCATAATTATTATTTGAACGAACAATTAACATTCGAACCCCGTCGGCCGCCGGTAGTGATAATTTGATTTGCACGCGCGACAAGGCCGGCGTACTGCAACGCTATTACCTAACGCAAAACCGCTGCTTTCAACCGCGAATATTATACAAACCGGTCAAGTGTGAGTTGTACTCGCGCACCGAGGGTTCCGTACTACTGCACAGGTTATATTCCGATATGAATTCAATTTCGAATCGAAACAGCGCAAGCCCAACTCACTCATTTGTCGTTTTTCTTCAGGGTTCCTACTGTGATGTTCCTACACAACAAATTTGATGCTGCGATCCAACAGATATTAAAATACGTTGAAAAAAACCGTTTTTGCATGAGCATTTATTATTTCACTTTCGTTAAAAAAACTAATGGAAATAGAAATGTAATCTAATACCGTTCAAAAGATACATCTGTTTAAAGTTAGGACAGACAGAGTGCGTATTGGCATGGCACATTAATACGGTCCTGTTGGGCTACTTACGTTGGGTACATCACCCTAAAAACCAACCGGTTCAAACTAGACTTGATGTGATTTTTCTATAAAAAGGGTTTAAGAGCTACTAAGGCGAACTAGCATACTTAATCTCCCATCGAGACTATTGATCACAACAGCAACGTCCATGTCTAACCCGATGCTACCACGTTACAGAATAATACCTAAAGCCTGCGTGTGCTATCCTTATCTACGTGTCCTCATTAGCCCTTTAGAAATGTACGAATCGAAGTAAAAATGTTTACCGTGTGCGTGAGGGACGGGTATTATAATCTCGTTTATCAAACGATATTATAATAACGTGTGCGCAACCGGCTTTCATTGTGTTACGTATAAGGGTAAAGGGTTTGTTGAATTCTTGTAATGTAACTGTTTGCAACTGCTCAATAATAATACTTAATAATAATAGATCGAACGATATGGGAAACGTTCAATTACATGTGTGATAGTCTTTCAGGGTCGTGTGGTTGAAGCCTTGATATTATGGTTCACAAAGGCCCTTACTGACACAAGTGTAGTTAGTAAAGCTGACTTTAGATTTATGCATTATTTGGAGTTGGCTATTAATAATAACAACAATTCATTATGGTTAAAGCTGATTAATTATGAAATAAAAGTAGATAAAAAATATCAGGAAACATAACAATGCTTTCAGTCTCGCGATGTTTATTGCCTCATACTCCATAATTTATCATTTCAACTAGTTTCGGACGACCACGCACCCCATCTGTATACTCGTGGAACTATAAAAGTACGAGTAGGTTCTTTATTACGTATTAAACTTAGCGAATTGTCAGATCTGTCCCAAAAAGTCACATTCATGATTCGATTTTTGAATTTTAACTATTAATTGAGTTAACTACGAATCAAAAACTATGATCGTGTTTAAATATATTTCCAGGAATTTCAAACATACCGTCGTGATATTATTAATACGATCAACCTTGAACAACATGACAATGGATATGTGAAATAAATAAAAACATGGCCTAACATTTTATTTCACGGTATCAATTTCAATTTAGAAATTCCGGAACATACTATATTGAATTGCCACTAGCTTGTGTGTTATTCTAACAAATAAATAATAATAACACCGACTAAATCATTTCAAACTACACACAGGAGCAAAAATACCGGGTCAGAGTGCATTTTTCATACTAAAGAGGCTATTTCGAAGCCTTGGTTCCTCGCCAGGGAATGCGTTTAGTGAAATCTGATGCTGGATACCCCGAGCGATACAGGACTTCCAGAGTGCCTAGGATACCCAAGTGGATGAATATGCGGTTAACGCCGGAATCGTGCCTGTTCAGAAAAACATCTAAAATGGCAAAAAAGTGTAAGTAAGTCCAAATGTTGACCCAAACTCTCCCGCTGTGGTGTTAACTGATTGTGCGATCAGTTAGGTATCTTAAGAACTTTTGAGCTCCTCTATTGAACCTTGGACTATCTACCATTAAACCTCACTTAAAACAACCTCTGGCGAGGAACCAAGGCTTTCAATTAGTCTCGTTTGCTTGAAAAACGTACTCTGACCTGGTATTTTTGCTCCTGAGTGTATTTTTACGAGTAGGTATTACGTATTTAAACGATTATAGTTACCACCAAATAAAGACACAATGTATGACCTGATTCATATGAGTATTAATGTAGATTAAGCATTGAGGTCGTTACACCTGAGAAACGATTTGCAAGTTGGAGAATGCAAGTGCTTTATCCTCAAGCAGACGAAAAGGTTTTAAAAAAGGTTATCGCGAGGTCGCTGGCTCGTGGCTGTAGGCCGACTCGCGGCTTAGAATGTTCATTAGCAGCCACAGCAGGGGAGGTATTCTTAAAATTCCCTAGTTCGACTCGATTTAAACCCCCGATGAAAGAAGTGAGGTAGGTATATAAGTTTAACGTGCGTATGTGCGTGTCTGTTTATCTGTGTACTTGTGTCTTTGGCATCGTGGCTCCCGAGCCCAAAGCCACGAATCGATTAGGACACGGTTCTTAGCTAGATTTCATAAGAAATGGTTTGACCTTTTAATCTATATCTCTTAAAGAAGGAATCACCCTTACATTAGGGGTTATTTATTTATTGTATTATGAGAAAAATCAGGATACAAATATATAAAGTTACGATAAAGGTAAAGTAGTACAATCGTATTGAACTTTGACCCCGTGAACAATTCTTGCAAAGACACATGACAATGAAATAGCGAGGACTGAGAATGTACTACACGACAAGATATTAACCATAATCAGAATGACTTACACATAGTATAATGTGACAGCGTATATATTTGTACCAAGTACAAATAATACAAAAAAAAATACACTAACTTAAAAATACATTATATCGTAAATAACACTTCAACAAACCAGCGAAATAAGAATAAGGGAGTAGTCATAGGCATGACGAGAAGGATTGAAAACAACTGGTGTGATTCTATGGCAATAAAACAAATACCAGAAACTGCGTCGGTGTAATCATCATTTACTCTGATGTGAGGATTTTACTCATCTCTGACCTAAAATTGACTTTTTTTAGGGAGAATAATGTCAATATTTAACTTCTTGTTATACAAGTTTGTCATGCGATAGTTTGGGGCGCGAAGGCCAGCATTTGTGCAATTTGGCAAGTGAAACAATTTTTTCCATCTAGTTTTTATGTTAGGTACCGCATCGCTATATTATTCGCTAATCCAGCCGCCAAGCAACAGCATTCGCAGTTGTAAAAGGTTGCGGCCGCTGTTAGACTCAGACAACCGTGAAATGACCAGCATTATAATAAAACATTTCATCTTACCTAGGGTAGGAAACGAATTTACAATCTCCAGATTTCTAATGTCTTTGGGGGCATTTGAAAGAAAAGAAGAAAAAAAGTCGTGACACATCAACATGAAAGAAAGAAATACGTAAAAACATGAAGTCCAGGACTGTCTTAAACTATGCTGGGGCCCTAGGGCACACAAAAGTTTGGGCCCCTTTTGGAAAGAAAAGACACCGAATTACTACTAAATTTTTTCTACTTTTTTCTTGTCGTATGTGCAAAATGTGGTTATAGAATTAACAACAAGATGTTAGAGTTGTTGGTACCTAATTCTGTAGCGCTGCCTACCCCACTCTGGGATGAAGGCGTGATGGTATGTATGTGTATGTACGTATTTTTCTACTATGTTCTTCTTTTTATTATGGGTAATAAATTGTCAGTCCATCGGGGCCCCCTGAGGATGGGTCCCTTGTGCTCTTATAGTAAAGACGGCATTGATGAAGTCACGAAATGTTCTCGACTCAGCGTAATCCTGGCATACAAAACAACGTTGGTGCCCTACCTTCTGTTCGACACTAAAAAAACGTGAGGGAATAAAACCACATCTCGCACTGGCTTTGGTACCGACGCCTGTAATGTAAGGACCATTCACGCAATGACTTCAAATGCAAATAGGAAGTAGGACTGAAAGGCATACAGTGCATGGCAATCATTTCTAAACGCGTAAAAGGATTGTGCTGGATGCGAGAGCTAAATCAGACCCAGTTTAGTTTTATCTGGAGCATGCTGCCGAGTTTATAAATGTGTGTTTACGTTTACATTTTGTACACTATTTTTTCGTAGTAAGGCCAAAGAAGAATTAGTAGAGTTACTTGAGCAAACTTGCCTCTATTCTACTTAGCTAAACCATATGGCCAGTACACATATTGTTTTGTTAAATCAAAAATACCTTATGTATTTTTTAATTCCAAGTATAATATCTACAGTGATAAAATAAACTTGTGCATAATGTCGTAACAGAATTATCAACAAGTTGTTTGAGTTGAAGTTAGTTCTGTAGCTCTGCCTACCCCACGGATTACAGGGGTGAACGTATGTAAGTATGTATATCTGTAGAATAAACTCCAGTGTACTTTTTCACTAACTTTTTTTAGTTTACGTTTTATGGAACTGTCAGTATTATTTATATAATTAATCTAGATGTATCGTTTTGCTCCAACTGGAACTTGTCTGCCGATTATAAAACCATTTTTTTTAAACAAACGGTGACATTATATATCGAGCATTTTAATGTCTGTGAACTTACGTCAATAACATTATGTTTTATAATAAATGACGAAATCATTTGGCCTATTGCTTTTAATGTACCTATAGCAAATCCTCTAAGGTACGCCGGCAACTAATCTAAATTTGTTCGTCATAATTAATAGAAGGACGAGGGGACATTAAATTACATAACTGAATGGTGACGAATCATCTTGTAGTTTTGGTTAATTGCTAATTAAAAGAACAATTTGTAAATTAATTTTGATACTATTACAATAAAATGTACATCATCGCATTTTTCACAGAATTGAGTAGCTGTACTAAAAACGTATCCCTTTGAAACACACGAGATCACGTCGGATTGTTATACAAAAGTAAGTACAGGTGTTGTGCATAATCGTTTTCCTTCGTATTTTCACGGAAACATACGAACGTGTCATGCTACTTCAGCCAACCTCAGTACTTTTTGTACTGTGACCGACTGAAATAGCAAGACACGTTCTTACTCGTAGGGGAGATGTGTACAAGATGATCCCTCGAGGTAAAATGATTCCTCATCGTTTCCGAGTAACCACTAGCGACATCTATTCAAATAATGAATAAACGTCGTCCCTGCGACCCCGCCAGTATTGCCTCTCCAAGTGTCATGGCGGTGAGAGCGCTTTGCGTGATTTTTAACCGACTTCAAAAAAAGGAGGAGGTTATACGTTCCACTGTATGTATTTCTTTTTTTTTTTTTTTGTGTTGTTCACCGATTACTCCGTCAATTGTGGTCCGATTTTGAAAATTCTTTTTTGATTTGATAGGGTATACTTCCGAGGTGGTCCCATTGCCACCAAATCGGAATCTGATGAGGGGATCAGTGAGGAATTGAGAGAACTCCTCAAATATTGTAGGCAAACATAAAGCGATTTTAGTATTTTTAGTAACAAGTCTAGCATTTGCATTCAGAAAGTATCACTTGGTGAAGTGGACCTGATGATGAAGACCACAGATGGCCACCGGAACTCCTCAACGGTACCTATTTCAAGGGTGGCGATAACGATAAGATATGTCGATTAAGATAGTTGAGCGACTACAACGAAGAATATTTACTTGTTGAAATATGACTGTAACTTTCCAGTGGCGTTGCTTGCGGCGAGCTCGAAATTTTCTATAGTTTCTCATTTATTGAAAAGTGGAACTACATAACAGCATAAATAAAATAAATGTAATGTAATGTATGTAATGTAAAAAGTATTAAATAAAATAAATGTTTAAAAAAACAAAAAACCGCCTTCAAAAATGCAAAAAATAACTTCTTATAAAATGATAGGTACCTATAGGTAGGTCAGTCCAACTGAAGTCGGCGTCCCACATTATTTTAAACCAAAAGCCGACTTCAGTTGGACTGACCTACCTATAGGTACCTATCATTTTATAAGAAGTTATTTTTTGCATTTTTGAAGGCGGTTTTTTGTTTTTTTAAACATTTTATTAGAAAAATATTGATACAAGTGGTCCTAATCTATGGTAAGCCTATTTTCAAAGTTTCATTACTTTCTGCATGTTGAGTTTCATTGAAATGTTGTTTTATTGGCGTATTTGGTTGATGTTCAGCTATATTTTAAGCGATGTTTGAATACCGCATGTTGCATTTGAAGGTTATATTTTGATCGATGGCTTGAAAATTTGTGTTTGAGGTGAAATGATCCCTCTTCGTGTGTCTAAAATGATCCGGGATCATATTACCCCATAGTATTTTTATTTAACTAGCTTTTATTATTTGTTTGGGTCAAATTTTCAAAGTTAATTCTAAACCAGTTGCCGTCGATGGAATGAGCTGAAATTTAAAATACATGTGTAAACCTAATGACAATGCAATATTATGGTACTATCGAGCTGATCTGATGATGGAGTCGGAAGGTGATGACGTGATCTTGGCTGTACTTAATATCTACCCGCTGAGTTGGGGTTCGTTGGTTTCGTCCTGATAAGCAGATGCTGTCTGAGTGAAAAAAAGTATGGTCGGCACCAAAAGCTAACCCAAAAAAAGTTATTTTTAAAGAAACTTAGGTACCTATTTCCAGGTCATGCCGCGAGTTTATCAGCGAAAAACCACTCGCCAAAATTGGCCTGAAGAAAGAATGCTAAAGGCTCTTAATGCCGTCAAAGATGGCATGCCCTATAAAACAGCAAGCAAAACATTTTCTGTGCCTGTAATGGCATTAAAAAGAAGAGCCAAAGGTAAAAATAAATTAGCTAAAATTTTAGGTGGCAAACGAGCAGTTTTTAGTCCAGAACAGGAAAGGGAACTGGTTGATCACATAAAAAACATGGAGTCTAGGATGTACGGGTTGACAACGCAAGATGTTCTATCCTTGGCTTACCAATTAGCAGAAAAAAATTGTATACCGCATCCATTTACTGAAAGTAAAGAAAAAGCTGGAATCGATTGGCTTAAAGGATTTAGACGACGAAATCCTGACATCACAATGCGTTCCCCAGAATCAATATCCTCAGCTCGAGCAAGGGCTTTCAATAAACCTGTAGTTGACAGATTTTTTTCAATTATAAAAGACATACAGGAGAAACATTCCTTTCCGCCCCATCGGATATTTAATGTTGATGAGACGAGTTTATGCACTGTCCCAAAAAAAAATTGATCTCCTAGCTTAGATATTTTTGTTTTCTTAGGTACTTATTACACGTGATTTAAATAAACAACTGGGTGTTGTTTTATTAATATTGAACATTATTTAAGTACAAAATGATCCCTGGGATCATTTTAACCCAACCCTAGGGATCATTTTATACATGCATGTGTTTAAAATGATCCCTTAGTAAACTTTTAGAAAACAAGAAATAATTAAAAAAACACATACAAATCATAAAAAATAAGTATGCTGTTCCCTAGATATATAAATTCACTATCCTTTACAATTTAAATCTTGTGATTATGTCTTAACCTCTGACCACAGTAAAGATTTTCCCTTAGGGGGATCATTATGTACACATCTCCCGTTTCCGTGAAATACGAAGGAAAAAAATTATGCACTTCATCTGTATCAATAATAATGTCAAACTGTGGTTAGTAAGTCACTTAATAATCGCAACATTATGGTAAATCTAGGTCCCTAGATGACATGTATTTTGATGCAGTTTTCGCTTTTTTAAGGCTTAGAACTATACTAATAATCTGCGAAAAAGCAAGGGTCAGTAATCTAATTCTTCTAACTGGGTTCTGAAAGACCTACCTTTGGAAAAATGTGGTGTAGCCTTGGCTGATAGAAATATTTCAAATTTGTGAAGCTAGGGCGGAGTCCACGGGCGTGCCTTTATTGAAAGAACCGAAGTCTTTAAAAATATCGGGACTATGGGAATCCCGGACCTTTGGAAGGCGTAGGTACATGGAGCCGAAACCAACACGCAGAGGCCCTTTAGACCAATTAATAATATGAATAATGTTTTTTATTGCATTTAAATACTTATATTTTCTTAAATTCTCTAGGCGCAAGTGGAAAAGAAATAATGAGAACAAACGAAAAAAATTACACTTATTAAAAAAAAATCAGGAGACAGTGTCACATAAATTAACCAAGTCCTAAGGTAAGCTCTAGGCTTGTGCTATGAGTAATAGACAATGCTAAACTTATACTTATAAAGAAAAAAACACTTAAATATAATGAACAAATATTCACGCTCACCACACAAATATCTGCCCTTACCGGGATATGCACCCGGGACCGCTGCCTAGCTTCGTAGGCAGGGGGTCACTATCAACTAGACCAGCGCGTCGTCAACTACACTATACTTAAAACTACATTATACTTGATAGTATAATTATTACGTTTTTTTAAGAGTGCTCTATTTTATCTAAACCTCTTGGCTTGAGAAAGTTCTCAACTAGATACTTTACGGAATCTGAAAAGATAATCGGCGTTTAAGTCCACTGCATGAATTAATAAGCTTATAGAGCCGTGCTTAAGTTGAGTTGGTATTTATTATCACAACTAACATTTGAGATGCAGACAAACTGTTATAAAATAACAACTATCACAACAAACGAGTAAATTACCCGGTTCATAGTTAATATAACAACTGCAGTGAACACAGTAGTTTTGTTGAGATACGTTTAAGGCTCGGGAAGTGCGTCTCGCGGCGCGGACGGACGGACGGACGCTCAAAGCTGGACGGGCGCTCTAAATAGTTCCGCAGTTCACTGCTTCGGGCGTACCAACATTAACGAACTTATTTTCACAGTTTAAACGCTTTCTGGGTAATATTAGAGGGGAAGAATAGAATTAATATTAACGTACCTCTAACCATCGCACAATAAATAGTACGTATATTTGCTTGTGCGAAAAGACTGCCATTATAACGGAACCGTATTGGAATGGGTTTGGAATCTAAATAATTTATTTCAGTGGGATGTGATGTCCTGTAAATGCTTTGCAGTCTGGGGGCCCTAAGTTTCTACTTAGCAGTAAAAGAGACAAAAAAGAACTCAAAATATCCAATGTTCTTATAAAAGATCAGTATTTTATCATTTCTATTGACCACGACTTTAGTTGTCTATCACGCCTGATTCTAGTCCTTTTTTCTTACAAATAAATAAGTAAGAAAAATAAGTAGTAAATAAGTTATAAGTAGGTAATTGCATTAGTGCAAACGGGATTCCCCCTTCCTCAACCACCACGCATACTTTTTTGGCCAGTAATACGAAAAATCATTTAGGTTGAAACAAATTTCTATCTTTATATTAATTAATAATAAATCGTTTTAATATAAATTGCGATAATAACTTTTCAATAATAAAACCGGAAACACTAAAATGTCAGAACGCTGAAGGTGTTTTCTTTTCAGTCGCCGAGAGGATTTGCCGGGTCGAGTTTTATTTATTTTCCAGACTATACTTTGTGCAGTTATGCTGTCCCTATTGTTTTCGTTTTAAAGAAACGAGTGCTGGGAACACCGGGGCTATCGCGAAGTATTTCCTATACAATGGCGGTCGCTCTTCTATTTAGATAAGTCTTATCCAATATTTGCTATAAAGTGCTGCTATTTTTGCTGCTCACATTATGTATTTTTAGTAAGTTAATACTTTGTTTTGTGTAAATCAGTCCTTACCAAATTGACCTTAAAAAAATATAACATTTACAACTACACTCAAAATTTAGGTTATTGTAATATTCACATAGTAATTTAAAATTTTGTGACAGTGCGTTCTCTCACTAAATATTAAACTATGAAAGGTTTGTACTTCTAACACATTTATTAGTACTATATGAAATTGCTCAACATTGTACACTATTTTAATTTTTTTTAGAAATAAACGAGTTTATTTAGCTATTAAAACACTAAATACACCCATCATCTCAATTCTAAAAACCGAGTTAAAGTATGTTATTATTAACCTAATGTAAGTTAAGTACGTTCGTGATTACAAATTGACTTACGCATCAATTTTAATAGATGGCATATTTGTTAATTTTTCTCAGTTTCCTGTCTAATATCATTCATCAGTATTTAAAGTTAGGTAAAAATAAGTGCAGCGAGAACGCGGTTGTGGAGCGTTTGGCGGCGCGCCGCCTTCAACACGTATGATCCTATTTTATCCCGGATTTCTTTCCAATAAGCTGAATTCCAGCAGAATATTCCGAGATTTAAGAGATCAAACTTTCGATTGGGTAAATATGGAATCGATACCGATTTACAGCCGCGGAGAAAATGTTTCGCATTACAACACGCTTTCGAAAGAATAATATTAATAAGAGAATCTGCGTCTTAATTTTCAGTTGAACGAAACGAGTTTTGTGCGGTGGCGAAAAGAAAACGTAATTAATAGTTTTAGTTGGTAGGCAAAGTATTATGAAGTTGGCAAACTCTATTAAAGAAATAGGTGGTAGTCGCCGCGCGGAAACCAACTTCGCAGCAACTGTAGCAATCGGTCTTCTTGGTTTCAACTTTACGTCCTATTTATATGAAGAGTTATTGTTTTTAGCGTAGGAACACTTTTTATTTACATATTTTACAAAATTAGAAACGAACGTAACGAATCTGATAGGTTGTTAAACCTGTCCGCGGGCTTTGGTTACTCTATAGGTTAATAACACAAATAAAACCCCTTTTGCATGTTGTATGCAACATTAATACGGAATATATAGGTATGGAATTGACATCCTATTTCAAATATGGAATGTGGAATGGTCTATACAGAGGCCCTAGACAATAATGCTTAACGCCATCGTAAATTATTTTCGAAAACGGTAAAAGTGTATGGAATTGACATAAACGATTGACACGACCATCCGGCAGCTTACGTCAATCCGATGCAATTTTCGATAATCTCGCAGTGCATCTTATCTAAGGAAAAAGATATGTTACATGGAAGAGGGGCTTTAATTTTGTTTTTTAACTATTTGTATTTTTTTGTGGACGATTTTTTAATATTGTTTGTCATCTATTTAACTATTTAGAGCATGTGGTTTTGTAGTAGGAACAAAGTATTTATAGATGGTGTTATGCAATAGAAATGCCAGCAAGTGAAAGAAAGAGCAAAAACGATTAAATTTGCCGACGCCGCCGCTCTAATTAATAGTCCAGCTCGAGCGCCGCGCCGCGATAGAAAAGTAAGAACGAGGCAAATTTTAATAGACCATTGAATAAAATATATGAGCCAAAAGACCAAAGAATCGTCTTAAATAAAAAAATTGCCACTTTGCATGGTCGCAAAAGTTAATTTAAGTAAAAAAAGCCGGTGAAGTGCGTGTCGGTCTCGCCCACTGAGGGTTCCGTAGCTTGGATTGGTTGGATTTCGAATCGAATCAGCCCAGCTAACACTTAATTTTATAGTATTTGTTGTTTTTTTCAGGTTTTGGACGCTTACTGTTTCTAAGATAAGATATATATATATACGAGAGTACAGTTTCTAAGAAGAAGAAAATTCAACCCTATCTATTACGGCTCAAAAGATACAGTTCTTTAAAATTAGGACGGACGGACGGACGGATAGCGTAGGCATATTAATAGGGTCCCGTTGGGCTAGCTTTTGGGTAGGTACGGAATCCTAAAAAGTAAGAAAAGCACATCAAACAAAACGACACGTTATGTTACGTTTTATACAATTTTCATTGTACTATCAAATAACCACTAGATAGTTTTAAAACCTATTATACTCAAAGGAGGCAAAACAGCGTCCAGATCTCAGAATGAGTGATAAAAGTGCGGTTTAATGTATTAAGAACGAGGCTCTTCGTGTATATGGGTGCAGTTTTATTTCCATCCGTACGGTCTGCGGCGGCGATGGGCGGGCGATTTGTGGCCACACTAAAGTTAACGGCGCTCTTACTACCCCGCTCTATGAAAAGCCAATCAAACTTTAATGTGCCCTCAGTTTCTCATTCTATGACGAAACAGTCGGTCTGTCATTAGCCCAAACATAGCTAATTAATGCCTAGTTTTATGAACGTTTCAACGAAAACTTTACGAAGTTGTAAGTAGACACGTTTTATATCCAATTTACCAGTATATGATGTGATGAGAAAACCGGACAGAAGCAAGTGCATTACAAACACACAAAATAAAATAATATCTCGAAAAACAACAAATACAAACGAAGTTTCTACTTTAAATTTTTCCTACATAAATAATTATTTTTAAGACTATCCAATATATAAAGTAAAAAATATTTATTTTACCATTGCTATACTTTGACGGCGTAATTTCAATGTATAACTATGCTAAACTACAGAGACAGGTAGACGGACAGACGGACATGGTGAATCTATAAATGCTCCTTGTTTACTACGGAACCCTAAAATAATTGGTGTTTTTAACAGCACCTAGTTGATATCTGATAGTTGGTAAACAATTTGAATTGAATTTATTTCATTGCTGTTGCGCGTTGCCTCTAGAAAATCATTACTGATGTTTCCAATTATCAAATAAATAAATGAATAGTTAGAAGGTGAAATAAAATCTGTACCTTCTCGTATTTGTGTTTTTGTCTTATGGCGTGTCTTCACAACGTCGATCACGTGTTTACAATTTAATAAAATTTGGTAACTATGAAAACTTTCTTAAATAGTCTGATAATTGAACCAAATCTGTGTTGGTTTCTTATTTTTCAACGTCTCTTTTTGACCTTGGTTTATCTTGTCTCATCTTGGGAAGCGCTGGTAGATTGTGTGTTACTTACAGAATAAAAATGTTTATTATTTATTCAATTGGATTTGATACATTACAGTCGTCGATAAAAGCTAAGGCCAAATAAATAAATAAGGGTTGGTAGTGAACATTGGGATCATTCACAAGCATCATAAGCATTTGAGAGCGTCATCTTATTTTCGCGCCAACTCTCTTAGTCGGCAATACGATTCAGAGTTAAATAATTAATGGTTCTGCACCCATTGTTGAGACGTCAGAGAAGCACCTCCTTTGTCCTCGGATCATGTCAAAAGCGCATTTAAGTAAAAGCGAGCCAAGTAGTGGTTGCATTGCCGTAATGATGTTGGCTCTAAACACTTTATGTCGTTAGGGCTCTCTTAGACCAGGCTGGCTTGTCGCCGAATCACAAACAACCAGATAAACTTTATTGCAGTTGTAAGTATGCTACACTGTTTGTTACTGTGCATTTCTCCTGTATGTATGTGATACTGTCTGCCTTCAGAAAACATTGAAACATTGTGTAGTTTTACAGACTTACGTATGCAAATTCTTTGCGCAATTTAAGAATTATCTGCGGCACAAATGCCGCACAATTACTAGTACTTAAAGCACTATGGCGTTCAATATCAGTCGTCCGACGTCCAAAATAACCGGTCGGTATCTATAGCTCTCATCCAATTGTATCAGATTGAAACACGGAGATTACTACTTATATCTACCCTATGAAAATGCTTAGTTTTGACACATTTTCCTGCTCAAGCTACGCTTGAATGTTTTTTATTTTTATTTTTATTTTATGTTAAATTCATTGTTTTATTATCATGCTAGGTTAAGCTTTATAATTGTATAATATCATAAGTAGTATTTAAAAAAAACGACTGACTGTTGAGTTTCTTGCGGCGTTTCTTCTCAGCAGTGGTCTCTTGCGAAGCGCTGGTAGATTTTGACGTGTAAAAGTGCCCGTGCGGCCTACTTACTGAATAAACATCTTTTATCTTTTTTTTAAAATTTATTATTCAATAGCCCGGCTGCAAAGCGGTTAGTGTAACTGTTAAAGTTTTTTTTCTTTTTGTTCTACACTATTGCTATATCTGAATTCAGAGGTTTAGGTTATAATTATTTTCTCTGCCGAAATAAATAATCTCAGGGTAAGTTTGTATGAAGATTATTGGTTTTTTTTCGGCGCCCACGGAAGATTTTCTTATAATGGTTTATATGACCTATAATACATTTTGAATATCTCGGCTCCGATGCACTCAAGAGTATTACATTATACCACTTTTTACAAATGGCCGCCCATCTAAGAAGGTATGACTTTTACAAATTTATGATAACACTTTTACCAAACCCCTTTCTAATTAATTATGAGGCTTTGTTTGAACCATTAAATACTACATACAAATATTCCAAATTAGCATGAGCAGTTTGAGAAAAAATAGGCTTGTTTAGAACGGTTCTGTTTTTCTGTATTAGACAAAGAACCCTAAAAACGGGGTTTTACCAGCAGATAGTGGATATCAAGTCAAAAATAATGAGCATCGTTGGTCATTTGTCGTACTATTTGGAATGAGACGAACAAAAACAATGAAGATCATACATAACAGGTTAATAAAAAAGCCTTACAATCTACATAAGAAAAAGTGTATATACATTTATTTTATGGACCGTACCGTAGCTCGAGTTATGACTTTTTCTCGAGATTGATTAGTATTAGAGAGATTCCTTTGAGCGCCGTGCGCAATCTGGGATCGAATCGTACAAGAACGGTCTCAACTGAGCTATCAGTGCTCGAGACACGGCTGTACGTGACTCATAACGATTCAGCAGGAGCGAGATAAAGCGCGACGGCCCGTGGAGTCAGCACAATTTTCTTTCCAATAACTCGCGACGGAGGACTAACGACCTGCAATGGCAAACGCGCGTTTACACTACCAACTGGAGTGGCATGTGTAAACGCGGCTCGGAGCGGGAGCCAAATGACGCGGAACTGATGTGAGCACCTAACGATTGCTGTGCCTTTTTACCGCGACACCGAAAAGAATTATTTATGCTTCGTTCTCCACGCCAGTGGAGGAATTCCCACGGTGTGTTATTCTTTAGCGAAACAGAGTAGACTTGACGACGCGCTGGCCTAGTTGGCCCTGCCTACGATGCTAGCGGTCCTGGGTTCAAATCCCGGTAAGGGCTGATATTTGTGTGATGAGCGCGAATGTTTGTTTCTTATGCATTTGAGTATACATTTTCTCTATATAAGTATTTATATCGTTGTCTTGTACCCATAGTACAAGCCTAGAGCTTAGTTTGGGATCAGGGCCATTGTTGGTGTGACATTTTTCCCTGATATTAGCTCAGTAAAACCCCCAATATCTACCTCTTAACTTTTCAATCCGGAGTTCCTTGTTAGTTCCTTTTGCAATCAACTCTATAACATACGGTCTTCGATTTCCGACAGTAAAACAAAGGTGAAACGTAACTCTCTAGCGTTAGGGAATAATGACTTGATTCTTGGATGCTGGTTGGCGTGATTGCGCTCGCCAACGATTTCAGATAGCAATTTGAGTTGCCCCAATTGATTCACACGTAGCGTAGTTTCATTAACACGAAATGAAATGCGAGGGAGAATGTCATATTGGTGATAAATTTAAATTGAGTTTCTAAATTATGAATTGGGCTTATGTTTCTGCATGATTTACTCCGCCGCATCTAGTCAGAGTATTTACTTAAACCATTTTTTAAACAAGCCATATAAAATACCTCTCCAATCTTTAAGGTCAGGTGGAGGTTTAAGTCTGATGAAGATAAGAAAACGTCTTCTGTCCAGTTCTAGACAAAGCGATAGCGTAATTTAAAGACGAAGTGCATGAAACGTTGAAGATGTGCAAAATATTACGTAAAATTCAATTTACCTCTCGCCAACAGAGAAACTGCAAATTAACTGCGCAGTTTTTTATAAAAATCATTCTGTTTTAGACGCAGGTTTCTCTGTTAACAGCGTTCTTATTGAAATAAATATATTTCCGAGTGTTTTGTGCAGCATGTATTTTAAAGTTTAATTTAAATACAATAATAAAATCTGTAAGATAAGATAATACCTTATTAAGCTACCTACTTATTATTTTTTTATCAAAATTATTGAACGAATAATTAAATACAATAATAAAATCTGTAAGTTATCTTACAAGGTAGCTTATAAGGTATTATCTTATGATAATACCTTATAAGCTACCTACTTAAATTTTGCTACAAGTTTTAAGAACTCAGTATAAAAAATGAAAACTGACCAAAAAACAGACGCAGTAAAGTAATGAAGGCCGGATGGTTGAAACATGAGCCTTTTATGCGCCTGTGAAATGCGGTCCATATATCAATTAATTGAAATAATTTAATTACCTACTTAAACAAAACCATTGAACGTAATATTTTCATAACAAAAAGTCACCATTCGCAGTCCTGAATTTCATCCATCATTCGTAAGGTAAATTTTGTTTGCACCCCATGCATATAAAATTCATCTCGTTTGTTCATTAAGTAAAAGTCAGTTTTGCAACAATTATCTCTGTAAATATGAGTTATTTGTTCTCTTTATTATTATTTTCTTTTATTGTGTTGTTGTGAATAAAAACTTTTCTTTCTTCCTTAAATTTATTTCATATTCCGTAGTGGTTCCCGTATATTACCTTCAAGAATGTATTGTAGTGCAGATACACGTTTTAGTTTATCTGATTGCCATCTGGGCGCTGTCTGTTCCATATCCCAAAGAAAATATTAAGCAATTTTTAGGCGATGTCATGGTAAACTTCAAACAGAACGTCAATTGCCAAATATAACAATGACTATGACATTCAAAATGACAAGGTTCTAAGTATGCTCAACATTTTTATTGGGTAACTGTACGTAATGTCTGTATCTGATCACCTTCCGTGTTTTCACCGAGCGGTCCCAACGGAAGACCAGCGTTGGCTTCACAGCCAGCACCTGCTGAGTTGGAACCGTTTTCGCAACAAGCATCACTACAGCGTGTCGTCTCTTTTCCTTTTCTTTCTCTTTAAATGTAATTTTTTTGCCTGTATGTTATGAATATAATGTTTTTCTTTCTTTCTTTTCATTTGTGTGTTCGTGGAGACTGCTAAATTCTACCAGAGTGAAACACTGTAGTAGTAGTTAATTAGTTCTGCATATTCTTTTAGAAACAATAATGAGGATAATTTTGTAAAGGCAAGTAATTCCCGCGCCAATTTATCATAGTTGTTTTCGCAGAATGGCTGAATCAAATTAAAACAAATGACTTGCTAAGGATAAAATGTAGCGATGACCATTTTTAATGTACGGCTACGATTTGTAAATGAACTTAGATTGCTGTTACAGATATTTAAAACAAAACAGAAGCTTCTAGACAGGGTGTTAAACGCTGTCTTAAACGATTTTTTAAAACTGTCAAAGTGTATGGAATTGACATATTAAGCGCTTGACGTGATCATCCGGCACCTTACGTCAACGCTATACATTTTCGATAACGATAACGATTTCAATATACATCTTATCTCATCATGTCAGCCGATAGACGTCCACTGCTGGATATAGGCCTCCCCCATGGCTTTCCACTCAGACCGGTCTTGTGCTTTTCGCATCCACCGCGGTCCCGCGATCCTGACGAGGTCATCACTCCATCTTGTTGGAGGCCTACCTACAGCTCGTCTTCCGGTCCGCGGACGCCACTCCAGAACCTTCTGACCCCATCGGCCATCAGTACTGCGAGCAATGTGCCCCGCCCACTGCCACTTCAGTTTAGCTATTCTTCGGGCTATGTCGGTAACCTTAGTTCTACTGCGGATATTATCATTTCTGATTCTATCACGCAGAGAAACCCCGAGCATAGCCCTCTCCATAGCCCTCTGAGTGACTTTGAGCTCCCTTATGAGGCCCAATGTTAGCACCCACGTCTCAGATCCGTAAGTCATCACTGGCAACACGCACTGGTCAAAGACTTTTGACTTCAAACACTGCGGTAATTTGGACGAAAAGGTGCTGCGAAGCTTCCCGAACGCTGCCCAGCCGAGTCGGATATGACGAGTGACCTCTTTCTCAAAGTTGGACTTACCTAACTGGACCGTTTGTCCCAGGTAAATATAGTCGTCAACAACTTCGAGCGCAGAGCCTCCGACTATCACGGGAGATGGCGCGACATGGACATTGGACATGACTTTCATCTTTGCCATGTTCATTCTCAAGCCCACTCGGTCGGAAGCTCTACTGAGGTCAGCGAGCATTGCACTGAGGTCCTCCATGGTCTCAGCCATGACTACGATATCGTCAGCGAATCGAAGGTGAGTGATGTAGTCACCGTTTATGTTGATGCCTCGTCCTTTCCAGTCCAGAACCTTAAAAGCATCCTCCAATGCAGCGGTGAACAGCTTCGGAGAGATCACATCTCCTTGTCTGACTCCCCGCTGCAGAGGAATAGGCGTCGTGCTCTGGTCCTGTAGTCGGACGGACATAGTGACGTTTTCGTACAGACACTTCAGCGCTTCGATATATCGGTAGTCAACTTGGCACCGCTGGAGAGACGGCAGCACAGCCCATGTCTCGATCGAATCGAAGGCTTTCTCGTAGTCCACAAATGCAAGGCAAAGGGGGAGGTTATACTCTTCTGTATAACCTGCCGCAACACATGTATGTGGTCTACGGTACTATAGCCTTTTCGGAAACCGGCTTATTCGGGAGGCTGGAAATCGTGAAACCTGCGCGCGAGACGATTTGTGATGACCCTCGAACACAGCTTGTAAACATGGCTCAGAAGTGAGATGGGTCTATAATTGTTCCATCATGTCAGCCGAATGACGTCCACTGCTGGACATAGGCCTCCCCCAGGCTTTCCACTCAGACCGGTCTTGTGCTTTTCGCATCCACCGCGGTCCCGCGATCCTGACGAGGTCGTCACTCTATCTTGTTGGAGGCCTACCTACAGCTCGTCTTCCGGTCCGCGGACGCCACTCCAGAACCTTCTGATCCCATCGGCCATCAGTCCGGCGAGCAATGTGCCCCGCCCACTGCCACTTCAGTTTAGCTATTCTTAGTTATAATTGTTCAGCAAAGTTTTTTTACATCTTATCTATGGCCACAGAAATACCAGTTAAACATGCTTTTAAGAATCTTAGACGGACGCAAATCAAGTTTTGTTGCTTTATTTACTTTTGTCAACAAAGTACCCCGAAAAGTTGCATTGTTTACAGAAAATATCTTCCCCATTTTTCATTCACTTGTACTATATTTATTATTGCATTTCACAATGTGAGTTGACCTAACCTAACCTAACCTACCCCGATTTAATTCAACTATATCCAAATTTAAAGATTACAAATGGTTAGGTAGCCTTTAACGATGAACCGAATAGTGTGTGAGTAAAAATAAATTTCACTTCGAACGACAAGGTCGTCGGCGCCAAAACAATACATACATACATACCGTCACGCCTTCACCCAAGAGTGGGGTAGGCAGAGCTACCGAATTACAAACAAGTCCTAACAACTTGTTGTTCATTTTATATACCACGTTTTGCAGAAACAGGTTAAGATGTATAATAATAAAATGTAATAAATGGTTGTTTAAGCTCCTGATAGGGATTGATACATCATCGCGAGCTCCGTGTTGCTTAGGTAGCCTGTTTCTAAGTAGACTGATTCTAGAACATCCGACAGTAAAATAGATGAACGGATGTATTTGAG
The DNA here is from genome assembly GCA_923062465.1 of Acleris sparsana. Lineage (NCBI taxonomy): Eukaryota > Metazoa > Arthropoda > Insecta > Lepidoptera > Tortricidae > Acleris > Acleris sparsana. Next base: position 7,368,108 of record OV281303.1, read on the forward strand.
AACTAATTCGTGGTTTTCTTCATCTAATACAAAGAAAAAAAGCATCGTACCAGGCCCACTGCGACAATCCTACTAATATTATAAATGCGAAAGTTTGTGTGTTATTTTGTTACCTACTCCTTCGCGATGCAACGACGGCTAGACAGATTTGGATAAAATTTGGAAGAGATATAGCTTGTACCCCAGATTAACAAATACTTTTGCCGGAAAAAATCAAATTTGCCGAGGGAATAACGATAGTCGAAATATACGAGGACGAAATAGAAGCTAGTCTGACATATTTGTAAAGATTTGTTCAAAAATACCTGCGTACCGGTCAACGAACATGTCGTGCCATGGGGCAGTGGAGGCTGCCACCGCCGTTACTAACGCACCAGTAGTACGTATTTTTAAATTTATTTTCTTTATTGGTTATTATGTGCTATAAAAATATCTATATTTGTAATAAACTTTCCCTTTTTGACTTTAAAAGTTTCTGAGATTGTAACACACAACTAGGCTGACCACGAACCCCCCTAAAGTTTCTAAAGTTTTTTGTCATAATATATAGTCCAATAAGCCAACTAGATTTACCTTGCTTGGTTTTAAAGATACATTCTCTTTGATATCTCTGACCCGTATTTCTGCGTAAAAATGCGACAGATATACCGCAACTCTTAATTTAGTTGATGCTGCATTTAGAAATGAGTTCTCGACGTGAGGCGCGCGGGAAACAATAGGCGCTATGAAACTCTTATACGAGTATCTCCGTGTTAGTTACATTTGTGTTGCCGTCTAGTATCGCATGCGCTATTATACTACTGAATAAAGACTTGTCACATAAATTATTTTTTTAGTGCACTTTAATTTTAAAGTTTTTACAACAATCCCATTTTTTTTATGAATCAGAGTAACATCACGACAGCTCCTATTTCTACATAAAATAAAAACAGAAACCTTTTAAGTAATAACGACTAGATAAATTTGTACCCTTCATTGGATAGTAACCCTGAAAAATTATCAGAGACATTACACCCTCCGATAGATTAACCAGGTCGTTGCGGACGGGGAATTAGGTAAAAATACGTCGATAGGAAAAAAGCGGAGTTGGCATAAATTGGCGGGAGTCTCCAGTGAAGCGAGGCTATATTAACGGCTCGCTGGTGACGTAGAGCGTTCCTTATCCAGCCGGAGCGTGTGCGACCCGCGCAAATGACGCGGAAAAGATGCGGAGAACGACGCCCTCTTCATCACAGAATAGCGCCCTCGCGGCCCTGCGCCCGCTAGCTTGATTTATTTATTTTTTAGTTCACGTCACTTGAATAGAAGCCTTCGTTCGCACTTTTTTAGTGCGAAGCAAATCACTGATCGCGAGACAAATAGGAATATCTTGTGTTGATATTTGGTAATTTTGACCGGTCTCGTTTGACATAAATAACTAATAGATCTAAAATAAATCAAAGGACCACCGAACAATTTTAAGTCAAAGCGTGGTAAACAAAGTTTTTACCAGATTTTTAACCTCAAAAGCAGAAACTACTTTCTAAATTACCGGTTGAGCTTTGCGAAAAGAAGCCAAATCTCTTAGATAGCAGAGAGCGTGGCTTCAGAATGGTCCATCGCCGCCGTAACGCAGATAATGCTCAATATGACAGTCATTGCGCTTTGACACGGACGAGGCGGGCCTTCTGCTGCTCGCCAAAATATAATTTAAAGGTTATGTTATTTCATGACAATTGTGACTCTTACTTAGAGACCAAAGTTGGGAAATATTTATTAGCCTGGAATTTCAATTTAGTACAACCTATTTATAATTTAGTGGTGGAATGACCTTGTGCAGGGTCCGCTCGGATCGCTATCACTATCTTACGTGTTAACCTACCGCCAAGCAGTAGTATTCGCATTGTTGTGTTCCGGCCCGACGGTAAGACATCTAGTAAGGTGATAGAGGTATTTCATCTAAGTCCTCAGTCCTGCAGTCTAATGCTGAGATTGCAATTTCAGATCTATGGGCTTCAGACTCCGGTGGAGACTACCACCAGCTGGCCCGTGTGCTCATTTATCATCTGCATGCAATAAAAAATAAATAAAAAATATTATATTATTATATTTAATCCAATCCATGCTTCTCACGGCACGCATTAATCTCACAGAAAAGACGTCGCATCCCCGAACAGCTCTCACACAAATTGAATACAAGATATAAATCTAGCATTCTCCTAATAACATGCGGTGGATTTCTCAGCGGGCCGTTTTATTTCAGCGCCACAAAGCCTTCGACCCAGTAAATCCGGCGATATCTCGGGAAATGCGACAGAGTGCCACTGGCGTTCGTTTTGCGGGACGCACTTTAAATTTTCCAACTGCGAAAAGACGGATATCCGTGGAATTTAAAATGGCGACGCGAGATCCCGGTGGAAACAAGAGCGCTCGCACGGCAAACGGGACGCCGCGAGAGCAGCGAGCTTGCAGATACTCTGTTAGGCACAAAACTGTACGTTTTAGTTATTAATTTTCAACGCAGTGACTTGCCTACCAGGCGTATAGTGTGGTGTGTGTATGATTTCACTAGCGAGATGAATGAAACCGAAAAATATTCTAACTAATAAGCCTGTTTGATTGTTTGGTAAAATCTGCCGTTTGTGTTGTTAAATAATCCTCAATAGGTACTAAACCAACTAAATTAGTATAGGAAGGTCGATGTATCTTAGGTAGGGTGGCGGTTCACAGTCACATCAAAAAAAAAAGGTTCACATTTTCAATGTCAATAATGACCAAATCGACAAATGTAATTATTGGACAGAGTATGAAATTGCAACGAGTTTACTTTTCTACCTGTATTACCTAATCTATGTTGGAGCTTTCCATCGCCTCATAGAGGCTGAGTGGAGGACAGGACCGACTTTGCATAATGCGGCCACTTAACGTAGTAACCACTTCACTGCGCGTGTAATAGATATGTGGTACTGATTATAGCGGCAATGCGCAGCATCAGATAACATTTTGCAAAACGTGCTTTTCAGAGCAAGATCACTTACTTCCCCGTCGCAAAAGGCGTACTCAGCTACTTGTTTGCGGGTTAACGTTCGATTTTCAACATAAAAATGAAATTGACTGAATGGTTATAAAAGCAATCTATCTCTTTTATTTTGCTATCAGTAATTTCAGTAAAATTTCGTAAAGAAAGTTCAATATCGCATAATTCGAAGGTATTTCAGATATTTCAATATCGTTTACTATAAAAATATTTCATGACTTCGTTACGAACCTATCGTGACGTTTATTTTAATAAAGATCCATAGGGATTCTAGAGCCTCTTCAAAGCGCGGGTTTTTTTAATTCAAGTTCAATTATTAGGTATATTTTGATGATCTACACAGCGTAGGAGACCTTCAACAAGGTGGCCGACTACATGGCTAAGGTTGCGGGAAACCGATGGATGCAAGCAGCGCAGGACCGGTCCTTGTGGCAAACCTTAAGAAAGGCCTATGTCCATCAGTAGACTTCATTCGTAATATACCCCTAATCTCATTACATTAACCTTTATTTCTTTAGAACGCTACAAAACATCTCGTTTAAGCCACGCCGCTCCCGCATGACATACCGCGCCCATTATTTTTCACTTGCGGTCGTCTGCCTGACGCCCAACTTAAACGCGCAGTTACAAAGATGCATTCTAAATGCTCTTTTAACTGCTTTGTTTGCTCTGGCAACGTGGAACAGACTGTGGGGATTAAGTCGTTGGTAAGGGCAATGTCTTGCAGGTGGTTGCAAGTATGTTTAGTTTACTGTTTGTTGAACAGACGCCTCCAGAATTTACCTTCTACTTTAGTTACCTAAACGGTCTTTAGATTAGGATTGTTAGGTGAAGTTTATGAACGACCAGCTCAGTCATCATTGTTTTTATGATGGATGCTGTAGACTTTAAGATGAATCTAAGCGTGCTTATAGACTTCAGTATTTACTTAGGAGTTCGCTAGAACGATCGAAGAAATGTGCCCACATTTCGTCGCACATTTTTGCGGACGTTCAAGTAAATGCTCAACTTTATCAGCATCCTTCAATAACAAGCTGTCGGCGTTGCCTATGATCGTTTTTGTTGATTATTGAAGTATTTATTCATATCCGCGATGATTTAATAAAACCATGTTATAGATGTAAATCATTCAAAATTAACTCTTATCATGAAAAAATACTGTATTACAGTGATTTAAAAACATCAGATGCACAGAGTTAACCTATTATATTGAACAAGTGGCCCGCACAGAATTTGTTACACTGCTGCTTTTCAAAGCCTTAACTAAAACATAAAACTTGCCGTTGCATCGCGCAGAAATACCAGCACAAGAATTGATTCTGATCTTGTGAGACATAATCGTCCCTAAACCAACGCTAGAGGCATCTGAAATCGTTGATATCACTCTGATTTTTGTATTATTTATTGTTCGTTATAACGAATTTTTCGGTTTTACCGTTGCGAGTTTGCAAGATTTTTGAATAAATTCTAGTGCATCGACTGTCCGCCGCTGACAGCTGACGGCTCAGTAACTGACAGACTCATTTGTCTCCTTCAACTTATCCAACTTTATTTCTTTTGTTTTTGTGTCAATTTCGAGTTACGTTATACAATACGTAGTATAATTAATTAAATTTGGTTTTAAAATGAATTTAATCAATATAGACCGTATAATTTCAATAATATAGATACTGTCGGGTGTGAATGTGAACCATTATCATTTCATGCAGACATAAATAAAATAAAATAGATTAACATTTTAAACATAATCCAACTCTAACGAGGTTTCATTGTTGGCTCGCTGCAGGCATTCTATGTGACCTACCAGACATACGGAATGCTCTGGAATGATACACCGGCACAATGGGAACTAATATCCCCCAGGATGCGCTTTGCATAGTATCCATATCAGATTATCATTTTAATTTGTATAGTTGATGCATTCTAGTATTAAATTCGGTACATTAGTGTTCGCTGCACGGAAAGTGGTACGTCGTAAAAGTAATAGCAGGTCTGTCTACAAGTAATGCTATAAAAGTTACAGTACGCTAAAAGTATAAAATGGCTATGTTGTTTTTTTCTACACGAACCAAACAAACCTGACAAACTGCAGTAACACAGTATTTTTATTGTAAAATTACAATATACTACACAAAAAATATTTATTTTTGTAAACTATAAATACCTATGCTAAAATAATTTATGGGGTTGTGAATGCAAATTCATTTTGTAAGATTCTATTTTAGCTTACTGAAACCGACATAGCTATAACAAACCACAAATAGTCACTTCCTAACAGAATTTTTAAAATATTCACCATCGATCTACCCGTAATAAGGTCGCCCGTGCTTGCTTTTTGCTAGCCGAGTTGAGGTCAAGCCATCTCATAAAGTACAAAAAGTCACTGCACTCGCCCGGACAGTGAGAAATTGAATTGTTGCCTCCGTACTCGCTGCACAATGTGCGAAAGTGCTCCGAGATCATTTTACGTAAGCGCCGCATAAACATTTTTATATTACGAGTCGACTTCAAGTTCCGCTTCTCAAACACGCCGTTAAATAACTTCAGACCTGCGAGTGTATTCTAGATGCTCCTACAGATACCTGTAATGGCTTGTTATTAACAAACAGTTAGAATATAAATTACAAACAGAAGAGTAAACTAAAGTAAGGTGTAACTGCGTCGTATTTAACGTGTAACACTAGGCCAAGCCGGTTTCGTGGGCTGACACTTACGCGACTACTTAATAATGTTATATTCGAATAACATGAGTAAACAATGTAGAATGTCAATCATCAAAACTGAGTGGAATGGAAGACAATTTAGAAGATTAAAACTAAAATCAAAAACAGAATGATTAAATAACGATAAGAATTGAATGATTATTATAAAGTGACTGTGTGATGTGAATGTATTTGTATGTATGTATGTACAAATGAGTGCATGTGTGTATGGAGGTGTGAATGCGCGAAAGTCTATTGAGATTATAAAATTTCAGTGTCGTTGTAGCTCATAGTGCTTTCGAGTTTTTAATTTGACATCTCTCAGAGAACAGGTTTCAAAATTATAGATTGAAATATTTTCTAATATACATTTTTTTAAGCTGGTACGTATATCAGAATGAACCGCGGAACTAGTTACACATCAGATATCACTGACACTAAAGTTACGTAATGTAACTACGGATCGCTGCCACCAAACAAATAGCCTCTGATCATAGAGTTGGCCGCGGGCAGCAGTTAGCGGTCGATAACTACTGATTAGGCTGTACGTAGTGATTACGTTTCGGTGCCCATTCCCTGATTGCATTGCGCAAAGTGGTCGGGCTGCAACAGCGGGAAACAGAGAACGACATTTGTAATTTTGTTAGAGTCAATGTTGCACGAAGCCTCGAGACGCTCAGACCGCCCATAAGTCATCCCCCCCGCAAACGCCTCGCTTGTGTACAGTAAAACACATATTTCCATGTCTCCTGGAAGCGGACACCTACAAAATGGAACGACGGCCGGACCTAGCCGGGACACATGTCGGGCTCATAATTTAGAAAACAATCCTTAGTGATGCAACATTATTGCTGAGTAACGGTAGCGAGCGCTGCAGAGCAACCTTCATTTGTTCCACGGTAGTTCATCATTTGCACTTAGCTGGCTCGCCGATATCGATCTATAAAGCGTGCAAACACGGAAACATCCTCACGTACGTATGTATTAGTGCAGAGATAGATAGCGTAATGTATGGTCCGCCCTAGACTAGGTTTGCTCAGCACAGGCACGGGCGAGCTAAGCGTTACTTATTGCCACGTCGGCGCTAAAAGAATTGCGAACGGATGTTCACTTCCACTGCGGATTTAAAGCAGTCACTGACGAATTGCTACATTATCGTTAACAACGTTCGATTTAATTCCCTCGCCTCGGATGGAAGGATAAGCAGCGAAAAAGCATGCGGGGATTAGCGAGGCAAGTATTAAGTGCGGCTTTCCTCAGCACGTCCGGATTTCAGCTTAATTCTATAACTACCGCGCTAACTAATTTAAAGAACTGGTATATTAGCATATGCACAGTTTTATGTAGTTAAGCCGCGCAGACACGATACAGTGCTTTTAAGCTTTTATTCGTTTCTTTGGTTTAAAAATGTTGGGATTGTGTTATGAAATGATGACAGCGAGTAATCCACATATTTGAGAACGTTTCAAACGCTCTGTGCAACCACGGAAAAGAAAACAGTGCAGAGTGTTTCAGCCGGCATGATGTAATTCTTTGTGGATGTTAATTAACTTTTTATTGCACTGGTAGTGCCGCGTCGGTAACTGTCGGACACACAGTGAATACTAGGAGGGAAAAATACAAAACAATTACACCGCAGCGGCAATCCTTAACGAGCCAGACATTCGAGGAGCGGAATTACAAATGGCGCAAAATTATGAGGAGCTTCAAATAATCATTAAACATAAACGCGTAATGGTTTCCCATTCAAATGATAGCTGTAGCAGTTAAGTGCCGCCGTAATGTCTCAACACAATCTCTTCCTCGGAAAACAGTTACATTTTAGGGCGGTATTAATGAATTATTGCCTATTAAAGTATAACAAGAACACATTCTTTATTGGGTGAGACGTTAACTTTATAACGGCCATTTAATCTAATACCCATTTTCGGTATATATGAGCCAGTTAACTGTGAGGATGGTGCTTGCTTTGATTAATCGGGCTCGCGCTAATGCGCGCCGGCCGCCGGGTAGCTCAACTCGGACTGATTTACCAGTCGAAAGCCGATTCTCATAATCTAATTACCACGTGTACGCAACATGTTAGGTTCGGCCTTAATTGCATTATGTTCAAAATTTCAGTCGGCGCTTAATATTTGGTCGCGGTGCGTTGGAGCTACATCATAATATGTTTTCTTAGTTAAATTGCAGCCACACTGTTTCTCCGCGTGATGTTTTCGTGATAATGATAACATTAGGTACAATATTGTATTTTGTTAGTTGGATTGACGAAAAATATATACCTGAAAAGTATCTGAGACGTGGGCGCTAACAATGGGCCTCATAAGGAAGCTCAAAGTCACTCAGAGGGCTATGGAGAGGGCTATGCTCGGGGTTTCTCTACGTGAAAGAATCAGAAATGATGATATCCGCAGTAGAACTAAGGTTACCGACATAGCCCGTGGAATAGCTTAACTGAAGTGGCAGTGGGCGGGGCACATTGCTCGCAGGACTGATGGCCGATAGGGTCAGAAGGTTTTGGAGTAGCGTCCGCGGACCGAAAGATGAACTGTAGGTAGGCCTCCAACAAGATGGAGTGACGACCTCGTCAGGATCGCGGGACCGCGGTGGATACGATAAGCACAAGACCGCTCTGAGTGGAAAGTCTTAGGGAAGGCCTATGTCCAGCAGTGGACGTCTTTCGGCTGACATGATGATACACCTGAAAAAAAAAACTTATTTGTATTTAAAAAAATAATTTGCTCCAATGAACACAATTTGATTTTAATTAAGTGTATTTTAATTGAAAATGATAACATTTAATGTGTACACAACTTTATGAAGCGCTCGTCGTACTGTCAATGCCGCTATGACAATAACTTTTTGTTGCTCATTTTGATGAAAACCTCCAGGTCTAGACATGCCCCATTATTTGGCGTGTATAGTAAAGTTGTTCGGCAAGCTTTCTCGCTTGATCACTGTTTTCGCTGACTCAGCGTTTTGTTGACAATGAAAATATTTTGACAAATTTTCGTCGCAAACATCGGGTCGAGTGCGGAGCGAAGTTGCTCTTCGCGGGACAACTTGTGTTACGTATGTTATTTGATATTTTTATTAATGCGCGGTTTGAAACGTTTTTACGTAGTAAACATTTGCGCGGGGGATAAAATAACAGCACACATCTTAATCCAACTGCTTATACTGACTATCGAGTGGCTTAAAAGAGCTTGAGCTCTGAACTTTTCAATATTAGTGCTGGATCTAGGAGGTATCTGTTCAATGATGAGTAAATCGTTCGTCGATTGTTTTTGGCTGGGCTCCAGGGCCGCTATTCATTTTTTTTTAATAATATATTCATTGTTTTTGATAATGCTAGATCATAAGTTTTATAATAGTAAGCAATATTTAAAAACGAGTGAGTTTCTTCTCAGCAGTGGTCATTTGCAAAGCGCTGTTAGATTTTTGACGTGTAAAAGTGCCCGCGGCCTACTTACCTACTGAATAAACATCTTTTATCTTTTTTTGTCTTTATCAATAAAATGATATTGCCTTTGACATGTTTTCATTTGTCAACATTACAATAGTTTTAATTACTTGAAACTAATTTACCCAGTAGCACAGAGGCTTTTATTTTGCTTGCGTTTACGGGTGACAGTGGCCGCTTTCCAGCCAGTGGCACGTCGGAATTCAGAAAGAACATTTTTTAAAATAATTTATCTACAGATTTAAAGATGAAAAATGCTTACCTCTGGTTCCCTTATATCTCGATTTTGTATGGTAATTACGGTACTTTGTTTGTAATTAGGAGTGACATGATATTACGTCATTAACGCTAAGTAATTAGATGTTAAAGTGAATGATAGGCACTAAATAAATTAATACTCATTAAAAGGGTCCAAACAACAAACATCTGGATGATTTAATTTTACCCTTTCGTAATAATAGCAGCTTGACAGACGATTGGTATTTGTTGTTAACTAACTCCCAGTATAAGTTTAAACTATTTTCAAATATTAAAAACATTATGTGGAAAATATAGCTTCAAAATTATTCTGAAGTTTATCTTTTATTTTTTATTTTCGTTATATTGTTTAGAATCTCCACCATAACGACACATTATTTTAGGAAAATGGCAACCGCTTACCTATTGAGTCCAAAGCCCTTTATAATAAGGACGGACTGTTGACGGAGAGCATAGGCTTAAAGGAATAGGGCTCCGTTAACGGGAGCCCTGTTTCGGGAACGTGATCTTAAAAATGAGACCTATTTTATAAGATTACAATGACGCAATAAATACTAGGAATGAAGAAGTATCAATGAATCAACAGTAAAGTAAACATCAATGAGTAAGTAGTGTTGCATGTATTCATCGTCAACACTGGCGCATCCTCCACGCAAATGGCGCATTTGCAGTTTGTACAGCGCAGTAATGCATGTACTACACGTTTAATCAAATCTCACTAATATGTACGCTTGCTTCGCTCCAAGCGAAAAGCAAATTGAGAATTACTGTTCATATTGAGTTCCCTTTAAGTTACACATGCTTTGCTGCGATGCTTTGATGTGTGACGTGGATGTTTGGTTTGATAAATATATTTGTAATGGATATTTGGAAAATATACTGAAACTAGTCACACTTTGATGCAAAGACAGAATATGTTCAGTCAATAGCACTAGTACTCACAGTCACGACGGCGACTATATGTATACACATACCTTCTTGTCAGTGGCATATGTTGATCGATATTTTTAAAGTCGTGGAAATTTGTATAATATTTATGACCTCGACTGTATATAGTTTTGGTGTGTATACACTACATAACTCCGAAGAGTCATAATCCCGAAGTTTTATAATTCCGAATGTTTTGATACAATGTTTTGATAGAATACTTAAGATAAGATAAAAGTCATTTATCAAGTAGGCCGCACGGGCACTTATACGCGTCAAGAATACTATACATAATACATTCCATGATCTAGTTTGTTTATTCTATGAACTTTGCTTTCCGATAATTAAGTATAAAGTTTCAACATTTTGTAAAACATTAAAATGGATGACAAAGGGCCTAAAAATAAGTTGTAAATATAAACGAGCCCTAAGATTCAGGTATTACCGGCAAAAAACTGTGGAAAGTAGACGCAAATATAAGACGTATTCTAGATTATTACTAAACTGCATAAATAACTCCCAAAGATTACACAACCACAAGGTTGTACAGAACTCTTCAAATAAAAGTAAAGCATGTTGGACAATTATTAGGGATGAACCGGAATATCACACCGCTGATAGTCAATTTATAACTGAAATTAACAAGGACGGAAACATCGTTGAAAATCCAGTTCAAATAGCACATGAATTCAATAAATACTGGATACAACTATCAGATACTAATAAAAACTCAACCATAAAAAACACCAATACAAAAAATATATATCAAACCGTATTCTTAACTCCTTTGACCTGTAACGAATTGATTAACATAATACGATCACTCAAAAACACTAATTCTACAGGATATGATGGAATAAACACAAAGATTTTGAAATCATGCATTGATGAATTAGTACCGGTTTTAACTCATCTAATAAATCTATCATTCGAATTAGGTTGCTTTCCTGATGCATTAAAAAAGTCTGTTATTACGCCATTGTTTAAAAAAGGTGATAAGTCACTAATGTGTAATTATAGACCAATAACGCTTATTCCAATTATGTCTAAGTTGTTCGAAAAGGGATTACATAAACGAATCATGTCTTTTTTGGAAAAACATAATGTACTTAAAAGAGAACAAAATGGTTTCCAAAAAAAAAAAAGCACTACACTTGCCACCTTTAGCTTGATCAACAGTGTAATAAGAAGTATAGATAACAAGAAACCAACAGTTGTAATATTTTTTGACATGTCAAAGGCATTTGACTTTGTATCGCATAACCTATTGCTTCAAAAACTTCATAATTACGGAATAAGGGGTCCAGCTCTAGAATGGATAAAGTCATACATAGCAAACAGACGACAATGTGTTGAGATCAGGAGTTCCCAGAGTTCAACATTTACTTGCCACAGGTCTTCATACATGCTAAATAACCATGGAATACCACAAGGTAGTGTACTAGGGCCACTCCTATTTTTATTGTACATTAACGACCTGCCTGATATAACTACACACCAATGTAATCTTTTTGCGGATGACATATCAATTTTAGTAAAGTGTAACAGTATCAATGATTATAATAATGATATAAATAACACAATTAAATTAGTAATAGAATGGCTTGAATTTAATAATTTATCAATTAATCTTAATAAAACACAATTTATTCAATTTTGTAACATAAGAAATAAAGGTATGCCTCTAGATATACGATATAATAATACACAAATCAGTGAAGTGAATGCTGCAAAATTTTTAGGAATAACTTTAGATAAGAACTGTAATTGGAAAAATCAAGTTGATCAAGTCTGTAATAAGGTTCTGAGATTTGTATATGTTTTGAGAAGACTTCGCAATACTTCCGCTTGGAATACAGTTTTGATGGCGTATCATGGATATGTTGCGTCACTATCACGATATGGCCTCCTGATATGGGGCAATTCTACCGATATAAACAGGGTTTTTATAGCGCAAAAAAAGTGTTTAAGGACTATGTGTGGGATATCTCCACGAGAATCATGTAAACCCTTGTTTAAAGAACATGGAATATTAACTTTACCTTCTATGTATATTTTTGAGGCAGCTGTTTTTGTAAAGAAACACCCTGAAATATTTAAACGGGCAAAGGATTTATATCCCAGAAATACTAGACATCCAAATAGACTAGTGCTAGACACAGTTCCCAATAGTGCTTTATTTAGGAAAAATTGTTACGCAATGTCAGTAAAGATTTATAACGCCATCCCTGAGGATTTGAAGTCCCTTCCCTTAAAACAGTTTAAAACAAAATTGCATCAATGGCTTAAATTTAACCTGTTTTATTCCACAAATGAACTATTTAACATATAAAATTACCTCTATATAACTATACAGAAAAGATATCCGGGTTGTAGACCGTGTACTATTAGTGTTTGATTTTAATAATGTTATGTGCATTATTAATAATAATGTTACTTAAAACCAAATTTGCATGCTAGTATCTAGCAAGATATGTCATTGTACAGGAATAACAAACAAACAACACCTAATTGTACCATATTTTATAGCAAATAAATGAATTTGAATTTGAATTTGAATTTGAATTTACCAGCGCTTCCCAAGAGGAGACCCCTGCTGAGAAGAAATTCCGCAAGAAACTCAGCAGTCAGTCATTTTTTAACATATTTCATATTACAATGGTACTAGTTAGTCTAAGCATTATATACAGCTATAAATATTAAATTAAATATAATATCAAATAGCATGTGTAGTTCGGCAGGAAAACATGCCAAAAATCTTAGGAGAGAGATAAAGAGAGAGAAAAAAATAATCACCTACTTGTGTGCATATGACGGTGCAAGACGACCAAATAAAAGTTTCGATATATTTTTCTACATCAACGGTATCCGCTAGACAAGATAAAGTATTATTTTTTGCATTTGAACAAATTATTATTGACTAAGTTTCGGGTTTAGTTTTTCATATCGCTTATAAATCAAACTTTACCTAATCTACGTGTAGCAATTGGATTATGCATTTAATCTAAAATATCTCCAGCATAACAGCATTCGGAAATATAAAAATTCGGACAAATAAATATTCGGAATAAAATATTTAAGAGTATACGTAGTTGCCTTTTCTACCAATAAAATACACACGGAAAGGAGTTAAAAAGAAAATAACACAACCACTAAACTAGTATCGACTGGTTCTATTTTTGCATTGAAGACGGATCTACAAGGATGCCGTAGCATATTTTAAATCAACTTGATGAATTGCCATCATAATGCCATAAAAAAATAGGTGACTATTTATTTGCCAATTCCGTCTCTAAACATAACGCACTATCATTAACCACTTGAGAGTCCAAAAGTGCGCAGGAGTTTATAAGAGGTTGTAAAAGGAAACTAACAGGTTGTGCATATTTAATATATACCACGATATAACGCACTTATATTTCAAAGCGTGGAAATACAAATTTACCTTAGCTAGAATTTAATACTACGTCCCCAATAAATTCCTGTTCGCTTTCAAGCATGGTAGTATCCTTTTAAATCGGAAAGGGGTTAATAGTTGCCGAAACAGAGTGGACTTACCGTGGGCAGTCTTTGTGACCCGGGGGAGTGGAGTGTTCCAGCCACATGCTGCCAAGGGCCCTCGGACCGACAGCACTTGACGCTTGTTACTCGATTAACTTAACGTTTTTAGACCTAACTGGCTCAGTTTTTGAGTGCCTGCGTTTTGCATGAAAGCTGAAAGGGTTGCGATGTTTCCATCTGTACAAAGCTATGATGTGAAATAAAATTTCGTTTTAAAAATGTAAAGATGAATAAGTTCCTTTTATAACCAATAGATATTTTTTTCCGAGTCATACATTTTTAGTTATAAGAAATTTTATTTACAGCGCCCATAATTACAAATACCTTACAGACTAACATATCAATGACAATATAAGCCTTAAAACTAACACCGAGGTGACAAAACACTGTTCTGTTTTCCAAATGAAGAAGAAAGACTCGCTAACTTTAAAACACAAATATGTACATAGATCATAAAATAAAGCTCACAGATAAACACAATTAAATAAGCGGTTACCTTCAATCTCTTTCAAAATCAACTCATAACCTTTATTTGCGAAAAACATACTGTACAGATCGACAATAGTACAAAAAAAAACAGATTGGGAACAGCTTCGACGAAGTCTTGCAAAATTAAAAGTCAATTAATTATTTAGCTCAAATTTAAGGAAGTTTGTTTGAAACTAGACAGGTTATAGAGAACGTCCATTAGTAGTTCTGTTCCGAGTGACACTTCGGGAGAGCCATCCCGGCTCACGTGAGCGCCGCACGTTAAGTGATCCTTCGGCGAATAATTCATCCAGTCAACTGTTTCAGCCCTTATTGCGTTCTCCAGCATATAGTTACTTGTACATATGGTTGGAGCGTAGCAATACCTAGCTTAAACAGAGGCTTTATTTTACAAGGTAACACCATATGGCTGTTACCGTGTTATCTTTTACTCGGCCGCAATTACTGTCGTCAAGCAAATAAGAGCTATCATAACGTTGAAAATAGAATAGATCCCCAGGTAAATTTAATTTGCGGTAACCTAGAAATGATTTAATATTTAATTGAGTATCTAAACTGACCACTTACACAACACATCTATTAAATAAAAATAATTATGATGATACGAAATACAAAGAGAGTTAGCTCACTTCACAGGATACTTTAAACTGAAACAAAAAAAAAACAATTTAATTTCAATACGTTTGCTTCTCTATGTGTAATTAACACTACTTAATTCAGTATTGTATTGTCCCATCTCCCTACTGCAAGAAACACCAACTAAATCCCCATTGTGGCGAGTAAACTTGAAGCTGAACACGAATAGCGTTAGCTGGTCCGCAATATGGCGACGGGCCCTTGCCGGACGATTAGTCTAAATTTAATTGATTTCACGGCTTAGCCGGGGTTCGACAGCCGGACATCGGTCGGTCACTAATAGGTACTAAGTGCAACTCCACGCTCACCCAACTGTTGCGGCCGTGTCGCGGACTCTTCACTTGATTTGGGTCACTTTAATCCTATTGCGATCAAAGTTGTGTTCAATCAGGTTATATCAAACCCTGGGGCCGCTGTCAGAGTTCATTTGTAAAGGTATCAGATAAGCTGCATCTTTATTTATTTGGCACAAAGAGATAGAGGTACTCAGTTGATTTCAGTTTGTATCCACGGATTTACAATCTAGGATCGTATCTAGAGAGAGCCTTGGATAGGTTTTGTTTATACCTAAGAACTGAATTCACTATTTTATCTTTGTAACAGATAGTCTTTAAATTTGATACTCATTAAATGCACATTAAAATAAATACTTAATAATGACATCATCCGTATCTCAGTACCATTTAATTGAAATGCTCATGTTAGTAGGTCAGTCCAAAAACATGTTTTGCAGGAACAACTATTCCAAAAATCGCTTGCAAATAGAGAGAATACATACATACTGACATATATATTTAACGACGATTTTGGCAGCTATGTAAGTGGAGTTAAATAACTTTGTAATTAAAGTCAAAACCATAATCCGTGAGACAACTTTGACAGATTCACATTTGGTTACCAGGGATAACTTCAAAGCAATTAAATCACTGATAATTTACGAACCTGAACTGAGGAATGAGTTGTCAAAGTTGTGTCACGGATTAAGGTTTTGAATTTAGTTACTATTCATCTTAAAACCATTTCATTTAATTCTATGCAGTGGAGACTCTGGGACCTTGGTCTGCTGACATGAAACTTTTAGAAAGACCGTGTCTGCCAAGCTTATTGACGCTTCCGGGGATCCCAGAGCTGGCGCTTACCTATCCCAAAGGATAGGCTTAACTATCCAGAGGGGGTATTCTTTTTGTGATTGTGTGCACAAATATTTTTTATAATTCTAGTTTTAAGTACATAGGTTACACTAGTTTTTATTTATTCTTATTATTACTGTAGAGTGTATATAGTGTATTTTTTACCTATTAGATTAAAAATATTTTTTATTATTATTATAAAATAAATACTTCATAAAGTAATAAAAACAATATAGTCCCAAAATAAAATAAAATAAAATAGGAATTATGCTAGTTTTAAGTTTCGTTTCGACACAACTGATGCCAAAGTATCCGTTACTTTTAAGAAATAGTGAGGTATCTGTAGTTAATCGGGAAAATAATTATTGTATCCTGAACTTCTATTAGTATGGTGTATCAACATTATTTCTAGTCTAAGTATAAATACTTATGCCTACTACCTTTATAGTTTGTTGCAATCGTTATTCTACTTCTTTGTTTAATAAAGTGCTTGTAATAATAGAAGAAGCTAGCTTTGTGTAGTTTAATTCCTAAAGGATATTAAAACACACATTGAAAACTTTGTTGGCTTACGAATAACTCACTTGTGTTGTTATACTAATAAAAATAAAAATAAATAAATAAAAAAAGCCGACGAATTGAGAACATCTTCCTTTTTTTGAAGACGGTTAAAAATAAAATAATTATGTACCTAATGACACGAGGGTAACCGAACTGTTTATTTTTTTTATAATACTGACGTTGTATGATTTAAGTTTAGCCATAAATTATATTACTATAATGAAATGATGCTAAGATAAAAATATTAGCATAAGCTGCGGTTATAGAATTCTCATATGAATTTTGTACTTTCGGTCGCCATCTTGTTTCAATGATTTAATTTGGTTCGAGCTGATGGGAGAGCCATGTAGCCAAGCATTATATTTCAGCTTTTATCAAAGTGATTTATTTTTATTTTTTATTAGTAATGTTTACTTAAACATTCTGGTGGTCGATCCTTTAAGGTCTTCCTTAAAGGATCGACCACAGTTAAGATTAAATGGCGCTACGTTTACGCAGCAATCCCTACTGGATCACGTATTTCAACGCGTCTTTTACGCCATCCGGTGTTCCCATGTCCAAAGAACGCCATTTAATCAATTTTGCGCTTTTGTCGCAGCTTGGATTAAATAAATATAATCAATTCTAAAATATTTAGCACGCCTGAACGCCAATTCCTGATACTCCATATTGTCTATGTTAACTTATACGTTGCCATACTCATTACGTTCATTGCTTTCTACGTATACGTAGTAAGCAAGACTGTGACGTAAAGTGATTATTAACAACACTGACGTAAAGGTATTAACAAGCGAGTTGACTGCACGAGCGACGAAGATCGGCAGATATTAATATCGTTCGAAAGCAATCATAGCCCTAAGATATTCACATTTACTATGTCACTCGCAAATTGTATCGCACAATGTGAACAATGTTTGTGTAGTATGTAATACAGCTACTACTTATGTTTTAGGAGATCTTACTCATCATGAATAGCATTAACATGCGGAGGGGCCTGGTAAAGGGTAGTTTATGGTTTATTTTAGTTTATTTATTAATCAATGTAATATTACAAAAAGTAACTATATATTATTGCATTGTCAACTAAATACTAGTAATCAAAAAATAACAGCCAATAATTAAAACCACAACTCCAGGCATCTTAGTTTTCAGGCTGAGTTTCTTGCGGCGTTTCTTCTCAGCAGTGGTCTCCTCTCGGGAAGCGCTGGTAGATTCTTGACGTGTAAAAGTGAATAAATTTCTTTTAACTTTATCTTTTAGGCATAGGCTTGCAGTCTTGTGAATGCGAATGTCTATGGGTCACAGTTTCCACTCCACCATCAGGTGGCCTGAGTGCTCGTTTGCCTTCTCAACGCCATGAAAAAAAATTCTTAAACATCTAGTAAATGGTCACTTATTCGATGTCAATATACAAAGATTAATAAATGTCAATACAATAATAATTTTACAATTTCAGTTCCATTGGTTCCACTTATTTTTTACAACGAAATCTTTGATAGTAAGGTCATACGAATTAAGATGAGCACGTTGAAATAAGAACGACCCGGCCAAAGAAGATTGAAGTTTTTTATTATATTATTCTAAATAGTATTGTGGTAATCAAATTAGTACTGTTCGAGTATCAATGTTGTTTCGATACTAAATGTACCTTAATACAAACATGTTAGTAAAATGAAACTGTTATTATTACTAGTGAGAACTGTCACCACCGCCTTGTTATCATAATAAATCCGCTTTGCTCCTCGGTTTCTCGGTTTAATTTTTGTTGAGCATTGGTAACCAAAACAACCCTATTTTTGTAGCCTTCTTTTTGATATCACAAGTAACGGATATTTTTTCGTATAAAACGAGGTTTAGACTAGCAATAAAAATTGCAGAAGTTGACTGCTGTCTCAATCCAACTTTAGAGGTGAGTAAAACAGTAGACAGTTGTCTTTTTCGTGCAGAAATTTTGAAATTTTTGGTAAGAAAAATTCAAAATTCAAAACTCACTAGTTTGTCGCGATCGTTAATCACACGAACGAGAAGACGGATGGTCGCAATTCCACATTTGTAATATATATAATATTAGCACCATCAGCAACACAGTTGACTGGCCATTTGTGAATCTTAACACCTTACAATAAAGCTCACTAGCTGTACTTCGTAACTGTACAGGTGGAGAAACAAAGTTGATAAAATTTTGTCAGAAAGCAACTTGTTTTTACATTATAAGTCTCATGGATATTCAACTTTAAGCGATGTTCACAGAAAGCCTTATGAAAAAGTTGGATATAAGTTGTTTGGCGAAGAATCATGAAAGCTTGCTTAGCATTATCTTTATTGCTTTATAAAAGTGAGTACACATTGCTGTGTAGTTAGAACTTACTGCCGCACTCAGGGTCAGTAGGTATAGTTAATTCCTTAGGTGATGATTTTCCATAAGCAAGTTTGAAAAAGGAACGAGTTAATTTATCTCTAAAATGTTCCTGGAGCTCTAACGATAAAGTTTAGGATAAGGCATCCGTCACCTTCTGACACGTAAATAAGTACGAGAGTGACGGATGCTTTATCCACATTTGACACGTGTTATAGCCGCAGCCATACTGGGCAAAATGTGTAGGGAGGGTTAGGCATAATCAGGCAAACCTGACTGACTTAGATATCAAAGCACAGCCGAAACCACTGTACCTAGAAACTGAAATTTGGTACAGGGGTTCCATTCATAATGTAAGTGAGCACCAAGAAATATTTTTTCAAAATTCACCCCCTAAGGGGTTAAAATAGGGGGAGTAGCGGGAAACTAATTCTAAGCGTACGAAGTCGAGGGCGTCCTCTAGTATACTATAAACGGGATATTGACTGCAATTTTACCAATAACTTCACAACTGAGTGGGTTTCTTTGTTTTCACAAGGTATATTTCGCCAATGTCGAGTTTAGGACAATCACTATGAAGTTATTAGAGAAATAAGTCGGTTAAAAAGTAACTGATGGACGAAACAAGCACATGGGATTAGCTCCACGCGCTTCTGTGAAGTCCACTTGGCTATTTATTGCTTTCGCACTCTCTCTGGCATAACAGGTATTATACTGAAAGATGCTAGAGTGAGTGACAGCGATAGACGGCCGACTACTACTCATACCGTGGTTTAACTGTACACAGCTTTAACCTTACCTAACCTAGGTTAGGTTAGGTTAGGTTAGGTTAGATACCCGCGATTTCTTCAGTCTACCCGTGATCGTGACGCATGTAGCTGCATTGAAATATCCGGAGCTAAATATTAAACAGAAAGGTAATCGCGGTCATTATCCCGTTGGTAATTATGTCTAATGTTTAACGTAAAACAATAAAATCTGTTAGTCGACTAACCGCCGTACCTACTACGAAACATTCTAAAGACAGTTGTATGTTCTACACTTTCGCGATGTTTACACATACTAAGTCCCGAGTTCCTCGAGCGTAGGAAGTTTTTACGCAAAATTTATAACAACATTTTTGAAACAGTTAACTCGTTCCTTTTTCCAACTTGTGTAAGAACAGTCATCACTAAGGAACGACTTAACTAAATCTGATTGTGTCAGTATGTAATTTTGTGCATAATTAAATGCAATAAGTAATATTAAAAACTTGCGGCAAAAAACTTCCCTATACTTTATTAGCTTTCTGTTCCCTTCCATCTCGTTCCTGGATCTGCTTCATCTATTTTCGCAACAGAACTCTGCTTTCAATGCACAGACCAGCGATAAGTCGAAGTTTATTAGCAACAACAGCTGTAGTAGCAGCTACGGTTCAGGTTGTCTTGATGTACAGTATTTAGATTTACCATATATTTAATCAAACTGGAATTATACTTACATCAAATTAGTCTATACAAATTTGGCGTTTAATCGAGGTAGGTATAAGACTTTTTTCTCGTTTGGTCGAATCCGCCCTTAGACACGTTGTTCCTTGTTTATAAGTTGGGTTGTTTGATCTCTGTGGCTTGCTCTTGAAACGGATAAATCACATGCCAGTCATGTCAAACAACATGAATTTTCCTGTTGTTTGACATGACTGGCATGTAGCGTATAATTTATCTCCTTTTATTTATTTTCGAAATTGAAAATCGGCAGATCAAAATATAAACAACGCGAAGACTGGATAGTCATAGAAATAAGAACAATATAACAAAGAAGAGCAAATGTCAGAATGGCGTGCGGGCACGGCCGATCTATCAACACCTTATCACACGGCCCGCAATATTGTTCGACGAACTTGGACGGATTATCTAGACCGTAACGATGGCTGCGCCGATACAAAAACCTCCATTCCCTTTCCATAATGGGGTTACGAAAGTTCACTAAGTAGGTTTCGTCGGCAGAACTTATTTATCTTATTTGAAGCAAAGACGGTTATTGAAGTTTACGTCTGGAGCTTAAACAAATTAACTCAGTGTCGTACAAGGCCGGAGCTCTGACGCGGATTGTACGCAAGTCCGACGCCGGTGATTAATCAAAGTTAGAACAAGGTTGGTACAATTAGTCGAAATGAACGCTCTTAAAACTCACGTGCGGCAGAATTAGCCAATAATACCGTAAGGAAACATAAGGAGATCAGCTCGGGCGGCCGGCGCGCCGCGCGGGTCCGGATGCTCTTACCGTTTAAGGTCTCTAACGAGCGATAAAATTCCCCCGAATTCCTTTTTAACTGCTAGCGGAGTTTACCTGCGGGTCGGTAAATACGGGCCCACATTTGGTCGCTGAATTGTGATTCACAATCTGAAAATAACAAGAAGAAATTTCACTTTATTCAAAGCTCGCCCGCTGCTGCGTGTAATTTGAGGATCGAGTTGGCGCGACAGAATGCTCTTATTGTAATCAAACACGCGAGCGCATACAACCGGAGGATTCAGAATCGTATCTCGGAGATATAATATGATGATAAATAGGTCAGGGAGGACGCGCGGGCGCGGACTTGTTGGTTTTGCTGAATAACGATTGTGGTGTGGGTGCGTCGTTCCCGGTTGATGCTATAAATATGAGTATAGATGTACATCTAAGTATTATATTATATACACGATGAAGTTGTTTTATTAAAAAACGATCGTTTTTGAAATTATTATTTGTTATAAAGGTATTATATGTAGGTATAATCAGTAGTAAGTTACATGTACACCCATAAATATTGTGAAAGGATCAAAAATATCCGTACATTATGTAGTGAGTTTTACCTATACATGGACGATATTTTGCTATAAAAC
The DNA here is from genome assembly GCA_923062465.1 of Acleris sparsana. Taxonomy (NCBI): domain Eukaryota; kingdom Metazoa; phylum Arthropoda; class Insecta; order Lepidoptera; family Tortricidae; genus Acleris; species Acleris sparsana. The sequence goes on from OV281303.1 coordinate 7,390,071, forward strand.
GTGAAAAAGTTTTCATTAAATAAAAACTAAAAGCGGCCAAAAAATTCGTTGTTTTATGAATGTGGCAGAGACCTCGGCAGCACCCGAAACGAATCATGTGGATGTATAATAAGGAACTCTAAACTAAAAAAAATATTGTCTGTTTATAACAATATTGTGATTGTTGTGACGTAGCGTTTTATGATGACGCTTTTGAAAAACTGATCTTAATATTGTTAATCACAGCGTTGGTTAATATAACTAATATGATAGTTACTTAAATTTATTATTATAAACCAAGCGACTGTGCCTGTGTATTATTAATTATTATGCACATGTCAACATGTTTAAAACTTGTGGTACCCGACCTTTAGTAGGTAAATGTATACATTTAGTAGAGGCGGCCCGATGCTTGTTCTATGTCGCGGTCGGACCATTTTTTCGCATGCGCCTCACTTGTGCTAAACAGCTCGCACAAGAAAGAGCGCAGCGGGACAAGTGTATCGTCACGCTTGAACAAATTGATGTTCCTAATGGCCGCCATTACGGACATTGTGTGCGCTCGATCGCACATAAAGGTCGGCGAGAGACCCGTCCGATCTGCGCCCAAAGAAAAAAGTATGAAAAGCTATATTCATAAATTCGAGTAAAGCATGCGATTTCACAGAAGCTTTATATCAATATGCGATTGTTTTTATTGGTGGCATGTATTCTTGTTAATTGGCCGTTAATACCTTTTACCTTTTACCTTTTTTTTTACCTTTTTGAGTTATAAAACCTGCTTGGCGTTCTTCCGACGACAAACTTCTCAAATTATAAAAGTGTCTAATGAAAAATTATCGGTAACTATTTATGTTCCATATTTTTAAGAAGAACATTCTCAACGCTTACAAAAGTTGAAAGAATGTTCTCAGAAATTTCTTGAATATATTTTCAAACTTCTGAGAAAGTTCTGCAACTTGTACGTTACTAAACTTGCTAGTAAATTATCGATTTCATGACAAAGTAGCTTGGTTAAAATACAACCACATTATTGACATCTTAAATGATAAGATCTCTGAGAGTGTGTAAAGCTGACAGTTGACGTCGATGACATCCACGTATACATACATACATACCTACTGTAGGTGGAACTAATTTAAGTTGAGTCAAGTTTCGTCACAACACAACAGAGCACCACAGTGGCACAAGAAAACGGAAAGCCTTGTTTAGCGGCGAACGGGCAGATAAAAGTTAGCTATCTGAGAAGTCGGCAGCCGCAACAAACTTAGCAACTGTCTTCAGGTGGGATAAGGGAAACTCGATTAAGGAAGTAGAAAAAGTAATTGGGGCCGTAAGAAAGAACAGTTTAGTACGAGTTTAATTAAGCATCGACAGGCGACGCGACGCCCCGCGGTCACTAATGACCTCTGACGTGTGCCGTTTGCGCAGGAACCCGGACCGGAATAAAACTGCGAGCGCAAATAGTTGCGCCGCAAGTTATTTCAGACGGCCGAGTAAAAAATTCAGGAACGTGAAAAATACCCAAACAATAACGTTAACACGAACAAAAGTTGGTTATTAGGTTTAGTAGATTTTGTTTTAAACTTAGTTCCATCTCTTCTGCAGGCGGAGGGCTAAATAAAATAATAAGGAGATAGAAATTAAAGAGTAGTAACAAGAAGTTTTGCTTGCGCTGCTCTCGGAAGTTATTCAAATTGAATAAGAAAGCTCGGGGGCGGTCGGGAAGGGCACTCCGGTGCAGCGCTCGGACCTCATTGTCGTGGAGCGCGCTGTATACCTAGTGCTCCTGTTTAGTGTTGCGACTCCAACTATGTTTAAAGTTACTCCCTTCTTCGCTTATCTCAGGGTTGCTAGATCAAATTGCACTATAAATGATCTCTGTCTTAAGTGGTTTGTAAATTAGAGTTATACTGTTATTTTTGCTATAAAACCTTGCTTTATATATTAGAAAAGCTGTCCCTTAGTCTAAGACAATCCTGTATAGTAAGATTACAGTGCCCCCCGATGTGTTAATTAACAATATTTAATAAATAAGAAATAAATTAAAGTGTATTTGTGACATGTTAAAATTGCTGTTTGTGTATGGTGTATTGGTATGGATCATATGATGTAATAAAAATTTAATGGCTCTACTTCGAATTCCAGTAACGTGATTAATTAAGCACATGTGATTGCTCCTTAATTTGTTAATAAATGTAATTAATAAATTTACGTGTATTATTATATACGATGGAGTTGTTTGCGAGCCCTTGTGCGGTAAGTGGACAGCTTTGGGGAGATACAGTTCTCCCCATTTGTGAGTTCGGCTGACTTGCCCCAACTTGTTCCATTCGGTCCAGGAAGCTTGTTAGCACGACTTCTGCGGCTTCTCACTAGATAACATTGTGTTGTAGATTTAAACTATTTAGATAGCCTTGCTTCGCGTTGGCAACTAGGTCAGCTTTAGGTACTGAAATGATTGAAACTTAAACTCCAGCTGTTATCTGCCTTGTTAGATGTTTCGGGTTAAGGTACGGTCCTGATGGTTGTGCTCGTTACTATACTCTCGTCAACAAGTTAATAGTTTGTCTGTATATGAGAATAATACTTTCTTCTACAATTTCGTTGTTCGCATGTGTAGGGAACTAGGGAGTATACATAAACTAGTATCTGTCAATCGCGGCCTCGTTCTCTTTAGGTTAACATTTATATATTTTAATTATTTATTAGCGCGATTGTTAGATAGAACAGTTAGCTTCTTCTGTAATCGGATGCTGTGTACATATTATTTTGGACTGTAGTCTAGGTTATAATTATACATCTGTTAATCTTTCATTCCCACATTATGATTGCTGTTTCATGTACCTATTAAAAGAACTACAATAGCGATTAAAACTCCTCACTCTACAGTGGCGCTATTGGGCGGCGAAGATATTAAATATAGAATGTGTTTACATGAAGCCCACAGCTTGGCCAACATTTACCTCATCTTTGGCGGCGACGTATTTGGTAATTTGTATGAATCGGACACAAATTCAATTTATTAAAAAGATCCCGGGAATATAATCCATGATTAAGTATTTACAATAACTAATTGAAGTTATTTTCTATGTATAGATTGACCAAATGTTTTTTTTTTTTTTGATATTATCCACTTTAATACATACTAAGAATAAACTATTAATTTCTTTAAAAACATATTCAACGAATCCAACAATAATACAATTAAAAACTATGTTATTTAATTTACTGGTAACTTATCTAACCTAACATAACGTCTTTGGTGAGCAGAGTGCGCGGTAGTGGCAACAGCATCCTGGACATGATAGCGAGTAGGTTTGATTGCCCCTACATGGTTCACTGTATGCAGATCCATGTGGGGAGCAATCGTACTTACTAAAATAAAAAAAAAAAAAAAAAAAAAAAAAATGTGTTTTTAGTATACCTATATTGTTAAATTTTTGTGTAATGTTGATTTGGATTTTAATTGTGATTTTATTTTTTAACTTTAATTTTAATTTTAATACTTAATTATAGTGTGTAATATGGAAATGATTTTATTTCTGAAATAAAAATAATTTGAATTTAACGTAGTTTGAGAAAAAAAGACAGAACGTTTTATTCTAGAAAGAAAAATAATCAATATAAACGTTTTGTAGAATCCCGGAATCCCGGAACTTATAAAATTAAAATTATATTTTTATGAAGCTGACGCCATATTTGCTTGGGATATTCCGGGATTTTGCCAACTGTAAGTAAGTATCGTACCGAATTTCCGATTCCTGGTCATAGAGCACTATGCGGTTGAGCCTGGTCCCATTAACCATCAGGTGGGTGAGTGATTGTTTGTCAACTCTATGCTATAAAAAAAAACTCCAATGTTGACGTGAAGCTAAAACATAAGCGATTCCCGACGCCATTCAATTTTACGTTTTCATAACACATATAAAACAAGCAACGGCAGTTAAAGCCCAGTAAGATGACACTGTTAATATAAAAATTGTAATTTTCGAATTTTTTATCGCCATACACGCGTTGACAGTAGATATGCCAGGAGTTGGATGAGTCTGGCTTTACGACAGTGCCAAACTCGTTTGAAATACCATTTAGAAGCAGAATAAAAATGTTGACGAAATGAAATTTGCAGATACGGCATGATTTTACGAGAGTTTCCTTAGGACCGAGTAAAGTGCGGCTGATAAAGAGGCTTTTTAGCAGATTAACTAAAATTAATATCTCTCGTAAGATCATAAGCTTGGATAACGGTATAAAATCAAGGTTTTTTACGTGAAAAGTATTTTATACCAGGTATTCGACATTGATTGGATGGTTTCGCCCACCAGGTATTATGTAAAATAAATATTTTTAGGCATCCATAATAAGAAGGTAAGAAAGAAACTCATGGAGTATGTCTATCAGTTTGTCCGCTCGTCACTAACCGCGGAAAATTGCAGCAATTACTAATGGTATGTATTTATAATGTACGGAACCCCGACCCGACGACTGTTTTACACTCGGCGACACTGTATTGTTTGTGACATGTTATCATATTGTTAAGTCAACGTTGTGATGTGATCTTATTTACCTTACAGTTGTGGCGGCCGAGTTAAAAGCAATATATCATAACATCTCATAAACAATATGGTTTTACCGAGTATAATAGATCCCTTGAGCCTGTTTTAATCAAGCCCGCATAAGGTGTCGGTAATTTATAATGGAAGTCCTAAACATAACAGTTTAATAACAACACAAGTATAACTTTACTCCACAGAGCGAGGTGAAAGGTACAATTTGAATCGAGAGGAAATTCCAAAAAAAGCAAACAAACTTATCTATACACTTTCAAAGGACTGGCCGTTTTATAAACACGATCCAACTCGGGCCGAGTTGAAAAAGGTTTTTTTACCTACGAAAGCTCAATTTTTAATTGCTTGGAGGGAACAGGGAGTTCCAGGCGTTAATTTATTAGTGCAAACACCGGAGATCGCGAAGGAAAAAATGCCCAGACTCTTTTACTTTTTGATAATTGCATTTTTAATAGTAAATTGGATACGTTTAAAAATAATTTAAGGGAAAAAATTAACTCGATTTAATAAAATTACTAAAGAAAACTCTATAATACAAAGTTCGGTTATCAGCGTTTATTTTAGTAATTAATTAATAATTTTAAAACGTAAATTGACTGTATGGGACACCAACAACACAACGCACGTTTTCCATTTACAAGTGCTACCACAAGTTTGAACGCACAGCTAGAAATCCGACAAAAACACTGTTATTACACCAGCAAAAGATATGTTTACTTGGAATCCATTTCATGAAAACAATTAAGTTACCTACCTAGCCGTACACGCTTACCCACGAAGTCATAGTAGGTTTTCTTTATATGCATATTCGTATCATAAAATCATATACACCATCTGTTTTAGAGACTAATTAAGCTGCAGGTTGTGCTATTTTTTACACTTAAATTTGCTAATGGTAATCGTTATAATAGTTGCATTTATGAACAAGAAGTAAAACTAAACAGATTTTCTGTCGGTCAATGTACAAAAACATAACCATTGCGCAATCCACAGTAAATCAATTGACAAGCAACATAATGTAAATTGTATCAAAGTTGTTTTAAATAATTGGTGTGTTTGTTGCCAATTGGTGCGGGCCAATTGATTTACTTAAAGGTAGATTAAACACTTTGGATTCTAAATATCTGAAGTCGTTAGAGTATAGGTACTTACAACGTGAACCAAAGCAATGCTCCATGGAGGGAAAGTTCCCTAAATATTGCATATAGCAAAGTTCACATATTATTATTGGAAACATTTATTTATTGTTATTAATGACAAAGCGAATTATCTAAACAACATTAGCAAAATATCACGTTTATTGTATTGGAGCCCTCTTTAAATAGTTATTTAATTTTCATTTTCATTATTAATTTTAAAGTGAATATACAATTTAATATTCTGTGAATATTTCAAGTGTCTAACTGTTCCCGTTATTAATATCGAGCAAATAGCGGCAAAAATGTCACGTTTGTTGTATGGGAGGCCCCTAAAATATTAAATTTATTGTGTTTTTAGTATTACGGAACCCTAAAAACTCAGTAAAAGTCAGTTATTGATCAGAATAATGCAAAAAAAAGTACTTACTGTCAATTAAAATAGTTTTTTGTGTGTTGAACTTACTAAATATGCAATATAAATAAATTTGTCCGATAGTACACAATAAATTGCACGTGTAAAATGATTTGCCCTGTGGTTCGATACCAGGTTTACGTAGATTACAAAAATCCTATGAATATAGTACTTTTTTATTTCTGAACATTAATAAATGGTCTTTTGATGCAAAATGAGTTGTTTTCAATATTATGGATGTACCTAAGGGTCTAGTTCACCCTAGCTCAGCATTCATAAATAAATATCGGGGGACCATCTAACACCAAGTGATTTGATCCGGACTATAGGCGTGTATAATGGGTATTTAACATACCTATGTGGGGGTGACGTCACGGACGTTGTACAGCGTACACACTAGCGTTTGTTGCTCGTTAATTTAAATAAAACTACTGCTTTCCTGGCTGTGATAGTGTATTTAATTCATTAGGAGTGGTCTAAATATTAACATTTATTGCTCGCGAGTAATTTAGCGCAGTGAATAACATTAAAACAGCTGTAAACATAAAAGTGACGACGACCGTAATTACAGAGTACCCACAAACAAAAAAAAAAAAACAACAACATCAACAATGTCTGCGGTAAATAAGTGCTCAGCCTGTTCAAAGCCCACGAAACGTACGGGTACTGTGGTATGCACTAAATGCGGCAGCTTTTATCACTGTGCCTGCGTGGGGGTCCCGATCGGGGCAGCCGTGCCCTGCGACTGGAGCTGTCCGACGTGCAAGAGAGCTCGAAACAACCAAGCCGACTCGCCGGGGAGGGGTTTGAGTGGCCAGTCCACCGCAGCCAAGCCCTTGGCTACACAGCCCACTGCCGCTCGACCCGTCGCATCTAGTCCCGCTGACGCGCGGGCCGTTACGCCGTCGACGACGCCCGCGACCGTAGAACTCGCTTCGTTTGCGTCCCCCGCCGGGCAAAATGTAGGGCAGTTGACACTCGGCTCTGAAATTCAGCTCTTCAGGGAGGAGCTCCAGGCCGTTAGACAGGAGCTCAAAGATTTCCGTCAGGACTTCTGGGACGTCGGGTCACGTATGGCTGACTTTGGCGCCAAGGTGGAGTCTTTGGAGAGCCGCGTCGACGCCGTGGAGAAAGCGGTCGCGCAGGGTACCGTTTCGACCGCTACCAAGGTACTAGAGGAAGCCATCGCTGTCCTCCAAATGGAACTGCACGAGCGAGACCAGGAGCTCCTGTCAAATGATGTGCAGGTATCGAACGTGCCGGAGGAGCCCGGTGAGAGTCCCGCCAGCCTGGCGACGAAGATCTGCGCTAAGCTGGGAGTGGAGTTGGACGTGCGCGACGTTGTGTCCGTGCACCGAGTGGGCCGCACGCGCGAGGTGGGCCGGCCGCGGCCCCTCGTGCTACGCCTGGCGCGTCGAGCCGTCCACGACGAGCTGCTGAAGGGCGCGCGCGTGCGCCGCGGCGCCACCACCGCGGACCTGGGCCTGGCCGCCGCTCCGCAGAGGTTCTTCGTGAACGAGCGGCTGACGAGCGCCAACCGGCAGCTGTTCCAGCGGGCCCGCGAGGCTGCGCGCGCCGCCGCCTGGCGTTACGTGTGGACCCGGGATGGCAGGATCTTTGCCCGCCGGGCTGACGGCCAGCCGAGCCACCGCTTGCGCCGTTTATCCGATTTGGATATTTTTAGGCCCGCCGATGCAGCTCAGATTCAGCCCTAGTTATTATCTTTTATCCCTCCTGTGTTGTGAAGTCCTAGACAAAAAGTTTTCGTTGTTGTTGTTTTCATTTATTGTTGTGTTTCACGTTAGCCAAATTTTGAGTCGTGCTCACCGTAATGTAATTGCCTTCCTGTTTGTATTGTCTTTGTTGTGCTGTGTCTTCGCGGGAGTGAAACAAATAATCCTTTTGCCGACTTGTGATCTCGCCTGGAACCAAACAATAATAAGTATAATAGTTATTTTATGTATTTTGTCTTTTCAGGTATATATATATCTACTCGTATGTATCAATTTTGGCTTTTACTTTTTATTAGTACACTTATACATCTTTTTCTATCTGCAATTTACTCGCTATATTATTACAATTATCACTTTATGTTTATGTAAGTGCATAATACTTACTTGTATACAGCTCGCCGTTTGTAATTTTAACGTTCCTTATACTTGTGATGCCTCGTTTTAAAAACTTCAAAGTTGGTTTATTTAATGCTGGATCTCTCGGTACGGGACACGATGAGTTGATTGCGACAATAACAGAGACTGACGCGGACATTGTGGCCATAAACGAGACCTGGCTGCGCGCTGGCGAGGAAGGACGCGCCCCCGTGGTGGCCAATTACCGACTGCGTCATATCGCTCGGCCAGCCGACGTCCGCGCCGGACGGGGAGGTGGCGTGGGATTCTATCTGCGCCGGGGCCTCACCGCCCGCACCCTGCCGCACCCCCCCGCTCCCCTCGTAGAACAAATGTGGATAAAAATAAATGTAAACAGTAAACATTTAATTATTGGAACCGCTTACCGCCCTCCGTGGCTTAACGTTGAGACTTTTTTTGACGCTATTACTGACTCAATTACTTCTTTCACTAATTACGACCGTTTGATTTTACTTGGTGACTTTAATATCAATTTTTCGGATGAACATGACACTAAATTTAAATGCTTGACACAATTTTTAACGACGGTTAACTTGACTCAACATGTAAGCGACCCGACGCATTTCACAGAACACAGCGAGACGATCATAGACCTGGTTTGCACTGACGCTCGCGTTGTAACTATAGACGTGAAGCACATTCCAGATCTGGGTAGACATGCTTTCATTACAGCCGAGTTTGACATAAAAAAACGAAAGCCGACACCAAAGCGTATTACTTACCGACCTCTAAAAGACATTACCTTGAGTGACTTCAACGACGACCTTGACGCCATAAACTGGGACCAAATTCTTGTGCTCGACGACGTAAACGACATGGTACGACGTTTTAACGAACTTTTACTCGGACTTTTTGACAAACACGCGCCTGTTACGACGATAGTGGTAAAGGAGGCCCCCAAACCGTGGCTTACGAGTAATGTCAAGCTTATGATGCGTCTCAGGAATGAAGCACATTCCAAATATAAGCGATCCAAGAGTGATGCTCACAAACAATATTACCTGGACCTGAAACATCTCGTAATCGCAGCCATCTATAACGAGAAACGGGCCTTCTTTGCACACCATATCAACAACGTGACTGACCCAAAGACTCTCTGGAAAAACTTAAAGCGCACGGTTCTTCCAGACTCACAGACGCAGACTGATCTCCCGATGCTTTTTGACGACCCTGACTTAATAAACCGCCATTTCCTCAACGTCCCCGGAAAACAGGACGTAACAATATCTGACCTTACTTTTTACGAATTCGGTAGGCATGGTAGCAAGACTTTTACTCTTTCACCCACAACGTCTAGAACTGTCACAAAAATTATGACTTCGATTAAAACGACCGCGAAAGGACTAGACTCTATTGACATTGACATGCTACTCATGACTCTTCCGAGGACCTCTGACATACTGACCGACATTATTAACAAAAGTATAGAGACTATGACTTTCCCAACGGACTGGAAAATCGCTCAAGTGATCCCGTTACCAAAAAAACCGAACCCTGCAAATTTGTCCGAACTCCGCCCTATAAGTATCCTTTCTTGTACGTCTAAGATAATAGAAAGGGTGGTTTGCGATCAGCTGTCGGAATACCTGGAGAAAAACAGCATCCTACCTGAGCTGCAGTCGGGTTTTCGCAAGGGTCGGTCGACTGTTACTGCATTACTCGATGTAGTCGACAATATCCTGGAGGCTCGGGATGCTGGTAAAAGTACCATTATGGTTCTTTTAGATTTCTCCAGGGCTTTCGACTGCATTAGCGTACCCTTGCTGTTATCCAAGATGTCCTATTACGGGTTTGATGTCACTGCGATTAATTGGTTTAGCAGTTACTTGTCCGGTCGTGCGCAGGCAGTTGCGTTGCGTAGGATGGATGGTAGTACTCTGTGGTCCTCTCCTTGTCCTGTGACTAGGGGAGTGCCGCAGGGTTCGATCCTGGGTCCTCTGCTCTTTATATTGTACAGCGCTGACATTATTCACAGTATAAAGAACAGTAGATACCATCTTTACGCGGATGACCTGCAACTTTACTTCTCCAGCGCGCCGTCGGACACGTTAGCCGCCGTGAACGCAGTTAACCAAGACCTCGATCGTATTTCCTCTTGGTCGGAGAAGAACTGTTTAGTTCTCAATCCCAGCAAGTCGAAGTATGTGGTTTTTGGGTCAAGACATCAAATTCGTAATACTCTGAATGCTCTGACTACCAGGGATGTTGCCATCAGGGGTGAGCCAATAGAACAGGTGGTAGAAGCAAATAACCTCGGCCTTCTTATGGATGGTAATTTGCGCTTTGAGAGCCACATACTTAGAGTAGTGAGCAACTGCTTCTATCGCCTTAAAGTTCTATATAATATGCGTGATTACCTAAGTGTCGATTTGCGTGTCGACCTTTGTGAATCGCTCATATTATCTAGATTGAACTATTGTGATGTAGTCTATGATGGCTGCATTGTTGGTAGATCTAAGAGGTTGATACAACGTGTGCAAAACGCATGCGCACGTTTTTGTTTCCGCGTCCCCCCCCGCTCCCACATCACTCCCTACTTGAACGCCGCAAACCTGTTGAACATGCCTGCACGCAGGCGCCTGCACCTCGCCACTCTGCTGTTTGGTGTTATACGTAGCGAGACTCCATCTTACCTTTTTAACCGGATTAAATGGTCGAGAAGTGCGCGCAGGTATAAGGCAATCGCTATCGTGCCTATACACCGGACTGCGGCTTTCAGAGGTAGTTTCAGGTTTGCGGCGTCCAAGTGCTGGAATGATCTCCCTCCTCCTATCCAAGGAGTGTCTAGCAGGTACACCTTTAAGCGCAAGCTTAAGGGCTATTTGTTGACACTCCAGAAATCTTAGTCCTCATCCAGCACTTACCTACACACATCATTATTTCAACCAGTTGCTTTTAAGTTAACCCTTTAATATTTTTTTTTTTTTTTTTTTAGTTTTATCTAGGCTGTATATCGGTATTTATGTATGCGTTTTATTTTTATTATTTTCACGTTTATTCTTCCGCTATAAGTATTATGTAAGTAGTTTACACGTATAGTATAGAATGTTTGTACAGTGCTCCGTGAGTCACCGCCGGTACTGGCTGAAAATCAGCGCTGTAGGTGTCTGACACCTCGGCATTTTGCTGAGCCAGTGTCCGTTTCACTGCCGCGAGGACACACAATTGCGTGCTATGGCTGTTACCTTTGTTTTCTTGAATGATTTGTATATTAGTGTGTCTTATGGTTAGTGAATAAATGTATTTCTTCTTCTTCTTCTTCTTCTTCTTCTATGTTCTTAGATACATACAAAATAGACATTCAAGGCTCAGGACAATGGTACGAGTAGTTCTCCTTTTCAATTAGGTCGATGACCCCGAGGAAGCTTTAAATAAATAATAGAACGGCCGTTACAAGCTGTCACGATCCTCAGCACTAGGGAACTGAATGAATGGATAAAGTGGTATGTATATGTATTTATATATATATACTTCACTAACAATATTATTAGATTCGATGAATAGGTCAGCTTGTGCCTAATTTCTGTCAAAAGGGTGCAAGTAAAAGAAAAACATTTTAAATCGATATTTTGATTCAATCCGAAATTTCAAAGATTATATATGGGATTTACGGATTGTAAATTCATGTTATTATGTTTATTTACATATGATAGTAAGTTGATCCTTCATCCTAAAATAAACTTGAAAAACATAACCCTCCAACTGACGCAGTCGGGTAATAGTAGTTTAGTAATAGTGACGATTGCGTAATTCCAATTACGTAGACTCGCATATACAATACTTTATCTACACACATATTATAAGTACTCTAAGATGGGTTCAGAAGCCGAAAGGCAAATGACCAGCATTACCTGCGGTAGTAGGTGACAGCGATGACAGCTGTAACGTAATTTCATTATCGAATATTGTAAAGTAATGAGTTCCAAATTTGGAACATCGTCCAATATTAACAGCTGTCATCGCTGTCACCTACTACCACAGGTAATGCTGGTCATTGCCTACGGGTTTTGAACGCATAATAGAGGATTTATGATATGTGTGGAAATAATAGTACATTACTGCACAGACCAGGAAGTAGGCCGTTGCGGGACGAGTAGAGTTAGCGTGGCCGAGACGCAGTCGAGGCCACGCTATATACGAGTCCAGCAACCGCCCTTCCTGGTCGAGGCTTGTATAGTGCTTTTCTCTAACAATGCGAGGAAATTAAACAAAATTTCAGTTGTGATATAATATGTATTCAAATGTATTAACAAAACCAAGTCAAATAAGATGTGATAATATGACGAATAGATGACGAATAGACGAGATGTGATAAGTACTTAACTAAAAAGGTTTACTTAAAAATTAAAAGAAATGTTGCTCATGTTAGGGCAGTTTGTAAAATTAAAAGTCTGTGCATTAATGTACTATTCTGCGGACTTCGGTGGTAGTAATTTAATCTTAACCGAGTTTGCTTCTTCTTTACACTCTGGTGGTGTGCCGATAAACACAATAACATCTTCATCACTGGAACTCATTTTACTTGTGTATTTTCGCGAAACAAAAATAATACGTACTGTACTTAAACTTCCCTAAGAAAAAAATATTCCCGATTCCCGCCTTAATTTTTTTAATTCTAAACGCAGAATGTTTAAAAAAAAGTAAAACTATTTGACACTTTGGTAAATACGCTGTAAACGCGATAAACGGCGTTTACCTTTTTAGTCTATGACATTTAAAAAGTAAATAAACATGGAAGAATTTTGAATTGTACGAGTGTGTGGCTGTTTGGAGTTAGTTATCATAGTCCAAATATGGATTTTAAAAGTAAAAAACCGGGTACGTTATGAAATTTTCATCACACTTGCTCGTAAATGGTGTTATTCCATGCCTGTATACAGAAGGACAATGGCCTAAATTGTTCCCGCGGGAATTATGGCGAGTTTGTCATCCCTAGGGAGTAATGACTTTCTTTTTAAAATTTGCAACTCTTTCGTACATCATTTCTGACTAAGGAGGTTTAATTTTCAGCCAAAAATTAAATCGATTTCTAATTTCATCTTTAAAAATTAGCTATAGACTAACTTACATTACACAAAACCTATATGCTTCATTAAACTTCATTATTTTTATACCTATTTTATTTTTATCATTAATTTTAGTAATTATACATTTTTATCAAATTGGCTAAATCTGGCTCGAATCCAGGTCGAAACTAAACGCAGTTATTATCTGTGGTAGAGATCACAAAAAAAATATCGTTTCCATTTACGTTCCCGTTCGTCAAAAGTTATTTCTTTATATTTTGCAGAGTTAAAGTGTTTTCTCTTTGTTTTTTTTCCTCGCAAATGTGATGAAAACCATTGTGTGTATCACAGGCAGTAAAGGGATTACTAACTCGAGTCATTAAAAGCCCTCCGCCTTCGGCGTCGGGCTTCTAACACTCTCGTTAGTAATTCCCTTCATACTACCCTTGATGCACAATGTACTATTGTATACATTTTCGCGGCCGCTGCCGCTGGTAAATAATAACTTTTTTTTTTAATTTCCCCTTGGCCTGGAACTCGGAACTTCGCGGGCTGATTTTACAACAGTAAGGTTAACATTTCCGAGCATGTGGGAGAAAAATATATTACATAACAGTTTGTGCGTTTTTAGTCCAAACCTTCTACTCGTAACTGTAAGAGAAACAGTTGAGTTTCTCAGCAGGTCTCTTGCAAAGCGCTGGTAGTTTTTTGACTTGTAAAAGTGCCCGTGCGGCCTACTTACTGATTAAATATCTTCTATCTTTTCTTATCTTTTTTTAACATTGTCCTTGAAATAGCAGATAAACGATAATAAAATCAAAATTATATTAAAAAATTACTAGACGACATTGAAAGGTAACCTAAAACAACGTCAATCAACTTCCGTTTCTTCCCTAAAACAATAGGTTCTAAATTAGCAATAGCCGTGCCGTTATAAATTAAATTTCGTGCTAGCTATTTCAACAAAATGACCACAGAATACTTTATTATTTTACGCCAGCGGTTTGGGAAAATATTAAACATTGTAATTTATTTTAAGTACGTGAAATTTTATAAACTCGTTAGGATCCTGTACCCTCTTTATAGCACAAGTAGTCTTATTTCTGGGATATTTCATGTGCATATTAACTATTATTTAGCAATTTATTTCACCTTTAAAGAGGCCCGAACACTGTTAACCCTATTCACAACTATTAACTTACTTACTGTACTAAATAAACGTTAGAAGTTACAGAATAAATAAATGTCAGGGGACAATATCGCACAAGTCCCATACTAAAGTCGAGGCTGGTATTATGGGTACTAGAACAACGATAAACTTACTTATATAGAGATATATATACTTAAAGTGTGCCATATGTGCTATGGGTACTAGACAACCATATAAATACTTATATAGAGAAATGTACGTAGATACATAGAAAATATCCATGACTCAGGAACAAATATTCGCGCTCATCACACAAATATCTGCCCTCACCGGGTTTTGAACCCAGGACCGCTAGCTTCGTAGGCAGGGTCACTACCAAAAAGGCCAGCGCGTCGTCACTAGGCATACTGTAAGACATACTGTAAGCTATTTAAATGTAAAAAAAGCAGATTTATTAACGGACACAATCTTACAGTCAAACTGTTCTAACAGTTTTGCAGGGCCTTTAATATTATTGTATTTAATAAATAAATAAATAAAAATAAAAATAATAAATACATAGAAAACCTCCAAGATGCAGAAACAATTACTCGCGCTCGTCGCACAAATATCTGCCCATACCGGGATTTGAACCCCGGACCGCTATCTTTATAGGCAGGGTCACTAGTCACTACCACATACGCTAACGTGTCGATGGACAGAAATAATTCTTACCTACCTACCTGATAATTTTATCAAACTGATTTTGAAAGAAGTATTTAATGCATTTAAAATTCTGTGTTTTGTACAATAAAGAATGTAATTAAGTACAGTAAGTATTTACATACATATGTAATCATACGTTATTACGCTTTATGCGTGACTGATTTAAGTTGTAGAATATAAAGTTGTGGAATAACATGTCATGGCGTATTAATTACATTACAAAAAGTCGCGGGCGACGTGTGTGAGAGTGTGCCTAGTGGTATATAGCCGCCAGACCAACTGGCCGGCCGAATTAGCAATACCGAACAACAAACCCCGCAAACTAACTGGTTCTCGCCGCAAAAACACCGGCTGACATGTCGAACCGGCGCCACCTACCATTTCTAATAATGAAGTCAATAATTCTAATATTTATTGTTCAGGTCCCTTTTTACGACGTCCCTCGCTGTGGGGCTTTATTGGCAGCATGACTTATATCCGGTTTCTTGCCTCATACAATTACGTTTCGTATAAGTTTTTTACCCAGAGATTTTTCCTTAGGTTGCTCCAGTATAAATCAACTCTGCGAACTTATAGGTACTATTTAAGATGGCGTTATGTCTCTTGAGGATAGATAAACTAAGGAAAGATTGCAGTGGCTTTTATATTATTAGGAAAGACTTTATGCACAATATTCGCGGGAAAGAAAATATCAAAAAGTATTAAGGAATAAAAGTAGTAATATTGTAGTAATGAGTATTAGAAAATTAAATGTCGTTGAGTACAGACTATGATGCATTTGCGCTTATATTAGCTCATATAGGTCACTTCGGTGTTAAACATCTTGTAAAGATGGGCCTATATGACAATACAAATTGTAGAATGACCTCGCCGCCGCCGGAGTAAAAAAAGTGGTTGTTGATTTCAAGGCACTGCAGCACTGCTTATTGCACCGATGCAGCCATAGGCTAAGTGCTAAAAGTAATGTCATGGTATGCAACTATTTTTAATTTATTATAGATGGTACTTTGGTATGAAAGTCACATGTATTCTACTATACGAAAATGCTGCACACCAAATGTACGAATATTATTGCTAAATAAAAGGCGTAACATCTAGTTAATAATAATGAATTTAATAACATTAAATATATTATCAAATACGTATTGTATTGAAGTTTATGCTCAATTTTTTATTAGAGTACGTGATGTCTTTTTTATCTGGATCTTAGGCTGCTCTAAAGGTAAACTACAATATGACAGCACAAGAAGGTCTTAATTAGCAGTAAATTATTGAATGCCTGGTAAATGGTACCTAAATGTAAAACCTCAATATTTATTACGAGTTTTCAAATAATTTCAAATCAAATCAAAAAAATATTTGCTTAATACAGGTTCTTAAGTGGTAGTAAACTTTATTAAAAATCGTCCAGTGATTTCAGCCTGCATGCAAGCGTGCTAATATTACTAAAATGTCAAGTTAAATTCAAAGATATAAAAATAAAATTGTAAAATTGTTTCTGTTCTACAGTAGTACAGAGTCGGCGGTTTGGGTCTAATATATTATCAATAATATCAGTTTACTGCAATTGCCAAGCATTCATTAACTTATATGTTTTCAATCAACGAAGTCGCGCCCGCCAGTGAAATTGACGTTGGCGTCGATGTATGAAAAAATAAATACGGCGGAGAGAATGTCACCGACCGAAGACACTATACTTAGCTTTTGCCCGCGGCTCTTTCTGTGTAGAGGTTAATAATTCGCTTTTCCGGAATAAAATCCGTTATCAGTTTGTGGGCTATCAACTATCTATGTACCAAATTTTACATCGATCGGTGGAAGCATTGAACCGTAAAGAGGAAAAAAAACACATATTCGGATTAAAAAGGATTATCGTCATTAACAGACCATAATTATTTTGTTACAGTGTTGTTATTGATAACTGGCATAAAGCCGAAAATTAAATTATGAAATTAGAATTAAAATAATTTATCGGCTGCACAAGAGGGTACAAGTCTCCTGTAACAAGTAAATGATCGTCGAGAACACTCCATAACTTCCTAATTGCTTTTTACCTCGATGGGCCCATGCTTTTAGCCCGATTGCTTATTTTGTTAATGAACTTCCGAGCTTCAAAACTTTTTTGCTTTTCTAGAGAGCTTCTTAAATAGCTCAGAACCATCCCTAAGTACTTATAGTAAAATGATTAAGGAATAATTGGGGAAGGAGTGAAGTTTCTTTTGCAACCAGACATTTATTACGTCACTAAGCAAATGTAATTGTAATTGGGAAAGTTAGACAAATGGCACTATAGTCTATAGTGGCACGTAGATTTTAGCTCAAGAGCCAACGTAAGAGGCGCATTTACACCTTAGAGTGAGCAACATATTCTTGCATCTCACTCTTACGTATTGCTCCGTCCCTTACTGGCCCATGATCTGCCATCGTGTAGAGGGGCCATAAGAAGATAGGTTGTTAAGTGCTTGGGATGTGTTGACACGTTTATTAAAGAACATAGTCTGTATGGCTAGCAGCATAGTTTGAAGTGAAATTCCGTTGGGCCATGATGCAGGGACAGGTAACATTTTGAACATGTAAAGGCGGCGCGCGTACAAAAGAATTTCAATTTGGTACCGTATCGCGCAACCCTTTTCAACTTTACAAAGTAATTTCCTGAAGCGAAATTGATTTGTTGGCTCCGTGGTTTTTGTTTGGTGTGGCGACTGCGGTTTAATTAAAGTGGAAAAAATGTACCTTGTTATGCTCAGCTTGGTTATAAATGACGAACACTTTTCACGGAGTCACACCTCGTTGCTCGCGCCTGCTGAACACCAGACACCATATTTTGAAAAATAATTTCCGGCCTATTTATTCATTAAAATTGTCAGCTTTTGTATATTTTAAACAATTTGTTTGTAAACGGTTTCCAAAAGGTTAAAGAATTAGAGAGGAGGTTAAAAATATGTTGAAGAGGTATCTTGTCAGAACATGTTAGAAGAATATAAAAGATTTATTTGACTGACGTAATTCATCGCATGTTAGTTAGTTTCTAATCTTTCTAATTTTCCCAATCAATTCGATAGATATAAAGTAAGCCTCCTGACGCCGATTGCCTGCCATCGCAACAACACGTCACGGCACGAACATCCGCCATCACTAACGCCAATGCAGAGCTTAATAATTTCCTGCCGTTGTATCGGTATCGAATTACATTAGAATACCTCCGGCGATAATTTAATATATTAACATCTCGACGTCGAAACTCGGTTTGGAGTGACGTTAATATGACAAATAATTTCCTAAGAAGCCTACCTCTGGTGTGCCGAGGAAATGCGTTGAATATGGTAATCATTTCCCATGTGCCTTGCTCGCTCCGACTTGCCGCCACTTCAAACTTAGAAATACTTTACAATTTCAATAACGTTCGCTTGAGCATAGTCGCCTTGATAAATTCATTTGTGGAATATTACATTTAAAGCATTGAATAGTCAAGTAGATTAGTGGCACTAACTCGTCGCTGCTCTGCTATTTGACTTACTCAGTTTCGAGGATTGCGGGAGGTATTTTGGTTAGTGACAACTAGTTATTACGCGTAGATTTAGTTTCGACATGACAGGATGAAATAAATATATATACTCCATTATTTCTTACTGACCAACAAACAAGCGAAACAGTTTTATCGTTAAGGGAAATGTTGCGTCGGTTTATTCCCATGACCGACTAAACTTTTCCATTTCTCGATAGCGAGCGCTGCGCGTTGAAAAAGTAAACTCCTACGAGGGGCCATAACTAAAGATTAGACCAATTTCGGGTGATATCTAGCTCGTGTGTGGCCCATTTAAAGGGTGAACGTGGCAAATGGTTTTCTGAACATCACTCCAGTGTCTTGGGAACGTTTTCCGAGCCGTTTTTGTGTGAAAATATTGTCTTTACTATCTGTAATGCCTGTAAGATATTCTATATTACTCTAATAATATCGTAATAGGAGGCTTCTCTTATTTTATTGGTGATATATAAAAGAGTTGGATATCAGTTAATTTAACTCGGCTTGTGGCTGGCTGCGTAAAGGAAATATTGACTGCTGTAATGAAGATTATAATTAGCTAAAGCTTAAGTATAAATGAGTACAACAAGATACAAAAATATTTTAATTTTTACCTACTTTACTTTACTTAGTGCACTATAATATAAATATTGCGAAGTTTGTACTGTTATTCGTACCTAAATATAGTAAATGTAGGAACGGTTAAATCTGCTAATCGTTAGAGAAATTAGTGTATGTGTTTTGCATATTTATGAGTACCACATCATGTTGAATATATAGTATAAATGCAAGTTTGGAGAATAAGTACATCGGGATGATGGAGATAATTAGATAATTAATAGATAATAGTAATAGTAACAACAGTTGCAAGTAAATTAAGTTATTTGAAAAAAAGGGGCAGTTATTCGCGAGGTGGTGAACACCGAGGGTTTTGTCCATTTCAATTTGAAAAAAGCCTCGCGCCAAGCAATATAATAGGTAACATTATAAATATTACTATACCTACATATTTTTATGAACACAAACGGGACCCATTTTGTTCTCACATGAAAGGAATTGTGAGATTTTGTGTGCTGAAAATTTTCTAGCTCAATAATGTACCCGCTGGTCGCTGATTACTTTTGTTTCATTTTATTTTGTGCCTTATGTCTTTGATGGTAAAGATCTTTGCGTGAGGGTACTTTTTGGATATACGATAAAAGGGTAATGTTTCTCGGCAGCGAGACCATCTGTTGGCCTCCATAGAGATTACGGCGCATTCTTGGTGCGCGCTCAGCGGGCGGTACACTGAACCACGGTATAACTTTCATTCATGTATCAAGTAATAATGACAGTTTTTGTGGCCTTACGTCCTTTATGTTTATGCAAGAATACTTATGGTTGATAAGGACATTTAGGCGTTGTATATTCGCGGCGAAAAAGTCCTTTTATAAATGTAGTTGACATTGATAGGTAAACCTAACTAGTTTTAATCAAAAGTAACTGAGGAGTAAAACAATCAGAGTCCTTATAATGATCCTTTCTAATAATGCGGAGGTGTGTTTGTTTGTATATTCGTTCCGTCTTCATCATTAAACGCTTTAACTAATAAAAGTATAATGTGATGCCGAAATAATGTAAAGCCCAGAGATGGTCATAAGGGTAATTCTTCGACAAGGAATATTGAAAAGTTGTAGACGAAAAATCTCTTCTAAGCACAAGAAAATTTTGAATTAAGTCCCGGGTTTTAGGCGGTATCAAACGGACGGACAGACTTGAGTCTGCTTCAAACATAACACTCCACTTTTATGTATAAGGGTTAGAAAAAATATTTGTACCTATTATGTCTTCGCAGTTCATTGTAATAATGTCTGTCATATTCATAGCTCGTTCAATGATTTTTATGTCCCGTCGCCGGGTGTGATCTCCCACTTAGAGTGCAATATCAGTTATATTATGATACCTCCCACAGCGTGACACAATGGGGGAGAGTGGGACCATTTTAACGATGCGTTTTCGTACGGCTAGGGAAATTGTAGGCTGAGAGTTAAAGAAAAATGTATCATACTGGGAAGGTAATACAGACGTTGACAGGGTCTTGTGCAATCTTTCTAACTGAACCGTGTAGTGGTTGATACAAGATATTCTAGTTCAACCGTATCCTTTAGAGCGTTTCTAAGCCCTACTTATGAGTTAACCTTCCTACGTGCCTAATTATTTCGTACGTTCTTTTTTTGGATTCTTTTCATGACACGTTATTGATAGGAAGAATACACCATATTCTCTGTATAAAAATATTTATTTGCACTATTTATTAGTGTTCTACTCGTTGCTCGTGACTCCGTCCGCGTAGAAGTCGTTAATCAAATTCAAATTCTTTTTGAAGACAACATTGTGTTGTGTGTTGTTTTGGCTTACAATCTACATTAGTTACAAAGTATTTTTTTTTATTTAGTAAAACTGCTCAGTGTGAGTATTCATAACCGCAGACACCCATTACACCTGCATAAAACTGTCGGGCTTGTCCGCCTGCCGCCTAAGTATCGCTTTTCCTTCGGAAATTGTCCAATTTTCCTCGTACTTTATGTCCTTCCTCGGGGCTCAAGATATACCAAATTTTATAGAAGTCAGTTCAGCGGTTTGTCCATGAAAGCGTAACAAACACACACATTTGCTTTCACATAAAAAATATTAGTAAGGATTTGTTTATTATTGCGTTCTTTATTTGAAAGGGGTTATGCGGGTCAAAAAATCTATATGTCAATTTGTCATCTTCTGGAAAGTTTGTTTTGAATCCGAGGTACTAAGTGTATTAAATGAAACTTGTCATTTAGACAATTATAAATGCTAAGTACTACTTTCAATCAAACTAAGCTAAAACAAAACGGCAAAGTACTACGATGCTGCGGCAGTATTTCCTTGTATAGAAAATGAAATGCCTTGCCCGATGAACTTGTCAGCTTAGATGGATTTTTGGCTGTTTCTATTAGCGCTTTGATATTCGGTTAAAAAGGTCAATGAAGTACCCACGTATCAAAAGTTACGACTTTTAGAAGGGGTAAGCTAGCAAAATCAAAGAAAGCCTGTACATAGAATACCGACAAAGTTTTATAGCGAGGCGAGTTTGTACTTATTTCTTCATAAACTTTGAAGAATTTTAACTGTTACACGTGTCCACATTTTTTTAATAATGACCATAATTAAAATGAAGTTGCTGTAGTTCAATTAAAACTTTTTAATTAACCTGAACAGAAGTGTGGAGCAAACAACGTCATAATTGGGCGGAGTAGTCGAGCGACCCTTCATGTTATGCGGGGCGTAGAAAAAACAAATGTCATGCTTATTTGAATCAGTTCTGTTGTGCATGAATAAACATTTACATGATTGATTAGATACCTATTATTTACTTTGAAGGCGACTTGGTGATGGAGACGGAGAACGTAAACGAGCACAAAGGGTGATGGTAAATGTGATTTGAGACTTGTAGTACGTATGGCATTTTTTTTACACTAACTTGATTTCTTTCCTTACCTCCCAAAGTAGTTTCTGACTTAGAAATAAATTAACTGACAATATTTTCTGAAAACTTAAATATGCTTTCTCCAAATCCTTCGATCTGTCATACTTGCACCGTTACGTCAATAATAGTGTAGCATACAGTGGATTTCACGGCGGCCGTCCGCACCGCTCTGAACAAGCTGGCTGGAAGTGAACGAGGTTGTAAGCCGACTTCGATAGCTCACTGGATCGCCGCGGCGCGAGAGACAAGAGACCGGCGTCGCTGACTCAATTCAATATTGGAAATTGATATAAGATACTACGACTTGTCTTTGCTTTGGCAAGAAATATGTGAATAACTTAGGGTACACTAGGTAAATAATCTCGATAAAATCCCAATTTGATAAACACTAATTTTAGAATTCCGTTTTTGAAGTAGTGTCACGAAGCATTACAATCATGATTTATTAATCCCGAAAATTATTTTTCCAAATATTACAATCCCAATCAAATCAACAATTGCGGAAATGAAAGAATATGTTCATCTACAGAATTGAATACGATTAATAAAGAACCTTTGTCAATCGTATCATACGACAGATTTTTATAGTCGCAAACTTTTGCAGATTGCATCATGTCTAGCACTTCTCCTATGTCCTATGTCTAGTACTCTAGGGGTACAATAATACATTCTTCAAAAGCTTAATATAGCCATGCTCATGCGCCAATGATTAAAAAAGACTGTATCCGTGTGTCTGTGTGTAGTAATACGTAATATTCAATCAAACGGAATTTGGTAAACGTTAATTGTAAAATCCGCTCCCCTCTTTATATTTGCACAAACGTCCAAGCCTTCAAATCTAACAAGTGTTCGGTACACTCAGTCTCGCTCTTTGCCGTTTATCTGATCTTCTGATTTTCGCAGTTTCGTATCCCCTGGATGAATGAGACAAGATTGGCTTATCCGTCTAAGGAGGGGGGAGTTTAATTAGCGATTATATGGACGTCTTACTTGTTTGCTATGCGAAAGATAAATGACATAAGCCTAAAGAGTACAGTGTAACAGTTAAATATCTAATTAGGTAACGGTACTGAAGTTAGGTAGTAGTTTAGAATGGGTATTATTTATCTCTTCTTTTTTTTGCTAAAAAAAACTCGTCTTTACAAGGCATGTATTTTGTATTTACAAAAGTGTTAGAATTTCGTAGTCAAAAGGTACCAACGGGCTCTGCTGTACGTCCATCTATCAAAGGACTTTATATTTTAAACCGTTATGGCTAATACTTAAAGTTTCATAAAGTTATAAATTAAGGTGGATAATTAAATACGTATTTTTATCTTCTTTTCTTCATCTTCATTGTTTCGTTATTGTATCTTAACCTTGACCCTTCTGGCACTTACTGAAAAACCCAAACCAGTTAACATATTTCTATGAAAAGGTCTACTTAATAGCTATATTCATGCCTCGAACGTAGCGTTAAATGATCCCTGAAATTCTCCTGAAATATTCACGGGAGGTGGCGAGGTTCGACATTAACATGGTCACCGGGTCTGTAATTCAGAACAAGCCCGATGAATATGAAACAAACAGATAGCCGTTTTGGTATCCGAATCTTTTATTGATGTCCAGTGATTTGTAGGGTACACATTTCATTAACAGATCTGTAAGGAAACTTATTAACGTAAATAAGATTGCTGATATTTTTCCTCGTATTAATTTTACTAAAGCAAATGCTAAGTGCATATAATGCGTCATGCATCATTTTTAAAAACCAACATAAAAAATACAAATACGTTCTTCGTAATGATCTGATATTGTAAAACCTGAATTTTAATTTGGAATATTTATCAAGTTAACAAGAGGCGATTTCAGCCAGCTGGCTCATAACCAGCTTACTATGGAGCTTAACTATTTGAATAGCATGTGAAACTTACCCAGTAGTTACGTGCCGTTCCAGCCCCCACCTTTGCCAATTTCCTCGGCTCAACATAACCAGCGTTGCATCGTCCCCGAGGCCATCTTCATGTCCTCCCTTTGCAAGCCTTTGTTGAACTTGCAATGTTTGTTTGCCTTGGAAGTTCTAATCAATTGCAGGCAATTGAATTGTACTAATACCTAGGCAGCGGATCGAGGTGATATGTTGCACATATTTTGTAATCACTTGTTATAATACGCAGTTGGTTCTTAAAGCAAGAAACCGGGTAAGGTTACTACAAACAAAAAAAACTATCTTGATTAACAACAAGTGTGTGAATGTACATAATGTTTTTTTAAGAGCAATCCATGTGATACCTCTCTCGATGGATATGACAGGTACTCAAAAATAATAATTTTACGTCTTCGTTCGCGTAATTAAAATGTATAATTATGCCAAATTACAGATTTGTAGTAACAGAGTTTCTGTGTTAAAATCGCGGACAGACGGCGGACGGACATGGCGAAACTATAAGGGTTCCTTGCTGACTAGGGAACCCTAAAAAAAGGCGGTAGATATATTTTACACGTAAGTAGTAGATAGAAAGAGTATTTGAGAGCATTGAGAACCTTCTCTTTCCATAGAAAAATTAAGAATAACAGCGATAATTTCTTACAAGAAATTTTCACAAATTGAGAAGCTTCTCGTTGGTACAATACTACAACAACCAAAGCTACGTTTTTGCCAAATTCGTTTTGTAGTTAAGCAGCAAAACAAACCAAAGTTTAAATACAATTTTACGTCGTTAGTTCCAGTGTAGGTATTCTTTGAATCTCGTAGAATCGTGTCGTGTGTCGTGTCTGAAATACTTGCGTATTTGCTCACTGACATTTGCTAGTCATGAATATGTATGAGGTTATGTTGGTGTTTGACACCTCATAGTTGTGATTCCTCAAAAATGGCGGACTGTTATTATAAGCTTTTCTATTTTCTGCTCGCTATTTCTTAAATGAAGTTTCTGCAGCGATTATAAGAGGGTAAAACGCAATCAGATTGTTGTCTGTTTTTAGCATGACCTTCTTACTTAATATTCATAAGTTTTTGAAATGAGGAATGTCATGCTGTGCTTGCGGAGATTACTTACTGCTGCGGCTTGACAGTTCAGCTATAAATAGAGATCTTGTTATTTGCAGTTTTCTTCACGGACATTTCACAAACAAAAAAAGAAAACAGTTGTAATTCAGACATTTCGATGCCTATTCAGAGGGCAACTCAAAAAGGTAACTGTGGGTACGATTTTTAACCGAAAGTTAAAAACCGATCAACCCGACTTATGGTTGATTGCTAATTTCTGATGATGATCTGCAATTAAATATACAATTGGAATGAGAGCCTGTTAATTATACTTACAATCTAAATATCGGTCTTTAACTTATTTTACGCATTGATATCCAATGCAAGAATCCTTTCTAACCACTTACTCAATCAATTGTAGCAATAAAACAACATATAAGAATTTAAAAAAGTACTTTTTCTAAAATCAAAGAAGTAGTTTGTAACAACAAAGTTCCCTCGCTGTTGGGAACGGACTTCCATATACTGACATATTTGGATTACTCATCCTGTATACAAATATGTCTATAGTTGATGTTTTACTCGCTATATTAGACATTTTAAAGGCCTAAATATAAATGAGTTTAAGCTAACAGTAAAAGCATGGGACAATCGCTAGCGTCTATCTGAGCATTGGGAAGATATGAATAGCGTTCTAACTGAATATGTAATATTGCAGTTATAACCGGTAGACGTGAACACCCCTGCGCTTAACACATTGCACAGATTGTCGTAGTTTACCTGCACGCGGCTTTATAGAGGGTGCGACAATAGGACCTCCGGCGGGCCCGGCCTTTGTCTGGACCAAACTCCCGCCAAGAGGTTTAAACTTAAGCCCCTGAGCCTCCGTCTGAAAACAATCTTGACCTGAGTGTTCCCTGCCACCTGGCGGGACCCGGCTACTTTACTACGCTTGTCTCTGGCTATACGGGGAGATTAATCATGCGGTACTATGTACACTTATACAGCGTGCTCCAAACTAAAATCCGTTGTTAATTAACTCAAGATTCAATTCACGTCTGGCGTAAGTTTGTAACTGTAGTAGCATGCCCCTGATTTAATACCTACACGTGTGAAGAGAGTGCACCACAAAGAGGATTCACCAAATTGGTCATTGGGAGACTTATAAATTACGTGGGTAAGTTTCGTATAACATTCAGATTGCGGTTCCATTTTTAATACTTAAGTTTTGGGTTCACAAAAATGATTTGTATAACGGTTTGGTATGTGCGTGCTCATAATCGAGTGGGCACGATAGGAACAATCACTTGTTTTTTTTTAATTCGCCTGTACGGGAATAACTTATGTAAATGTTGTCTGCGTGCTAATATTTTTTTATTGTGACTCCGCATGCAAAGTTTACTCAATAATTTCGATTTTCCTTAAACATGTTTTTTAAGGTTTATCTTCATTAAATATATGAACAACTTAAAGTATTATTGAAAGATTTTAACGAAAGTTCCTCTAGAAAATGTAGATTTCAAAATCAAGATTATCTATTACAAACTTAGACGAGTGCCTTTGGCAACGGCCGCCTCCTTCAGAACAAGAATCACATAGTTTTTTTGTGGAGTGTCTAATATTTACATTTTATTTAACATTATGTTACTAATAAATTTAATTCGTATTAGAGCGTAGTTCAGGAAGCCCCGTCTAAAATATCTTGAAATAATTAAGTAATATTGTTTCTACGTAACAAAACAAATTGAGTCCTTGGCTTCACTTGGGGCAACCTGTATCTATGTACGAGTACATTGTTACTTCAACAGTGGACCGCCAAGTACTAACACGTGGCTTCTTTGATCAGTAACGTGTCCAAAGTTTTGATTGGCTCGCTTTTAAATGAAATTTGTATTTTGAATACAAATTTCATTATTTTTGTAGCTTCATTGGAGTGTAAAGTGAAGGCCAACTTGGAAAGTAATTTTAAGAAGACTAGAATAAAAAAGTTCCCACCGAGCAGAGTGTAGGAGAGCAAAGAACTTGTTATTCAGCTTTTAGTCAAACAGATGGTGACATTTACATATTTTCATTAGTCTGGTGAAGTCAACTTAATTCTCATGTAATCCATTGAGTTCGCTTCTTTTAGTTTCAGTGCTCTTTTTGGTTAACGACGAAACAAAACTTTCAATTTACTGAACACGGAGTTCTTTCAACTTGTTTGTACACAGGTAATTTTAGATATTGTTTGGTAAGTTTTTTTTTATTCTGATACTTTAATGACTAAATAACGACTTAGTTTAATGATGGATAACTCATTAAATAATATGTATTATAAGTAACTATGTATATTGATAAATTATCGGCAAAGATTTCCATTTTATTTTTAACTGTAGGGCTGGATTTAAATTTTACTTATAATTTCTCAAGAACTCGTGTCCAAAATGCTGGCCTGTACTTGGCACAAAGATTAAGCATTGCCATTCAACGTGGCAATGCTGCCAGCGTTTTGCGAACAATGCCTACTGGTAGCGGTTTGTTAGATTAGCGTAGTTTTAAATAAGTTTGTAAGTTCGTACGTTTGTTAGATTACTGTACTTTTAAGTAAGTTTGTTAGTTCTTTCGTTCGTTTTTGTAAAATGTTAATGTATTTTTAACATTTTTTTAAGTTATTTAACTTGTCACGGCTAAACTGATGAACTGATTTCGATGAAATTTTGGATGGAGATAGGTTTGATCCTAAGTAAGTACAGAGGGTACGTTTTACCCGCGTTAAATGACTTCTACGTGGACGGAGTCGCGGGCAATAACGGTATCGAGTAATTTTGTTTTAGGAAAGTGGTCGTAATTAGATTTTAAAACGGGAAATAGGTTCGAGATTGTATGTGAAATACTTGTACAATAATATATCTACTCAGTTTAAAGTTAAAAAACTAGCTAGATTTGTTTTATGTTCGTAGAAGTTTAATTAAAGTTGATTTTAAAATACAGTTGTATTTTCTGTTGTTGCTGTTTTGATCTAACAGTACAATAGTAAATGGCTACGAGTATAACCGTAACATTCATTTACTTAATACGAAATGAAACAATGGCACTTTAGAGGTAAAACTTAATAACTAAATGTATGTTATCAGTAGACTTCGTATTTGTTATTACATACGGTTAAATTAGCATCAAGGTCTAATTAATATTTGCTGGAAGTTAGAACTCCGCTAAGCCTAAGGCTATAATTTACATGAACTAACATAATAACGACATTTTACATTTAAGGTCTACATTTCAATAAATTTAAACTATTAAATATGAATGAGAAAACGTTTAATTGTTAGCTGTTTATTAGTAAAATAACGAAAATATTAAGTGTTGAACGCGCGAAAGTGGTTAAATATTAATTCTTGGCTAACCTTTTTGTTTAATGTTATTAAATTTTATAAATGTTAGATTAAATATACGTATATTTTGCTCCCAGCGGTTTGCTAGTCGCTACCTTTGAACCTTTTGGTTTCATATTGATAGCCAGAGAGAGTCAAATGATAACATATAAGTAATATTAGATTTCTTTCTGTCAAAATATATTTTTGGGATTAGTTTTTGGCGGCGTGTACCTACTGTTTTTGAACAGTCACCATCTGCTTATGTACAAACTATCGAGTGCTTTACATAGTACATCACAGACCAGCTTAATTTGGACCCTTCTCTTTGTCAACGGGTTTATTTCTCTATTTATTATTTATTGCCCAAAACACACACTACACACCTAATGGCCTCCACTACCAGTCGATCAAATAATCAAACAGAAATTAACACGGTTGGTGATGAAAAGAAGAAAACAAAGCAATGAACATACGTACAAAGTAATAATACTTTTTTCAAAAAGTACTTAAAAAACAATAACGTATCAAAATGTATCTTTTCCCAACCGTTTCATTTGCCGACCTGCTTTGTTTTCTGTAATAGTAGGAGATCCGAATAGGAGACGATTTGCACCGGGCTGTTTATAAGAAAAAAAGTATTTTATATCAAATTTAATACGATAACAATAAGTAATATATGACGAATAGGTAAGCTGAAAATTTTCAGTCCAGTAGGTAAGTACCTAATAAATTTTTTTTCCCTAGCCTGTTTTTGTGTCCCACTGCTGGGCAAAAACAGGCTAATAAAATAAAAAAAACTTTGTCCTAATAAAATGCAATTGCTTGTTTATTAGACTTCATAGGCTTCATACTTTCGATTAGTATGTAATTTGACTATTAAACAAGCATTTGCAATTTGAAAAAAAAAATTGATGTAATTATTGGACTGAAATTTTTCAGCCTACCGATTTAAATTTTAAATTTGTTATAAAATACTTTTCATCGAATAAACAGGCCGGTGAAAATCGTCTCCTATTCGGATCTTAGACCATAACCGTAAATATTTCAGGATTTTATAAACGCTAACCTAACCTAACTTATAGAGTTATACACGATGCTACTGAAATAAATAATGAAAAATGTATATAACATTGGGATGGCCAATTTTTTAGACGTACCTACTGTACCTAAATAAAAACTCGTAATAATATATTTCTTAATAATTTTCCCGTTTGTAACTGCTTTTACCATATGGCAATACTGCACCACGGCAACTCTAACAGAGGGAAGCCTTTACTGCGTTTTATATTGCTAAAACATTTTCAAAATCCGTTGCCAAACAACTAACAAGATTAAACTTTGGATTTTGTTTTGTTCAAACTCATTTAAGATTGACGAAGATAAATAAATTATTACATTGATTTACCAAGGATCCTCGTTTCTTAGATTCAAATGTAACATAGGTACGGTCAGCTGCAGAGAAATGTAACCCCCTTTGCAAGGCAACTTGTATGCAGGGGGGGTTAGTTTTCTCTGCAGCTGACTGTACATACGGAAATTAATTATATTGTAAATTAAACTAGTAATCATTATCACCAATGAAAATCCGCCTGCATGTTTTGGTATCGTCGTCTATATAATGTTCATTTGTTTTGTCGACACTTGTGGACACTTCACAGAAAGTATCACAACGCAGAACATGCATTCCATCGACAGGGTTCTCTTAGATTTTCTGATAATCACAAGTCAGGGTGTCCCCTTGTCTTACCGACGTTTTTTTTTCATTTCGCCACCATTTGTTTTATTTATTTTTATTTAATTGCTTACTTTGTTATGCTCGTGACACTAAGATGTATCTAGCGACACCTAATTTATCGCAATTTCAGCCTCTCTAAGGTAAAAAAACATTAAATATAAAGCATTACTCTTATTCTTCGGCAGTCGGATAAAAATACCATTCTCCGCGCCGTTTGGTTAAATATACGAAACTCACTGTTCAAGCAAACGCTGCCATTTTAATTCATTAGAAGATTTTTCAACGAGGCTGATCAAATAAAGCCGGAGTCTCAGTCGTTAACAGACAGTAGCGTAATCAGGAGCGCGAGCCTTAAATAAGCCTATTTCTGACACATTCTAATTTCATTTAAGACTCGGCCGCGTTTGCACGTCTACGGAGGCGCGCATTTTAACTTGTGCTCAAATAAACTCGAGCGCCATCGCGCCATCATTGTATTAAGGAATTTGTCGTTCACGCTCCCTCCACACATGAGCCTTATTCCGTTTAGGGGCGATATGGGATTACGCGACAATTACTCGTATTTATCAAGCGTAATGCACCCTTGTGTTTTATTAAGACGTTTAATTTTCATGAACCCGATTGTCTGCTTTGTTTTGTTGTACTTACGGCGTAATGTATAATGTAACAGGTATAAATAAAGAAGTGATTGCTTATATTTTGCAATCTGATGCTATTTCATTTTTAAAGTTAGATTGTTACCTTTAATGCAGTGTGTAAAATTGAAGCGATATGAAGGTAGGTAGGTATTTCGGTGCAAAAAGAAAATGCATTACAATAGGCTATTTGACAACATTGAAAATATACTACAAATTGTGGTCATCCTATCTGATACTAGCGTAAAATAACGTATTTCACTTTATTTCACATTAAATTATGTCTATTTTTTTGGAAATTACACGAAATAATAAGGTTTTTTTTTTTGAAATTTAATCTGTGGCAAAAACGCTATGTGATGTTAGAAATACTTTATAATCTGTGATGTGAAGTCACATGCAAGTAAACAAAACAAACCCCAAATTCACTTCATATGCTAAGCTGTCAAATGAACTTGTTTGTTTACTTGCGTGTGACGTCACACTAGTCCGCCATAGATAGAAACAGCGAAACAGCGAAAAACTCACGTTGTTTTGAAAATTTAAACTTTTACTTACATTTTTATTGATAATACAGTAGAATCTCAAGGAAATATCAATGTAGTGTGCTTGTTATGTGATAAAGAATCATTTAAAAACGTTTTCTAACATTAGTCAAATAGCCTATTAATCTGTAAATTCTTTATCTTAAATATAAAATATAATCTTGAATTGTTTGAGACGTACCTATCAATCTCGTTAATGTAAAGTCAAAGATGATTGAGCGCAAGTAAATTCATATTGTCAAACCTAAAACTCTTCTGCATTTTTTCTGTATTCATTAGAACAATGTCTTCCTTTTACCTCAAATATTTAGTTATTTTATTGTTTATGGTTGTTCTAATAATATTATTTATCATACTAATAATAGTGGGCGTAATTGGAAGGTAGTCAGTTCAGTTGTAAAGCTAATTATTGAGGTAAAGGTTATTACAGAATAATCAAGCTGGGGCGCCTGCAATATTGCTGTGATTCTAGACTAAATATACATTTTGTTGCTAAGTACGAGTATTCAATATTTTGTTTTCATAGCTGTAAAGCTATGATTTTAAGCTATAAGTCTACACATCGGTAACTCGTGACATTTAGGTAGCACTTGACAGATTAGTGATGAGGCTAGTTTTCTTAGTGCGTTTTACAGAAAAAAAATCCTTTTTCGTCTTAACATATGACTAATTAGGTTTGATCACTTGTTTAAAAACATCAATGTCAATGTCAATGATATTGATTATTACGAGACGTGTTGCGAAACATATGTTTTTTGGAAATAAATGGGGAAATCAAAGAAAACATCAATAATTTTACGATAGTAAAAAAAGCATTATATTTACAATATACCTAATGCTTTTTTTTACACATTTTGTCAGTGTAGTCGGGATTTACTTACACAAAGTGGATTTTATCAAGTAGAGAAGACAGGCTGACTTGTAAAAATTTTGAACTAAGATTAATTGTTTTTCACGGATTTCATATATTAAATGATAGAAAAACCTTTTTTTCTAATTGGTTTCCTTTTCTCGACTCGTAAGGACGAATTGTGACATCACTAGTCTGTTAGAAACTGTCAAGTGCTACCTAAATGCCACGAGTTACCGATGTGTAGCTATAACCTACAACTATAAAGCATTGCTTTTAAGTATTGGTTAATAATGAGATTAAGACGTTTACAACTTGTGACTAGCATTTAAAGATGTTTCAGGACTTTTAACACTTTCATTGCAAATGTGTTATTCATTTAAAATCGGCTCTTTGTCAAAGAAAAGATCGAGTAGACGGCGGGCCTCGTACGACTGAGCTCACTCACGGCTAAAGCGGGTAAGCTGAGAATGCATGCCCTTAAATCTTGATTTCGTGCTCGGACGGGACGACTCAAACTTGCTGATTAGTAATTGGTTCGTCGAGTTCAAGAGCGAGTTGCTTTAGAAAGTCACCTACCTGAAATATTATCTGCGGGTACCTAGTGAATGTAAATATACTTTATTTTAACCCTTTTTGGAATTTACTCTTAAACGATTTGAACGCGTTTCTGTCTGTTACTCACGGAAGTTACGGATACAAATGTCGTACTAAATGCATGCCCCATGTATCCCTACGG
This sequence comes from Acleris sparsana, assembly GCA_923062465.1. Lineage (NCBI taxonomy): Eukaryota > Metazoa > Arthropoda > Insecta > Lepidoptera > Tortricidae > Acleris > Acleris sparsana. Next base: position 7,423,027 of record OV281303.1, read on the forward strand.
AAATTAAACACCTGCCGACAGTAGCCGATGTTGGCAAGCTAGCGACGCTACAATACCTTTCAATGCAAAAAGGAAGTATACGCAAACGACTTCACACTCCTATACCGCCTTTTTACATTGAAGGGCAGAATAGTGGAGACGTGCGGTGTACCGAGCAAGGGACGGCAGGCAGGTGGCCAAAGGCTGCTTGAGACTGGCGAACTAGATTAAAGGTCAGCAGACAGACCACTGCCCCATAGGTCAGATTACATTTAGACGATGGTTGGGAAACGGTTGGTAACTGGCAGCGCTAAATCGTAAGGAAAACGTGCTGTAAATTAATGTCAAATCAGATATATTATTTATTCTGCTTTACTGCTATTGATTGCTAATGAGGGATATTTTTGTATAATGGGATAATTTGACACAAATTGACATATACCTGTTCTAACGTAGGCTTATCTACACGTAAAATATAAATGAAATTCGGAGAACGTATGCACGTAAATACGGGAGCCCGCCGCTTGGAAAAAATATTTTTGCCAAATGTACGCAAAACTAAATATCACACTTAAAGAACATTTCATATAAAGTGTGATTAATTTTGCGGTCCAGTATTTATTCCCGACTTCTTCATTTGCCCAATGTCATCTAAATTTGTCAGGATTTACTTCAGTACCATCTGTAGGACCCTATAGGTTAGTTTTTATAAAATCTTGAAATATTTACGGTTAAAGAAAACAAAACGGGCTGGCAAATGAAACGATTGAGAATGGATACATTTGGCAAAAATATATCGCCGAAACAAAGTTAACCCCGTAAATACATTGTTTATGGCTAAAAATAACCAAGAAACTAGGGGCTCCGATTGGTAGTACAGGAATACCAAGTCTGCGTCGAGCCTCCTGTGCGTCTCAACCTTTAGAGTACTCGTGTTTACTCTACCCTAACACCGCGGCTAGTTGGCTGCTTAATGAAAATCTAAGTAATTTAACCATCCGTTGAATATTTCAGCGTCCTTTAATAAGCTGTTGTTCCGGCACACGGCAGTTCGACAGCCGATTTGTTAGGCCGCGTCAATATTTGAGAAGCTAGCGGCCACTTGGCTTGTAAACGTCACTTTCCTACAAACCCGTCGGTAATTGTAGGGTATTTTATGTTATTCCCTTTTTCTTAGTCGGCACACCCTTGACTGAGAGGGCGTGGTCGTTAAACTGGGATAGTTCATATTTTTATTACTCTAATAATCTCTAATACATACCATTTCAAGGAATAGGGTTTTAAAGCTGTTCTGCATTATTAAGTTTTTGAAATAAGTATTTATCTATTTTGGATATTTCGACAAAAGTATATTTAACTTCTGTTTGACTTTCGTCTCCGGCTTGAAGCCCTCCTAGGTATACACTATTAATACACTATTATATTTTATTTTATTTTATTTTTGTATGGTATAGGAGGCCGAAGAGCAGTCGGATCGCCTGAGGGTAAGCGATTTGATATCATTTATATTATTTTAATTGTTGTAATTTATTAGGAAAAGCCAACCCAAATTTAAAATAAAACAAGACTATTGGGTCAAACACTTAATTGTTGAAATTGATCTCTTAAAATAACCTATTTTTTCTAATTAGAATGTAAATACCGAATTTTTTTTCGCTTTCCCAATTGTTGTCACTGTGATGCGTGACCAGCCAACAGATACAGCGTTATATTCCTCTCGGGCTCTTGCCGCTGTAGTGCACTCATGCACGGGGCGATTTATTGCAGCTCTGTTTAGGTCTGTCCATCTCATGGGCGATCCTCCGAGTGCGCCATTCCAGAACCTTCTGGTCCCATCGGCCATCAGTCCTGTGAGCAATGTGCCCGCCGCAGATTAACTTAAGTTCTATAAAAATGATTTCTCTGAATTTTTATTAGTATTTTAGTACCGTTGAAAAATGTAAAAATTTATTACAAGGTTTCAAAACCACTATTGGTTTGTTTAAGTTGACACATTTTCATACTGTTGATTTAGGTACTACTTCAGCTAGCGAGAATTAGTAAGATTAAACTAAATAATACCGATACTAAATACGTTGATGTATTTTTTCGATTTCACTTCGCAGTAATAGGTAATTTAATAATACTATTTGTTGTTTCAATCCATGACTAACGAGCTTGTAATTTAATATAAAAATATAGACGAAATTCTGAAACGGAACAAAATTTCGATACTCTAATTTCATAACAGACATTTTAATGAAGTCAGAGTGGATGTTCAACATGTTAGGTAATTTATTATTTAGGTACATAGAGCAGAAAGCAAAGTCTTCTACTCGTACACTAGCACTTTTGTTTTCAATCACTATCACTAAATATTATCAAACAAAGTCCCCCGCTCATTCGCAAAAACTACTGAACGTATTTTGACGTGGTTTTCACCATCAGTAGGATAATTCACGAGGTTTTTCTAACGAATTCTGGTGTTACAGAAAACTCACATTTTATGCACAAGCCACGCGAGGGCGTGTCGCTGTTTATAGAATAAAATTTCTTTTACCTATGTATACCCAGAAGGCGCCGTCGGGTACAACAGTGTTTTTTTTAATTTTACTCTTTATTTCTCGTTTCCTTTAAACAGTTCGCAATTAGATGATTAACTGGAAAACTAAAACCTTCATTTATTCATAAACCTACCGCCAAGCTACAGTGTAGGCTATGTAACAAATAAAGCGCTGAGCACGTCAAACATGCACGCTCTTGTTCTTCTATTTGAAATACCTGTAATGAGAAAGTGCAGTTCCTGAACTGACCCGCGTGCGCTGACACCTGCACGACCCTATATGACCCCACTGACAATGTCGTTCTCGTGGCATAATATTGATCAGCTCACAATTAAAACGCCGTCGACGGCTAAGAAGAAAATTGTAATTGTATTGAAATTGTAGTTGGTACTTACAGAACAGGGGGGTTATTATGACATAGCAATACAGTTCATTTTACGGCGAGCAGTTATATAGCTCGGTCCTTCTCTCGCAGCGTAAACTGAACTGCACTGTTATCTCATAATAACCCCCCAGATCTTTTTTATCTTTTTATGTATGTATGTTTCGTTAGATGTGTCACTTTTCTGGCCCACGATAGAACGTTGTCACAGTGACATTATAAAACAATTTGTTTGGCAATTTTTACGACTTGAATCATAACATCACTGTGACACAGTTATATGGTGGGTCAGGGCTTAGTACTTCGATTACAATTACAGAATTACAGAAAAAAGTAGAATCATGGCCAGGATAATGTAAAGAAATTAAACAGTTTGTATTAGAAATTGTTTATTTATTTATACAAAATTGTCAGAACATATTATTGTTATTAGGACCGCATCATTGAGATCGACTACTACAACATACATATAAAGTCAGTTTCAATATTAAACTCTATATAGAATCAACGCAAACTGGAAACATTCACAAATATTTTAGATAGAAAATTAAATCTAATAAACGCAGCCGCTAGTATTTACATGTTCAAGTTCATTGTAAATAAATTGACAGCAATAGCTTGACCTTATGTTTAATAAGTTACAGTTATATTCATCTAGGATTTATTTACATCCACACAACCAATTTTATTAAAATAAATAGTATTTTCTACAAGCATTTATATAATATTTACATTTTCATTGTTTCTTAGTTACAATTATTGTATATTTTCTACTTTGGCTCACAAATTGATAGGCCGCGTCTAAAGTATTTGAGTACATTTAAAAAATATTTTACATTCGTATTGGCAAAAGAGAACATTGTATTACAATGTTCGATGGGGATCTTAATAGAGTCTACGACAGGGTAGGCGAACCAATGGCACGCGTGCCATTGATGGCACTCGACACAATATTTAGGGCACGTCGCGGATCATAAAACATGTGTAAAAAATGTGTTAAGTAGTAGGTATTTTGTAGTATTTAAGTAGGATCGAACGCGAGTGATCCTACGAACAAGGAAAGAGTTGGAATTAATTGAAACTGAAAGATTGACAAGTAATTTAAGTAAAAATGCTAATAACAAAATTCTGGAAACATGGAATGCGTTACCAGACACATTTAACTGTTTGAAGAAGCTCAAGCTGGCTCATGCTATTTTAACAATGTTTTCATCTACCTATGCCTGTGAGTCATTATTTTCAGAGATGAATAACATTAAAAACTCGGTTAGAAACCGTTTGACAGATGAATCCAGTTCAGGATGCATTTTGCTAAAAGTAACATCTTACAACCCTAGCATAAATTATTTGTCATCTAAACCGCAGCAACAGAAGTCACACTAATTTTACAGTAATTTAATTTATGCGTGTAATAAAAACATTCCAAAATGTACCTCTTTTGTTTACTTCATTTAATAAAGAGTTTTGATAGATAGTATTTATTATTATTATTTTCCAAATAATCAGAAAGTCAAATTATTTCATGGCACGTCAATGACCCCATTAAACATATTTCAGAAAAAATGGCACGTTGATGCATAAAGGTTCGCCTACCCCGGTCTACGATAAGTTTGCTCAAGACAGTGACAATAAGGCTGGTTGTCCACCGAAGATGCCTACAGACGAGAGCGAAATATCTTTAAATTAAAATAAGGCGGTGCTCTACGAGCATAAAAACACTGAATTTATTGGTTTGATTTTTCATATTTCACCCATTTTTTTTAATTGTATTAAAAACAAGTCAGTACAAAGCATAGGCCGATATTATTAGAGCCATAACTTCTAAAAATAACAAACTCTAACGACATTCATTCAGCGGGTAAGCTATAGGTAATTCGAAAAAAATGCTATGCATTTGCCGTCACGTATTCGTTCTAACTTTCCAACATTTTTACACACAACTCTCGGGTCCCGGTAAATTTTCAGCTAGGACATGTTCTCTTCTTCGTGCATTCCCTTTCCCTTTATTCCTGTGCAGTGTTGAAGTCGCCAGACTCCCAGAGCTAAGAGTAGGCCCACTGAGGGTTAACGTCTGGCTGCCAAAAGGGGAGCCGACGTTGCCGTTAGGGCAAACAAAGTTAGGACTGCCCAGAGTCGGACTGTTAGTAACTACGTAATTAGACCTAAAATTATTCGCTAACGCTGACTGAGCAAGGTTCTGGTTCAGAACATCTTCTTGTCTACTGTTAGGCACCATGTCACTTCCAGGTGTAAGCTGTTGACAAAAAAATGAATGAAAAGCGAATCTATCTCTTTGAAGCAGGCTTTGCTCGTGTTAATAAGTAATGTTAATTGGTGGTGATTGATGGGTAGATCCATGGTTGATGTGAACTGGTGTGGGGATTAGACAACCAGTGAAATGACTAGCATATAGGCATTCAATCTTAGTCCTTAGAGTTGGCAACGCCTTTGCAGTCTTGAGAACGCTCGTGACAATCTGTGGGTCTCAAATCCGAGCTACCATCGGTGTGGCCTGTGCGATCGTTAGCCTTCTGAACCCTTTCTCATGTGCTGTGCTAAGCCATACAATGTTGTAATGAGTTTTTTGAAGTTGGTTTAATGAATGGTTAAAATTTTAGTTATTTCGTTCAAATAGTTTGCATACTTTGCGCCGCTACAATGGGTACAATGAAGCCGCCGCGGCGCGCACTAAGCGGTGTCGGCGACTTCACAGGGTGGCAATGCAAACTATTTGAACGGACCAACTAAAACGTCACTTGGTAGGGACTTCTACTACTATTTACTCACTTGCTGTGGTTGTCCCGCGCTGTCGAGCAGGGCTAAGTCTTCTGCTGAGAACACTGCTCCAGCTTTGGTCCAGTCTCCTGTTCGAAAAACAAATATTTTTTAAGTCTTCAGACTGCGTTGCCAACCTTCAAATATTGGAAATTGATTTAAATCAATCGTCTATGTAAAAATATATTACTATTTTGATTTCTAACTTTAGTAAAAATTGATACGTTTAATCTAGACCTCACCTCGGACTTCTTTTATGCTAGGCCACTCGTCCGCTTCCTCTACGGGGGGTGCGTTTTGATTTTCACAATCTAGAAAAAAGATTTCATCTGAAATATCAAGGGAATTATAGTATATTCCTAAAGTAGTAGTAGTAGATATTAAAAGTTTAGGTATAATCGTTAGTAAAAGTTCCGTCAATCATACCTTTGATATGACAAAGGAGTATAGAAGTTTTGTATGGATGTTGTGTGTAGTTCAATAGTGCTTCGTTTTTTTTAGGAATTGTACCCAAACTAACTAAAACACACATTATTAAGAAAATATATGAACAGCTAGGCAATTAAATATTTTTATCAGGTCCTGTATTGACAACGTCATGTTTCATTATAAACATGCATATCTACTGAGTACCTGGTGCATTTAATATATCGGGCTGGGGTTCCGGCGTCTTGAGCTCTGGCGAAGGTTTGATGGTGTACGCCACCACGTAGCGCCGGCCACCATCGCTGAGCTCCAGCATGTCCCCCGGGGGGTGCTTGTGTGGGGGGCGGGCGCGGCGCCGGCGTGCACAGAGCGCCGCCAAGGCTATACCCCCGATGGCCAGGGCTGCCCCAAGCGCTGCAGCGACCACCACGCCAAGGGTCATGCCACCCATGGCGCTCTTGCCGTCTGGAAGAAATCATTATTTTGAGGTCATGATACCATGACAGGGCCCTAACTTACTCAAGTTTAAGTTATTTTTCAGTCAGCGAATATGTTGATGAAACTATTAAGTATTTACATGGAAACACGCTCGGAAAATTATCCCTGTATCAGTTATGTTGAAATGAATATGACAAGATAGAATATGTACCTAAATCTACTTAAAATTGATTATTTTGGTCCTGATTTAGTGACGTGAATGACTTTAAGTTTCGTGATGACGATAATAATGTGCCGTCACGTGATTCTAGAATGCAGCATGGCAAGTAGCCTATTTATGATGAAATTGTATGTGCAGGACGATAAACTGTATTTATTTTCTATAAAAAATATAGTTGTGCTCATCTGCTAATATTAATAAAAGTAAGTATTTAGTAAGCTACCTGTCATGACTCATGATACATTTAAAAAAAATCGTTATACATTATTAAAGTTAGTAATGACATTTTTAATGGGAGGTAAAAACATCCTACGATCCAATTTTAGATCATTCACACGTGCTACATTACTTTTGAGAGGTCAATAAAATTAATTTGGACAGCTTAATGACGTACGTATATCGGCGTTTTAAATATGAACGTGGGAGGCGTTGGTTTTCCAATCACGCTATAACGGATTAAGGTAGTTTATCATCGTAGCATGGAAATGCAAACATCCTTCGGGGTAATGTTGAATGTCGACTTGGGATGTACCAATTGCTTAAAAGATCTCTTTCAGTTAACCCTTCAGCGATTAAAAAATATATAATCTAAATTCATCTTAACATTTTTCTTGAACCAATCATATTTAAAAGATGGATTTTGCAGACGCCAAGCTCAACCATGTTATTGAACATTTTCAATTTCCATTTACAATACATTTCGATTTATTAATAAATATTTGAAAGGCGCAGCTAATTACTCCGGCCCTTCCGATTACTTTCGATTGAGTCCTGAACACTCGCTGGTTCACAAACTTTGCTTTTAACGGCCGGTCCAACTTAATTATTTTGAAGGGCTTATGTGTTTGAGGTCACGTCTATCACATCCATTGAAATGTCATTTCAACTAACGCAGGGCACAGTGATTAAAATATAAAAATAAAACTAATTTCCGGATTTTTATCGAGGAGTTTAGTTTTAGCCCCAACTTTCTTCGAGGCCCTCCTTTGAATTATTTGTTTTCCACAAAAAACTGAACCCAGACCACGGCTGACAACACATAATTGCTTATTGACGTTTGACGTTCATGCTAATGGTTATTTTAATTGCTAATTAATTACGAAAGGTTCACCGTCCACTTCAAACGTATGAAACAATTATTCAGGCCACCATTTATAAATAAGTACGAAATAATAACAGCGTTACTCCGTATACATTCATGGCTTTACCTTAATTAACGTTTATATGAAATATTCAGAAGCGGAAACCGGAAGTTGCGTGGTAATCATTCTTTAATTTATGCCGGTACAAGCGGGAGATTTAAAGGGAACTCGGTGTCTGCGTTAATCGTAACATACATCATAATGTATGTTTCCTACTTATTACTGTTACTCGTCCCTACGTATACGGTTTAACCTTTGTAAAACCTTACGAGAATTACAATAATAGTTCTAACCTCTGTAGTAGATTCTTTAGTGTACCAATTACTTATACTATTAGTACGAATGGTACCTTTCTACTTCTAATAGACACGTCTTAATTTGGTACTAATAAAAAGGAAAAAATATGGCCTAAAGACTCTACCAATCTACCTTTACGCCGAACAAAGACTGAATAGATTAGATTACTAGACTTATTGAAGCATATTACGACAGTCACTAAGATTATTGTTACACACATTGTATAAACAAATAATTTCACCGAAAATAAAACTCTCCAACATACTAAAGCAAGCTCTAACTCCTCACCAGTTCTCTTCGCCGCGTCATTGAACGCGATGTTTTCCAGCAGCATCTTCTCTGATTCCCCCTTGAGGTTCCTGGCGTAGATTAGCAGATTGAAGGTGGAACCTTCCATCTCGCCAGCAGAAGACAGTTGGGACAAGTCCAGCTTGAACGTCACTAGCCCATCTGTTCACAAATTGCTAACGTTAAATTTAAATCATGATACTTTTGGCATTACAAATTAACAAGAGTTTATAATAGACTTTAGATAGTTTGTTATAGACTTTAAAAAACATCGCATGTAAATGTAGAAAGTGGTTATATGGGATGATAAACGTTACGACTTATTATGACTAATGAAAAATGTGAAAATGTGCCGTAAACACAAATTGGTAATTTATGGCAAGTTTGATGTCTCTCCCAACCGATTAAATAATATTACGGATAGGTCAAATCGATGTCGTTATTTGACGTTTTCCTGCATGCTTCTTCATGACCACCATATAGTCCTTGGGGTTTGCGTCAGGGGTTAAAAAGACTTACCGGTGTCATTGACGCTGCTGTTGTAGCGCGCGCGGCCGGACAGAGGGTCCAGCGCCTCCAGCTGGAAGGACTGCGGCAGCCCGCCGTCGTAGCCGGCGACGCAGCGCACACGCAGCCAGCCACTGCCGTCGGCGCTGTTGTTGCCAGTTTGCAGCGAGCAGTTGCGCGGGGCGCTGGGACGCGCTAGGGAAATTCATTTAGCGTGAGTATTTTTAGTGTGGTATATAGACTTTATACATTTATAAATTGACTAGGGAAGATAAAATAAATCCAATTATATAAAAGATGAAACCGACTGAGTAACTGACTAACATATCAACGCACAGCCCAAACCACTGGGTCTAGAGATTTCAAATTGAGCACGTAGGATCCTCATGAGGTCTAGAGAAGTTTTTAAAATGTTTTTTTTTCCAAAAATACCCCAATTGGGCTAAAATAGGGGGAATTGCGAGGCGATGCTCTAGTAAAATTTAAAATGATTGAAACTTCGATTCTTCCCCTCAGTTACCGTAATTAAAAAACATTACAGTCGATGTAAAATAATGTACAAAGGTGAAATTATCGCTTTAAGGAATCTCTTTCAGCAAACTTTAAACAAACTTAAACCTTTCTTGCTATCAGGAAGCTGTCTTAAAGAAGAACACTTCTTTAAGACAGCTTCCGGGAGTCACAAGAATGACGTTAGTGTAGTTCTCGTTTCTGTGATGGATATTTCACGATGGAATTATGTTTTCAAGTAACGCGCTCTCTTTGATTAACATGTTATTGTTATAAATTACTTTCTAATGAACTAAATTGATAAATAACCTGGATATAAAGGCGACCCCTACTTTGACATCTGACATGTTCTAGCTGAGAAAGTAGATTTATGACATAGATTTTGTGGCCCTGCCATTATTATAAATCAAAGCTAAGAACCACCCTAATTAAACCAGACTTCATCATGTCAGCCGAAAGACTTATTTTTATTTTTTATGGCATAGAGAAGGCAAACGAGCACACAGGCCACCTGATGGTAAGTGGAAACTGTGACCCATAAACATTCGCATTCACAAGACTGCAAGCCTAAGACTGCAAATGCGTTGCCAACCCTGAGGACTAAAATGGAATGCCTCTATGCTAGTCATTACACCGGCTGTCTTATCCCCAAACCGAAACACAACAATGCAAACACTGCTGTTTGGGGGTAGGTTAATGGATAAGAGGATGGAGGATGGTTGGTGGATGGAGTACAGAAAAAGTTTTTAAGATTTCTATCCTTCCGGCTAAAAATAAATTATAAGTCTGTGGATTATATTACCCTTTGCAAACGTCACCACTTTCTACCACTGTACAAACGGCGTGAGATTGCTGACCTAACATATTACCTTAAGATTGTCTCTGGACAAGTCGATTGCCCAGATCTCTTGAGGAAAGTTAGCTTCCGGGTACCAGCGGCCTCACTGCGTTTTAACCCACTAATTCAAATTCCTCTTGTGTCGACTAACTATCGGCGGAACTCCTTTTTGTTGCGTGCGGGTAAAACCCTTAACATTTGTGCTAAGGATATTGATTTAGATCTATTTAACACACCTATATCTACGCTTAGGCGGTTACTCAGTCAAAACTTCTTCACTTAGGCTATAAGTGTTTATTATTCACTTTTTGTTCTCTACCATTGTTTATTGTTGCGTGTACATGTGGTTGTTCTCTTGTGCTCCTGGTGTAGCGCGGCGTGTGTGCCTGCGTTGGCTGTTATTTCTGATATTTAAATACTTTGTCTCTATCGGTGAGAACCTTTAATTGGCTTTTTGTTACGTAATTTAGGTTCTATCTTGTTTTGTAAGCTGTTGGATCTCCAATAACAATAAATAAATAAATAAATAAATAAGATGGTGGTAGAGATCTGAACGGACCCTGCACAAGGTCCTACCACCGGCCAAAAATAAACGCGAACAATAATAATATTTAAAAAAACGCGTCCAAATCGGTCCACCAGTTTAGGAGCAACAATGTCACAGATACACTCTTTTACAACTATAATACCCTTTTAATTGCATCGACTTTAAAAAATAGCAGCAAGCCCGGAATATAATGGTATACAAGGGAACGGCTAAGCTCAAAGAGTTGGTAGACTAAGCACCACTTACACAGTTAAAGGTGAACCCTCAAAGTCAGTAGACTCAGGTCTAAGCGCCACTCGGTGCGTGGATAATGAAGTGCAGCCCCAGGATTGTGTCGGTTGAGGCATGGGGTGACAATTTAACGTGCTATATAACAAACTGCAAGGATATTAAACGCTCTGCGGGTAGCGGCGTATTCCATTGCACCTCGCTCCAGCCAACTCATATTTCCACTTGCAGTTGGACGTGGAGTTAAAGAAAATCACGGTCCTCTTTGTGGTTATACGACATTTTACAGAGTTTTGAAAAACAATAGATGATACATGAAGTTGTGAAATATTTAGCCGTTATTTGTACCATTCACATCAAATTACGGAGTCAATACTAACACTTTCATTTGGTAGGCAGATTATAATTATCCTACATTTACAAAACGTACATAAACAGTATAAACAAATTGACCAAGCTCCAAACTAAGTTTTATGCTTGTACTATGGGTTCTAGACAACGATAAATATACTTAAATAGATAAATACATAGATATCATCCAAGAATCAGAAACAAATACTCGCGCTCTTCACACAAATATTTGCCTATACCGGGAATCTAAACCAGGACCGCCTCGTTAGCAAAATATTGTATGTTTTTAACGTCAAGAAAAAAATAATAATATGGCCTATTGTATTTTTTCCCCAATGTAGTTTGCTAAGTAGGTGAAGCCAAAATAATAAGCGGTGAAAAAAGTTGGCTCTTACAAAGCCCACAGGATTAGCGGTGCCGTCCGAAATATGGGCTTTCTTGCTTTTGGCACTCTGCCGTCACAATTTGGAGCCAGTTTTACTGTACGTCATAGTTTCTTTTTTTTAAGTAGGTTTACAGCAGAAAAATCTGATAAAAACCGGTCAGTGCCGCTTTTGCGATGCGACATTCGAAGCTCTAGGCCATTTAAAAAAAAGATTAGTCCTAATCGTCTTTAATAATTTCTTCCTCTTTACGATACAAAATAGTAAGCAGCACAGCAAGGAATAATTTATTCTTATGACCGATGCACTTCCATCGCAGCAAAACCTTTAAGCGCTCTATTTTCTAACGTTTTATGAAATTGGTTGTCACTTCCAGCGGCCACACTCGCTGTGCCACAGCGTTGAAGCCGCTGAGTTATGAGATTTGGCGTACACGGTTAAAAGCCGCAAGCTGAAATTAGAAAACGTGCAGCCAATCCGGCTCTTGCGTTGTTGATTCAAATGACTGTGCCCGTTATTTGTTGCGGCTATTGTCAGTTTTAGAGTGAAAGCTCCGTAGATTTGGAATTCCAATACGGCAGTTTTATTCATAAACCAGAACATGAGATTAATAATTTCAATGTAAATGTAATTGATTGTCAACGTGTTAATGAAGTACTACTTACTTCATTAACACTAAGGCTAGGCTAGAATGTGACATAATTGAAAAACAATTCTGCTTGACCAATATCGCGTCATAAATTCAAAATCAAATATTTATTCAGTAAATTGGCCACGTACGGGCTCTTTTGCAGGTTGGTAAGATAGAGTGAATGTACTAGCGTTTCGGACAAGGCCATCGTTGCGGAGAAAAAGCACCGCAAGAGACTCCAGCAGAAGGTCATTTTTTAAACATAATATACAATCCTTCACGCTGCAACGGCGAAGCGGATTTGAAATGGAGATAAACTACATACTACACTACACTATACACACTGGTAAACATACAGGTAAACATCTCAGCCTGTTTGGGCAAAATGTAGTTATAGAATTAACAAGTTGTTAAGAGTTGTTGGTAATTTTGTAGCTCTGCCTACCCCACTCTGGGATGAAGGCGTGACGGTATGTATGAGTATGTATCTACGCAGAGCAGCAGGAGCTATATTATAAATACCTGCAGGTACAATTTGGAAGACACAGGGATGGGTCTGCTTGCCGACGCCGTTGGTGCCGCGGCAGCTCAGCGTGCCGTAGTCGCGCTCGCTCTGCGGCTTATAGCTTAGCTCACTCGTGCTACCATTCGCGGTTCCTTTGCAATTAAAACACAAACTATATTAGCTCGCTCAGTATACCTCCGTGAAAAAATATTATACCTACTATTATTTTATTTCACTGTTAAATACAGTGCAATAGCTATTAAAGAGGTTTTTGAATTTCTTCTCCCTTATTAGCTCTCATAATGCTCGTATGCATTTTGCATACTATAAGTATTTAAAGATAAGACAAACTAGTTCAACCTTGAGGGATCTTTTATTAATTAAACGTCCATGGATCAGAATATTCCTACATTATTCTTGTAATGCGTTGCGATACCTAACAAAGTATCACAATAATGTATTTATGAAAACACCTACCCCCTTACTAATAAACGTTGAGTATCCGTGGTGTATTAAACAATGGTTTGTCCTTCTCTGTCATTGTGACATTTGAATTTGACAGATAAGGACAAAGCATGGTTTAGCTACACCACCGTTACTCAACGTTTATTAGTAAGGGGGTCATTGTAGAAACAAACGCGATAAAAAATATAAAATAGATTAAAATATAGTAGTGATGTACAAAAGCGAACTTATCCCTTTAAGAGATCTCTTCCAGTGAACCTACAAAAACATTTATTATTAATTAATGTAGGGGTAATTGTGATCCGTAGACATTTCAGTTCTTATGGAAAAAAAACGTATTGGCATCGTAATTGTATGAATACGCTTAATTTCAAGTTAAATCGATTACATATTTTTGTTTGCATAGGTCCTAAGTATGTAAGTTTGTTACATACAAATGAAGCTAAAATAAGCGTGACCATAAAGTATGTAACTTAGAACACTAGGGGTTGTCGTTTGTGCTAACATTGCGTTGCTATGACGAAGATGGGATCACAATGAAAAGCTATCGGTGAAAATGTACATATATTCTTAAACATTTTATTGCATGTACAACATTTAAATATTTGCAAGATTTCATTAAACCTAGACCTAGATATTACAAAAGAAATATCAATAATAATTACATAATTTAGTGCGCAACAAACAGGTAAAAATGCAAGTGTGGTAAATCCGTCATTCAAATCTAACACGTTCCAAACGCACCTATGTAAATAGGTTAAAAACTAATAAAGCTTCAATCTCTATTAATTTTTTTTTTTATCAAATCTAACTATATCAACAACACTACCTACGAAAAGTTTCTATGCTATTGTTATTGAGTTTCTACTGATAAATAATTCATGAACTCCCAAGTTAACTGGGATCGCTCTTGCAACAGTAGCAATTCAAATTTACTTAAATAAATTGTGGCCAGCAATAATCTTCCAATTGTTAGATAACTTGTTGCTTGCGCGTGCTGAAAAAAGGCTGATCGCCGACGTTCATTTCATAGAATGTTTTACTTCGGCTACTTTTCTTTTCATTGACAGGCATTTACACGTGCAGGAGTTAAAATGTTTAGGTGGTCACAGATCTAACCTAACCTAAGCTACGTAACCCATGCTTTATATAACCGAACACCATAAGGTTTCAGCAGACAGCTTTTAATGTAATTTAAATTCGGCGAAGTACAACATTCCATGAAATGAGTGTCGGCGATTAAAGGAGATCCCGCTGAAAAGCCTGTGGGTAATCGCTAAAGTAATACCGTCTTAGGTAGTTTGTAAAGACAACACTTATTCAGAACACAATTCGATTACACTATATTTTCAAAAACAATTTCGAGGAAAAGGCATTTTATCTGATATTATTTTGAAGTTTTTTGTGTTATTTATTGCCTTTGCCATTTGTGTGTCCGTTATTGTTTTAGAATTAAAAGAAATCGATGGGTATAAAGTTACAAAATATTTACTATAAGGAAAAGTAATTGTGTGTGCTTGTGTTGAATTTTACGTCAGTTGAGATTGTCTATTTTGAATATTCTTACATAATAATAGTCAGTCTTTAGGTATTTTAAAGACTATAGTTATAGTGTCGTTGGTTATCGCATATCGCATTTCAAGGCTTTCGCTCCACTATAAAACTCCAAATCATACAATTGTATTGCTTACCAAATTTCGTGGGTGAAACATCGAGGCTTTCGCCGCTGTTGTTGAACTGCCAGAAGAAGGTGACGTCCGGTGGGTTGGCGGAGACCGAGCAGCGCACGCGCAGCGACTCGTCCATCTGGGCGCCTACCACTTGCGGGGATGTGTGCGCGCACACTGGCGCGTCTACGCGACAACGAAGAAAAACACATTAGCTATGTCATTAAATAAAAACGGGCAAGAGCATGTCGGACCATGCTCAGTGTGGGGTTCCGAAGGCGTTACTACAATCAAATTAGACCTCGCGAGAGACTTAATGTTGCCGATGGAAAGCTAATATCCCAATATAGGTATCGACATAGGTCACGGTCAGGTTACGGCAGGTATAAACATTTAAACCGTATGTAACTCAAGAACCAATGAAGTCTACTGAGATGTGTGTTGTGTTCCTATTAAATTCATTATATGAGCTTTCATTTAAAATGTTTTTTAGATTTTTAGTATTTGTAGTTTACACTTGACTCTAATAAAAATTAGCACTTTAAAGCTTTAATATTTCATAAACGGATCCCTTAAATTGTCTTCACAAACCCGCAGTATTTTTGAAAGACCTATACAACGAAACCCAACTATATGGGGTAGACGAGATTTTTTTTTACATCCAACAATCACTATCAATATTTTATTTTACCACTTTGTTGGCGTGACTAATATGTATATTCACGGCAAATTATAGCTTTCTAGTACTAAGAGTGACTGAGCTAGGCTGCGGACGGACGGACGGACGGGCAGACGGACGGACATGGCGAAACTATAAGGGTAGTTTGACTACGGAACCCTAACAACAGGTCAAGTGTAAGTCGGACTCGCGCACCGAGGGTTCCGTACAACCCCACAGTACGTATTGTTATGATTTGAATTCGATTTTGAATCAAATCAGCGCGAGCCCAACTCGCACTCGATTTTTTTTTAGTATTTGTCGTTTTTTACTATAAACATACCCAATTTTACGCTTGTATGTTTTACCGTTTATACAATACAATAAATATAAAAATATGTCCAAAAAAAAACCTTTCATGTATGGGGACCCTCTTCATAACAATAATAACATTATTGTGAAATATAAAATAAACCCGTTATCTATTACTGTTCATAAGATAGCTCTTTAAGTTAGGACGGACGGATAGCGTAGCCATAGCGTCCCGTCAATTTTTATGTGTTTTATACATGTTTCTTCTATATTACTGATACTGTCTACAATATACTATTAAACTTCTCTGCTCGAAAGACGTAAAAAAAAGGATAAGAAGGTATCTAAACAAAAATGACTTATGAAATACATTTGACATAAAACACAGATTATTTTTCTCACATTGAAATAGTAGGTATATACCTATGTATACACACGCAAAAAGTAATAAAGGCTCTTTATAAACAAGCACGTCTGCCAGACGTGAATATTGAACAACATGTCATGCCAGCGAAACCGAACGCTGGATTGTAACGGGACCATAATCTAATATCAGGTTTTGTTGTCTAAATACCTGCGGTAACTAATGGTACCCAAGTATGTTGATGCGAATAACAATTTGTTTTGTTAATAAAGGCGTATCCACTTAGTTTAGGTAATAC
Source organism: Acleris sparsana (assembly GCA_923062465.1). NCBI lineage: Eukaryota > Metazoa > Arthropoda > Insecta > Lepidoptera > Tortricidae > Acleris > Acleris sparsana. Next base: position 7,439,781 of record OV281303.1, read on the forward strand.
TCTTATAATGATTTCACGAAATTTACAGAACAACGATAAAAGCATTCCCACTTCGGCCGGAGATTCGTAAAAGGTAAATTACGACGTCGAGTAGATGCATGGCTCGGCTTTCCTAAAGCGTCGTGTTTCAATTACAAGAAGGAATGTAATCATTAACACAAAGACAAAGAGAGCCCGAATCCAGTTCGTTAAATCATAACAGAAGTTAGACGATATTATAAATTTTATCGTCCAACTGTTCCCCTCGGAGCCGGCGCAGGCGCCGTGATTCATTTATACACTTGCAAAACTGCGCTCCGGCTGCCTTAGATTTTCATTAAACTCTCAAATATTTGCTCGCGTTAAGCAACCCTTCCGTCGAAGGATTACTATAACGGGGCGGGAATATGAAAATATGTATGTGATTAAGGTAACCCGTTTTGTTTTGCGATCAACGCCGGCTGCCAGTAAATTGCGCTATTCCTTGGAGGTTAAGATTTGTAACTGTGCAATACAAACAAATGTTCCGTCGCGCGTACGGAACTGGAACAAACGAGGTGAGGTAACAAATAGGAATGGAACAAAGAGCACATTTGTCGTCGTTCAGATGGTCGTGCGCGGTGACGGAGGCGGCGTTAATCTTCGCGCCTCCTCCTCAATGATTGATGCTCGCTCGGCGACTCTCCGTCGCTCGCGAGATTCTCTCTCCGCACTACTTCCTAATAGAACTTGCCCTGTTCGCTACCACATTGATCAGAACTGCCACTTAATTAATACCTTAGGATATAGTTTCCATTACATTGATTGATGGATTCTTGCAAGATAGTTTGCTAACCTCAAAACCAATAACAAGATAGCCCAGGTTAATTTTAAAACGGACTACTAGCACACAAAACAGCCAGCACACAAAGAGGTTTGTGAGACGACCCTTGTACGTTTCACTTAGAATTTAAATTGATTGAGTAGATACCGTGGTGGGTTTATTTAGCATGAGCTAGCACAAACCTAAGACGAAATCGAATAGGTTCAAATATAGCACCACTGTTTACCGAAAAGTGAATAATTCGTATCTCAATGGATTCCTCTGCTTTCAACCCGTTGACTGTTACTAATCTGCGTCGGGATCTTTCGGGAATGATTGATACTGCAGCCAGCAAAAGATTTAAAGCCGCTCTCGGGATGGAGCGAAATTTATTAGCACTCTGTTGACAATGAGGGGACAAAAGACTCTCCAATTTTGATCGGAAAAGTAATCTTTGTCTCAATTTACTTATCGAAGACTTAATTTTTAGGGTTCCGAGAACAAAGTTTGCGAAGTAAAGCCCTATTGATGTCGCTGCGTTCACTGTCAGCCTGTCAAAGGCTCAAGCTCTCAATAAGACGAGTCTAGAAAATTTAGAATATAACAATGTTACTTAAGTACCTTCTATAATACATCAGACAATTCTAATAAATAAAAGGAATAAAATTACAAATTATAATTGAATTCGCTTGTCATTTAATGAATGTAACTGCGTTATATAGCTATTATAATAGTAAATACTATGCACTTGAATAGTACTATAGTAGTGAATTTTAATCTCAGTGAGTCATAAGTTGTTCCTTTGAATTCGGCTGGTTGAAGGAGTTATTTCTTTGTTTTTAATTACCATTTTTAATTTGCTGATTACACTATGATTTCAGGGGGCCTTTTCTTTCGCGGTGTTACGTTTGTAAATGAGACTAAAAATGTAAATAATGTAAAAGGCTTCTGATTAACTCAATATTATTAATTCGAACCTTTGTTCTATGATAATTATCAGTCCTTAGCGTTGAGCACCTAAGGGACAAAGATAAAAATCACACAACAGCGCATTGCTGTAAGCATTTAATCAACATCGAGATGCTGTTAATCATCGCAAAATAAACAACGTGGCAGGTAACTTTGTTTGATGGAATATTTAGTCCAGATTACATGAAAATTGGTCCGATATATAAACTAATAAGTTAACAGATAATAAATCCATACATTATATCTACACAACGGGCACATAAAGGGGCTCTTTTTGTATTCCGTGGGTAAGGTCAGGTAGGCAAGTTTAGGTCCGGCAAGGTAAGGGGAGATTTATTTTGTAATTACGTTTATTACAAAATGTGTACGTATTTTAATGAATACCGTATGTGGTGGAAAATTACATTGAGGGTCATGTTAAACCAAGCATCGCGCAAGAAATTATAATTCAGTAGAATAGTTAGCCCATACCACTCGATCATACCTGCATCTCCATCCCATTACCTAAAATCTATGTAGTAATATATGAAAATGAATCCCTGCTTTCCTTGATCACGTCATAGCTCGAGAATGGCACGACCGATTTTTTTTATTGGATTTCGAAATTATCTGGACACGGTTTGTATGATGTTACTTTTGCCCAGGCGGCACCGGGTACGGACAGCTAGTAAAATTATAAATAATTTACGAGAAGCAAAAAGTGTAATTTTGGTTACGGTCAATAAAAATTGTCATATGTGTCATTTGATGTTCTGTTTGAACTTTACTATGACAACCTACTAAAGTGTTCAACATTTTCGTTGGCTGTAAAGGCTATTTGTACATGGTAAGGTGAAGCCAAACGAGCGTAATTTTGTGAGTTGTACTCACAAAAGCCGCGTATTTTCAGTCGCGTAATTTCTGCTGCATTCGGTTTTGATACAAAAGTCCTGTTTGATTCACACGGCGACGCAGAATCAGCTGGACTTTTGTATGCAGCAGAGATTACGCGACTCACAACTCACAAAATAACGCTCGTCTGGCTTCACCCGTAGAATAGTCAACTTACATTGTATACTAAGATGAGTGGGCTGACTGGGCGTCTCGCCGAGGGAGTTGGCGGCGCGGCAGGCATAGTCCCCGCCATGGTCTCTCGTCACTTTCTGCAGGACCAGTGACTTCGTGCTCACGATGACCCCCGAAGTCAAGTTGTGGACCACTGGCTTGTCCTAAGTAATAAATAGCAATTTGCTCCAGTTATTTCTAGACTTTATTAAATCAGGGATGGGCAATCTTTGAAAGATTTTTATCATAACAGCTTGTGGTATACGTACGTTATGGTACCAAGATATCCTATGTTCTTTGGGGTTGGCGCGAACGGAGCACTCGAAGTAGACGTCGTCTCCCTCTTTAATGTCGTGTGGATTGAGCGTGCTGCCCAAAGACAACGATACCACGGGAGGATCTGATAAATAATAATAAAACTATGAATATACTGTATACTCAAAAATCTATTTCAAGACCAAAATCTGACAGTTTCCATCGTGATTATTTAGTTATTTTAACATTATTTCATAAAAACATGAACGAGAACTCGTGTAACCAGTAATATTAGGGTCAGTTTTATTGATAAAAATACCTACTCCTAATTCAAAGTGCAGTAATCACAGTTTTGGTCTTACCTCACCTTATCCCATATAAACATATCATTAAGTACTTTGCTTGGCGCCTGGGCGTTAGTTGTTGAACACGGGTGCAAGTTAAAGTTATTTTTTGTTTGGGACATTGAGCTTGGTATATTTTCGGGCCAATTTCATAAAGCTACAAGTTCCGTTCTGGTGTTAACCGTTCTGGTGTAAAGAGGCAATATTTGCTTGACTTGTGTGGAATATTTGATCAGTATTGCTATTTTGAGGTCGCAAAATTGTTACTTGTAGGTTCAAAACTGTACGTTAGCAACAGATTGAATTTATAATGACACACGGTGATCGGTTTTGCCATATTAAATTAAAATGGTAGATTGTAATTAAATTGTTTTTGAATTAATAGTCATAATATGTATTAATGTGATGAAACAAAATATAATTATTATAAAAAATGGACATATTAAAAATCACAATAAATTATAATCATCATTTTTGAAAATAAAGCTATAAAGTAACCAAATCTGAGCGAACCTAAACACCTACGTATTATGATCATCAAAAGTTTAAATTAAGAAGATTCATTACGAGTTGGATGAAGACGATGCTGCTACAAAATTAATTTAAATCATCATTAGTTTCAACAGCGAGTTCAGACTTTCTTAATTTAAATCGCTCACACGACTAAATGCGCTCAAACATAGAACGAGCAGACTATTATTTCTACCAGACATATAATTAATAAGGAATGCAAATAGGTATAACAACTGAAATAATAATTCCATTTGTGCTATTAAATTAAATTTCTCACGTACTTGGAAAATAAAGGCCCACAACACAATATTGTACTTAACACAAAGATCGAACACTTAAATATATTATTTAAAAACACTTTTAAGTAGGTAGGTAGATTAAGAAGCACTACAAAACACAATTACACTTAGGGTGGCTTGGATTGTATTGTACCTATTGGTAAATGCATCTATGATTTTGTAGCTAGGACAAGACGAGGTTTACGATTGTATCGACTAAGCACTAATTATAACCACTAAACCAATAGGCGTTGGCTGAATCTGGGATAAATGGAAGTCCCTAAAACTGTAAACTTTTAGTGCTAGCTCAGTAGTCCGACGGAATCGTTTACCCAGGCGTTATGAGCACAAATTCTAAAACTCTCATGAATAGCTTCGATCGGCACTTCTCTCGAAGGATGATGGCCCTAAGGGGCAAAACCTTCGCTAATTGAATGTATTTAGAGTAAGAGTATAATCATTAAGTTACAAAGTAGTAGCATAGAGGCATTCCCGCAAGATAGAAACGAACTTGCTATACAAAACTTCATGGGTCTTACGGCTTACCATAAGATAGCATGCGTAATTTAAAAAAAAACCCCAGGCGAGTGCATGTCAAACTTGCGCACCGAGTGATCCGTACCATTCGACTAACAAAACGTTGAAAAATAAACATTACGAGTAACTTTTAAGTTTCCTTTTTGTTATTTATTATTTGTACAGAAATCCGCCGTTATAAGACATAATATTCTGTAAAATCAAAATCAACCGGCCATCTCGGTTGAAAAAAATAGCTGCTTAGTTAAAACAGACGGGCGGAAGGACAACGAAGTCTAAATAGGGTCCCGCTAGGCACCGTTTGCGTATGGAACCTTAAAAACTAGCTGTTTTAAAGAAAGAGGTTAAGTCCCCTAGATTGACTTGACTAATAATTAACCGAAACTATAAGAAATGTGAGCTGAAAGGAAGGAGCTAATTATCCCTCGGCGAGCGAACGCGTTTGTTTGCGTCCCGAAAGTGCAAGGCGGGGTCGCTCAGGTGAGCGTTATCTGCGGCGCTGGTGACATTTTATTGGCCATTAAAGACCTATAACGACGCCGCCCCGCGGCCGCCGCGAACGCTCCTACAAATAAACATTTGCGATTCCTCCTTAAATTGTTGCCAAAACGATTCGCGCCGGGAGGAATTCTCCCGCTCTAAATGTGTTACGGTTCGCCGAGCAGAAGCAAATGGAATTTATTTATATTTGGAAATTAATTTCCTCTGTCGTAATAGCCGGCGTGCTTGCTCGCTGCCGAAGTGACCGGCCCGTTACGGAATTTTTCCGTCAAGTTACTAATGAGATAAAACAGATGTAAGGAACGAAGCAGATGGAATAAATCTTAGCTTAATAATATTTGTAAATGGACCGGAATAGCGGGTGATAGCTAATGAAAAAATGGGATTAAGAGATAAACGTAATAACGGAAAAATAGGACGGCTTTCTAAAGAATTTATTTTAAGAATAATTTGAGTAAGGTTTACTGAATGCCATTTTCGAGGATAAAGTACCTCCAGGTCAACACCGATGCCGAGATGATAACTGTGTAAGAATTAATTGGGCTGTCTTTATTTGGCTGACATGATAAGAATCATGATGTCCGTCTTAAACGTAAATCAGATTACTAAAAATAAAAGTTTTTGAAATGCCAGTTTAGTGATATATATTTTTTCGTGACAGAGATGAAGTCTCAGCTCTCTTTACTTCTCAATTTCAGTACATCCCTCTTTCACACCGTACTAATTACTTAAATAAAACATTAGGGTCGCTAGCTAATCAAGACTTCACGAGATAATGTTGAATTCCGTCTTTTATTACGAGAATGTCGTTATAACCAAAACCAAACCAAATAAAATAACCTATTAAAAGCTCTTTAATTTACTTCCATTGAGGTAAGTCAAAAGGGAAAAGACCAAATATTTTTTGCACGACATAAGAACGCTTATTTTAGCCGACTGTTTGAAGGGAAGAGTTTTGTTTCTTTGGGTGTATATAATTATGTATGTATGTATCATCCGTCAATATCCCAATAGACTAAGCAACTATCAGTTTTTTTTACAATAATAACTTTTTAATATAATCATTTGGAGATAAATTTTGGCCTAGTTGGTATGTCCTGGTTTCGATTCCCAGCATGGTCAAATATTTGTGTGATTAGCGCGAGTATTTGTTCTGTATCTTAGATGTTTTATGTATAGGTATTTAAGTGTGCATTTCTATTCTAGACAGTTATATCATTTCTATAACTAGAGCTTAGTTTGGGACTAGGTCAATTTGTGTGGGATTGTCCCCTAACATTTATCATTTAAGTGATGTAACTTTGCAAAGGTACTTGTTCTGAGCGGCACGCGGAACAATTCGGCGTCAGAAATAGTTTTTGGCTTGTCCTCTGCGGATGTTAACTGTTGATGTTGTCTCACCAACACTAACAAGCATTTAATTACGTTTCACTGAGTTTCTCTTGTTCGCTCACAAGCTTTTATTACGAGTTGGAATACTATGCTTACAAATGTTTATAAATTTGTGTTGGCAGTGCCGTTCGGACCCTTGCACAGATACCACTTTAGTAAAATTAGTTAATTAAAACGGAACGTTTCGTTTATCTCGCTTTACGTAATTTGGTAATGTTGGGTCCTAGTTTGGCGGAAATTTAAAAACGTTTTTGACAGTTCGCTTTTTGTTCCAACCACTTGTTAAAACGATACAAACGAGCACTTAAGAGAGAACTTGGGAGATAAGTAGTGAGTGTGTGAGTGAGAGAGGGAGTTACGAGTATATAGTTAGTTAAATTGGTATTAAAGGTGTAATTCGGAGCTTGCCTCTCCTCTACTAGTATTTATAGCAAAATTTGCCGCGGATATCAATTTTATATTCACACAACACGTATCCAATTGGCACAGGATAATCTATAGTAGTATTATAAATGTGAAAGTAACTTCATCTGTTAATTTCGATGAAATCGTCTGTTTGTTTCGATCGAATTTGGTATGGAGTACTTTAAACTCGAGTAAGAACATGGGGTACTTTTACGTGGGCGGAGTCACGAGCTACAGCCATTATGTTCATGTAATAATAATGTTTTCCAACTGCGTAAGTCTTTGTCACTTAAAAATCAACGGTGCACGAGTCCGTGTCGTATTAGACCGTTATTATATAAAAACAAACACAAAGACAACTAAGTGTAAATAATGCATAACAAATAAAGTATAAGGAACATTAATAATATTGTTTTCCGAATTGAACGAACAACAAGAGAACTAAGACGGACAAAGCCAAATTAATCCCTCGTGCCGGGTGTCACCGGGAGCCGGCGTAAGCCGTGCGTCTGAACGTTCTACGGTCCAGTGTTGCCAGGGCTCCATTCAACTCGGGAAAACTATCTTGCTTTTGAGATGTCTTATTGTTAACTTTATAATAGCTTTTTTTCCTCTCTCTACGGTCGGGCCCTCATGTGAGATGATCATGGTCAGCGTCACGGTTGCATCTGGAGTGTTTTGTCTGCCTCTATCGGTTTCTTTCACTTGATCGGATCTGATCAGATCTTGTTGGTCAACGACCGCGCGATGTTTTGCATTCAGCGTTCCCAACCACAATCAGTTTTTTTCAGATTTACATCGCCTCTGCGTATTGTGTGGCCGAAATATGAATGCGTGGTTGGCATATGGTGGACATTTGGAGCTGGTTCAGGATCGATGCTCTGGTGCGTTTCGCAGTCCAAAGTCAACAACAACAGAACTAAGATGGACAAAGCCAATTAATCCCTCGTGCCGAGTGTCACCCGGGAGCTTTCGTAAGCCGTGCGTCTGAACGTTCTAAGGAGGTCCAGTGTTGTCTTGGGTTCTATTCTAATCGGGAAAAGTATATTGGTTTTAACATGCCTTATTGTTAACTATATGATAGCTCTTATTTACTTGACGGTAATTGCAGCCTAGTAAAATATACGATAATATGTCAAAAGAAATATGTTTCTACCGAGTAGAACAGAGCCCTAGGTCAATTAATTATAAAACTAAGATTCGTTTAATTATTATTATTATTTTTTATTTTTTTATGGCATAGAGAAGGCAACCGAGCACACAGGCCACCTGGTGGTAAGTGGAAACTGTGACCCATAGACATTAGCATATAAGACTGCAAATGCGTTGCCAACCCTGAGGACTAAGATGGAATGCCTCTATGCTAGTCATTACACCGGCTGTCTTATCCCCAAACCGGAACACAGCAATGCGAACACTGCTGTAAGTTTTTTTTTTTTGTATTACAAAATGCTTATTAAAATAAATAGCAAATCGACCCATCGGTGACTTTGTACAGTTGTCAAAGACTAGTTTCAATACACAGTGTTTTCGATCAAAGAATTTAGTGAAAATAGAATAAATCATTGCATTTTCAATTTAAATATACCAAGCCATAATTTCTACTTCGCCGATAGGTCAACTGGTAGTAAATGCCACTAGCCATTGTGCGATTAATAATGAATATACATAAATCCAAAAAGAAACTCTTTATAACCCAGAGAACCAAAACTTTTAGAAATTAACCTACTTAAAATATACTTACAAACACACAAGAAGTCAAAATTTACGTAATTGAAATATAACCAAAGAGCTATACAAGTTTTGTGGGTCTACAGGTGTCTACAAAGGTCTACGAGTGTCTGCCCGTGTCTACGACTGCCCGTTAGTTGCGGGTGTCTGCGGTACTAGATTAGACCAAATTAGTTCCCAACAAGTCCGTTGCGGGCGGACTGACTCGGCGGGAAGTTTCGCAGCACACATCACGCCCCCGCCACGCATTCAAACACTGCCATGAATAACCAACGTGGATGTTTGGAAACTAAGGGACGCGGACGTAGGTACGTACATTAATAAATGAGCTCAGATACAGGACACGTCCAAGGCTGAGAGTACCATGTGGTCTTTGACGTGTTGTTGTATTGTTTAAAACTCGGCTGCCATTACTGCCAAGTAAATAAGAGTTATCAAAACATTAACAATACGATAACAGGTCGAGGCTTAGCCGCCTAGCAGACAGGCCAGGCTTTTATACCACGTTGGGCCCATCGTTATATTGGGTAACGTTTAATTTGCCAAAATATATTTTAGCATAATCCTACAAATATTACAAAAGTGAAAGTTTGTGTTAGTTTGCTATTCCGTTACGCTGTAACGTCTGGATGGTTTTGGATGAAATTTGAATTTTATTTACTTATTTATTTAAATTTTATTGCACAATACACAATGTAAGTACAAATGGCGGACTTAATGCCTTGAGGCATTCTCTACTAGTCAACCACTGGGCCAAACAGGGACAAGTAAAGGTTGGTGCTAAATTTGATGAAACGTTAAATTAAGAAATTACTTAATGTCTTTTAATTAAAAAAAAAACATTTGTATAGGAGCAAATACACATACATAAAAATAATATACATATATATCTGCATTTATATTTATAAATACTTACATAACATTCATATACACATATATAATATAGTCGTACCTGTAGCCCTTGACACTATGCAGAGCCTTGCTATTGGAGACTGTTAAGATAGTGCTTGCGTAGCAGTCGTTTGAAAGACAATTTGCTTTGAGCTTGCTTTACACGAAGCGGGAGCGCATTTCAAAGACGTATTGCTTGAAGGGCGAAGGAATCGGAGATGAACCCGGTGGTGAAATTCAGATAGTTTCCTTGATTAACACATATAGCCTACTTTTTCTTCCGGAAAATTTAAACGTTTCGATGGTATAACCATAACCGTATTAGTACGAGTATATGTAGACGAACACGTTAGAATAGACCAATATGTTTCAAGAAATTATGCATTTTCGTTTATTTTATAAGTATGCGTTAACTTTTTATCAATTTGGGCGAAATTAAAATTAGTACATTAGCTGTCATGCATATCATTACACACCCCGTTATATGGTAAGTAATGAAAAAAAGTCTATTGCTGACCCTACGTTTATCATGGATTACTTCATAGTGTGTTTTTTAGGGTTCCGTAGCCAAATGGCAAAAAACGGAACCCTTATAGATTCGTCATGTCTGTCCGTCTGTCCGTCCGTATGTCACAGCCACTTTATTCCGTAACTATAAGAGCTATACTGTGGAAACTTGGTAAGTAGATGTATTCGGTGAACCGCATTAAGATTTTCATACAAAAATAGAAAAAAAACAATAAATTTTTGGGGTTCCCCATACTTAGAACTGAAACTCAAAAATTTTTTTTTCATCAAACTCATACGTGTGGGGTATCTACGGATAGGTCTTCAAAAATGATATTGAGGTTTCTAATATAATTTTTTTCTAAACTGAATAGTTTGCGCGAGAGACGCTTCCAAAGTGGAAAAATGTGTGTCCCCCCCCCCGTAACTTCTAAAATAAGGGAATGATAAATGTAAAAATAATATATGATGTACATTACCATGCAAACTTCCACCGAAAATTGGTTTGAACGAGATCTAATAATTAGTTTTTTTTTAATACGTTATAAATCGTAAACCGCATTTTATCTTTCATTCAATCAACTCCAATATAATAAAGAATAAAGAAAAACATTTATTTAGATGTATAGTGGTACGGAACCCTACGTGCGCGAGTCCGACTCGCACTTGGCCGGTTTTTCTAAATGTTGTTAGCTAATGGTACGGAACCCTTCGTGCGCGAGTCTGACTCGCACTTGACCAGTTTTTATAAGATAGAGAGGCCAACTAGCTTGTGCGTTGGGAAGTAATCACCACCGCCTATAAACATCAGCCACTCAGGAACAGTTGTCGGTCCGTTGCCGGCCGATTGGGATTGTTCATATTTTTACAATTAATCTTATCCAAAAACGTTTTTGAGGAATAGGGTTTTAAAGCCTTTCTGCATTATTAGGTTTTTGAAATATTTATCTATTTTGGATATTACGACAATAGTATATTTAACCTTTGTTTGACTTTCTTTTTCAGCATTAAGCCCTCTTGGGTGTATATTACGGGTTAGGCGAAAGCCGCTTGAATTAGTATCTTTTAATACTCTATTACAATGACTTTTTTATGATTAGATATCATTTGATTATTGTAATTTATTAGAAAATGCCAACACAAAATTAAAATAATCATGTCATCCATAAAATGTCTGCTAAATAACTAAAGATAACAAAACAAAACAAAACTATTCGGTCAAAAACAAAATTAATGAAATTCTTTATTATTATTGTTTAGAATTAGAATGTAAAAACCGTGAGTTTAAAAATGACCTACTCCATGATTATTATTCTTTAGAATTAGAAAATAATTTTTGGTCCATCCCAATTGGGGAAATTAAAGCACTTTATTTTTTTACCAATGAAGTTACTGGACTAAAATTAGTGAAACAGAGAACTGTTTCACTCATTTTGAATTAGTTTGCACTTAGCGTAATTAAAAACAATAAATAGTTTATAACTTAGTCGGGCACCAGTTACCTGGAAACGTCTAAACTTTAAATAAACCTAAGCCGGTTAGCAAAACACTTCTGTGAACCGAGGTTCTGGTTCCATAACCCCGGGGGGCTTCAAAATAAACAACTCGGTCGGCATAAAACAAACATTGGAACGTACAAAATAAATTTTAATTAGAATCTGGTAGGTGACGTGTGTTCTTGCTCCCTGCTGGTGGAGAATGATGTATCCCGGTCCCGCCCCGCGGGAGTAATCTTCACGCGATAAATTATACGCAACATTACGCATATTTGCATCTATAGCCTTTCGTTTGACGGCGACACGCTCGTTATGCTTCGGTGATTTAACCAGTAGGGCTGGACAAGGTTCTTGTTTTTTTTAAATTTACCTTATCTGTAGCTATGTAAGAAAGAAAATAATAAAAATAATGTTATCTTTATCTTATCTATTAATGACAGTCCACGGCGGTATTCCGCAGTGATTTCGAGAATGTCAAGTGAGTGAGAATAAATCAGTACCTACCTAAACATAATAAATCACAAGTAAAAACCAGACATCTTTTAATCGGCCATCTTCCCACCCCAAAGGTTGCCGGAAGACCGCTAGATAAATTGCAATAATCATAGAATATTTATAGGATTGAAGCACCTAATTCTATTTATTTCGTAATTCTATAAATTTTTACTATCTTTAACATTATAAGATTACATCTTGTCTTGCTTATCTGTTTTTCCTACTGAAAAATAATAGAAAATATAAAAGGTCAATCTCATAAATATAATTAACCTACCTATAGCTAAAATGCTGCTAACTTTTTAGTATTCTATGGTCTCAAAATGTATGAAGTTGACATAATGGGTCGACGCGATCTGTCATCAGTGGGGCTAGACAAGTTGCCATCGAATACAAACGCTAGCGTTCGGTGATCACCTATCGCTCTGCGTTGTCAAAAATGAACAAGCTAGCCAAGTTTTTCTGTGGTACAAGTTTATATCGTGATAATGCTCGTGTTGAATTCAACCTATCAAAATAGTATCGCGTAACGACGGACAAAACGGCATCACTATTCGATTAGCGCGAGTAAAAGTGATCATATTACAGCGTGTCAGTTGTAACGAGTGATATATCACGTGACTTACCTCAATTCCATACATTTTTGTAAGTGACAAGTGATCACCAAACGCTAGCGTTCGTATTCGATGGCCATTTGTCTACCCCGCAGCTTACGACAATCCTATTGATTTTATCGATATTCGAAAATCTCTAACTTAGAGTTACATACCATGACTAGGCCTCCTGGTCACAATTTAAGCTCTAGTATTGTATAGTCAAGTTTAGGGTACTAGAAAAAGAGAAACATGCTTTTAAAAATAAATACATAATATTAAGTCATAGAAAAAACACAAATATTTGCCAATACCGGGAATCGAATCTGGAACCGCTAGTTTTATAAGCCATTTAGGTCATTTACAATCCAAGCAGGCTAACAGCGAAGTTAAATGTTAATCATTATTCAATTACAATGGAAATAAATTGGCATAAACATATTTTTATTTCACTTAAAGCACACATTGTTTAGGAACAGGCTGAACACTCGCCTTTAATTAAATGCACCTTGACGTTTCCATGTTTAATGTTAACTCGGTTCGTAGTTCCGCGGCCCGGGTTTACTGCCCTTTGTGCGGTTACGACCTAATACCTCTACCTAGCCTTTTAAAAAAATAACGAAAACGTATTTTTATCCTGGAATCGTCCACTTAAATTTAAATTAGCTTATGACTTACACATTCGATACTTAAATAGAAATAATGCTTTTGTTTTTCAACTAGCTTCCGCCCGCGACTTTGTCCGCGTAGATTTCGAATATCGTTATTCCCTCGAGTACTTTTAAATTTCCCTGGATGAAATGTAGCCTATGTGTTAATCCAGCTATCTCCATTTCAAATTTCATCCAAATCCGTCCAGCCGTTGCACCGTGAACAAGTAACCAACATACACACACACAAAATTTTGCATTTATAATATTAGTATGATAGGATACGAACGGGTTCGATTCCCGAAATGAGTACAAGTTTTTTTAAAATCTATCTATGCTGTTTTTTTGTCACTAAAATCGATAAAATGGTTTCTAAAAACAGATCTTTGTATGTCTTATAGTGACAGACTTGCCCATACTGACCGATCTAATTGGGCCATCCTGTATAACCTTTAATCATTTTAATTACTTCACGAAAATTTAATGGTTTGAATGATTAATATCGATTGGTTTACGAATAACTTAACAGTTGAAGGTTCATCAGTGGTCAGGTGTAATGACTAACGGTAAGTCAACGTTTACCAACTTGACTTGGTATTTGATATAATCCAACAACAGTTTCATTATTCTTGGTTAATTTACTTGGTTTAATTAGGATTTAATATCATAATATCAATATGTCACCCATCTTTACATTGTATATGTGGTGTGAAACTGATTGATAGAGTAAAGAATGAAAAGGTCAGAGACAAAATGTGGACTAAAAGATGTACTTAGTGACTAAGATTGAAAAGGGCTTGCTTCGATGGTTCGATCATTTGGAAAGGATGGATGGAAGAACATTGACGAAAAAGATATACGGAAAGTGAGTACAAGAGTCGGAAGGTAGGTACACCTAGGCCGCCCTAGGTGTACTTTTTCTTTTTCAGTGTTCGTATTTTTGTGTTCCTGTTTGGGGATAAGACAGCCAGTTTAATGACTAGCATAGAGGCATTCCATCTTAGTCCTCAGGGTTGGCAACGCATTTGCAGTCTTAGGCTTGCAGTCTTGTGGATGCGACTGTCTATGGGTCACAGTTTCCACTTACACTGTGTGCTCGTTGGCCTTCTCTTACCATAAAAAAAAACCTAATCCCGAGACGCTTGAAATTTCAACGAGTTGATGAACCTTTTCTCATGACTGTTGTATCCTAGTGAAAAAATATTTAAATGACATTTTGAGACAGCCTTTCCAGTGTTTTCGATTTGGGTCATTCTAAGATTCAGTATTCAGATATTTTGCGAATCAAACGTTTTGGATCGAACATCAGGAAATTTAGGCTATTTTTATAATGAGTCAATTTGAATTTTAGTCCAATTTTGCCAATTAAAGATGAAAGCATAATTAAATTTAATCGTATTAAAATTTACTCGGTTATTTAAGCTTGCTGTTGAGTAGTCGCCTCAAAAATGGTAACAGTGTCTGTTTTGTTTCGACTATCGTGAGTCATCAAAATGGTTGCCGCTGATAATCACCGTTGCGCACAATTGTAATTTGCAATGGCAATGCTCATCGAGGTAAAATATCACTTAAGTGATGTCCAAAATACCATTTCGTGGTACACATTAGACACTCATTTACCGCTTTGTGAATATTATGAATTCTTTGTTCCAATTTTTGTAAATACTTTTAGACTTGATAATCCTCTGACTATTGACTCTGCTTTGGTAGCTACCTAGTTTAGGCAAGACTACACGAGCAAATAATCTGATCAATTAATCAGAAGAAATATTAACGTAAACCGTTACAACTGTTGCAATTGTACTTTTTGCTGATGATACTTCACTAATTTTCAAGGTAGATAGAAAAACCGTAGACTACAGTAGGATAAACGCCACTCTAGTTAAAGTACATAATTGGTTTATTAGTAACAACTTGCTACTAAATGCCAAGAAAACTAAATGTGTTAGGTTCGCTTTGCCTAATGTTAAACCGGTAGATTCTAGTATTTTTCTAAATAACGAGTGTTTGCTAATGGTAGATAGGGCGGTTTTCCTAGGCATAACAATAGATAAAAATTTGCAATGGAGTCCCCACATAGCTGCACTGGCAGGTAAACTAAGTTCGGCAGCTTACGCCGTTAGGAAAATTAGACAACTAACTAATGTTGAGACAGCTCGCTTAGTTTATTATAGTTATTTTCATAGTGTTATGTCTTATGGTATTCTGGTTTGGGGTAAGGCAGCTGACATACAAACTATATTTGTGTTACAAAAAAGGGCCATTCGTTCTATTTATAATTTGAATTCCCGTGACTCCTTAAGAGAACTTTTTAAAGAAACTAATATCTTAACTGTAGCGTCTCAATTTATTTACGAGAATATTATTTATGTTATTAAGAATTTAGATTCGTTCACCAAAAACTCAGATATACATAATTTAAATACTAGAAATAAAAATAAAATAGCTATTCGAAAATTCCGTGTCCGTAAAATATATAAATCATTTGTTGGTCAATGCATTCATTTCTATAATAAATTACCTGAAGTAGTTTTAAAGTTACCCTTTCCAGCACTTAAAAAATATTTGAAAAGGTCGTTAATGTCTAAAGCGTATTATAGGGTCGAGGACTATCTAACAGACAAAAATGCATGGCATACACCCGAAACTTAGTCAATAGTCATTTGTTCAAATGCAAAGGCTTTATCCTGCTTTTTCTTGTCTGGGGGACACCGTTGATGCAGGAAAACATATCGAAACTTTTATGTGGTCATCTTGCACCATCTCATATACACATATATAAGTAGGTAGTTGTAGTTATTTTATTTTATTCTTTTCTATCTTTCTCTCCCGTAAGATTTTTGGCATGTTTTCCTGCTGAACTACTGTTATTTGATATTATATTTAATTTAATACTTGTAGCTTTATATAATGCTAGATTAAGTTGTACATACCATTGTAATATGCAATATGAAATAAGTTTAAAAAATTACTGACTGCTGAGTTTCTTGCGGCGTTTCTTCTCAGCAGTGGTCTCCTCTTGGGAAGCGCTGGTAGTATCTTGACGTGTAAAAGTGCCCGAGCGGCCTACTTACTAAATAAATTTCTTTTATCTTTTATCTTTTATCTGTTACGTTACTTAAAAACAATTGGATATAGGTAATATATTATAATATGACCCGCCGCGTGGTTGCCGGCTTAGAATAGTGCCACTCCATGCCCTTCTGTGCATGGAAGTCGTAAGAGACGAATGAGGGGGACTGGGGCTTGTAGTATTGTTAGGCGATGGGCTTGCAACCTGTCACTTAATAGACACAGGTAAACATCTTGGCCTGTTTGTGCAAAATGTGGTTATAAAATTAACAAGTTGTTAGAGTTGTTGGTAATTCTGTAGCTTTGCCTACCCGACTCTAGGATGAAGGCGTGACGGTATGTATGTGTATGTATTATAATATGAGCCTGATTGGTTGAAATGAATATTATAATTTGTTAATAATCTAAACACAATTTTACGAAACATAAAGCGATTTCTATTGTTATTTCTTTTTTAGTTAATTCGTACATGGAAATATTTCTAGCGTCCCTAAAAAGACAAGAAGTAATGATATTAAGCGTTGAGTGGGGATAGATATATTTCTCGGCCCATTGTGCTCGACGGACAAAGGATTCCCTTTTTCTTGTCCGCATATACTTCCGACCAACCTTTCAAAACGCGTGGTACATTGCCACCCTTTTGTCTGTCCTTTCGCAATGCTCGTTGAGCGTTTTTGGTTTCTTGTTGATATGCAGCGGGAGGACGTGGCACAGTTTCACTTGGACTGCTCTTTTATACACGTAGGGTGTTTATAAGGTACAAGTTTCCCGTTTATCTTCTATCTTTGGCTGTTGTTTACCTTCTTTATTATTTATTATATACGAGTTTTGTAACGCCACCGTAATCGAAAGCTCGCTTCATAAAATCCTCCAAGAGTATTTCAAGTCACGTTATGGTTATATGGAATCTATGTTACTTGGTAAAACAATATTGCTTTTGATATCTTATCGTATTGATGACGTTATGATAACTCCTATTACTTGACACCGTGTTAGCCTAGTGACTCTGCCTACGAAGCTAGCGGTCCCGGGTTCGATTCCCGGTATTGAGTATGGGCAAATATTTGTGTGATGAGTACGGGTACAAAGGCGACACTGAAAGTTTTTAGAATAGACCACTTATAATTCCTTTAGAAAAAAACGAATTCAATTTTTAAAAATAAAACTCTGAAAGTCTACATCCGTCAACTTTTTTAATATGTCATTTGTTTTGTAATAGCGATAGCGAAACAACTGCTCTGCGCTAGCGATTCCAGGCTAATAATCCCTGACGTTCCCCAACCATGACATTTTACTGCTCCCAGCGCGTCTCCTGCCTTCTACCTTGCCCATCATAATTAATTGAAGCAGTTGCTATCTACCATGCCGAAACACGTGCCGGACATATCCAATTTCCAATTCCAAACAAGCAAAAACGTGTTATTGTTGAGTTTGAATTCATGACTATAACCGTTAATACATTAGTTACTTTCAAAATGCTTATGACGTTTGTGGCAAAAAAGGTCACGAGAAACGCAGAGCTGCCGACTTCAAAATACTTAGATAAAGAAATCAGGTATAATGTCACCCTGCAAAATGGGTGACGTAGACGAGGCAGGCCTAGAAGATGGCAGGACGAACTGGACGCATTACTTAGCAACTGGCGGATAGAGGCACCAAATAGAAACTAAAGGAGATCAAAGAGGCCTTTGCTCAGCAGTTGGATAATCCCAAATTATAACAAGCATCTCACACGAAGGTGAACTCCGGCTCCCCATCTCAAAACGAACCCGCTTTGTCTGCGATACGTTGCCGAGATAGCTAATTTTAGCACCATGGCAGGGTCGCGCATGGCGGGACGCGGCTGAGCGAGTGCTAAGTAGCAATGATAATTAAGCTTAACGACCTTACAGATGTGCTAACTGGTTCAGCCCGAACTCCTTTATTGCTTACTCCGCAGCAATATTCGTTTCGGGAATGATGCTTTCAAAATTGAGAAGGAACGCTAATTCCGTTACGCTCACCGAGTTAGGAAGTTGATTGTCAAAATTATAAAGCAATCAGCGGCCAATTTGCTTACGGCTCTGAGCGAGTTTTATTAATAATACTTTGGAACAAAAAGTGGATTTTGTTTTTAAAGTTTTTTAGGGGATAATGATCCCCTAAAAAACTTTATTTATTAGTTTAAAACGGATAAGTAAATTATTTCATTATCACAGGTTTAAAATTAATCGGTAAATGGTTTTGTCATTTCATACATGACACCGCATAGGCAAGAGTCGTCATTGTGCAAGGCGTCCTGATCGCTACCACCATCTTATCCCTTAACCTATAAGACAACCGGTGAAATTACGAGCATAGTTAGCTTGTAGTTAATTAATGAATTGATTTATTTGTGTAATATTGAAATGACAGTTGCGATCGTCATCTATTCGAATATCACTTTTCACACGTCAGGTAGAAGTGATTGAGCTGTACTTACATACAACGTCCAGCTTGTAGGAGTCCTCGATGCTCTGGCCGGGCAGCGCGCTGTTGTCGGCTTGGCACTTCAGCTGGGAGCCGTCGTCTTCGGGCAGCGGCATGAACTCCATCAGGCTGCTCACCCACGTCTCGTTCATGGCTTCCGTTAACTGCAACATGGCTTTGTAAAATTCTTTTTCTAACTTCGGTCCCTGTTATTAAAAAAAACCGACGAATTGAAACCTCCTCCTTTTTTTGAAGTCGGTTACAAACTAGAGGACGCCTGACG
Source organism: Acleris sparsana (assembly GCA_923062465.1). NCBI lineage: Eukaryota > Metazoa > Arthropoda > Insecta > Lepidoptera > Tortricidae > Acleris > Acleris sparsana. The sequence continues at coordinate 7,458,966 of OV281303.1, forward strand.
TCATTTAATATGATTCCCTCTACTCCCACTACTTCCCGTATTTTAAATACTCCAAATTCCAAGTGTTTAAGCTGTGTGTTATTTGGATTATTTTGTTTGGTTAATTTATAAAACGATCACACCTTTGACATAATGATTTTCGTCGTTATTGAAAAGTTCGCATCACCAGTATTTTCTATAAAAATCAAGCTGTTTTTTTAATAAAAAGGCGGCACAAAAATAAATCTAGCCTATTAATGCATGTCATAAGGTCATCTTAAATATTAACATTATTGACCTTGGCCTTATGGTATAGTAGGTATAATGTTCATTTTTATGAGCATTTTTTGAAAGTCTTAGCCTTATCAATTGGAGGTATAATACAAAATGCGCGGGACCAGCAGTTAGCAGTAAAGTATTATGCTATTATTAAATAACGCCTTAAATTAAAGATGCGTAGACGGTGTTATACGTAATGCCGTTAGATAGCACATCAAGTTTTATGCTCATGATTCTGTTTCAGCCTTTACGAGGACGTACACGAGATTTAAACGTCTTAAATGTCACGGTTATCATTTTTATAGTCAACAAGTGATACAAAAAGCAAGCCTTGAATACCTTAATAACAATACAGCATTATACAGTTCTGATGCTGCAGTCGTAGGCGGTTCTACTATATATATAACCTGTGACACTCCTTGGGTGAATACCAATCCAATTTAAAACCCGTCAAGGCGTTTATCCTACCTTAGGTCACTAAGAAACATGGATACATACATACATTAATAATCATAATAACTTTGTACAGTCAACAGCTTACATAAGTGATCATTTATGTACCTTTTCGCTTTCAATCGTTTCACAATTATCTACTAGGGGGCCTCAGCAACTTTGTAACCTAAACATTGTTGTGAATAAACGAAATTATTAATTTCAATTTCAATACATTCACTCAAAAACATTACACTCCTTTTTTAAATGACCACATAGATCGGGATCTTAGACCGTAAGTAGAAGATAAGATACTTTGTGGTATGGTCACAATATTTATTATTCATTTTACTCTTGACCAAGAGACCAAGCCCTAATATTTAAAGAGTAAAAAAAAAAACAACAACATCGTGTACAACTTCCTAAATATATGCTTACCTTGCCCCTTTTGAATTTTCTATTGTCCTTAAACCAAGTGAGTTGAGCCGCGGGTCGGCTACCTTCCGACACGCATTTCAAACTGACATATCTCTCCGATGACAGCGTGGCTTGTTTGTTCTGTATTTCCACACGGGTTGGCTTTACTGCGAACCAAAATTTTTCACTCCAATAAATAATGCGAATTCAAAGATATTTTAGCTTTCGAGTTTTAACTCTTAGGCCTAAATTGAATAATAGGGAAGTGCTTCAAATTAATGAGTGACGTAATAGATTTATACAACACAAAATACACAAACCCTTTAGAATACTGTTTCGCGTTTTACATAATGTAACGTTTCACCGAATTTTCTGTTAAATTGTGTTTAGTATTGTTATCCGGATTCAATGTAACTAATTTTTATAGAGTTTGCGTTAGTATTTCCTTCTGTTGTAGGAATCGGGTTCAAATTGAATTGAAATTTCCCAAAATATATAAATCGATAATTTAAGGGGAATTTAGAGGAACTTGTTAACTGAGAGTTGCGTAAACAGAATAAACCATCGTATTTATTAGACTACAATCACTACGTTAAATATACAAACATACAAAGCTCAAATTAGTGTTACAAGGAAAGTTCGATGCAACTTCGTACAAATGAATGCTGGCAAGCACTTCACGCCGCAACTAGGTATATATGTGTACTCGGAACTTAATTTCTGGGTTATTTATTTGTGTTTATTGATTTTTTTTTCGTTATTTTAAAATTACAAGACCTAATACAACGAAATGAATATGCAGCTGAGATTATACACGGTAAAATCTTATTGTTTTTTTACGTGTTTCCGTATTGTCAACGTTTTGTTAGTTCTTATTTACTTGACGGTGATGGCGGCCGGCCGAGTTAAAAGCAATGCATCTATAACACGTCAAAGGCACTATAGTGTAACCGTGTTGAATATAGGCCCAGTTATTGACAGGGTGTGTTTTCTACATCATTATGTACTCCGGTATATCTTGTTAATGCGATGTTTTTTTTTGTCTACAAGATAATTATAATTATATGCCTCACGTAATGTTAAACACTGAGTTATGAACCCTTTGTAGTGCATTCGTGCACACATGCCACTGGGATTTTTCATATTTTGCAAGTTCATATAGGTATTATTAGGTATTATTACATACTAATTTTATCCATGTTAATCGTATGTAATGAACAATGCCTATTCAAGGTTTTATTTTACAGATCATTATTAAATTAACATTAACAAGTCTGGTTTTATTTTAATTCAACCTCATTTAGATTTCATTGAAGGATGTTAGTGGTATTAAATAAGGCGTAGTTTATTATTTAATTCAGAGAGTAGGCAAAGAATGAATAACTAATCACTTTCAGGAATTCAATTACATTTTTATTGCCTTTTTATGTTATAGGGCACCAAGCTCAGTATTTTATTTGAAGGTTTGGAGCGCTGATCTCGAAGCAAAAAAGAATTGGCTCCGAGCGAAGTATCACGATTGCCAGTCAATAAATGAAACTCGAGTGGAGTGTGCTCAGTCATCTGAATTGTCTATTTGTGCAACAGTTGCGTATTGCATTTTACTGTATCACTGACTTCAATAAAAAATGGTAAGGGGAACGAATGCGTTTGAGTAATTTTTACTGTAGGCCATTTTTAATTTTATTTAACTCACCTCGAAACAAGCGGCTGTGAATCGAAATAATTGTCTATAGGTTTTATTTTCGTGCGTTTTAAATGCGTTTTGCTTTATTCATAAACTAGAAACAATACTATGCAGATCGTATAATTGTCGGTTGATTAATTCATATGTGTGAACTAGTTAATTTATCAGCAAGATTAATAAAGTAAATACGTAAATATCATGTGGTTGGTGTACGAGTATTCAGTGTTTGCAACTTGTGTACAAAAATATGAAATTAAAGATGTAAGTAATTCAAATTCTCTCTCTCCATTTTTGAAACCTTCAAGAGACGAGCATAAGGCCTTCAAAGGCTGGCAACGCAACTTTAACACCTCACTTGTTGTTACAGGTGTCTATGGGCTTTCATAAGGTGACACTATAGCTTAAAAAAAAATAAAAAATATATATGATTAGACTTACAATTCATCTCTAGTCTAACAGTCTTTTCCTGTGGACTGACGAGGTTGGTGTTCGACGCTCGGCACTTGAAGGTGGTGTTCAGGTGAGTCCTTTTGATGTGGGGCAGCTCCAGCCGGTTGACCACCACGTGAGTGTCAGTCTTCTCCCCGATGTACTGTGGTGCCGGCTGACCGTCGATGAGCCACTGAACCGTAGGTGCTGGTCGACCTGGGGCAAGTTTTTATTATTCCTGGTTTTGAATAAATCATTTTGCTCCACGTTCATTAATCAATGTTTATTTTACAGTATCCTGCCTTTTGGCTGAAAATCGTTTGGCAAAATGTATCGTTACCCAACCATTTCATCTGCCAAGCCACTTTTTGGTTTACATTCATGTTGCATAAAATTTACTGTTATAATTTCGTTTTGCAACCCATGGCAGAATCATCATTTCGCATAATTACTTTTGGCATAAAAAAATCGCATACTGTCATTTGGCACAATTGTCTTTGGCAGGAATAGTACATTGGCATAACGTTGATTAGAATAATAGTCCTATGGTAGAATAATTGTTTCGCCGAATTTTGTATGGCATACTATGTAGTTGGCATAAAGTTATAAAGCAGAATAATATTTTACTAGGTTCTTCATCCTGGATTGTTAAAGGCAATAGGTGCCTATTTAAGATTAGCATAATTATTTTAAGGAATAATCCTGAGTTGTCTTTGTAAGTAATGATTATTTTGCAAATCAATGAAATTGCATTTATGTGTTCTGTCTTTATTTTTTTGTGTATTTCGGACAATCTATATTATGCAAGATGAAGGGAACCCGTTATTTATCCCACTGCTCCAATTGCAATGCGGTCCTGGCGCTTGGCCGGATGCTGCCGCGGCACGCTCGCTACGCTCGCTCGGCACGCACGCTGTTATTGTAGAACTTCTAACCTAACCCAACCTATTATACTGGTAGCAGTACGTTACTAATTATTGTGCTATGGTACAATTATGCCATAATAAATTCGGCGGAAGGTATATTCTGCTACATAACATTCTGCGAAATGATTGTTATGCGTTATGACAGTTATGCTAAGTATACTATTATGCTAAAGTATCATTCGGCTAAAAATGTTTCTGCGATTACTGTTATGCGAAATGTATTTCGGACAATCTATATTATGCCAGATGAAGGGAACCCCAACCAGCTATTATCTGTAACTGTAAATATTTCGGGATTCATTTCAGTACCATCGAGGTTAGGTTAGGTTGGTTGTTTATAAAAATATTTAAATATTTACAGTTACAGATAATAGCGGGTTGGCAAATGAAACGGTTAGGAAACGACACATTGTCCAAACATATTTTTACCAAAAGAAAGAAAATCGTTTTTTAAATTTATTTTATTTTTATAAAAAATCTTATGAAGTTTGCAACGGCTACTGTTTACTTCTTACTAAAAAGTCATCTCTCCTTTAACTAGTCAGGAAGATATCCTTATAATTAGGGTTCTAAACATGAAAGGCGCCCAAGGAAACCCTGTTACTCAGCCTACTCAGTATGTCCGTCCATCAGTCCAACCGTCCGTCTGTCTGTCTGTCTGTCTTAATTTCTAAGAGCTGTATCTTTTGAACCGTAATAGATAGTGGGTTGTGTTTTCAGAATATATGTGGTTTACGGCGGATTAACTAACAAATTAAGAAATTAAGAAAAGTGTCATAATAAAGATCCCCATCCCCAAACAAGAAACTTATTTAAACGTACTCTTAATTTTGTTCTATCGTAAAAAAGGAAAACCTGTATGAGGTTAACGTTTTTTTAAAAATTACTTTTTTTTTTTTAAATATTCAAACTTTATTTCACAATACACAATGTTAGTACAAATGGCGGACTTAATGCCCTGAGGCATTCTCTACCAGTCAACCACTGGGCCAAACAGAGACAAGTAAAGGTTAATAATAATAATACAAAAATCTAAAAAGCATCACCTACTAGTTTTGTTATAAATACCTAGAAGCATAGAATGTACAATGGTAAGCTATGTTCTCCTTTATAATAACATGAGAGGAAATTGTAATCTAAAATAAACATCATCATCATCATCATCCTCCTGCCCTTGTCCCACACTAAGTGGGGTCGGCACAACATGTCTTCTTCTTCCACTCTCCTCTATCTGCTGGTAACTCAGTACCTACTCAAACCTTTCATAGACGTATCATTCTTCACACGGTCCATCCACACTTTTTTTGGTCTCCCTCAACCCCTATATCTAAAGTAAACATTACAATAAATAGAGATTTAATAGATAGAGATTTTGTGTTTAGGAGACTTGAGCAGATATTTTAATAATTCTGTTTGTGTAGGGAACGAACGGCGTCATCCAGAAAACCACAAAGAGCATTTTTAATACATTTCCTTTGTAAGCTGTCGCCGATAACGCAGTAAAACTGATTGGATTTTAATATGATTTTTATAGTTAGTTGTTATTGGTAGGAACCAGTACAATATTGCGTTTTTTGAGTGGTTCCTCACTAACAGAGTGCATAATGACTTTATTTCAAATGTGAGAAGTTTAATACCGCCTGCTACGAGTAAGTATGTATTTTTGTTCTAGGCGTATTTATCCAACAGAAGTTGCCTGAAAGAGGTCACTATTTATCAAGGCAACTGTACGTATGTACGTATACGTTAATATATATATGTGGGTACTTTGTTTATGTTTAACTGAACCCCATAAAGTGGAGCGTATTTCTATTGTATTGTATTGTCTAAATACCTGCAGTTATAAACATGTCTTTAATAAAGAAGATATCGTGGAAATGAAACTGCAGCAGGAAGGCAAGAGGTAAGGTAAGTGGTAAGTCTACTAGAGTGATCCTAACGGAAGAGCAACGCTGAATTAACAGCCGAGTAACCGACACATGCTGAGTTGCGGTCGTTTCATAACCACTTTTTTTACTTCTTTTGTTAAGCGTTGTTACGAAAAAATGTATTTTCTTCTATAGACTAAACTACTAAATAAAAGTTAATTTATTTTTAAGCCCAATAAGAATACCAAACCAAGTTACTGAATGAACACCCTAACAACCTAAAATCAGGACTATCCCACTGCACAGCATCGATCTAAAGCAAACTTAGAATACAAAACTAAGCTGTCATGCTAAGCGTTGGTTTTAGCTAAACTTAAAATCTGGATTATCCATTCAGCATGTCATTAAAACCAGCTTAGTTTAGTCATCTGCGTGACATCACAGCCGGGCTGAATCGTGTAAACATAGCACGAACGAGTTCGGCAGCCCCCGCCCGGGCGAGGCTCTCGCTATAATTACGTTATCGTGGTCGCAGACTACCATTACGCGACAAGCCGACGTTGCAGCTCACGTGGACTCTAAGCTATCGCAGAACAGTCCAAAATTGATAGATCGAGACTCAGTAACAATATGCCGCGCGTTATACTTAAGTCGATGTGGCCGACTTTGCCGCTAGCCATATTGATCATTCGACGTCACTTATTACTAGTTTCTTGTTCTTTGAAACTTTCGTGTATTATTTTTGTGTTGGGTGGTTGAGGCGTAGTTTACATTACTTGTTTTTATTGTAATATCATCTTTGAGACGATGTTGCGAGGTCATTTTTGTCGTGGTGTCCGTACTAGGATAACCTGTTCCTCCCCCGATTTCACAAAGAAGTAGGTATGAGTATCGTATCGTCGTTTACATAGTAAAATCGTAATCGAGAAATTTAATAATCTCGTTAAGAACTTGATATCGCGTCAATAAAATTTGTAGCAATTTATCTTAAAGAATTCTGCCGACGTAGGGCAATATAATTTTATGGACCATTTAAAAGAGAGTCCGCCAAGCGGTCTCAATTTTGTAACCATAAAATACACTCGACACCGAACCGACTTGCGAACCGTTGGTATGGTTAAGGTTGTATAATAATGGCGGCAAACCACTTTACAGCTGCTCCTAAGCTATAGAATAATCTGATTCAGGATATTACAACATTATTTTTTGTATAAAAGTAAGCATTATTATTAAAAGTAATGTTCTATTTTCAAATTGATTGAGTAAATCGCTTGCTGTAGGATTCATTCAAAGATAAACACGTGGGAACTATGCTGGAGGATACGATCTTATTCATAAAAGCGCAATAAAATAGAAAAAGTGTGTTTGAAATATGCTCTGTCCTTATTTGTCATTATGATTTTTGAATTGGGCAGAAAGGGATAGCGAATACTTTTACTAAAATAGGTTTATTGGGGTTTATCAAAATTTATTTTTCTTTAGTAATATTATAGAGAGGAAAGAGTAAAATCCACAAGAGAAAATACTCTTTAATCGAACAATTGTCCTCGCGTGTGATATCTGTGGACTTATTTCTGTAATAAGTCCATGGCGATGGTTTATAAATAGCTTGACATTGTCGGAATACACCTTAACCGGAGTGAACGCCATTAGTTGAGATTCGAATTAATAAATTATAGCAGTCCAATGGAACCCTGACCCACCATAGAACTGTGTCACACTGACGTTATGATTTAAGTCGTAAGAAATGTCAAACAAATTGTTTTATAACGAACACAGTTGTATGGTCGGTCAGGGTTCCAATGGGCTGATAGTACGCCTTACTCGTAGAAGTAATTGTGTCACTCTTTTATTTGGTTTTAATGTTTGTATGTCAATTAAACACGTGACTTACTTTTTTTAATGTAAAAAAATAAACTTGATGAATCATAAACAAGATATAACTATTATAAATTAAGCTTGATTTAATAGTGAATGAACTATTTCTGGAGGGGGATTAGTTTGTGATACCTGATTGAATTAACTTAAAAAAATAGAGCCACACATAATGGCACCTAAAATCCGTCATTATGTTTCTTTGATGTTACCTAGGACACTTGACTTGGGTTGCCAAAAAAAGTCAAAGGATAACTAAATTTCATAAATCAGTATAGCTATGTAGCTATTTAGATATGCACGTAAAACATACGCCCTTATTGGCAGCCAGGTAAAAAGGATCTTACTGTTATACTTGCTAGACCTCCGTGACACATCATTTATTCAAATACACATATAAATTTATGAACCTCTGTTTGACAATAATGTTAGTATATACTCGTATTAAATATTTACATAATATTTTGAATGTAACCCTGAATTTGTTCAGTTCTCGTAATACAAAACGTGATAAATTATTTCACGAAGACGCTCAAAGTTGGTATTGGTACTATCAAATGTTATGTAAACGGAACCTTCGACTTCTTTTATTAACTTTCCTAATAAGTTTCGAACAGTTCTGGGCTGGGTCCGCTCAAGTATCAAGTTGAACTTTCACCTTCGACTCACTGTAACCTATAATAACGTCAAGACTGTTTGGTCTTTACACAATTACTCATTAGTTACTCCTAATAAAACTAAATAAAAGTTTGTCATTGTTTCCACGGAATTATAATGGGATTTTAATCTGTATAGTAAAGCTTTTAATAAAAACTCCAATACGGGTGAGTGCTTTTTAACTTGAGTATTTAAGTAATATTCTTGATACACATTCAAGAATATAACTTAAGTACTCAAGTTAAAAAGCAACCTGATACTTACAAAAATTTAACTCGACTTTTCCTCCGCTATAAAACAAATACGGAATTACTTAACTAACTTTATTAAATTATATTTTATCATTAAGTGACAGCTGTTATTTGCAAGACGAGGTAAACGTTTCCTTTTCTCGTCAAAACCGCATCCTCGATTTGTAATAGCACTTGAAGCAACGACCGACCTAAAATTATTTAGCAAAGTCGACCACAGAGTGGCGCGGGATGACAGCCCACTAATCCCTGAGGCTATGCATAATTCCAGCCGAAACATTAAGCGCTTCGGAGGATTAGCAACTGTTTATACATGAAGATTTTCCCGACTTTGTGTCATGTTATACGCTAACTTGACTAAAATTCTTGTTACTCACACAACTTCTAAATTACTTCGTTCGCCGCTCCAGCGCCGTACGTGCGCGCAGGATCCCCGCCAGTTTTATTTTAATGACGCACCGCCGGAAACGATTTCGTATAATTTCTACAGCTACGAAATAATTTAGCGAATGGAATCGAAAAAGACGAAGCCAGTCAGGGATATAATGTGATATTTCGATTGACAACATTTTCAATTTGCGTCGTTTCGGATTGAATGGAGTTCTTGCGAACATGTTTTAGTTCTGTCAGGGCTGTAAGTATGATGACGTAATCAGCTGAGCGGCGGGACGCGGTGCCTAGTGGGGCGTCTAATTCTGCGTTGGGATCCCCCGCCCCTCCCTCGGCCCCGTATCTGCCTCGAGGCAATGGATAACTTTACACCGGGTGCCATTTGGAGCCGATCTCTCACAGCGTGACTTATCGGTAACTTTAAGGGCGATATATCAAAGTAATCGGTTTAATTTCTCATCTCTCACTTGGGAGAGAACTTATGCTTATTCCTTGACTGATACCGTCGTGATTTGTAACGATATAAACTACCTTAGACCTGCTAATTTCAAACTAACTTTAGTTCGTGTGATCTTAATCTGAGGCGTAAATTAATTGGGACGTCAGTCGTAGTGTTTTTAGCCAAATTTGGAAACTATCGAATTATTTTTATACTACGGGTGCCAAAAAATACTTATTTCCAGGTGAATAATTTATTTTCTAAAATGTCCGCATGTTTCCTATAACATTTACAAAGTTCGCTGCTACTCACTACTGCTACTACTATTTAATTTATTGTAAATGTGTGTAATTATTATTAAACTCCAGTTATTCAAAAAGTGTTTTTGTCTTATTTACCAAAGTAATAGAAATACTTACGAAAATTGTTTAATTTAAAACGACCGTTATGACCGTAGCGCGTGTATCGGAATGTACATATTAAAGCAGCACTAAGTGACGTATGGGCCTTTGACAATTTAGCACCAAGCGTAGCATACTAGCATATTCCGCGCTCAGGCTCTACACACGCGTAGCGGTGCGGCATGGCAGCGTACAACCGTAGCATACTTTGTCGCTTGATTGGGTATTCTACAGCACTTACGATGCTACAGTGCCTACAGTGTCACGGTAACTACACATCAGGGGCTCTCAATCGGTAAAGCCAAATTGCTTTTGACGTCTACTTGAGAGACAATATTTATATTACTTTATAATAGACATTCTTAGTTATCCTACTGAAATGATTTAAATTCTGTAAAATAACGCTAAAATACTGTATTGCATCTCCTCAAGATTTTATCTTAAAATAATAAATGTATAATTAAATAATTATGACAAATGATATTTAATTTTTCAAGCAGAAATTAGCTTATAATGGCAATCAAAATAAATCTTCAATCATAACTCAAGGATGTTACAAGAAACGATAGACTGTTTCTTTAGGTGTTCAGGTTGTTATTTTGTGTCTCGTTAGCATAACAAAGACTTTTAGTAGGTACTTGTAATAAAAGAATAGAGTAACTCCACAATTTTCCTGACGAGCACCATATCATAGCCAATTAGACCGTTGGGGTAAATAAATGATGCTTCCCTGTCTCAATTTATATCGCTCAATATTAATGTCTATGTAAATGATTCCCTTTACGTTTACATAAAAATTATACTCGGGATTCGGTAGATCATTTTTATCGGGTAAATCGAGGTCAGCCCGGGCTGGAAAGCTCCGCCCTAGCTTTCGCCCGGCATTTTTTTAGCTTTAAGTTAGCTTTTTGAGTCGGAAATTTGGCAATTTATCATTGCTCGACTGTTATCAGTGGCGCTTCATTAAGACACTTGTTTTTATTTGGACAGCTTAATGTAATCGTAGGAATATAAATATAACGTTCTGGTATCTGAATCATTTATCCATTTGAGCCATTTTTCTTATCAAATGAATTTATCAAAAAGCGTTTAACCGTTGGGCATCGCACAGCTTGTTTTGTGGTATTTTGATTCCATGCTCCATACTAACTTACATATTCGTCATTTAAATTAAAATATAATTTTATTATGCATATTTGAAAAAAAAAGATTTCAGTGTCAAAAGTTTTCAACAATGGCTGTCACTTAGTTTAAAAAAAAGGCAAGTTTAACATTGAATACGTGTAAAAAAACACAAAATAAGTGCGGTTTTATCTAATTCCAACCACGTGCAACTGCAAAAACAATTGGATTTAGTAACGCTTTTATTAAGGCAGCAAATTGTGGATACTTACTTATAATAACACACTAGATGGAATGGCATGATAACCTAGAGATTGTCTGGGAAGCCAACGGTTTCTCACTCTAAGCCTCATACGAATATGGCCGAAAATGATTACTTAAGTTTCAAAGTTGATTGTGCTACACCACTACTTTTACAATTTTCTACCACGAAATAGTACAAAACGGAAACATTATAGCCAAGTTATTGTTCTTGGGGGGTTACTGGGCCTCGCAGCATTACATTTCAAATGTATATAAATAAACGCTAGAAAATGTGAAGGTCAAAGTTTATATTAAAAAGTTTCTATATAAATAATTACTTTCTAGCTATCGCTAATTAAAAACAGGGCTTCAACACAAATTTAATTAATAATGTTATAATAAAATATCATTTTGATTTCAAACGAAAAGCGTCTTCTTCTCTAGAATATGAATAACGATATTAAAAAGCAATTACCACTATCTGTCCTTTCTTTTGCTTATTTTTATTTTATACTTATGTGTGTTATTGTTGTGACTTTTTTCTTTTTTCCTTTTTTTCTTTAAAAATAAAAGTCTTCTGTGACTCACTGACTGACAGGCAAACAAGCCCCCAGGCCTAAGCCACTGTGCTTAGGGATTTGGGAATATGGAGAGAATACTCCTCGGGTATCTTATGGGGGCACTAAGAAAAGATTTTTCAATACAGTTGCTAAAAAAGTGGTACTTTACGAAGCTGTGTACCATGCGGAACGTTGAACTCGCACTTGTGTTTCTTTTACCCTTTATGTAGGTAATGTGTATGTAAACTCATTATTGCAAAAAATAACAAATACCAAGTTAGTATACATAAACTTAAGATGACGTGCACAATGGCGAACTTGTTCCTTTAAGGGATGATTACGTACACATACATAAACTCACGCCTTCATCCCAGAGTGGGGTAGGCAGAGCTACAGAATTACCAACAACTCTAACAACTTGTTGATAATTCTGTAACCATATTTTGCGCAATTAGGCTAAGATGTTTACTAGTGACAGGTTGCAAGCCCATCGCCTAACATAACTACAAGCCTTTATGTCCTTAGATCGCCTCTTACGACATCCACGGGAAGACATGGAGTGGCACTATTCTAACCCGGCAACCACACGAGAAAGCGCTTTAAGAGATATCTTCCAGTTACCTGACTATGATTAAATTACACTGTAATTTTTTATCAAACCAAGAATTAACTAAAAGTATCGTTTCATTGTAATTTTTTTGCTAATGTATTAAATACGTCGTTTCATACACTTTTGTTACTGTCATTTTACACGAGACCTTCGAGGGGAGGCGTACGGGGTATAATCATCGCACTAGCAGCAATAGTACATTGTTGCCTAGGCGCGGAAAGTAAGGGTTTTCCTGACGAGGTGGTTAGCAGGCCGAGCAACAGCGAGGCCTGCTAAAATATGAGTCAGGAAATCCTCGTTTCTGCCGAGGCATATACATAATGCTTTTCTCAAACATGTGAGGAAATAATACAAATACATTTTTAAAAAGCAAGTAATTTAATTATGCAGAATGAACGAATGTTACCGACTGTCAATTGTTTTTAAATACTAACCATAGAAATTGGAATGCAAATTCAAAAAGAAACACACGCACTGTGCTAAAAAAGCAAGCAGTTACCTTGGCTGTTTGGAATTTTTGTCTTGGTTCTTTTGATTTTGTATGCAAATTGACAGAATTTTTAAGGAAAATATAGACATGGACGTAAAATGAGGCTCTTTCCGTCCTTGTCTTTCAATCGGAAAACCGTTTTTTCCGAGCATGTTTGAGTAAAATGTATTATTTCCAGAAACGGTAAAAATAGGTGGAGTAGTGGGAAACTAATTCTACGCGTAAGGCGTGCACTCGGTTATAATACAATATTTAAAAAAAACAATGGACAATGTCGAACAAATTGACCTTGTCCCAATATAAGCTCTAGACTTGAACTACTAGACAACGATAAACTTACTTATATAGAGAAAACGTACTAAAATACATAAGAAGCAGGAACAAATACTCGCGCCCATCACACAAATATCTGCCCTTACCGGGATTTGAACCCGGAACCGCTAGCTTCGTAGACAGGGTCACTACCAACTAGGCCAGCGCGTTGTCAAATACAAATACTGCGCGGCTAGACAAGTTGCCATCGAATACGAACGCTAGCGTTTGGTGATCACTTGTCACTTAGAGAAAATGTACGTAAGTAATGTAAATATATCACTCGTTACAACTGACACGCTGTAATGTGTAAGTGATATGTATGAGTACTTTTATACATTAAACATGTAGTGTTATAGTGGCATAGTGTGTAATATATGTATGTACCTATACTTACTGAATGCATTTTCAATAGACGCCATTTGTACCCGTCTTCCAAAGTTTCAATACATACCAACCCTCCTGCCAAGATATCGTGTACCCACAATTTAAGCAAAAAAATACCGCCAGCAGGAGATAAGGTACCTCTCAGCTTAAAGATAATGCGTTTTATAACTTTTTATAAAATATGCTCAAACTTGGACGAAGGATCTAAACCCAACCAAAAATAATGAGTTACTTATAATCTGGCTATTAGGAGTGGCGAAAAAGAAACATATAATTGCGTAAGCTTTCTCTAATATTTATAAAGCTCACAATTAGAGTTGATACGAAATTCCTAGAATTACTTTAATACGAGATAACACTATCGAACATACGTACATATTTCGTTAGGTAAATAATTTATAAGAGAAATTCTGGTTTTTAATTTCTCGAAACATTTAAAAAAAATATATGTGTAGGTATACAAGAATAATATGGACCTAAATATTACGGTTGTGGAGTGCTCATATAACCCTTTTCATGGCAAAAAAACATCTCATGGAATCAAACACGCCGAGTTTCTTACGCCGGTTCTTCTCGGGGCAAAGGTTTTATTTTTCGAACCGGTGGTAATGTTTTTTGACATTCATAGGTGCATTATTAGTATGCCTAAATTGAAGAATAAAGAATTTTGACTTTGACTTTGGCTTTGAAACTTCTTTGGTTTTAAAACAGCAGCAAAAAAAATATTGGAAACCCCTAAACAACCAATCACGGTGTCTGTGAATGTTATGGAGGATTATCGCCATTTTCAGTGATTGTGTATGGACCATATTTTTGGGTGTCGAAATAACCTCAAAATGACAACTGTGCAAATATATTAAAAACAGGATTTAATTTCGTGAAACACGATTAATTATTACGAATATGAATCTATTTAATCATATTAAGGCCGAACTCTTTTATTATGCGTGGTCCAATTACTTTTAAATGGTTTCCAAGTTTGAATCTGTTGGCTAAATATGCAAGCATTTAAAACATCACTTTACAAAAAAACCGTGGAACTTTTTTTTCCTATTTGTATTTTGAATAGATGTTCATAAATTAGTATTGAGCGTACGTTGTTAAAAAATTTCACCAATTAATTGTGTAACTTTAGAAATTACGGACCAGAAATGTCATCATCATCATCCAGTGAAGAAGAATTAACGCCTAACTCCAGAATGGAGAAGAAAGCAAAAAATGTGATACGAAATCTTTTGCCGCCAAAATCTAGTGGCATTTATTCAAAAACATACCAAACTTTTATTGATTGGAAATGTGGGACACAAATAACATCATTAATGTTAGATTAACGATAGTAATAATAAGATACCTAATTGTTAGAAACTTTTTTATAGTAAATGTTGTAATTTTGTTTAGAACGTAATTTTTTTCCTCGCATTCAAAGTGAAAAGTAGAGTGTTTAACGCGAGACTAAACAACCATAATGACACACGAACTACAGCCACCCTCGCTCGCAAGCTCGCTCGCGTGGCTAAACATCTCGTGTCATTATGGCTTGTTTTAGTCCCTTGTTGAACAATCTACTATTATTTTACCTTTGGAACGATATAACGTATAAATAAACATTGCTTTAAATATCGTTTTGAGCGTAAAATTCAACTTATTTGGGTATAATTAAATCCGTGGAGGCTATGTATTGTGATCGTGACAGTATCCAATATTGCGCCCCCACGCTCCCGCTCTGTTAGGGCTTAATATTAATACCTCGATATTATTTTAGCTGACGGCAGGGTTAGCCTAGTTGGTAGTGATTCTGCCTAGGAAGCTGGTGATCCCGGGTTCGATCCCAAATGAGGGCAATTAGATAATTTTCGTGTATTAAGCACAAATTTTTAGTACTCTCATGCGAACCGGTTAATTGTAAGTCAGACTCGCGCGCCGAGGGTTTCGTTTTGCCATGTAGTGGTATTATTGTATTTCGATTTGAATTCACTCGCAATTTACCATATACATATAGTTATAATCATACCAAAATTGATGCATTTCAGTTTTACCGTTTTTATGATACAACAAAAATAAAAATAAGTCGAAAGAACCCTTTCTTGTATGGGAACCCCCTAATAATAACACATATTTATATTTAAAAAAAAACATCCGCTATCTATTACGGTTCAAAATATACAGCTCTTTAAAGTTAAGACGGATAGCGTAGGGATATTAATAAACAGACATAGGAGTTTTTGTCGCAGGAATAACAAAAAACCTAGAGACTTCCCAACGATACTCGTTTATCGATAAATTGTACTTTCTTATGACTTAGTTATGACTTTGAGATAACGTTTAATATGAACATGCAACTCGTACAAAAAAGTATGCCTATCTACTATCTACCATGAAATGTCACTTTGAAATAAGTTATTTGAAACAGTTATCGATAAATTTAATATCGGAAGGAAGTCTCTACTTAACTGACGTTTTTGCCTCAAAAACTCCTATGTCTGTTAATAATATTCCTAATGGTTCCTTTCGGGTGCGGAACCCTAAATACGGGAGTTAATTGTGTAATAAAACACATTTGCCTCAACTGGCTGTAATAGAGGGTGATCGTCGGCATGCATCTCGTGCATGTTTTTGAACTACCCGCTAATTAAGAAATCATGTTTTGTTTATTCGAATTTGTCAAAATACCGACGCACAATATTTGTACACACTTTCTCACTTGCACTTACTGATGATTAGATTGCATGTACCTATATTTTTTAACATTAGAAATTGACCGGTGCACAAGTTTTGGCCATAAATGAAGTCAAAATTAGCCATTGAAACATCTTATATGAGGAAACGTGTGCTGGCCGTTAATATTCTTAAGTAAAAAAAAAACGAAGTGTAGCTCATACTCGATAGCCATCTTCCCTCCTTCCTTCGCTTTTGTTTGTTTACGTGTGTAGTTGAAAACTATTCAGAAATACTAACGTAGCTTTTTATTTTAATTAAGATTCACCAACCATAAGACAAACACATATACAAATAAAAAAAGCAAACAGTGAAGGTAGCAGGGATGGCACGCATTGTGTGTCCTCGCGGCGGTGAAACGGACAGTGGCTCAGCAAAATGCTGAGGTGTCAGACACCTACAGCGCTGATTTTCAGCCAATACCGGCAGTGACTCACGGAACGCTGTACAAATAAACTACACTATACGTATATACTACTTACATAATACTTATAGCGGAAAAATAAATGGAAAAATGCTAATAGTAATAAAACGTATACATAAAATATCGATTTACAGCCTTGATAAAACTAAAAAGAATTAAAGGGTAATTTTAAAAGCAACAGGTTGAAATATTAATGTGTATAGGTAAGTGCTGGATGGGGCCCAGGATTTCTAGTGTAAAAAAAATCTCTTAAGCTTGCGCTTAAAGGTGTACCTACCTGCTAGACACTCCTTGGATAGGAGGAGGGAGATCATTACAGCACGTGGACGCCGCATAACGCTTACCTCCTCTTACTTCGCAGACCAGCACAAGCTCGTTGCCCTCCTCTAGCGGGCCGACGACGCCCGACACGTCACGCCCCGACTTGTCGTATAGGATCAGCTGGTGGGGGGGCACTGTAAATAAACAATATCATCAGCTTCTACGTATTACAATCCAATACAAAACACGAAACAGTACATTTTAAAATACAACAGGGCGATCTTAACACTCAATAGCGATCTTTTCCAGACAGCCTTAAAACAATTTGATTAGTAACTGGATGGGTGGTTACTATGAAGCCAGAAATTTTAAATTTTGAAAACCCCATCGTATTTGCTTGTCATTCGTGACTAAATTATAGAAAGCATTGAATATTACGTAACTTCTTATTTCGTTCTTGCGCTGCGTGTATAATGTTTTATAAATAATTATTGTATATTACAATTTAATTAATAGTGATTCAAAGTGGAATTTCACTTTTTTCCAACGAGCAAATTTAACGGTAATTTATAGCCGGCATCCACTAGCTGTCTTACTCTAATAATGTGTAATAGATTGAAACGTCCGCAATGTTTAAGAGCATTTATTATTTAAAAAAATGCCCATGTACACCTAATCACCTTAAGATCAAACATTTTTATATATATATACGTTCCCAAGACGTCAAAAATATCTATACACCTTTATGCCACTAGCAATAAGGTCCGTGTAGACATATATTTGACGCGATGGCTGTATAGATATTAATGCCCTTAACTGTACCTACTCTCTATTTCTTCCAAAATTATGTGCCTGCCTGTATTTGAAAATGGGGACCAGACAAAACAATCACGCTATAATAACAATATTATTGTGCACAGGCCATCAATTACCATGCTTTTCAAGATGAAGCTTCATTCGAGACGAAATGGCAACTGCACACACTTTATCTCGACCGGCGCGAGTCGGCAGCCAGGCCATCTGTTTATCAACTTGGCTTAAGTCACTACTTCAACCATTCGAAACATAACTCATGCCAACCAGGATTAACCTTTCTTTCTAGAAAACCTCGTGACAAATATAACAAGAAATATTTTCGCCAATTTGATAACATCAAAAGTAAGTTCAAATTTTGCTTATGTAATTTGGTGTATGTACTCTGAATTTTGAAACTACCGTCCTGGGGATGGACGATTTTCCACAAAGTGCCAACAAAAAGTGTGTTTCAATTTCATGAGATAAGCGCATGATTCCTAACCATGACCGCGTCGCGCGGACCCTAATATAAAACCGCATGTCCTACCCCGGAATCCAAAAGGAGCCCCGTGGGACAAAGGCCCGCGAACTATTTAATTTCTTCCGGGAGATAGAAATGGATCCAAACACTCTAATATTTGTGGCTTTACCAATAACAATTGGGCCGGGAACTTTTATCCAGATCGCGGTCCCTCTGTTTTTTGTAACAAAGCTAGGAACCCTGCTCAAAGGGATGACGTTACGGCCGCCTATTGTTGCCCCGTGAGTTGCATTATTCAATTGCCTGTAGGTCTACATGTTAGTTATATTGTGGGGGGATCGCGGTATGTGTAGTACAAAGCGTTTACAAGTGATAGGAGACCCGCTATAAACGCCACTTGTCCCGCAAAGTGGGGGCGGGAGGGTTTCCGTCGCCACTCTCGCGCTCTCCCTGTTTATTCAATGACAATGTTCTATTAACGTTTGCATAATGAGCGCTGTGTCCTTTTGTAACATATAGCGCCGTTAGTGTTAGTGCGGCTGTCCGTTCCGAGTTGCGAATGCGACACATATGATTATATGATTGTTTCCGGGGCCAATGTTGGACTTTGTCTTAAGTTACGGCACAGAGAGACCTTAGCAACTTGCTAAACAGATAGCGTTCCCTTTTTAAGGGGGTTCCGAAGTCAAACTATTTTAATTTAATTGTAGGTATAGGTACTTTTATATGAATATTTGGTCGAACGAACGCTTAAGTAAATGTTTGTCAAAGAGGACAGACAGAGTGACAAACATGTCATATTTGATTTGGCTAAGTACGAAGTTCTTAAAGGTTCGGAAAACGGCTCGGTGCGGTTCGGTTTAGGAGGGAAGATGGGCAAATGACATACGGCCAACTTTTAGATTTAATCATTTACTGATTGTAATTATTGGAAAACTTTGGATACGGTACCTTACTAATCGCGAAAACGTATATCACCGTCATTATCACCACCATTACAATCATCATCATTATCATCATCATCATCATCATCATCATCATCATCGTCATTATCATCGTCATCATCGTCATCATCAGTCAATGTTAGTTCCCCTGGTGGACATAGGCCTCGCCCAATATGCACCAGCTTGCACTATCCAAAGTCAGCCCGCGATACGTACTCGTACGCCTTGATGTTACTTTTTTAACAAACAACACAACGACTTTAATTAATCCAGAAACGAGTCTATTTTGTTTACTTTCGATTAATTAACAAATGATGCCAAGTAGGAATGATGTTTAAATATGCCTATTAATACTGTTAATTATCCCACAAACAACAAAAGTTCGCTAGGAACCCAACCACAAACCAAATTACCAGTTTCAGCCCTTTCGACTATCGGTGGCGAAAGTAGGTCCGATAGCCCGAAATGGCCCGGTCGGACCGCGTCCGGACTAGTTAGTAGTCATTACATGGGCAGCTATTCGCCAACTTCGTCCACCGCCGAATCAAAGGCTGGAATAGCATCCAATTTAAAGGGTATTTCATAGGCGACAAGCGCAATTAACCACCACCGCGGAGATATGACAGGGCCGTTGACTCGTCCGAGCCAATTTGTGTATTCAATTATTTTATTAGCGGTCGGCCGTTTGTTGTTTGATTAAAGTACAACAGTATTTTAGGTAGTTATTTTAATTACGGTTCTTTGAAAATAAATTGTAGAGTCAATTAAAAATTCATCACACAGGGGTCTTATAACTAGATAAGGTTTGTGGATAAACCTTCACACTTCTTTACTTAATTATTAACTATGTATTATGTTTTAAATATTTTCCTTTGTTAATATTGTGTTCGGGTATGTGTGTGGCAAGATTTATTTATTTCCAAAGACTGGTTCAAGCTTAAGAAATGATGCTTGATAAACGGAAGTGTTTCAAAACTGTGAAAGTTTTACGATTACCTATAAATCCTAAATTATATTATAAAAGCGAATGTGTGTGTTGCTGAATGTGTTAATAAAATTCAATATTAAAGATCACACTAAAACAGTAATCAAATTTCTAATCAAAACACTCAACACAGCAATTTTAACTAAAACCAAGTATGCTAATGTCAATATAAAATGCACACGCACACAGACTGCCACTCGTAAGATTGATCCGCCGTCATCAACTTTTTCATTACGTATCGCTGTCAGCGCCGAGCCAATCATACACTCGAATTGGCAATAACATTCGTGAAAGTACGTCTATTCACTAAAACGCTTTTGGCTGTCTGTATCTATCACACTCTTTTGCTTCTGACCATTTTTATTTCAAATAGGAAGACCCAGGAAGACCACGGAATAAGTTTGCCTTTGTACATTCCTTTTTATCTTCATTGTATGGTTTTTGTTTTTTTGGAGTAATAAATTGTATACAAACATACATACAAACCAGTTACAGTTCTCAGTAAAAGTGGGCCAGATCGCGTTTTATAATTTTAGATATCTGTTAACCTAAATTTCTAGATGTCAAACTCGATTATGGTTTCACAAGAATGAAGGTTCATAAACTATTCATATACGTACTATAAACCTATTTTAGTTAAAGTATGCTTTGTCACTTACTGTCAGATGCAAGTGTCGCAATGACAGATAAGGATAAGGCATATTCTAAGCATAAATTAGCCATCGTGCTTTTATGAATAAGAGCGTTAGGTTTACAGATATAACAAAACACTGATCCGAATTGGCTCCACTGTGTATTTAATCAACTATATTCACTCACACATTCTCAAGACCAAAATGTGCATGTAAACTAACTGAGCCAACGCGGTGCGCCCTAAATGTAGGTACTAGAGAACTGCATACAGAACTAGGAGCATAAAATATAGCTAATAAATTTAAACAACCAGCCACAAGGCGAACTTTGTTGTGAACTCCTACTAGAATTCCGTGCACTCCTGTTCAGTCACCCGAACAAACTAGGAAGTCAAAACTTCACAAAACACATGGAAATATATTGATAAAATTTTGGGTATTCAATGACGTTCGTAATTTCAAGTGTTTAGCAATAAAAGCCGTATAGCGTCAAATAAATTTGATTTGTTCAATAACCTCAATCCTAAAGTTCAACATTCAAAATACCGAAATTCCCGCAGCGCCAAATGTTACAATTCCAATTCATGCTTTTAGGTTTTCTAAATCAAATCAGTAGTTTTACGACGTCCCTGAACAGATTCGGTTGAAACGTACGCAACACATAAAACCGTGACACATAGGTGACACGATACACTAGGATACAGTAACCCGTACCGCTCAATCGTTCTCTAACGCACACTTACCCGTTTGATGTGACTATAAATCGCATAGCTCAGACTACAGTTAAAATTATGCCTCCTGCATAATGCATTAACTGTAACACGGTAGGGGTTGTAAAATACTTGATGGAGCGGGCCCCAGTTGGGGACTACTCTGACAATTTGTACACAATTTCACCAAGTTTATTGCAAGATCGCTTTTATGCCCAATCGCTTATTAGTTTAAACTCATTTAACGTATATGGACGGTGCCCGATTTCATAACTTGTCTGGTTACTAAGTGGGAGCCAGTCCGAAAATGCCATACTTGAGTTATGAGAGTCTTCTTACGGTACAACCAGCATAACTTAAAAGTGGTCTGGAGGAAACCCCTTAAGAGATAAGTACGCCTTTGTACGTCTTTATAATTCTATGAACTTTGTATTCGTATTTACTTATTTCCTGTTGTTCAGTAGGATGCTTACATACGTACTCGTACATACATTCACGTAAGCCTTGGGGCTTATGTAGCAATTATATTCTTGCCTGTCATAGCAGTTTTTATTCACTTGACGGTAAACAATACGTCTATGATACGAGTATTGAAGCAAGATAGGCTAAACTGAAGTTGTAAATAATCTCCTGCCAATTTAGGCTACTTTATTATTAGCCAGTATGGAGCGTGTCGATGGCCTAGTAGTGGCATGAGCTCATGATTGTGAGGTGCCGAATTCGGTCTTCAGCAGCCGCCGTGTATCAAATCACTGCCGGAGTACTGTACTAAACGCCGCTTTTACGGAAACCTGCTCAATCTGCTCTTAATATATCCTGCAGGGTTGACGTGAATCACATAGAGCCGATGGGGTAAAAACAAGATAATTAAAAGTGAAAACAAAATAAAGCAAAAGTGAGATAATGGTGAATAGCTATTGTGTATTATATTATTAATAACTCAAATAAACTTACGTATATTCGTGGTTGCAAACTTGAATAAAGTATTTTTCTCAAACATGCTCGGAAAAAACGGTTTTCCGATTGAAAGACAAGGACGGAAAGAGCCTCATTTTACTCCTAGGAGTAAAAAAACCATATGAAAACACTCTCCGTCCATGTCTATATTGTTCTTAAAAATACTGTCAATTTGCATACAAAATCAAAAGGACCAAGACAAAAATGCTCGCTTTTTTAGCACAGTGCGTGTGTTTCTTTTTGAATTTGCATTCCAATTTCTATGGTTAGTATTTAAAATCAATTAACAGTCGGTAACATTCGTTCATTCTGCATAATTAGATTACTTGCTTTTTAAAAATGTATTTGTATTATTTCCTCACATGTTTGAGAAAAGCATTATGTATGCCTCGGCGGAAACGAGGATTTCCTGACTCGTATTTTAGCAGGCGTCGCTATTGCTCGGAATGCTAACCACCTCGTCAGGAAAACCCTTACTTTCCGCGCCTAGGCAACAATGTACTATTTTAGAATACAGACACACATCATACCCCTTCTACGATTACCGTTTACCCCTTTCCTGCCTTTTCCTTTCTCGGAAAAGGAAGATTAGAAGATTTTGTTGTAGTTTTGTTGGTTAATATTACGGTTGGTATATGACGGTTGGTTAATATATGTTTAATATTAAAATAAGCTAATGATATTAGAAAACGAAATAATAGTTTACGAAATCTTCATATGTAGATGATTGATGATGAACGACGGGACCCTTTAGCCACCATTGAAACCTTGTTATAACAGCCTCAAGTTACGCGAAAAAAAATGCATAAAAAATACTAAGTAGCTTTCGACGACAGGGTTCTATTTAGGCTGAACAATTAAATTATCAATGCGTTCATATATTTTTTAATTTCTCTAAGATCTCAAATGTGTCTAGTTGTTTTGGTCAAGAAGCGACGTTTACGACTAAACGAAACGACATTTTGTGAAAAACTAAAACTACGCATTTCAAACGGCATTTCACGACTACGCTGCGTTGCAGTTGTTCTGCTGCAGTATAGTTTCACCAAAGTGCGGTTTAACCCTAAGATAAATGCAAAACGACATGATGCAGTAGTGATGTGTGTTTTACTTGATTTTACGAAGTCATGAGTAAGGACGCGACGGCTCTTTTACTTTCTACAAAACTGTCTTGCTTTTATATTGTAATCATAATGTTGTCATTACGTCACCTACGTAGAAGGTTTTATTCACTTGAACTGGGGCCCTATTCTACATTATCTTTACCCCTATTGTTATCCTGTTGTCAACGTTACGGTAGCTCTTATTAACTTGACAGTAAACGTGCGTGTTGGGTTTGCGTCTTAATTTACTTTGTCTCTACACTACACTCTAGGCCGTCATTAACTTTCAAGGAAATAAAAAGAGCTGTCATGATGTTGATGGGTACGTATCATAACATATCGAAAGCAATAAGGTTTAGCTCGAGCAGAATACAGAACCTGAGTCAATAACAATACGATAACAATTGTTTTTTTCTTTCCTTCATTATTGTTTTTTGATTTGTTATTTCTATGTTCCCATTGTTTTTCTCTGTTGTTATTTTTTTGTGCTAACCGAACAAATGTTTCTTTTTCTACTTCTATTTAGTTTAATTGGTCTTAAAACAATGTTAAATGAAGTAATGTTGGTCAGTGTGCCTAGACAAGATGCAATCCACGAACGTTGATCGATGGACTGATGTAAGCTGCCGAAAGGTCGAGCAGTTATGTCAATGCCATACATATTGTCAGTTCCCGAAAATCTTATTAACACAGGGGCCGTGTTTTCTTATTTTAAATACTTGTAAATTCAAATTTAGAACCATCAAACTCGATCTTAATGGAGTTTGAAGTTTACAAAATGTAGGTAGGACTAGTAGTAGTTTGGTAGTTAGGAGGTTAGGACATACATTTGAAATTAAAAATGTATGAGGTGTCATTCTTGTAAAAACGGCTTCTTCGAGTAGTCGCTTGAGCTGGCAAAGTCATACGATACCTTAAAAGTTGCCTAATTGGGAATGCACCCCTAAACATGGTGTATGTACGCTTTGACGGGACAAGTTAAAATCAACGGTTAATGATTCGTCTGTCGAGTTATGAAGACAAGGGAATCGTCAACCTAATCCGAATTGTCTCCAGAAGGTACATACCTACTCAATATTATATTATAATTCACTACCATTGCTGTAAAAATCGACTCACTGTTGAATTGAACAGGGATTTATGTCTGCTTTTATTAAAAGGCGTCATACATGAGTTAAGTCATGTGAAATTCAGCGTATCACAAATAAAGTTTCACAAAGGCATTGTAATCTCAAAGCGTCGCTTTAAATTCAGAATCGAGTATACGAACGTTTTACGTGTACGTCGACGAGATCATTTCTTATAAGTAAAATCGATACCCGCTCAGCTGCTAGCCGCCAACTTGTTTCATTAAATTCAAATTTCGTGTTGTACTTATTAATTCAGGCGAGCGTTTTCCGCGCACGTTGAGACTCGGCAGCTGGTTTTTATATTCTTGTCGTCCCCACGCCGGCGGACGGAAGTTTTAAAGAATTCCGAAGCTGTCGGAAAGGGTTTCGCGATATGAGATTGTGATAATTGACAAGTTATATTGTGTGACGACCGTTTGCACCGGCTTCGTGACGTTAACAGTGAAGGTCTTTGTTCCATTTTGTTGTCGATTTTTTTTTGCATTTTTTAGGTTATGTCGCCTTTACTGCTGAATGAATGAGATTGCTACCATAACTTTAACAACGAAATTTATATTTAATAAGTTTTATATGTGGTTGTATAATAAATTATGTAAAAACGTACACAAATAATCGCGGATAATTTTTGACTAAAATAATATGTCAAATAACATTTTAAAGGTAACGAGAGTAAGTATAAAGAGAAATAAATTAATTGACAACTCAAACTCGTACAAACCGCGTCTTGTTTTGAAAACGTCTCAGAGTAAAGCCGCGGAGACTAGCACCGACATTCTTAGCGCAAAATTTATTCATAAGCGAAATGTTATTACGAGCTACACGAAGTTAATGGAGAAGCATAGTAGGTGCCAGTGACATAGTCATATCGTTACATAAAAGCAAAGTTGAGTGCTAAACCGATTATATTACAACAATTAAGTTTCGCAAGTTCATGTTTAGACATTCACCTAAAGTTTCCTAAATAATCACATTTCTGGGAGCTGAAACTTGCGCCGCCGCCTGTATGGGACGCTCCTAAACTCTCATAATAAAGGAAACAGATACTTTGCTCTGTTATCTATGCTTGAGATGACACATTAATTTAGGGATTAGTTTTAGGATGGGGTGCTCAAACGTATTCTTTCATTTAATTATCAATTGTGCGTCAAAACAATATGTTTTATGTAAAAAAAAAAGAGATATCGATGAGTTAGGCCATCTGAAGGAAGGGCAAGGCGTAAAATGGAATGCTTCTATTACACTAGTGATTTCGGCGGCTGCACTCGTTTGCCTTGCAGCGGAACACAAAAATGCGATCACTGTTGGTTACCTAATACTAACAATATTTTAATTTCTTAATTATTCCGTATTTCTACAAAAACTCGTGAAAAATAAAACAAAACTGACGTTTCATAAAATAATCAAAAATTGATGAGTATAAACTCTCGTTTATGTGAAACTTCTTGACTCTGACGAAAAGATTCCAAA
This sequence comes from Acleris sparsana, assembly GCA_923062465.1. Lineage (NCBI taxonomy): Eukaryota > Metazoa > Arthropoda > Insecta > Lepidoptera > Tortricidae > Acleris > Acleris sparsana. The sequence goes on from OV281303.1 coordinate 7,485,324, forward strand.
ATCAGTAGGAATCAACGTGATTCTAAGTTTAAATAAGTAAACAACGTAATAAAGCACGACAATAAATACCTCCACGCATTCGAGGAGGGAGCGTAGCGTTCATCATTCATTCGCCGTGAGCCACGATCGAGATAACCGTCAAGCTCCGCTGAAAGTAGGTGGCATGCATGCACAATGGCCCATTTTGCGTACCAAAGCTCAGGCGTTCCGCACATTTCCCTTCGACTATCCGAAGTATGCCTGAAGAATTATACTTCACTCGGGAGCCTCACACAAACATTTCAGTACGTATAACTTCCGGGACCGACGAAACATGTTTAATTTAACGTTCATTCACTGAACTTAATCAAAATAATTCAACGCTTCCGTTTTCAATAGCGGCAAAAAATCAATATTTCCTTCATACGATCATTGATCAAACAAGCGAGCAAACTTGTTCAAGTAAGTTACGCACGGAATAGCTGACTCATAAAGAGGTTGGCTTGTTTAAGCAGTATGATGTATAAGTTTGTTGTAGGATTCGTTGGCGCGGCGTCGACGCCGTGACTTACGATCACGCCTGCAGCCCCCACTTAACCGTTACATATTGCTTCGCTTAACTCAAAACCCGGCCGAGAAAGAATTACGTACGGAAGTACACTGCAGGCCGCGGATGTTCGTACGCCAACAGAGATACATTACACGCCGAGCTGTATAAATTGCACCGCTTGCTAAACGGCAAATAATAAAGTGAACTTGCATAAAAACAAATAGGTTTTCTGCCGATTCGTGAAGGAGAGAAACGATTGCGGTCCGGCCTGGCTGGCTGTGCGATGGGATAAAACATTTAATAGGGTAAGCAGATCAACCGATTAACTCTTTGCATTAAAGTTGACATATTTTATAAATAATTATTGTGGTACTCGATACTAAAAATCACTGTAATACTTTGATTGATTATTCAACAACGGTGTCATGTAATGTACGTAATAGTTGTATATCATATAAGGTGAATAAAAATTACTTTGATATTATACTAAATATTATTATGAAGCAGTTCAGCGCGCATCTTTGTTGGAATAGTGCTCTTAGAACGATGAGTAGGTATTGCTGCAACACAGTTAGGTATTAATTGTTTCGCTTTGTTATTGAATTAGAAATTAATATCTAAAAATGGAAAAATGGTTTTAATATCTCAGATATTTATATAAAAATGGCATTAGGTACTAACAAGAAGAACGAACGAAGAAAGAACGCTGAACGGGGTTATAATTTTTTGTCCGTTATGTTCTGTTAACATATATGTATGTAGAGATGTCTCACTGCTATTGAAGCTAGTAAATAAAAATAAAATTGAATTTATTATTATAAACACACTTCGTATTAGTTGGGTTAATCACACTGCACCTCAAGTTAGTTATAAGGCTCGTTTACAATTTAAAATTCAATGATAAACACATGTAGATAGGGAGGTGCAATAAATTCTCAGCCAGCGCGCCGCGGCCGCGCCGGGCCCCGCCTAGAGTTTGGAACTGAGGTTAGCCAGCGATTATTCGTATTATGGTGGTAGTTATTGTTGATGACATCTAGATATTTTGATGTTTCAAAAAAGGGGCGTGATGATTAATTTGTTTCTATCTTTACTAATGTTTTAAATGCGATATGTTTGTTTGTTACAAATTCAGAACTAAATGAGACCGATTTTGATGAAATATAGAATTATATTTTATTCCGGAAAATTGGACCGTTCTCAAAAGAATAGCGATAAACTTCAACGCGGACGGAGTCGCGTGAAACAACTATTTTATAATATAACACAAGCCACCTCATAGTGAGTGCGATCTGTGACCCTCATTATGGAAATCTTAAAACTACATTTCGTTGCCAACCCTGAGATAGATGCCTCTATAATAACTTCACCAGTTTATTATCCCCACAGCAAAATACACCAATGCGAGGACTGCTATTTGGCGGTAGGTTGAAGGATTAAGGTTCTCACAGACTACACAGATACGATAATATTCCTAATAATACATTTACTCTTACCTGTTACCTGCTGATATATTTGTATTTTACGATAAAATATAAATTATCTGCATAGTGTGCATTGATCAATTAATTTAATATAGAAGCGATATTTAAAGATATGTGCCTAGATACAGATATCTTATCGTATCTGCGTAGTCTGTGAGAGCCTTAAGATGGTGGTAGCGAACCGGACGTACCCTGCATAGTTCCGTGTATCAGAACGCCTCAAATAATTAAGCCGAAAATATCATAAACCCTAAAGATTCATTATTTTTTCTGAAACCGTGAACTTTGCATGACTTTTTGAAAGGTCCTGCACTAGACCCTACCGCCACGATTCACATTCATCATTACCTCCTTCTTCATGATAGTGTCAAGGTCTTAAGTAACTTATTAGTTAAAACACAATAACCAATCAAAGCAATTGAAATACGATATGAACGATATCTCACGAGCACAAAAGCGAAAAGATATTCCATTTTAAAATTCAAACACAACTGGGTTTTTAGAGGAATGAATAAACTGAGAGTTTATATACATTAATTCGTAGGGCAATTTATGAAAATAAACATCTACATACCAATTAACTGTCTGCTTTAAAAATAGAGTTCTTAAGATAAGTCTCCTGTCTATATTTACGTATGTATACCTATTTCTGTAGCTATTATTATAAAGATAAGAAACGAACCGGAAAGACACGAGGGCTTCAAACCTCCTCACGGAAAGTCAAGTGCTGTTGACAATCCTGCCGACTATTTTAAGAAACGGGAAGATATAACGCTGCCCAAATAATAAGACTTTGAATGGTGATAAAACCTACAGCAAGTAAAATGGCAATAAGATTCATTTTCAGAAATTCATTTAGTAATTCTATAGATGATAGATATAGACTATAGTTTTTGGTGCCGTTTTGCATCGTGTCTTATAAAGTTTAATTGTGTTCGAGTGTTGCAGTAGGCAAAAGCAGTCTTATTCCCAGTGCAAGAACCAAGCCGTGTGGCCAGATCATTAAGTGGCAAAGAAAACATGTTTTCTTTAGTGAGTTAACGCGTTTATGGCCGGGTTCGGTTCTCGCATCCGGGGCACTAAAAGCCTCGCCACTCCAACCGTGGTATCGCAGTACATTATTGTAATAACACCACTCTGAAGCTTCTTTGATGGGGACCACGGCCGTGTGTAACCTCTCATTTTCCTTACCGAAATTCAAAGGAGCTCTAACAAAGCTTTGTTTTGCATCGCTCGCGCGGCGAAAGCCGTTGAAAGGCTGGCTTTTTAGATAAGGTTCTCTTATAAATTTTCAGCATAGGGCAGACATTCTACGCTAAAGTTTTTCAGTGTGGGAATGCGAACAGCTGGTGCGATTCCCACTCTAGTATTTCGAGGGCAGGCGTTTCGTGGGGAAGTTATCTGTGGCGCGGTTTAACTCGTTAAGTGGGGCTTGTTGCTAGGCACAGGTTTTAAATTGTATTATTGAAATGTTTACTGCGTTTTGGTTTTGCTTTTGTTTATCAAAAGATGCGATTAGCTCAAAACCGACCGTCTTGGAAGTCCTTGGCGCAAGCCTATGTCCAGCAGAGGTCCTCTTTCGGCTAAAATGATGATGTTAAAAAAGTAATTCTTAGAAAAGACCTATATCCCGTTGTAATATATCTATAGTACGGTTTGTATGCCAACGAATGCTTATTATTATTCACTTATACAACCGTTAATGAGAGAGAGTTAGGTTAGGTTATACTTGTGAGAGTTAATTAAGAAAACTAACACAGTAATGGACGAAAACAACCTGCAATCAATTAACGTATCGAGCGGCGTATTGTTTATTCTAGTTTTGCTAACAGCATTACCAGCTTGCTATTGTCCGTTTACTGAAACTACTTGTTTACATTGTAGTTAAATTGTTTATTAGGTTTATGACGTAATAAATAAAAAATCGAAGGACAATGGCACACAAATTGACCTAGCCCCAAATTAACCTCGAAACTTGTGTTATGGGTACTAGACAACGATATACATACTTATAAAGAGAAATAAATACTTATATAAATACACTTTCGTACCTTCATGCCTATATCTATACATTAAATACCTTCAAACTCAATAGTAGCTTTTCTGACAGTCAACATTCTTAAATACTTCAGTTTTTTTTAGGTACTTCGTTGGATTCCTTGTGCGAGCAACAATGTAAATTTGTAGGTACCTAATAGTGTGCTGGCTCAACAATGAAAGTCTAATGGTTCAAAACTCACCAATCACAGACAGCCGTATTTGAAAATTTCGCGTCGGCGAGTTTTTAAAGTCGACCCGGCACCGGTAGATGCCCTCGTCGTCCAGCTGCACGGTGTCGAGCGTGAGCGCCGCGGGCCGCGCGACCGTCGCGAAATACGCGCGCGGCCCGAACGCGCTCGGGTCCGACCACTGCAGCGCCTTGTTGAACGAGCGCCCGCGCACGTCGAAACTGGAACAAATGGCAAATGTTTCAAATACATCTCCTTGTTTCGCCGACACTCATTTAATAGGACGTATCACTTCGCAGAATTTCCAAAATACGATTCAAGTATGTTAGGTTAGGTTATACTTGTAACCATCACAAGATATACCTGAAATCAACACGGGTTCAGTAGAAAATATCTTTCTATGAACGAGAACTTTGCGAAGTGATACGTTCGATGAAATGAGTGTCAGTGAAACAAGGGTAAACCTTGAAATACACATACAAGTATATCTATAACGGGACTTAATCGCATTAAAATATATACATATACCTCGACGTTTCAATTGTGTCGCAACGATCGTGGTCACGAGAAGACTGAAAAGGGTTGGTAATTATTTGTGTTGCGTGCGAGTTTTTTCCTTCGCAACACTTGCAGTGTCCACGGATTTGTCCGACGATATATGATTGCACTTGCTAATCACCGGACCGGACTCAGTGATTAGCAGTTGCAAGCGTCATCATATATCGTCGGATAAAGCCGTTGTAAATGTGAAAATGAAAAAGTGTTGTGTGCCGGTCGGTGAGCATTCCGATAAAACAAAAACAAAACCAAGCGCGGGTAGTTCACATAAACCATATATTTTTTTGTACGCGATTAGGTCCCGTTTTAGATTTATAAGAGTATGTGTAAACGTTGCGAAAGTTTAAAACATACACAGTTTTTATTCATCAAAAAAAACAGTGAATGCAGGTTTTACAGGATAGCAGTAACTAGGTATTGCCGTATTGTGGGAATCAGAACATCACGAAAGTATCAAAAAAAGTGCAGAAATACAAGCAACATTCTATTAGAGGTGGAAGGACCTTGTGTGGGGTCCGACCAGATCGCTATCACCATCTTATAGTTTAACCTGCCAAATAGCAGCGTTTGCATTGTTATGTTCCGGTGCGGGTGTGAGACAACCGTTGAAATGACTAGCACACAGGCATTCCATCTAAGTCCTCATTGTTAAAAATGCATTTGCAGTCTTGAGATTGTCATCGTAAGATTGCAATCTGGAGATTTAAAATGTATATGTATGTCTTTGTGGTCGTTTTCCTACTCCACGCCATAAAAAAACAGTGAAAGTAGTGAAGCAATTGGGATAGACCAATAAAAATAACTCACGGTTTTTACATTCTAATTCGAAAGGAAACGTGATTTTAAAAGACCGATTTCATTAATTTTGTATTTGACCCTATAGTTTTCTTTTAATATCTTTTTTATTTAGCAGATATGTTATGGACGACATGATTGTTTTAAATTTGGGTTGGCATTTTCTAATAAATAACAACAATTAAATGATATCTAATGATAAAAAGCGATTGTAATAATGAGTGTGTTAAAACATACTATTTCAAGCGGTTTTCGCCTAACCCGTAACATACACCTACGAGAACTTCAAGCCGAAAACGAAAGTCAAACAAAGGTTAAATATAGTTTTGTCGAAATTTCCGAAATAAATAATTATTTTGAAATGGCTTTAAAACCCTATTCCTCGAAATGGTTTTCGAATTAGAGTAAATGTAAAATATGAACAATCCCAATTGTTACATCTAACAATAATTTGCGCGTCCTAAATAAATCTCCTACTTTTTTCCAGCAATTTTAGGATACTAATTTTGTTAGTATTGTTGTTGCCTTAGTGGGTTTCCTTGGCCTTTTTACTATTCAGTGTTTAAAGATAGTGATCACAAGGAAAAGTAGAAAAAATCAACAAACCTAACAACAAATGGACAATTTATAGGCCTAACCTATTTCGGTCAATTTTTTTGTTATGAATTGCATAACCGATTAAGATCTCCGATACCAAATATTTACGATTAGTCCACACAATGCGGCTTACGTTGGACATTGTCAAAGCGACTAACGTTCGGTTTGGTAGTACAATACAAATGTCCTTCGATAAAAATAAATACATACCGTCGTGTTAAATAACTACAATTCCCAATAACTTTGAGTTAAAACAACAGTTACCTCAATCGTAGTGTCTTCTAAAATTATCTGTGTAGAAAATATAAGGTTAGATGACTTCATTTTCATTATGTTTATAAATAGGTAGCTGTTGCTAGCGACTTCACCTAGGTAGAAGTTCGAAGTCGTTTACTGCTATTCCGTCAAAACTATTTAAATTTCCGGCATAAAAAAACATGTCTTCTCTGAGGATTAAGCTAACTCCATTCCAAAATACATTCAAATCGTTTCAGCAGCTTAGCAGTGAAAGCGTAACAAACAAATGCATATTACTATTTATAACAATGGAATAGATCTAGCTGTGTCTATCACACGCTTCTTACCAGAAACTATCAAACTATAATTCACGGACACCTCCATTCTTATTTTGATCCTTATTTTATTACTTACGAGTACATTTCAAGGTACATTGCTTTGAAGGTTTTCATATTTGTTTAAAACAATATACATACGCATCTTTAAGATGATCACGATCACTGGCCGTCTCAATAAACGATTGAATCCATCAAATAAGAATTATTTAGAGCAAGGCATTGGTAGAGCAACCTTAATCTTCACAGTCAACAAAATAATACCACAGCCAGCGACAAGCTAGACAACTTACCGCGTGCAAGTTTCACAATAAAGGCAAAAAGACATGATCTTTCAAGTGACAAAACACATCAAACATTGTATACATTCTATCGTAAACACCTTACGACGAATAGCATGAGTAAAACAGTTTACCCTTTGTTTGGAAAAATTTGCATACTCGGAATTGATTCGATAACGCGCAGTGGTTCATGATTCAGTATACACAACATTAAAGCGGGCGAGGGCCAGCTGGGCCAGACCGAAACCTTATATAATTGAGCGGTCTATTATACTCCACCATAATCACTGCATATTAATTATAACCACCAGTAATCAAGTTTTTTATACCGCCAAAGGTAATTAAAATCTTAATCTATTAATATTGACTTTTAAATGGCGTTGAGTGAGCTTGTTTCGTTCACGCCAAGTTCTCATTAAAGTCGTCGAAGTATAATTGAATAGCGTTATGAGCTCTGGGGTTGAAAACCGCATAGTTTGATATTACTATCGCACTGGGGCACCGAAGCGCCGCGCTCGGAACTACACCGAAACGTCTCTATAGGAGTATATTTTAAAACAGTTATTAATGAGATTCAGAGCGCCGGTATGTTCGAATACCGAATGAAATCAAACGAACGCTGAATCAAAACATTGATTTCATTGAATATAATTAAATCATCGTGTGAACGTGTCTGCGATAGAGGTTGTTAAAAAATTGCGATATTTTTTCGTTTTGAAATACGTTCTACAATTTATTGGATGAATATTTACGAAATATTGGACGCGTGGCGAATACGATTCGTGAACGGTTCAATCAGTGGGGAGTAGTTACCGATATGACGCCAATAACTGGCTTTTATACAGGCTGTAGATATTTAGGGTGTTACCCTGATAATGGAGGCTAGTGCAATGCTGCCGCTACAATATTTACCGACAGTTTTAAACAATTAGCGGCGTTGCACTTTCTTCCTATATTTCATTGGTAGTTAACCTGAACCTGTTAACGAGTTCAATTTCAGTTAGGAAATTTAGAAGTTTCGTGTGGTAAATGAACCATTTATTTGCCAATTTGCGTGCCGAAGCTTTACTTTTGATATAAATATAGGTAAGTTAAATGTGAAACCATTTTTTCTGTTACTTATTACTTTTAATAAGTAATAAAATATAAAATACTGGCTATATTGACCTCGGCCTGCGCTGCGTAAAGTTAAGTTGGTTAAAATTCCAAAAAAATGTATTAGAATTTTCGTATTTCGAAGTGTTTAATTATCACACGTTTTTCTGGAAAAGAATTTTCGTATTTTAATTAAATATTTGTTGTACCCTGCAGGAATCTGCTTTTATCCGACATCTTTATTATAAAATGTCCGTTTTTCGATTGCCATTTCCGTGCATGTCACTGCTATAATTGATCGTTTTACTTTAAAAACACTCACATCTCATTGTTCTTACATACACTTCATGCTTACAGGTGTTCTAGCCGATGTTATTAACATTACCACATTGTGCCTAGTACCACAGTAGACCAGTTTCCAGTCCCACCGCTAAATAATATTTATTGCGTCGTCCCACTCGGCTCACTTTGTTTAGGTACATGGGAATACTTTACCTATCGCCTCGCAAATATCCTTTTTGTACAACACCCTGTATTTTGGTGTCGTGATAAAAAGGTTTGAAACTTTTCAATTGAATACATTTATGAAGTTACGGTGGATTTTTTGATCAAAGGGCTGAGTTAACGCAATACATTTACAAAGTTAAAAAGAAATGTTCCTCATGTATTTATTGTAGTCAGTTTGACACTTTGAAAGAGTCTCAACTAATCACTTATACTATTCTACATTAGTAAGATTTGATTCCTATTACTCTAGGTTTTCGTTGTCTGTCTGTCCACCCATCCGTCCGCTCATCTGTCCATCTTATCTTTAAAGTGCTGTATTATTTGGAATGTAATAAAAAGACAGTTGATTGTTTTGCTATATTTTTTTGCTTTGTTGTTAACATCATCAAAACGGTAATACATCCACAAGTAACATTTAGTGTAATAATAGTGTAAAACCCTAAGAAAACAATAACGATTGTTCAAAATTCTCGGTGCGCGAGTCCAACTCGCGCTTAATCGGCTTTTTTTTCTTATACAGGGAACAATGTACACTACATACTTAGATGAAGAAGTAAGTTTATCTTAATCTTAGGACCGATTTGATCGAATGTATCATTAATCGAATTTTGATTTCATCCAAAGCTATTTTTTTTTTCTTTTATGGCATAGGGAAGGCTGAAGAGCACACAGGCCACCTGATGGTAAGTGGAAACTATTTATTTCTGAATCCTTATTGTTTTTAAGTTATCTTAAGCATAGGTTCCGTAGGTTAGGTTAGACATTGTGATCACAAATATATATATACAACTCTTATAAATATATATAACTCTTGCACATGTAACCGTGCGTAGTAAAATATTCTATGAAATAAGTAAGGGCCTGTTGTTTGATCAGTAGTTAAACTAAGTAATCGTTAAAAACCGTTACAATTGGTTAAATGTTAAGGAAATGTGTCAAATTTTTGATTCCTTTTTCGAATTTTAATTGAACTCACTATCTTTGGACTTTGTGTTTAACGACTGGCTGACAGCGCCAATCGGGGCAAATAATTGTGTTAATTACCAATTATTTTAATTTAACTCCGAAATAATATTTCATCATGTGTAAAATGATACCATCAAGTGTATTATTACACTAGTAAAAACACGTTATTATGAAAACTGCATACATATTTTTAATTAATGTACACTATTCTATTGATTACGGTTTTCCTCTCGAACCAGATTGAGTTTATAATTGTGAAATCAGAGTATTCCGAGAATAGCCCGCAAAATAAAAACTCCTAACTAACTTGCGCTTGGAACTGACTAACTGAAATCTGAATAACACTGAATTCCCTGCCGGTATTCCTTTGAGTATTTTCCTCTACCTGAGGCCATCGCTCTCAAAATACTTAATCTCAATTTATGTTAAACCAATTTAGGAGGGCTAAGTCATAAATAAAACCGTGAAAGTCGAGCATCAAAAACAGCTCGCATACATTTGATGACAAGTATTTCGTTTCGTATTATCAAATAGAAATATATAGAAGACATGCCCTTGTTTGACCTTTTAGTTTATGCTAACAAAAAGGTCCCTGAACTGGCAAAAGGTATTTTTGAACTCCCGTTAAGGTAAGAATAACATCTGAGTCAACTTTCAGTATCAACGTTATAGCGTATGTAAATAGATATTACACTCCTCTGAACTCACTCGTATGCCTTGTGGTTTTTATTTAACGGTTTGACACTAGTACTCACGGGATAAAATTACCCAGGAATCCATACTAATTTTATAAATGTGACAGTATCTGTCTGTCTGTTTGTTACGCGTTCACGGTGAAACCGCTGAACAGTCGTGCGACTGCTAGATCAAAACAGTCGTAACTTAAAATACAACTGTATTTTAAAATCAACTTTAATACAACTCCTATGAACTTGAAACAAAACTATCGAGGATTTTGAGTTGATATTGTTTTGATCTAATAGTGCGAGATGTCAATTAAATTCGGTGACGAGATAACGGACGAAGTCGCGGGATGTATTTGGTCTCGATTTCATTTTAGACTCGTTTTATTATAAAATGAAAGGACAATAATCAAACAGATTGTTAGCTAAGGAAATAAGAGTTGCCAGTTAGCTCGCGTCAGCGTACAAACGTAATTCCGTTTCCATTATTAACTATTATTAATGTTTTGTATAGAAGAGTAGTTAATATTTTAATATTGTAAAGTCCTAATATGGCAACAGTTTAATTACCTTGTATTATAAAATAACAAATCACATATCAAACGACTTTATGACTTATGAAATTATGGGAAACATTAGCAAACCCGAGAAGCGTGTTACACGTTATCATTCGGTAATCTCCATAATTGACCTGCACCTGCGCACTCTCTAACACGAAGAAAATACCTACGATATTCGCTAACGCAGAGATAAATATGAAATATGAGAGTGTATCCGCAGATAAAAATGGCGGATTGATTTAGCGCACGGGCCGGAGATCCCGGCCCCGGCCGGCGACCTGACGAGAAACAATTTTGTTTGTAACTAACTTACTTATTCATGTTTAAGTACTGAAGTATTTTATATTTTTGAGCTATTTTTACATTCAGTCATGGAAGTTGGTGGCACATGTAAATCCACATTTTAATTTATGAGGAAGTTATAGTTTATAGCAGAGAAAATGTATCCAAGAGATAGCATGAATATTATTAGAGTATCACAAAATTTTAATCTCTAGTCGACACCAAGTTGTCTACTCAAAAGTGTATTACGCGCTTTATAGGCATTAAAATTTGCTTTCACACTCTAAATGAAAATTAAACAGAAAACCGCGTAGTGAATTACATACTTATAAAAACATTCACGGAAGAATGCAATTAATTAACATGACACGAAACTTTAAGCTGATATTCAAACATTGCTGGAAGCTGCATAATAATTATGCGGATTTATTATAATTGGTTGTAATAATTGGTGCACCGCAGCGCAGCAGTTCGCGTAAACAGCGACGTTCTAAAGGCTTCCACGTCACGCACCCGTAGTACTCTGCACGGAAGATCGTGTTCCTACCATGTGTATATGTATGAACACATAATCTTGTACGTACTGCTCGTTAAGTATCTACTGGCGTCATTGTATATTATACCTCGTGGCAAATTAAGGTATTCATGTACCTATTCTAAAGGTACTACATTCGCACTTTTTTTTTAAGTGAAGTTTGTCAAATGTAATCGCCGCGAACGCTAGGCGACCGCGAGTGGTAGGATGCAAAATTTTCTATGTATTTATGTACATATTTATCTATACATATAAGTATGTATATCGTTGTCTATTTCCCATAGTAACTACAAGCCTAGAGCTTAGTTGGGTCTAGGTCAATTGGTGTGACATTGTAACCTGTTTTTTTAAGAGTTTGGAGAAATAGAGTCGTTGAAAGAGACATAAAGTTAAAGAAAAAAAGTTTGCAAATAATAAAAAATATTTCAGTTAAATATGGAAATAAAAACAAGTCAATTCATTGATCCACGTTATCATAAAGAAAATAGAGCAGTCATACAAAAACGTTTTTGCATTTCGTGTATTTCTTGGTTATACTAGGAGCTGGGATAGCAAGTTAGGATTAATAAAGATAACATTATTCGAAAGTGTGTTCTGGCAAGTTTCCCGAAATTCAAAACAACGGAAAGGATGAAGTTGTAAGTTTGGCCATGGAACCAGTTTCATGTTAAATTATAGTTTCAACCTACAAATACAGCTACCCAGTGCCCGCATTTTGATGGGCTATCTAATCGTTATACTATTACCCCCTTACTAATAAACGTTGAGTAATCGTGGTGACAATTGAATTTGACAGATAAGGACAAAGCATGGTTGAGCTACACCACCGTTACGCAACGTTTATTAGTAAGGGGTTAGATAGGAACGAAGTTAATTATAAAAGAAGGACGTCCAACAAGACCCTATTACTAAGCCTATGCTGTCCGTCCGTCTGTCTATTTGTCTTAACTTTAAACAGTATCTTTTGAAACGTAATAGATAGCGGCTTTTTTTTCGAAATATGTGTTATTACGGCTAATTTACTAACAAATAATATTTACAAGAAACGTTTTCAACGTATTTTATTGTTTCGTAAAAACGGTAAAACATACACACATCGTACAGTTATAGTAGAACGCCTAAAAATAAAAAAAACGGTGAAGCGTGCGTTGGACTCGCACTGATTCGATTCATAATTGAATTCCAGAAGGAATTATAATAATACCTACTGTACGGCGGTACGAAACCCTCGGTTTTTGATATCTAGCATCCTTCTTTAATTTCATGAGACAAGGCCATTACAAAATAAGACTCGGTTTATACCAACTGGCCCCGGACAAGATGCATTCTGTGAACCTTATCTTTAGCAAAACTGTATAAGACTGACGTAAGCTGCCGGTCGATTGCGTTAATTCGCGTAGCTTCGTTAAGCATCTTGTCTAGGACCATGGTGTTAATCTCTCGAAAACGTTTTCTTGTCAAACGGTCAATCGAGTGAACAGTTAGTACTATATACCTTCTTCTTTGTACGCTCTGACGGGACAACTTAAACGCAATAGTTATTAATAGAAAATATTCATCACGTTTTTCACAGCATCAATAAAAGCTGATTCATGTAACAATTAGTTGAGAAATATCTTCTTTTTTTTATGAATAGTTATAAAAATAACCAAGATATTAGCCTACAAAGATTTGTTGCTATCTCTTTCTAGCAAAACATAATTTAACATGGAGTTAATATGGCCCACGTGTATGATGTCACAGTGCATATCGGATCTCTCTGTCTAATCACTGTCTAGTTAGCAGTTTAAAATGCTTGTATCATCCGTATTACTTGGTCGATTTTAATATTCATTTCACTTATGGTGATCTCTTTTACGGTTGTTTCATATTTTGTTGAGGAATGCGATATAAAAAATCCATGCATATTCCTTATTCATCCGTGGAATGAGTAAGACCTACCTATATAAGGGCTTCCCCCCGGTGGCCTTCCCAGCACGGAACCACAGCACCATGTAGACGCGGTCCTCGGCAGCGTCGGGCGCCACGTCGCACGGCAGCGCCGCTGTGCGGCCCAGCACTGCGTCCACATCCACCGTCGACACTGGAACAACACGAGATACTCAATTATAGACAAATCAAAAATCAAAATCAGCCAGCCAAGACGCCAGGAATGCTACGAGTCTTACACTATAGCTTGTAGCAAATGAATCCGCTATGTAGCGAAAATATGCTACGAACGCGATTATCGTGTTTTATATAGAAGTTAAACGGGACTTGATAGCGTAAAACGTCGTAACGTCGCAACGTCCATGAAATTCTACTAATATTGTAAATGCGATAGTTTGTGTGTTTATTTGTTACTGCTTCACGCTGCACCCTAGGACGGATTTGGATGAAATTAAGAATGGAGTTATACACTGGATTGACACATAGGCCGTAGGATGTGCCGTGTGTTTGGCCGGCTAAGAAGAGTGCCACTCCATGCCTTCCTGTGGAAGTCGTAAGAGGCGACTAAGGGATTAAAAGCTTGTTGTATTGTTAGGCGGTGGGCTTGCAACCTGTCACTAATATAAAGTGGTAAATATCTTAGCTTGTTTGTGCTAAATGTGGTTGTAGAATTAATAACTTGTAAAGAGTTGCTGGTAATTCTGTACCTCTGCCTACCCCACTCTGGGATGAAGGCGGAACGGTATGTATGTGTGTAACACATAGGCTTTTTTTTATACCGGAAAATTTGAAAACTGCCGATGGAGTAATGATAATCGAGATAATCTCAGACGAAGTCACGGGCAGAAGCTAGTATTGAATAAACAGGCAAGGAGCAGAACGATCAATTAAAGTAGTGGTGGTAGGAACTTGCGCAGGGTTTTGATCCCTTCCACTGCCTTACCCTTTAATCAGCCGCTATTTAAGTAGTAATGTTAGCTTGTTGTATAGGTATACTAGTGTGGGAATAAGACAGTTGACGTGACTAGTATTTCTTATACAGGGTTCCACCGTAGTCCTCAGGGTTGGCAATGCAT